>OY725354.1:6851200-7528988 GCA_963243735.1 Neocrepidodera transversa
TATAAAACCTGAAATTTTTAATTTATGTTTTAAAATTTTCCAAATTTTTCAGTTTTGTTCTTTTGAAATTTGCTATTTTTTATTTTCGATTAAAAATTTTCAGAATATTTGAGTTTGTTATTTTTTGAAATTTTATAAATTTTTGTAACTCTTGAAATTACTAATTTTTGTTTTTAAATTTAAAAAAAAAATTCAGTTTTGCTCTTTTGAAATTTGCGAATTTTTTATTTTCGATTAAAAATTTTCAGAAAATTTGAGTTTGTTATTTTTTGAAATTTTAGAAACTTTCGTATAAATCCTGAAATTTTTTATTTTTGTTTTAAAATTTTCCAAATTTTTCAGTTTTGTTCTTTTGAAATTTGCGATTTTTTATTTTCGATTAAAAATTTTCAGAATATTTGAGTTTGTTATTTTTTGAAATTTTATAATTTTTTGTAAATATTGAAATTATTGATTTTTGTTTTTAAATTTTAAAAAAATTTTCAGTTTCGCTCTTTTGAAATTTGCGAATTTTTTATTTTCGATTAAAAATTTTCAGAATATTTGAGTTTGTTATTTTTTGAAATTTTATAAATTTTTGTAACTCTTGAAATTACTAATTTTTGTTTTTAAATTTAAAAAAAAAATTCAGTTTTGCTCTTTTGAAATTTGCGAATTTTTTATTTTCGATTAAAAATTTTCAGAAAATTTGAGTTTGTTATTTTTTGAAATTTTAGAAACTTTTGTATAAAACCTGAAATTTTTAATTTATGTTTTAAAATTTTCCAAATTTTTCAGTTTTGTTCTTTTGAAATTTGCTATTTTTTATTTTCGATTAAAAATTTTCAGAATATTTGAGTTTGTTATTTTTTGAAATTTTATAAATTTTTGTAACTCTTGAAATTACTAATTTTTGTTTTTAAATTTAAAAAAAAAATTCAGTTTTGCTCTTTTGAAATTTGCGAATTTTTTATTTTCGATTAAAAATTTTCAGAAAATTTGAGTTTGTTATTTTTTGAAATTTTAGAAACTTTCGTATAAATCCTGAAATTTTTTATTTTTGTTTTAAAATTTTCCAAATTTTTCAGTTTTGTTCTTTTGAAATTTGCGATTTTTTATTTTCGATTAAAAATTTTCAGAATATTTGAGTTTGTTATTTTTTGAAATTTTATAATTTTTTGTAAATATTGAAATTATTGATTTTTGTTTTTAAATTTTAAAAAAATTTTCAGTTTCGCTCTTTTGAAATTTGCGAATTTTTTATTTTCGATTAAAAATTTTCAGAATATTTGAGTTTGTTATTTTTTGAAATTTTATAAATTTTTGTAACTCTTGAAATTACTAATTTTTGTTTTTAAATTTAAAAAAAAAATTCAGTTTTGCTCTTTTGAAATTTGCGAATTTTTTATTTTCGATGAAAAATTTTCAGAATATTTGAGTTTGTTATTTTTTGAAATTTTAAAAACTTTTGTATAAAACCTGAAATTTTTTATTTTTGTTTTAAAATTTTCCAAATTTTTCAGTTTTGTTTTTTTGAAATTTGCAATTTTTTATTTTCGATTAAAAATTTTCAGAATATTTGAGTTTGTTATTTTTTGAAATTTTATAATTTTTTGTAAATATTGAAATTATTGATTTTTGTTTTAAAATTTTAAAAAAAAAATTCAGTTTTGCTCTTTTGAAAAATATTGCGAATTTTTTATTTTCGATTTAAAATTTTCAGAATATTTGAGTTTGCTATATTTTGAAATTTTGTAAATTTTATTGATTTCAGTTTTTAAATTTTCGAAATTTTTCAGTTTTGATTTTGATTAAAAAATTTTCTGAAAATTTTTAGATTATTTTTTGCAATTTTAAAAATTTTTGTAAATTTTAAAATTTTTGTTATTTGATTCAAAATTTTCGAAATTTTTCAGTTTTGCTCTTTTGAAATTTGTGAAATTTTTAATATCGATTTAAAATTTTCAGAATTTTTGAGTTTCTTTTTTGAAATTTTCGAAATTTTTGTACATCTTGGACTCTTTGTTTTTTGTTTTAAAATTTTCGAAATTTTTCAGGTATGCTCCTGAAATTTGTGAAGTTTTTAATATCGATTTAAAATTTTCATAATTTTTGAGTTTATTTTTTGAAATTTTCGAAATTTTTGTACATCTTGAAATTTTGGTACATCTTGAAATTTTTTAATTTTGATTTAAAATTGTCGAAATTTTTCAGTTTTGCTCTTTTGAAATTTGTGAAATTTTTAATCGATTTAAAAATTTTCAGAATTTTTGAGTTTCTTTTTTGAAATTTTTCAAATTTTTGTACATCTTGAAATTTTTGTTTTTTGTTTTAAAATTTTCGAAATTTTTCAGGTTTGCTCTTGAAATTTGTGAAGTTTTTAATATCGATTCAAAATTTTCAGAATTTTTGAGTTTCTTTTTTGAAATTTTCGAAATTTTTATACATCTTGAAATTTTTTTTTGTTTTAAAATTTTCGACATTTTCGAGTTTTGCTCTTTTGAAATTTGTGAAATTTTTATTATCGATTTAAAATTTTCAGAATTTTTGAGTTTCTTTTTTGACATTTTCGAAATTTTTGTATGTACATCTTGAAATGTTTGATTTTTGATTATTAATTTTCGAAATTTTTCCGTTTGGCTCTTTTGAAATTTGTGCAGTTTTTTATATCGATTTAAAATTTTCAGTTTTCAGTTTATTTTTTGAAATTTTCGACATTTTGATTTTTGAGTTAAAATTTTCGAAAAAAACAACACAAAATGTTAAAAATCATAATTTAAGTCTGTATCAGTACTTCCTTGGTTAAACTAAATTGAACATACTTTAAATTAAAAGGATTAAAAAAAAAATTCTAAATTTTCACTACAAAAAATAAATAACATAAGAAATAAAAAAAGTGGCTTTACCTACATTTTCATGCAATTAACAAATTGCCAATATAATAAAGAAAATAAAACAAATAAATATAATTTATAATAAACAGTAGAGAACTTTAATATTATTATTATTTTATTTTTAGGTTGCTATTTATTGAAAAAGTATGGAAAATCTTCTGGCTAATAGTATTTGTTTATTATATGATTTTTAAATTAAGAATTATCTCTGTTATTACCGATAGAGTTTACACATATTTCGAGAATATAAATGTATAAGATTTTAATATGTATTTAAATTGAACAGTGACATTTATATAACTTCGATATAATTTAACTAAATTAAGCATTTTAAAAATAATTATTGAAGCTATTGTCATTTAATAAATAAATAAACATGTGCAGTTGATATACATGAAAACTAATTTGTTTTATTTACATTTTTACCCATTATTTTATAAATTTTAAAATAAATATTATGGTCCTTCAGAAACCGGATCTGCATTCCAATGAAATATTTATAATTAATTATGTTAAAATAATTTCCATAGAAATATTATAACAATAAATGGTTGTTTTATTATTTTTATTTAAATATAAATAAGCCTTAAGCCATCTCATAATCAAGATTTCACGGTTTGGGAAGATTTAATGCATACAAAAACAAGTTCGCACTCAAACCTCCTTTATGTGCTATAATTCTGAATAATGAAGGCAAAATAATAACAGAATACAAAAGGCTGATATAGTATAGTTGGAAACCTTCTCTATTAGAAATAGTGCACTTTGCACCAAAATACTAAATTTCTTGTCAAAAACATTTATTAAAGAAATTGAGTGACCCATGCATTTATTTATTATAGAAATAAAAAATACACAAATGTTTTTATTATTAAAATAAAAAATTATAAATAACTGTAATTTTATTATGCTACCTTTTAATAAATTATTCACATGACTAAATTCTATTTAAAAACTTTAGAGAATATTCTAGACCAGTTGAATTTCAAACGGAAATTTAATTATACAAGTTATCTCTTACCTTAGATGGATTTCGTGATGCAATTTTCTACAAGTTTTTCACTAAGTATGTAGAATAGAAGCGATCAAATTTCTGAAGAGCGCAACGTTTGCATAAAAAGAGAACTCGTTTTGAATTAAGTTTAACCTATTTATTTAATTTATCGAAATAAATCAAAAGAATATTTCTTATGTTATTTAGTAACTCGCCAATTATACAAAATTTTGGACTAAAATTCTACTTTTATTCCAGAGAGTGAATATTGCAGCCCGAGCGGAACAATCAATTAAAGGATTAAAAGTAACACTTTTAGTCACGTGGTACATACGCTATTTTTGGCAACTTATTGACTTAAACTTTGAAAATCATACGATAAATATATCAAAAGAAACAAATTGTGTTTTTAATAATTTTACTATTAATAAATTCTAGAGACACTCAACCGGTAGTGTGAAATGGAAAAAGTTCTAAACATTTGAATTGGAAAAAATTTTTCCCATACAAGCCACTTTAATTTGTATGGCGAGTACCGGAAGGGCCGGTCCAATCCTGCTCAAATTCAACATAGTTCTTCCTTGGACAAAAGTTGCTAGGAAAAGTAAAAACCGGAACTCAAACGAAGTTTTCCTTCAAAAATTACAGTGTTTCCATACAGACAAACAGACAGACATCCAGACCTCTGGACAGGATTTTTTTGTATTTTCGCACTCAGGGAGCTTGGAAACGTCGAGAAAAGTGATAAATAGTGAGTGTTAAAAATTTTGTTCGCTATCACGAAACTTAAAAGAAATTAATATCGACAAATTTGCTTTCCTTATCGAGATATCTCGAATAGTTTCACTTAGTAGGCGGGACCAGGATCATCTGACCCGAAATAGCTCATCTGCTGATAGAGCCTTTCTTGTTTGAATAAAAACCGATAGCCGAAAGAATTTTTCGGATCGGCCGTACCGTTCTCAAGTTATCGTGCTCACAGACATCCACACATCCACACAGACAGACTCTTTTTTCGCCGAAAATCAATTTTTTCCACGTTTCATGATATTTTAAGCCATTTGGAGGGAAACTAATTTTGATATTTTTGCACGAATTCAATACTACGGTTTGCCAAAGTATGGGCGGCCGTAGTAAAAAAACAACAAAAATCTAAAGAAATCGAAAGACATGGAAATGAATCAAAATAGAAAAAGAAATCAAAAGAAATCGAAAAAGAAACGAAAAAAATTGACAGCAATCGAAGGAAATCGAAAAAAAAAAAACGACAAAAATCGAAAAACATCAAGAAAAGTCGAAAGAGATCAAAAAAATCAATAGAAATTATAAATAATAAAAAGAATCGAATGAAATCGATAAAAATCAAAAGAAATTGACAAAATCGAAACAGATCAAAAAAAAATCGAACGAGATCGAAATTTTTGACACATTTTTTAAAATTTTAAATTTTCGGAATTTTCCAAATTCCTGATACCTTTTTGACATTTTTGATATTTTTTGAAATTCTTGAATTTTAGAATTTTTTTGGACATTTTTTGAAAATTTTTGACACATTTTTGTAATTTTAAATTTTAAGCTTTAAAATTTTCCGAATTATTGATCCATTTTTGAAATTTTTGACACATTTTTTGAAATTTTAAATTTTTAGAATTTCCAATTTATTGATACCTACATTTTTGAAATTTTTTACAATTTTTGAAATTCTTGAGTATTTGATCATTTTGACATTTTTTTGATAATTTTTAACATTTTCGAAATTTTTGACACGTTTTTTGAAATTTTAAATTTTTAGAATTTTCCAAATTATTGATAGGTACATTTTTAAAATTTTTGATACTTTTTGAAATCCTTGAATTTTTGAACATTTTGACATTTATTTGATAATTTTTAACATTTTCGAAATTTTTGAGACATTTTTTGAAATTTTAAATTTTTAGAATTTCCAATTTATTGATACCTACATTTTTGAAATTTTTTGCAATTTTTGAAATTCTTCAAAATTTGATCATTTTGACATTTTTTTGATAGTTTTTAACATTTTCGAAATTTGTGACACATTTTTGAAATTTGAAATTATTAGAATTTTCCAAATTATTGATACATTTTTGAAATTTTTGATACTTTTTTAATTCATAGATTTTGAAACTTTTTGACATTTTTTGATGATTGTTAACATTGTCGAAATCTGACACATTTTTGAAATATTAAATTTTCGCAAATTTTTGGTAGCTTTTTGAAATTTTTAATACTTGAAATTCTTGAATTTTATAATTTTTTGGACATTTTTTTGAAAATTTTTGACATTTTACATTTTCGAAATTTTCAACACACTTTTTGAAATTTTATGTTTTCGAAATTTTCCAAACTTTGGATAACTTTTTGAAATTTTTGACACTTTTAAGAATATTAAGTTAGTATCAAAAATTCCCAAAAGGTATCAAAAATTTGGAAAATTCCGAAAATTTCAAATTTCAAAAAATTTGTCAAAACTTTCGAAAATGTTATAATTTACGAAAAAGTGTCAAAAATTACAAATAGGTATCAAAAACCTAGAAAAATTTTTAATCCTCAAAATTTCAAAAAATGTGTCAAAAATTTCGATATTATTAAAAATTATCAAAAAAATGTCAAAAATTCAAGTATTTAAAAACGTATCAATAATTTTGAATATTCCAAAAACTTAAAATGTCAAAAAAATATCAAAAATTTGGAAAATTCCGAAAACAAAGTTTCAAAACAGTGTAGAAAATTTTAAAAAACCGAAGTTTTTAAAAAAATGTTAAAAAATAAAATAAAAGCTGAAAATGATCGTAAAAATTTTTAACACGTTCGCTACCGTCAAGTATACTAGTTACTATCTGAAAACTGAAAAAGCACAACTGTTAAATGTAACCTATTTAAAAACTTTATGAACACTTAAAAAAATTCGAGAATTTTAAAAATTTTAAGAAGTTTAAATTAGTTTCAAACATTTCCAAAAGGTATCAAAAATTTGGAAAATTTGGAAAATTCCGAAAATTTAAAATTTCAAAAAATTTGTCAAAACTTTTTGATACCTATTGGAAATTTTTGATACTAACTTAAAATTTTTGAAATTCTCAATTTGTCTGATGTTTTTAAATACATTACATTAGATGATAGTTTACTATTTTTTTTTAATTTTTCACATTTTTTCAAAATTTCGGTTTTTTAAAATTATCTACACTTTTTTGAAAATTTGTTTTCGGAATTTTCCAAATTTTGGATATTTTTTTGACATTTTAAGTTTTTGGAATGTTCCAAATTATTGATACTTTTTTAAACACTTGAATTTTTGACATTTTTTTGATAATTTTTAATATTATCGAAATTTTTGACACATTTTTTGAAATTTTGAGTATTAAAAATTTTTCTAGGTTTTTGATACCTATTTGTAATTTTTGACACTTTTTCGTAAATTATAACATTTTCGAAAGTTTTGACAAATTTTTTGAAATTTGAAATTTTCGGAATTTTCCAAATTTTTGATACCTTTTGGAAATTGTTGATACTAACTTGAAATTCTCAAAATTTCTGAAATTCTCAATTTGTCTGATGTTTTTAAATACATTACATTAGATGATAGTATACCATTTTTTTTAAATTTTTGACATTTTTTAAAAATTTCGGTTTTTTAAAATTTCCTACACTGTTTTGAAACTTTGTTTTCGGAATTTTCCAATTTTTTGATACGTTTTTGAAATTTTTGTCATATTATTCAGGATTTTACTTCATCTTTTAATAAGATATCCTTTTACAAAAAAAAAACCTTCTGACGTGAATTAATTCTTATGACAAAATCTATTTTTTGTTTCATATGTATTTTTAAAAATAATTTTATTTCATACTTCATTATTAAAAAAAAAATTAATCACTTTTGTCTTTCTCTTATCATTTACTGATTTTATAACTAAAGTTTTTTTTTTTAATTTCCATAATAATAATAATAATGAGATTTCTTTATCTATCACAACTGTTAATTTGACATCATTTTATATTCTATATACCAACAAATATTAATAAACTATTTAAAATATCAAAACTTTTTAACAATTATCTAATATTTATAAAATTCAAATCTCATACACAGTATTTATTACAATAAATTGATGACCCTGAAAACATTTCAGATGGACATTTATTTTCTTATGAAAATTAATTGGTATGTATGATGTATATGTCAATCTAAAAAAAAATACAACAGTTTTTTTTTGAGGTAAAAGAAAAATATCGAAGTCGCATTTGCTTATTTATGGAAAATGTGTCAAATAGATATAGATAAAATTACTATAATATAGTTAACTGTTAAATAATTACACTATTGAATTACCTCCAATTACATGATTATCAGCAAATCTATGTAGGTAATTTCAGTATTGTAGTGACTATAATGAACAGAACATATACTGGTAATATAATAATCCGTCGTTCAAGTTTCAACGACCCATGTTAATCCCTTGATAACAGAATAATATAATTAATTTATTGTTGATAATAGATACATGATCTGCTTCTATTACAAACGTACAGTACAGTTAAACAACGTTTAAAAAATAATTAAATTTTATTAAGCTCTATTTAAAACCCCATACAGGGTGGCCCACCATATAGGCGCCTGGTTGGTCTTTATAAGAAAAACGGCAAGATTCCGTAAAAAATGTTTACTGCTGGTACATACATGGTCTGTATAAGTATAATTTAAAATTATTAACATGTATTTTATATGGAACACTGTATTTTTTTATTGAAACGAAGTTCCTTATTGCAGCTTGCTGTAGTAGTTAATTAGCAGAAATCGCTACGTAACAAAAAAGTGTTATACCCCATTAGGCGACCTTCTTTCACTTACTCTCTCTATTTTTTTACAATATTTCTTATTTAGAATTTTTTTATATATCATTTGTAATTGTTTTATAGATTTTTTGGATTTATTCTCACTTTTTTTTCATTTTTTCGATTTTTTGTTTTATTAGTTTATTTTTTTTCCAATTTTCCTAATTGTTCTGTTTTTATTTCTTTTGTTTTCTCATTGTTTCTTATTCTTCTGATTTTTGCGATTTTTTCTTATTTAAATTTTTTTTTATACATCACACGTAATTATTTTGTTACATATTTTGATCCTTTCTAATTTTTTCTCACTTTGCCCTCATTTTTTAATTTTTTTGTTGTATCATTTAGATTTTTTTTCTTAATTTTCCCAATTCCTCTGTTTTTATTTTTTTATTTCTTTTGTTTTGTCATTTTTTCTTATTCCTCTAATTTTTTGCGATATTTTCTTTCTGTTTATTTTTTTGCCATTTGTTGTTATTGAAATTTTTTTATATATATCATATGTAATTATTTTATAGAGAGATTTTTTTGATTTTTTCTGATTTTTTCTCACTTTTTATCATTTTTTGAATGTCTGTTTTTTCTGTTTTATTTTTTGATTTTTTTCTAATTTTCTTAATGGTTCTGTTTTTCTTTTTTTTTCTTTTGTTTTCTCATTTTTTCTTAGTCCGCTGTTTTTTTGCGTTATTTTCTTGCCATTTTTTCTTATTTAGATTTTTTTTATATATCATATGTAATTATTTTATAAAGAGATTTTTTTGGTTTTTTCTGATTTTTTCTAACTTTTTTCTCATTTTTTTTGATTTTTTGTTTTTTCTGTTTTGTTTTTTGATTTTTTCCTAACTTTCCTAATTGTTCTGTTTTCATTTTTTAATTTCTTTTGTTTTCTCATTTTTTCTTATTCCTCTGATTTTATGCGATTTATTCCGATTTATTTTAATTTTTTTGAATTCTTCCATTTTTTATGGTTTCAGTTGTTTCCGGTTTCTTGGTTGAACTTTGTTTTTTTGCAATTTTTTGCGATATTTTTCGATTTTTCTTGTTTTTTTCTGTTTTTTTTTCAAACTGTTTTATAATTTTTTTCTAATTTTTTTCTCACCGTTCTGTTTTTTTTCTATTCTTCACCTAATTTTGTCATTTTTTTGCGTTTTTTTTTTGCTATTTTTTGCGATTTGTAGCGTTTTTTTGCCAATTTTTTTAGTTTTTTTTATGTGATTTTTAGTGTTTTGTTTTCGGCTTTTTTACGATTTTTTCGATTTTTTCCGTATTTTACAATTTTATGTTTAATTTTTTTTTCCAATATTTTCTGATTTTTCTATAAATTATTTCCAGAGGTTTTCGTTTTTTTTTCTTATTTTTTCCGATATTTTTCTGATTTTTTTGACTCTTCTAATTTTCTCGTGTTTTTTTCTTTTCATTTTTATGATTTTTTGTTTTTTCAATTCTGTTTTTTTCTTCTTATTATCTTGCGATTTTTTTGTCATTTTTTGGGAATTTCGTTGCGATTTTTTGCGGTTTTTTCCGATTTATTTCAGTTTTTTTTAATTTTTTCATTTTCTTATTGTTGCAGTTGAATATTTTGCAACTTTTTTTCGTTTTTTTTTTATTTTTAGCGGTTTATCAGCTTTTTTACAATTTTTTTGATGTTTTCGCTTTTTCCGTATTTTAAAATTTTGTTTTTTTATTTTTTTCCAATACTTTCTGATTTTTATATAAATTTTTTTGAAAGTTTTTTGTTTTTTTTCCGATATTTTTCTGATTTTTTCGATTCTTCTAATTATTCTCGTTTTTTTTTATTTGTTGATTTTTCTTTTCTGTTTTACTTTTTTGTATTTTTTTGCAATTTTTTTGGCATTTCGTTGCGATTTTTTGCGTTTTTTCCAATTTATTTCAGTTTTTTTGAATTTTTTCATTTTCTAATGGTTACAGTTGTTTCCTCTTTTCTCGTTTTTTTTTCGGAATTTTTTTGTTTTCTTTCGTTTTCTAAAATTTTTTCTCTTCCTCCGATTTTGTGCAATTTTTTTCATTTTTTCCCTTTTTCCGCATCTTAAAATTTTATTTTTCATTTTATCTAACTATTTCCCGATTTTTCTCTAAATTTTTTCCAAAGGTTTTTGTTTCTTTTTCTTTTTCGATTACTTGAATTTTTGCACATTTTTTTTGTTATTTTTTTTTTGGTTTTTTTAGCGTTTTTTGGGCATCTTTACAATTTTTTTGATTTTTTTTCTTTTTGCGTATTTTAAAATTTTATTTTCATTTTTTCTCAAAATTTAATGATTTTTCTCTAATTTTTTTCCAATGTTTTTTATTTCTCTTTCTTATTTTTTTCAATTTTATTCAGATTTTTTCGAGTCTTTTTTTATGATTTTTTGTTTTTTTTCTGCTTTTCCTTTTTATCCTATTTTTTCAATTTTTGTCAATCTTTCCTCATTTTTTCTCATTGTTCTGTATTTTTCTTCTTCTAATTCTTTCTTTTGTTTTCTAATTTTTTCTTATTATTCTGGTTTTTTATCGATTTCTTTCGATTTCTATCGATTTCCCTCGATTTCTTTCGATTTATCACGATTTATCTCGATTTTATATCGTGTTTATTAGTTATATTTATTTCATAGATCGGTTTTATTCATTTTTTTAGTTTTTTATTCTTGTTTCAGCTCAAAAATGCAAATAAATTAAATTTAGTATCATTCGAGTTATCTAAAGAGTATTACTTTTAAGTCTGTAGAAGCTAAACAGAAAATTTAAACTTTACCATTTTTTTACTTTTAGTAACACAAACAACGTATAAAATTTTTATTACCTCCCACCAAGGACCAATTATTTTACATTCTGTGCGGGGTTCTTTAAGTTATCCTACCAACTGCGCTAGATTTTATAGCCGACACTAAACCGGAATTTTACTAAAGCTCACCTTTGTCAGTTTAGAAAAAAAAAAGAACCGCGATAAAACTATATTGAACTGTAGAGCTTTTTTTACGTATCAATAAGAACAAATTTGAATGTATAAAAAGATTTTATAGTAACAGTAACTCAATAAGGAAAGCGAAAAAAGTTATTCCATTGTTTTTAGGATGTAGTAAAAATATTTTTTCAGATGAAAGCAAGAAAATCTTATTGAGTTTTATAGCGGCTTAAAAATATATATTCAGCATGTTTATATGGATTGATTGAGATTCATAAATATTTTTATTGCTTATTCTATTTATTGATTATTTCAGATTTTTTTCTAGGTTAAAAATTGTAATTCGATCTGTTGAAAATTTTTCTCGGAAAGGAAAACATAATCATAAAATCAGAATCTGACTAGTACAATTTTTGGTAGATCTGAATTTTATATGGAGTAAATTTTAAAATTTTTAGACATCTGTGAACGTCCAAATAACATTAAAAAAGTTTATTAAAAGTAAAACGACAAATACATATTAGGTACAGGAATGGTAAAAAAGAAGAAGAGGAGGGAAAAATTAGAGATTGACAAATGACAAGTGACAGATGAATAGAAAAAGATAGGTTAAGAAACAAGTGAAATTGTAAATACGAGAAACATGAACTGTAAATTAAGGATAAAAGGAGGATGTGCAACTTGTTTTATTTATCTAATAATAAATGTCGTGGTATTATTTAAACAAAACCAAAATTAAAATTTTACCTATCTATGTTAAAATTTACCTAAACCTAAAAATCCACTTTGGATAATAATAATTTCGTAACACAATCCCTTTTTTAATTATAGGAATAAACAATTCGCAGTAGATATCTGAGAAATTTTCCAACTGTAATCAAATATTTACTGATGCCCTACAAACAAAAAATAAACTAAGTTGTACCCTCTGAGATTTATTTAAACACGAACATCGATCAACACATTTTCCATTTACTTAACCGAACAAATAGGAATTTTAGAAGTGTCAAATTACGTTCAAAATATAACTTCCGACGACAACTTTATTATAAATAATGTCGGAAAATTATAGCCAGAAAGAAAAGTAAAAATAATAAATAATGACGTTGTTGATAATTCAGTGTTTTAAAATTAAAAAAAAAAACCGGCGAAAGTGTTAACCTGAATATTTTTTTTAATAAAATATCGTATTTAAACTAAATCATACAGGTTACAATATATATTTATTAGACTTAAAGTGACTTATTGCAGAATAAGTGCGTCATTAAAAAAAATAATATAAATAAGAGATTTGTAACAGTTTTTTTAAAAGTTTCAAAAATCCTCTATTTAAATATTTAAAAAAGTCTATATTATTTTTACCACTCATAGAATTAGTGACAATGAGGTGCTTTGAACTTTTAAAGAAATGGTGAAAGCGCAATTTGAAAAATTTATAAATCCAAAGATCAGAAAAAATTTAAAAATATAAATCAAATCCATTTCTCTTGTACCATAGTATTGTAGCTTTTTAGAATTTTAGAAAATTTTATTTAAAGTTTGAATATACTTTTGAGAAGTTGCCAAATTTACGAAAATATTTGTAAATTAGAAAGTTTCTTGATTTTAGAATTTTGCGACACTGTTAAACTTGCAAAAAAAATTAAAAAAATATTTATAGAGTTTTAGACACATTTAGACCAAGCTAGAATTATTTCATAACAAACATAAAATTTAGTGAAATTTTGGACGATTTAACTTAAAAAATTTATTGTAAAATGCATAATAATATATTAATTTTTTGTACCAAATTGATGTAAATTTGCAGAATTTTGGAAAAATATTTCTTAAATCGGGAAAAAATAAGCCTAAAAAAATTTCCAAAATTCCTAAATTAAAAGATATTTTTATGGCGAATCCTTAAAATTCCAGAAACGTAGCCAAAAAAATGCAGATTTTTTTGTAAAAATTGCAAAAAGAAATATAAATTGTACCTTTAAGAAAATCTGTCTAAATTTGGAACATGATTTTTTTTGATGATATTGAAATTGATTTTCTATGAGCATTTTGCGATTTTAAGTATTATAAAAAATTTTGAATTTGGGAAAATTTTCGGAAATCTATTAAATTTGTCAAACATTACTTAAATTATTATTATTTTGTACCAAATTATAAAATTTTGCAGATTGATCCAAAAATTTTTTTCTATTAGGAAAAAAAACTATTTCAAAATTCAGGCACACATTTAGTGATTTTGTTAATTTAGGAAGATTCCATTAAATCTAAAAAATTGTGGAGATGTTGCCAAATTTAAAAAAAATACATTGCAGCATTTTGCAACTCTGTTAAAAATAAAATATAAATCGCGCCAAATTAAGAAAAAATCTTTCCATATTTAGATTGTTTTTCATAATATTTATGCACGTTTTGCGATTTTTTGTTTCATCAAAAATTACAAACAAATTATAGGAAATTAAAAAATGAGGGGGTAATCCCATCCAACTTTCCGAACACTCCTAGTAAAGTAATTGTTTAATCGATTATTTTAGTTTTTCTGCATTAAAATACATTAATTATATTACCTATCGAATGGTATAAATCCCATTTTAATATCTTTAATATTTTTAAAGTTATTCAATTTCTTTTAAACTTATATTAAATTACAAAAAAAAAATTAGGAATTCTACAATTTTTTGAATAAAATTTTGAAAAAAATCACAATTATAGAGTTTTTTCCTACAAATTTAAGGGTAATTTTTTTTAAATTTTTAATATTAATTTTAACCTTAAAACAATTAAAACCTATTTGTGAATAATTTTAAAATCAATAAATAATTAATATCTCATTCAATTTTATTCAAATGGGAAACAGACCTTTTTTTTAGGTTTTTTGGATCGAAATGCATTAATAAATTTAGTTTAAAAAACTAAAAAAAAATCAAATTTTTTTTCAATAATTCATGTAAATCCATTGAATTGTTTTAACTTTTTTCATTTTTTGCTATAACTTTTACAAATACTATGTTAAAATTATGAAATAATTTACACACATAGTACTTTTGGATCCTCTTCGGATATGCTATTTAATTTTTTCATTTATTTTATACTTATTGACAAAACGAAATTACAAAAAAATTTAAAAAAATTCTTAATTTTGGCTGTAATAATTACAATTCTAAATTTTAAGAAACTAAAATACATTTAAAATTTAGAGTTTTATATTATCTTTCGAATGGTGAAAATCACATTTCAATAACTTTAATATTTTTCAAGTTATTCAATTTAGTTTAAAATCGTAATATAATATTAAATTTCTTAGCCAATTTTTTAAAAATTCCAAAATTTTTGTAATAAAATTTTGAAAAAAATTACAATTATAAAATTAATTATTACAAATTTAAAGATATTTTTTTTAAGTTTTTAATATAAAAATTTAACTGAAAAATAATAATTTAATAAAGATAAAAATTAAAATAAAAACTAGCGGCGAAACTATGCGCAACTTGAAAAAATAGTTAAGACAAAATTTATAGAAAATTTTATGTTTTACAATTTTGATCCCATGTAATTTTTCATAAAAATCCATAATTTTGTCTTAAAACCTAAAAAAGTCATAAAAATGTCTATATACATTTTTTTCACGCCCTCTAGCGGCGAAACTATGAGGAATTCAAAAAACCGGTAATGACAAAATGTGTAGAAAATTTTATGTTCTACAACTTTCGTATCTTGTAATTTTTCATAAAAATGCATTATTTTGGTTATTTAAGAAAAATATGAAAAAAAATTACTTTTTCATAAATCTGGCAACAATGGCAAAAGTTTTTGAAAATTTTAAACATTCGAAATTAAACTATAACGTATAAAAAATATATGTGTAAAACTTTATTGTCATCTTGTTAAGTAATGACGTCATCACTTATAGCAACTGTCACTTCCGGTTGTCCGATTAACTCCAAAATCTATACAGGTCGTCTCCTTGTTACCCTAAATATGTATATAAAATTTCATCTAAATCGGTTCAGCCGTTTAGACGCTATCGTGTTCACACACACACATACACACAGACACACACACAGACACACACACAGACACACACACACACACAGACAGACATCATGCTAAAAATGGTATAAATGGATTCAGGTGACCTCAAAACGTAAAGATTCGTTAAAATCTGGGTATGGTCAAAATATCATGATCGCAATACTTTCCTTCTATACAACTCTGTTGTTCGGAAAGTAAAAAACATTAATATTTATAAAAAAAAGAAAAACAAAAAAATATATAAATTAATTTTCTGAAAATACTAAATTAACGTAAATTTTCAGAATTTTTGGGAAAAAGAGAAAAAAGCTTTAAAATGTTACCCAATATTTCGAGACATTTTTTTTTAATAATAAAAATAAAATCTTCAATTATTAATTTGTTATAATACGAATATTGTGATAATAATGAATTTTAAAAATATTTTTTTTATGACTGATCAAAACACAATTTTTTTTTAAAGTTATACTGGACGATATTTTAGTATACGTTTATCTATGAAAAAAATTAGTTATTTTTTTAATTAATGGAATTATTGACAATGGTTTTCAACTTTTTAAAAAAATGGTGAAAGTACCAACCTATACAGTTTTATTATTAAAATATTGATAAATCCTTAAATATTAGAAATCAAGAAAAAAAAAATTTTCAACTTAATACCGGACAATACAGGCTACCATTTGCGTTTATGTGAAAAAAATTTAATGATTTTTATTATTAATAGAATTATTGATAATTGCTTTAAATTTTTTTAAAAAAATGGTGAAAGTAACAACCTATAAAATTTTATTAATAAAATATTGATAAATCCTTATGTTTTAGAAATTATGAAACAAACATTTTTTCCGTTTATACTGAACAATATACGTTTATCTCTAAACAAATTTAATCATTTTTATCATTAATGGAATTATTGACAATTGTTTTCAACTTTTTAAAAAAATGGTGAAAGTACTAACCGATGCAATTTTATTATTAAAATATTGAAAAATTTTTGAGTATTACAAATCAAGAAACAAACATTTCATTCAGTAAAATCTGTAAAAAAATTTAATGATTTTTATAATAATTAAATTATTGACAGTTGTTTTCAACTTTTTAAAAAAATGGTGAAAGTACCAACCTATACAGTTTTATTATTAAAATAATAAATCCTTAAATATTAGAAATTAAGAAACAAAAATTTTTTAATTTCATACTGGATAATACAGGCCAAAATATACGTTAATAAAAAAAAAATATTATTCTTATAATTAATAGAATTATTGACAATTATTTTCAACTTTTTAAAAAAATGGTGAAAGTACCAACCTATACAATTTTATTTTTAAAATATTGATAAATCCTTAAGTAGCAGAAATCAAGAAAAAAATTTTTTTCAAGTTAATATTGGACAAAGCAGGGTGGCCGTGGGTCAATGTACGCCCCCAAAATTTTGGTTGTTTTTTAATTTAAAAATGAGGTTTTTGGCACACATAAATTAGACACCGGAAGTGACATCAACTTTTTTTTTCTCAAATGGAATGATTATATTTTTTTATGGTTTCTTATTAAGCATAAAATTCCAAATGCAAGAGTTTTTTTCAGATTTAAAAAATTCCAAAAAATAAGTGAAATACGAACAATTTTGGAATTTATTCAAAATGGCCGCGTCAGATGAATGCGATGTAAGAAAATTACTAAGTAGGCTATGGAAATTATTAATAAGGTTGTACAGTTGTCTGTAGAGAAAAAAATGGTTGTTTGAATTACTGATAGGTACTGCAATTTTGGATTTAAATGTAGTTAGTTACCTTATTAAAATGATTTATTGGCGCCTACCTTTTAAAAATACTTTTTTATTACTATAAATTATCGTTAAGAAATGATTTTTGGAGAAAAAATTATACCTAGTTGATAAATCATTATTTCTGATTAATAAAAAAAAAAGTTTCATTTAAAAAATTCGATAACACCGGTACGGAAATGAAAATGAAAATTAAATTCCGTTTTTTGAAATAACCTAAAAATACTGGTACCTATCAGTAATTCAAACAACAATTTTCTTCTCTACAGACAATTCTACAGCCGTATTAATAATTCCCATAGCCTACTTAGTAATTTTCTTACATCGCATTTATCTGACGCGGTCATTTTGAATAAATTCCAAAATTGTTCGTATCTCACTTATTTTTTGGAATTTTTTAAATGTGAAGAAACTGGTGCATTTAAAGTTTCATGCTTAATGAGAAACCATCAAAAGAATATAGTCATTCCATTTGAGAAAAAAAAGTTGATGTCACTTCCGGCTTAACCGGAAGTAATATTTTCATTCCTGTTAGTGTAACCCATTATTGTCTAATTTATGTTTGCCAAAAACCTCATTTTTAAATTCAAAAACAACAAAACTTTGGGGGCGTACATTGACCCGTGGCCACCGTTGTTTTCAACTTTTTAAAAAAATGGTGAAAGTACCAACCCACATAATTTTATTATTAAAATATTGTTAAATCCTTAAGAATTAGAAATCAAGAAACAAACATTATTTATGTTTATACTGGACAATACAGGCTACAGTATACGTTTTTCTATGAAAAAATTTAATGATTTTTATAATTAATAAAATTATTGACAATTGTTTTCAACTTTTTAAAAAAATGGTGAAAGTACCAACCCACACAATTTTATTTATAAAATATTGATAAATAGTTAAGTATTAGAAATCAAGAAAAAAAACTTTTTAAAGTTTATACTGGACTAAACAGGCTACACTATACGTTTATCTATAAAAAAATTTAATGATTTTTATAATTAATAAAATTATTGACAATTGTTTTCAACTTTTTAAAAAAATGGTGAAAGTACCAACCCACACAATTTTATTTATAAAATATTGATAAATAGTTAAGTATTAGAAATCAAGAAAAAAAACTTTTTAAAGTTTATACTGGACTAAACAGGCTACACTATACGTTTATCTATAAAAAAATTTAATGATTTTTATAATTAATAAAATTATTGACCATTGTTTTCAACTTTTTAAAAAAATGGTGAAAGACCAGCCTATACAATTTTATTATTAAAATATTGATAATTCTTTAAGCATTACAAATCAAAAAATGAGGGGGTAATCCCACCCAACTTTCCGAACACTCTTAGTAAAGTAATTGTTTAATCGATTACTTTAGTTTTTCTGCATCAAAATACATTAATAAAATTAGTTTACAAAAATTAAAAAAAAACTTAATTTTTGGTAAAAAAATTTTTTAACTTTTAATAATTTTGTATAATTTCTACAAGTATTATTTCAAAATTATGAAATATTTCATACATAATGTACTTTTTGATCCCTTCCAGATGTACTATTTACTTTTTTATTTGTTTTACCACTTTCGTTAAAAAAAAAGGACAAAAAAATTGAATTTTTGTTTTTTTTTTGGTTATAATAATTACAATGTTAAATTTGGAGAAACTAAATTACCTTCTAAATTTAGAGTTTTGTATTACCTATCGAATGGTATAAATCCCATTTTAATACCTTTAATATTTTTAAAAGTTATTCAATTTTTATTCAACTTATATTAAATTTAAAAAAAAAATTTATGAATTCTACAATTTTTTGAATAAAAATTTGAAAAAAATGGCAATTATAGAGTTCTTTAATACAAATTTAATGGTTTGTTTTTTAATTTTTAATATTAATATTAACTTTAAAAAGAAATAAAACCTTTTTTGAATAATTTTAAAATCAATAAATAATTAATATCTCATTCAATTTTATTCAAAATGGGAAACAGACCATTTTTTAGGTTTTCTGGATCAAATGCATTAATAAAGTTGGTTTAAAAAACTAAAAAAAAATCAAATTTCTTGTCACAAATTCATAGGTAAATCCATTGAATTGTTTTAACTTTTTTCATTTTTTGCTATAACTTTTACAAATACTATGTTAAAATTATGAAATAATTTACACACATAGTACTTTTGGATCTTTTTTGAATATGCTATTTACTTTTTTCATTTATTTTCTACTTATTGATAAAACGAAATTACAAAAAATTAAAAAAAAAATATTTATTTTGGCTATAATAATTACAATTCTAAATTTTGAGAAACTAAAATTCATTTTGAATTTAGAGATTTATAGTATCTTTCTATTGGTGAAAATCCCATTTCAATAACTTTAATATTTTAGAAGTTATTCAATTTAGTTTAAAATCGTAATATAATTTTAAATGTTTATTAGCCAATTTTTAAAAAATCCACAATTTTTGTAATAAAATTTTGAAAAAAATTATAATAATAAAATTAATTATTAAAAATTTAAAGGTATTTTTTTTAAATTTTTAATATTAAAATTTAAGTAAAAAATAATAATTTAATAAGGATAAAAATTACTTAAAAATTAAAATAAAAACCAGCGGCGAAACTATGCGGAACTCGAAAAAAAATTAAAGACTAAATTTGTAGAAAATTTTATATTTTGATTTTTTGTAAATTTTCAAAAAAATCCATAATTTTGTCTCAAAATCTAAAAAAAGTCGCAAATGTCTATATACATTATTTTTCACGCCCCCTAGCGACGAAACTATGAGGAATTCAAAAAAACGGTAATAACAAAATCTGTAGAAAATTTTATGTTCTACAACTTTCATATCCTGTAATTTTTCATAAAAATGCACTATTTTGGTTATTTAAGAAAAATATGAAAAAAAAATACTTTTTGATAAATCTGGCAACAATGGCAAAAGTTTTCGAAAATTTTAATCATTCGAAATTAAACTATAACGTATAAACAATATATGTGTAAAACTTTATTGCCATCTTGTTTAGTAATGACGTCATCACTTATATCAACTGTCACTTCCGGTTGTCCGATTAACACCAAAATCTATACAGGTCGTCTCCTTGCTACCCTTAATATGTATATAAAATTTCATCTAAATCGGTTCAGCCGTTTAGACGCTATCGTGTTCACACCCACACACACAGACACACAGACACACAGACACACACACAGACAGACATAACGCTAAAAATGGTATAAATGGATTCAGGTAACCTCAAAACGTAAAGATCCGTTAAAATCTGGGTATGGTCAAAATATCATGATCACAATACTTTCCTTCTATACAACTCTGTTGTTCGGAAAGTAAAAACAACCATTTTTAAATATATACTGGATAATACACGCTACAATGTACGTTAATCTATAAAAAATTTAATGATTTTTATAATTACCTAATAGAATTATTGACAATTGTTTTCAACTTTTTAAAAAAGTGGTGAAAGTATTTTATTATTAACACTTGACAATACAGGCCAAAATATACGTTATCCATCAAAAATTATTATGATTTTTATAAATAATAAAATTGACAATTGTTTTAAAAAAAAATGGTGAAAGTACCAACTTATACAATTTTATTATTAAAATATTGATAAATTAGAAATCAAGAAACAAAAAATTTTCAAGTTTATTCTACACGAGACAGGCTACTAGTTAACTTGTTTATCTTTTTATCTGCAAAATAAAATTTTTAAAATATTATGTTATGTATGCATTAACTATTATTTTAATAAAATAGGGAATTACCAATTTTGCATATACCAAAAGTTGTTTTATTCACGGCAATTTTCAATGTTATCACAGAAAAAAAAGGCCATACAAGGAAAAAATCGTGTTTAAATGTAAATAAATACTGAATGTTTGAACGTTATTTTTAAATCTAACAATTTTCGATATTATCAAAAATAAAGTACTTTACAATTAAGTAAAATTCACATATTTTAATAAATTTTATATACGGTTCAAAAAAATTGATATCAAGTTTTAGACCATGCTGAATTTTTTATAAAGACTGATTTTTTCTCATAAAACTAAAAATTAAAAAGTTTCCCATATGATTCCGACTTAATTGGACACAGTGTATAAAAAAAAACATAAATTTATTCATATTTTTATAAATATGTTAAATTATTGATTTCGAAGCATTGTAAACTTTGACGTACTAAGACAATTCATCGAAATAGTCAGCATGGTGATTTGAATGAGAGTAACAACCATTGTAAAGTGACATGGAAGTTTGGTTTACAAATAAAACGACCACCGGGATAGCGAACGACTATTCCCTTGCATTTCACTTGATGCCATTCTGGCCATCAAGGGACTGGATACTCTGAATTAATGCACGAAAACTACTGGGAATTCGAGGAAATGGATTACTGGGTATACGTCTAGAAACTGGACGCTTCTGTTTGGAGGCAATGAGTTGTTTAACGTAGAAACTTTCTTTTTTGTGTGACCAGTATAAAGGGAAGCTATTGTTTATTTGATTAAGAATATAAAATTTAAATAAACAAGAAACAAGAAAAAAGTTGTCGAAAAATGTCTTAAATTATTTATTATTTTTTTAAATTCCAGGATTGTTAAAATTTCTCAAAATAATTTTTTTTTAATTTATAAATTGATAATTTTTTTTTTCAAATGAATGTTTTTTATTTTTTTTTAAACGGTTTTTTATTTGTTTTTTTTTCTGACAATTTTTGACATAATCTTTTTGTTGTTAACGCTTTTCGAATTAAAAATTATTACTGAGAAAAAATAATGATTTATTAGTTTTTTGTCTAATTCTTCATAAAAACCAAAAATTTCAATCAGGATAATTCTTTAAAGCAGCGTTGCATATTTTCCAAAAAATTCCCTTAATCTGGGGAAAACGGAAAAACTAAAAAACCACTACAATTTTTTTCCCAGAGTGTACAATCTGAGACGATTAATTAATACAATCCCATTTCACTACTAACCCCATTTTTTTTGTTGAGATCAAAATAATTTTCAGTTAAAAAATATGTTCTGAGCAGTACCGTACTTAGAAAAATCCTAAAATACAGTTCGCAGTACAAAACGTAATAAAAAAATGTGTGTTTAAATGGTTGGATAGAGATAACGGGTTTCAAAAATTAAATAAAAAGTACAGATTAAGGGTGGCCCTTTAAAGACGAAAAGTTGTTTTAAAAATTGAATACGTCATATTAAGCAAAATTTGGCCTTCAATAAAAACATTTTTTTCCATATTTTAAAAATTAAGGTGTTAATTAAATAAAACGAAAATCGTCAATTTCGGTTTTTTTTTAAATATCTTGGAAACCGGATCTGATATTCTAATTTCGAAAAAAATATAATCAAGTTACCTTGAAAATTCGAGTCTTTTTTTCTATTTTACCAACTTTGTACCTATAATGGTTTAGGAGTTCCCAATACTGATTAAATGCGAATTTTTGTTATTTTTATGCCATTTCTTTTGGGATTTCGTTGCGTTTTTTTGCGATTTAGATATTTTTTATGATTGCAGTTATTACCGCTTTTTTTGGTTGTTCTTTGTTTTTTTGCAATTTTTTAAGATTTTTTTGATTTTTCTCGCTTTCTCTCATTTTTGATTTTTTGTTTTTTTTATTTTGTTTTGTTTTATTTCCTGTTCTTTTTGGAGTTTTTCTAATTTTTTCTTCTTTTTTCTCATTGTTCTATTTTCTATTTATGTTCTAATTTTTTCTTATCCCTCTGTTTTTTTGCGATTTTTCGCCATTTTTTTGAGATCGTTGCGATTTTTGCGATACCTTTCGATTTCTCTCGCTTTTTTCTCATTTTTCCTTTTTGCATTTATTCTGATTTCTTTCAATTTTTTCTAGTTTTTCCACATTTTCTGCTTATTGTTCTTTTTTTTGCTTTTTCTTTTGTTTCCAAATTTTTTATCCTTGTTTCTTATTCCTCTGATTCATTGTGATTATTTGCGATTTTTTAGGGTTCTGTTGCAGTTTTTCTGATTTTTTGCGATTTTTTGCAAGCTTTTGCGATTTTTAGCGGCTTTTTCGCAATTATTTTTAAGTTTATACTTTCAAAATTAATTTACACTAAATATCTATAAATTTTAACTTAACTTTTCGCACAAAAATTAGTTGGCCAATTAAAATTAAACCAAGTAAAAAATCAGAATTTTTTCATAGTAAAGTAATTGTACATACATTTTCTTATTTCAAAATAATATTTTTGGGTTAAGTTTTGTTTAGGTTAGTATAAATTATTAACAAATAATTATACGTCTCTAATACAATATAATACAAAAATAATAATTAACTTTTGTATCCTAATTTTCCCTTAAAACATTTAAATTAAAAAGCATCTGCTTCTGATAGGCTTAACTACAACAGCAAGAACAAACAAGCTATATATTAAATTTAGCAATTTAAATTAGATTAAAACTTTACAAATTTGGTAATTTCAAATCAGCTTTACATTATTTATTCTCCCATACATCTTTTCCACGGAGCTTTACTTTATTTTTCATTTATTAAGCGTTCCCCATATTTTTAGTAGAAACCGAGGCCGCCGCAAACGTTTTGAAGTCATCTTTCTCTGACGATATATATCCCTTTTGTTTGTGCAACATTCGCTAATGGATTAGGAGTAACTTTCTTCCACTTATTTTTCACCTCGAGTGTGTTTCTTTGCTTTTGCACTGTGAACTAGTGTTACGAAAAATCCGGTCAAAAAAATGGACGCAGGTTTTTATTTTGTGCTTAGTTCGATTATTGTAACTTATTTGGAAGATTAATTGTAGGTTAACAAAATCGAAATTGGTTGACCACCGGAAAAATTATATTAAAATTCAAAAACTACAAAAAAAATCCTAAACATATATGGAATCTAGTCTATTATTTTCCTATGATTTTTTAGAAAAAAACTTTTTTCTTAATAGTCAAAGATCCTTCACCCATCTGTTTAATGGATAAAAATATTTTATATCAAAAGAAATACATAGGAAAACAGAAAAAATAGGAGAAAATAAAGAAGTAAAGTTAGGAAAAAATAGGAGAAAATAGGAAAAAATAAAGTATTGAAGTAGCTTTGCTCGTCGTCTTATTTTTTTTTATTCGCGAACAATCTTACTTTTTTAAATAACAAAGCATACTTAATTTTTCTATATTTTCCTTTTAATATGTTAGAAAATAGATCTCAAGTGAGTTGTCGAAAAAAATTCTTATGATTAATAAAAAATTAAAAAATGACTTTTTATTAAATATTGCACTAATGAGTTTAACGAATAAATTTAATACGAACCGAAAGTATGAAGCATATAGAACATAGAAACGTTATGTTATCTATTTTTTACCTGTAGTTACTACTGGGTTTACAGGTATAAACAGGTAAATCGATAATAGTTATTTTCGTCTATTTGTTTAATAAATAAATTTTATATCAAAACTAGCTCAATACCCGGCTACGGAGCCTCATTAGTACCTGAACGACCGAGCTTTGCTTGTTTTTTCCTATTTCTATTTATTTTTCCTGTTTTACATTATTTTTTCGTGTTTTGCCATATTTGTCCCTATATTTATGTATTTTCTTCTATTTTCCCGAATTTTCCAATATTTTTCTCTATTTTTCCCAAAGAACAAGGCATACTTTTAATGCATTCTCGGGATCGATAATTTTTTTTTAATTTTAGTATGTTATTAGGCATATAAAAGTAAGTATTTTTTACCGTTGCGCCAAACCAGTAGGTAGTACAAAATACATACTTAAATTTCAAAAAAATCTATGGATCCCAAGATTACATTAAAAGTGCGCCTTGTCCTTTCCCTATTTTTCATTGTTTTATCCTATTTTTCCAAATTTTTTTGCTATGTTTCCCATATTTTCATTATTTTTCCCCTGTTTTCTCTTTTCCTTCCTCATTTTTTTTTTTCATTTTTCCGATTTCTTTTTATTTGTTCCTATTTTCTTTATTTTTCCAAATTTTTCCCAAATTTTCTCTATTTATTCATATTTTTCCTGCATTATTTTCTCCTATTTATTCCTATTATTTCCTGTTTTTGCCTGGTTTTTACCTTATTTTCCTGCTTTTCCGTATTTCATATTATTTTGCCCTATTTTTTTATATTTTTCCCTAGTTTGCTCTAACTTCCCTGTTTTTCCGATTTACCCCAATTCTTGCTATTTTTCATTATTTTTTATTGTTTTGTCCCTATAATTTATCTATTTTTCCCTATTTTTACTATTTTTTTATTTACCTTAATTTTCACTATTTTCTCATATATTTCCTGATTTTTATCGATTTTTCAGTATTTATCTCTAATTTCCCTATTGTATCTTTCATTTCCTGATTTTTTTCCTATTTTTCCCAATTAGTCCCAATTTTTTGCAAATTTTACTATTTTTTCCCCTATTCTCGCTGTTTTTGCACATTTTTTCCATTTTTTATATTTCTTTCAATTTTTTCCCGTGTTGCATTATTTGTACTTATTTTTCCTTATCTTTCTCGGGTTTTCCCAATTTTTACCAAATTTCGCTTTTGCCCAAATTTTCTTGTTTTTCCAAATTTCCGTATTTTGCTAAATTTTTCACAATTTTGCCCTATTTGTTCCTATATTCCCCAGTTTTCCCTAACTTTTCACTATTTTGCCCTTTTTTCCCATATTTGCCCCTAACTTTTATTATTTTCTCTATTTTTCCTATATCTTTCTATTTTTTCCTGTTTACC
The DNA here is from genome assembly GCA_963243735.1 of Neocrepidodera transversa. Taxonomy (NCBI): domain Eukaryota; kingdom Metazoa; phylum Arthropoda; class Insecta; order Coleoptera; family Chrysomelidae; genus Neocrepidodera; species Neocrepidodera transversa. The sequence goes on from OY725354.1 coordinate 6,877,364, forward strand.
ATGAGTGTTTTCTATTTCCTATATTTTTGCTTATCTTTCCCATATTGTCCTTATTTGTAGTTATATTTCACTAGTTTGTGCTATTTCCTTGTTTTTTTTTCCCAATTTTCCCTACTGTTTCCCTATTTTTAAATATTTTCCCCATTTTTCCCTATTTTACTATTTTCTCTATTTTTCCTATATCTTTTTATTTTTCTTGTTATTTATTAGTTTTCCTATTTTCTATATTTTTGCTTATTTTTCCCCGTCTTGTCCTTATTTGTAGTTATATTTCCCTAGTTTGTCCTATTGTCCTCATTTTTTTCCCAGTTTTCCCTACTGTTTCTCTATTTTTAAATAATTTCCCCTATTTTTAATATTTTTTCTATTTCTTTTTATTTTTTCCTGTTTATCATTAGTTTTTCCTATTTTCTTTATTTTTTCTTATTTTTCCCTACTTGTTCTTATTTGTAGTTATTTTTCGCTAGTTTCTACTATTTTCCTCATTTTTTCCCCAATTTTCTCCTTTTTTCCCCATTTTCTACGTTTTTTCCCATTTTTTCTATTTTCAGTATTTTTTTATTTTTTTCCATTGCATTTTTATTTATTTTTCCATTGTTTTTTCCGTTTCTTTTTTCATATTTTTCCATATTTTGCACTATTTTTTCCTGTTTTTCCCTATTTTTCAGAATCGCTATTTTTTATTACCCTCCATAATTATTTTAAAAATTTTTGAATTTACGCTTTTGGTCCAAAAAAAAAAAGATTTTTAAAATCATTTCAAAATCTTTTATTTCTTTGTGTTTATATAAATCTTGTTAAAATCTATTTACTAAATTTTTTTAACAATACTAGTTATTTATGTACCTTAATTAAATTGTCAATATATAGATTTTCATCTACAAATAATAAAAATTTTTCGATAACTTTTAAAACTTATTTTCCGATGTCAGTCATACCTGAAATAAAATTTCCATCAACGGCAAACCAGATTTGTCAAAGAAAACTCATCTTAGATGCATATTTTTCATGTCTCGAGACCAGGAATATGAATATAGATTGATTTCGGGCTCTCGTGACTCAGATCCTCCATTTGGTTATTTCTCCATGGGTATAAAGTGGACGTAAAAGGACTTGATAACAAAAGGTTAGGAATTTATTAGGACTGAAACTCGAAAATCTAATATTCAAGGGAAGAAGAGCCGCAATTTTTTGAATTTGGACATAAATCCCTACGCGTTTTCTTTGTTTGTATAACGACTTGATTTTATTTTCAGTAAAAGCTGAATCGACAGTGTTAACTGCTCTGTATAGGTTAAAATAATCTTTTGACTAAAAATAATCATATATCAGATTCCGCATAAACATTTATTAAAAAAAAATTTAAATAAGTACAAAAATGTTTTTTTTTTCATAAAATTATTGTTCTGGTTTAAATCTATTAATATGTGTGTATCATGGCCGCTAATGGTAGGACGCATGTTAATGCTGCTCCTTAAAATCCATGTAAAAGGTGTAAAGTACTTGCGCAAAGTGGTTTTATGTATACAAAATGTGAAACAGTTAGTCATTTTGGGTGTGTAAAATATCTAAAAGATGTGATAAATCTTAATGACGAAGAAATTATCTGTTGCGGTCACAATATACCGTCACCACCTGCAGATGAACCAAGTTTATTTTCTGATGACAAGGAAGAGATTCCAGATAATAAGGTAAACCTTCATTATTTATATTATATGATTAAACAAAAAGATTTAATTATTGAAGAATTTCGTGAAAAAAACCGATATACTATATAAACACATAGATTTATTAAACGAAAATATAATTCTAAAAGACCGGTTATTATCTGTAAACGATAAACCAAATCAATCAAACAATAAATCCAGTTTAAACACACTATTGCAAAGCGAAATTAACATACCGATACCGAAACAAATCTTAAACTTAAACAAAAGCAACAAAGGTGAATCAGAGAGTTCCCAAATAACTATAAAAAACCAAAATAAATACTGTCCAGGACAAATGACGAAGAATTCAACGAGCACTTCGAGCGCTGTTGTTATTTTGGACTCAACTAAACCAAGGGCGGAGAAGAAAAGGAACAACAATGTCAAATTCAATAAAAATATTGACGAAAAAATAAAAATTCATAATTTGGAGCAAGAATCAAGAGAATTAGCTAATAAATATATATATTTAGAAACGTCATCGTCCAGCAGACATTCTAATGAAGTCAACACTAAGGAGTTAATAGAGAACTGTGATGAGTGGAAACAGGTGCCTTATAAAAATAGGCGCAAAAAGAATGACGCCTTAGTAGTAGGCGACTATGCCGGACTATCCGAAGTTGTAGGAATCACGAAGTCACTAAACCTACATGTTACAAACCTAAAGCCTGGTACGACAACTGGACAACTTTCTACATTCCTAAATACCAATTTTCCGGAAGCTCAATGTATTTCACTAAATGCTAAATATCCTGAAAGTTATTCCTCTTTTAAAGTAATCATGTCACGTAATCATCATGACAAGGCTATGGAATCCAAAAACTGGCCAAAAAATGCTGTAGTAAGGTATTTTTTTCAGCGACGAAAACAAAACGAGACAAAATCTTAAAATCAGACACAAATATTCAGATACAGACCAAAGAAATGTATGAACCCCTTAAGATAATGCAATTAAATGTTCAATCTATAGCAAATAAAACTAATAAAATGGAAGTATTAGCAGAAGACGAAGCACCTGATATAATCAGTGTTGTGGAACATTGGTGTAGCTTGGATAATATCAATCTAATGATCATCTCAGAATATGACATAGCAACGTATGTATGTAGGAAAAATAAAAAGCATGGTGGTACCATGATATATGCGAAAACAGATTTGAAAGTTCGTGAACTATCAATAGAAATGCAATGTGAGTGTAGTGCCATAAAAGTTATATGTAGAAATACAAAAGTATGTGTTTTAAGCATTTATAGACTACCATCAGGAAGTTTTGAGTTATTTATATTGCAATTGAATGCCATTTTAGAATTTGTTAGTAATCTAAACTTGAGTATGTGGTGATCTAAATGTTGACTATCTTGTAAATACAACACACAAAATGTTACTGCAGGAGCTCCTACTCTGTTATAATTTAGTAGATACGTCTCTTACACCTACAAGAGTCTGTACTAATAAATTGGGACAAACTAGTTCTACTTAAGTTGACTATATTTTGACAAATATAAACAGTAGTTACTGCTATTTGCACCGGTGTCACTTAAGGTCACCTTAGAGCTTAAGTGGACCTTATATTATGATTTTGGTTTGCACCACCTTTTAAGGACAACATAAGCCTGAGTCAAGATAAGCCTCAGATTTCCCAAGCTTAGGTTCACCTTAACTCACTTAACCCCACATTATCTGTGACAGTTCTACCACCCGACGTGTAAATAACCAAAAAAGTTAATATAACCAGTCTCGTCACATAAAATAAAGTAATACAATCAAAATATAACACCTAGGTTAACAGTCAACAAGATTATGGTATAGTTCATTCAAATCAAAATACAATTTAATGTCTGAAGAAGATAATTATCATTAACCAAGTTCTTAATGTTTTTTATGGTACCTAAATAAGTATCTGTAAATAAAGTTTGTGAAGATCGAATCGTTCTCTGTAAAGTTTGTACAATTACAATGGATCTTCATCAAGTAAAGGCCGAGTGAATCAGAAAAAATAAATAAGTTTTCTCAAGTGGTTTTTTCCATGAAAAATCATTATATCATATTCCATACATTTAATTTGCCATCAAATAATTACAAACCTTTTAAAGAAAACTTTAATAAAATAAAGGTCATTCTATGTAACTTATAGAAGGTGTTTTTTGCTGAAGCTAATTTTAAAACACAAAAAAAAAATATTATTTTGTATTGATAATAAAAGGAACAAATTAACTTTAGAACAAAAACTCGTTAATAATGATTTTAAAGCTGTTTATTTTAAACTTATTTCAATGTTTCCAGTGCTATTTCAATTTCAATTGACAACTTTCTTTTTTGTAGCTCAAATATTTCTTGATCCCTTTTCTCTCTTGCCTTGATACTTTCTTTTTCAGTCTGGAAACATTCAATCTTCACATCTGACAAAGATAGGCATTGTTCTAAAAGTTTCGATGAAGGCAACTGCTGAATGGCTGGCCTTCTTCTTTTCAGCCATGTGCTTTTCAGGCATTCACTTTTAGGATTTTCCACATGAACTGGATGGCCCTGTTTGGTTTTCTGTTGAGACAAACAAAAAAGTTTCAATTAACAATTAAGATCTTAACGACTGAAAATATAAATTATTTAGTTCATAAAAGTTATCTAAACGATTGCCATTTTATAGGATATTACTTACTCTTGATGTCGAAGCTACGGGATTACTAGCTTCGCCTGTTTTTCGCTCTGTATTGCCAGACAATGGAGAAGCAAATGAGGTTGACTGATCATCCAAGGGCTCAGTAACATCTGGGTCTTTGAAATAATTATGTTCTACCTCTGTATCAGAATTTTCTCCTTCACGTTCTTTCTCATGATCATCACTTGAATCGTTTTGCCTTACAGCTACAAAGTCATCACTGTCAAACTCATTTAGTCCTATTCCATCTACGGTTTTTGGATTCATAAGCCCTAGCGCCAGGTCTTTAATAGGATTTGGTACACAAATAACCGCTCCACCACCTGTCTTAAAAATCTCCTTTTTTTCGTCAGCCACCTCCTTCCTTATGTTCTTTTTTATATTGTCGTAAAACTTTCGTAACGCATCTTTAGTTCTTGGATACCTTTCCGGGGTTTGTGCATTGAACATATCACTGACTGTCTGCCATGTATCGTCTTTCTCACGCCAGAATTGAGAATTGGTCTTTTTGTTCTCGATTATGTTTTTAAATTTATGCAATACATTAAGCAATAAAGTTTTTTCTTTCATCGAAAAATTTGGAGCTCTTTTCCTTTCTGCGTCCATTATAACACCAAATTAAACACAAAAACTTTGAAGACAAACTGAACGATATCAAGTACAAGGTACAAGTAAAAAAGTTTGTTGTTACAAAAATTCTAATTTTAGCATCAAAGTGACGTTAGATTCTTCTTCTTTATATAACTAAGATATCATTTTTACACTGTTGCCAAACATTTCTAAAACTTAGCTAAGGTTCCTACGGTGCAAACCAACCCTACCTTAAGGTCCACCTTAAGTTAATCCTAACCTTAGCTTAGTTTGTTTTTAAGGAGAACCGGTGCAAATAGCTGTTAGAATATTTATTTTAACTTGTCGGATCCCAGCAGTCAATAAAAATGCAATAACAACTACTCCATCATCGTATTACCGAAATCTTTCACAAGAAAACCTCGACCAATTTTCTCATGAACTATCTAATACTAATTTCGATGAAATGTATAGTTCAGTCGACGTAGATCTAGCTCTCGAAAGATTTTTAAATATTTTTAATTACACTTTAGACAAATGTTGTCCCCAAAAATTATACAAACCAGGAACGAAAAAACAAAAATCAACCTGGATTACTCCCGAGGTTAAGAATGCCAGTAAAGATCTTAAAAATCTCTACTGGTTATGTAAAACTATAAATGACAATGATTCCCAAATAGTTTACAAGACAGCAAAATTACAATACACGACACTGCTAAGAGAATCCAAAGCTAATCATTATAAAAATTTGATTGATAAATCAAGCAACAAATCGAAGACAGTTTGGAATATCGCAAACAGTGAATAGAATAAATAATAGTAAAAGTATAACACTTAATATTGATGGTTCGGTACTAACTGACTCATATACGGTGGCAGAATCGTTTGCTAATTATTTTGTTAATATAACTGAAATTTCTTTGAATGAATATTACGGAAATACTAGGACAAGTTCATGTTTGCAAGATGTCTGAAAATACATTTTTCTTTAAACCTGTCGAATTTAATGAGGTGGAAGAGGTTATAATAAATTTAAAAAACAAAAAATCTACCGGATTGGACAATATTTCTGCTAAATTATTAAAAACAGTAAATACTACAATATCTCCTTATATCACTCACTTAATAAACTTATCGATTTCCAGCACTAAATTTCCAAGTTTTTTAAAAATTGCAACAGTCATACCTATATTCAAAAAAGGTGATGTTGAAAATTTGAGAAACTATAGGCCCATATCAATTTTTAGCGTTATTTCAAAGATATTTGAGAGAGTTGTATACAACAGAATTTTTAATTTTTTAAACAAATTTCACTTGTCAGATGAGTCACAACATGGATTTAGATCAGGCAGATCAACGCAGTCAGCTGCTTGCAGCCTCATGGAAAATATTTATAAGGAGTTAGATGCGGGCAAACAAGTTGCAGGAGTTTTCTTCGATTTGTCACAAGCATTTGATTGTCTAAATATTAAATTCATTGAGAGCAAACTGTATAATTTGGGATTTCGCGGTGATTTTTTAAACTGGGTAATTAATTAAATAACTGATAGACAAATTCAAGTAAAAATTGGTAAGGAAGCTTCTCAACTTCATAATATAAATATTGGGGTTCCTCATGGGTCTGTGCTAGGACCGTTAATTTTTCTTCTATTTATAAACGATTTACCGAATAATATTAAAGTAATTGTTGTATCCCTTTTTACGGATGACACATCTATGGCAATATAAGCAGGAACCAGCGATGAACTCGAAACAGTAACCACGAATCTGGTTCAATGATTTGTCACTTGGTGTAGAGAAAATGGGTTAATAGTCAACTTGAGTAAAACTGAATGTTTGTATTTTCATTCTATGAATTGTATAGAAGATGTATCTCTGCAACTTAACATTGATAACAATGAAATAAAATCTACTAAATGTACAAAATTTTTAGGAATATATGTTGACAATAATCTAAGATGGAGTGAACATATTAACGAGACAGTAAAAAAACTTAATAAATCCTATTATGCACTGTCCAAAATTAAACAATCAATGCCTCTAGAAGCACTTATTAATATTTACTATGCTTTAATTCACAGTCAGTTGTTGTACAATGTTGTATTATGGGGCAATTCTACTGAAAATAACAGAGTGTTTATAGCTCAAAAAAAAAATAATCCGATTCATATTTGATTTAAATTACAGAGGTTCTTGCAGGCCTATTTTTATTGACAAAAAAATTATGCCTTTTCCCTGCATCTACATATATAGAAGCCTACTGTATATAAAGGAAAATCTTTCAAAATTCCTTAGTAATTCTAGCATACATCAATACCGAACTAGATAAAGGATTAAAACTCTATAATCATCTTCCTGAAAATATTAAAAAATTAAATACTGTTATATTTAAAAATAAAATAAAAAACCTTTTATTGAACAAATGTTACTACATGTCCACGAATATTTTTTAGATAAACATGTTTACTTATAATTTTTTTGAAATGTTCCATTTATGCATGTTTTTAACACATTTAATGTCTTATATTTTATTTATTTATTTATTTTATTTTATTTATTTATATTCTTATGTGACTTGTCCTATACATTTGTAAATGTCTGAAAGGATAAATAAATATTATTATTATTATTATTATTATTATTATTAAGGCAAATTTTTCCGGGAATAAATTTAACCACCTGATACTTAATTCACAAATAAAATAACCATAAGCTGAGGACGAAACATTTTATAATGTAAATTTTAAACAGTCGAAAAGAATAGACACTTCTTTAACAACAATTTGCAACTTGAAATAATTTTTAAAAAGAACAAGAGAACGGCGAGAATTACTTTTAAGTGGATTCAGCAGAGAAGTTTTTATATATTTTTTTTTGCCTTTCTGTCCATTGTACAAGATAATTCGTGGTTACGGAAAAAGCGAAAAGTTTTATTTTCCACAAGGACAATTTCGTTTTAAATCAAGTGAATAAAAGTTGATTAAAATTTATTATGCTTTCTGTATAAAAGAATGTATTAATGGAAATAGAATATTAAACTAATTAATTACGGAAAATATAAATATTTAAGTTAATAGATATTGATTATTCGGTTGTTTTTTTTATATAAAATTACGTTTACGTTTTTTTTAATATATAATTTTATTGGTAGTAAAATTTTAATATCGTGTGTTAAGGGATATAAAAATAAATCATTTAAAGTCGTTAATAGTATGAGCTGAAGTTCAAAATTATTAATTTTTTTTTGTTTAACCAGAAATTACAATCTATAAGCTATTTTATCATGAAAAAATCAAAACATGGAAGAAAAAAAATAGAGCAATGAGAAACAAATTTGTGCAAAATTAGAAAAAAACAAAAAAAATTGAAAAAAAAAATGTGAAAAAAAACTTAAGAATTTAAAAAAATAAAAAAATATCAAAACATATAAAACCAGCAACAGAAAAACAAATAAGAAAAAATCAGAAGAATCGAAAAAAATCACAAAAAAAGGGAAAAAAAACTATGAAAAAAAAATCGGAAAATATTGAAAAAAAATGAAAAATAATATTGTAATTTTTATTCCGACTTTTTTGGTTTTCTTTTACGGTTTTTAGCTTTTTTGAGTTTTTTCGGTTTTTACAATTTGTTTGATTTCTTCGTTTTTTTCCTTAATTTACAATATTATTTTTCATTTTTTTTTTCAATATTTTGTGATTTTTTTTTCAATGATTTTCATAGTTTTTTCGTCCCTTTTTTTGTGTTTTTTTCGATTCTTCTAATTTTTTCTTGCTTTTTTTTCTGTTGTTGTTTTTATATTTTTTTTTTTCAAAAACTTAAGTTTTTTCACATTTTTTTTTTCTGAAATCTGAAACAAAATTACAAAAAATTGCCCTAAAATCGAAAAAAATGGCAAAAATGGCAGAAAACAGCAAAAAATCGCAATAAACAACCAATAAAACTGAAAGAAACTGAAAGAATTTAAATATATGTAAAAAAAAACCGGAATCAGAAAAAAAATGAAATAATCAAAAAACAGAAGAGACAAATAGAAGAAAGTACAGAACAATGAGAAAAGAATTTGTAAAAATTAGAAAAAATTTGAAATTAGAATAAAAAATAGAAAAATAAAAAAAATGAGAAAAAACTTTAAGAATTTAAAAAAATTTAAAAAATCAGAAAATTGCAAAAAAAAAGGGAAAAATTAGAAATATAAACAATCAAAAAAAAGGAAAAAAAGAAAACTATGAAAAACATTGAAAGAAAAATCAGAAAATATTGAAGAAAAATAAAAAATAAAATTGTTAATTAAGGAAAAAACGAAAAATCAAACAAATTGTAAAAAATCGAAAAGACCGTAAAGAAAGCGCAAAAAAAATAAAAAAAAAACACGGGAAAAGCGATTAAAACCACAAAAAAAAAACCAAAAAAGTCTGAATAAATCTGTAACAAAATTACAAAAAATTGCAGAAAAATCGCATAAAATAGCAAAAAATCAAAAAACAAAATACAACCAATAAAACCGGAAACAATTGCAACTATAAACAAAAAATCTAAAAGAAATTGTTAGAATTGAAATAACTCGGAAAAAAAGAGGAATAAAAACAAAAATCAAAAAACGGAAGAAAGAAATAGAAAAAAACAACAGAACAATTGGAAAAAATTTGTAAAAATTAGAAAAAATTAGAAAAAATAAAAAAAATGAGAAAAAATTTGAAACAACCAAAAAATTAGAAAAATGCGAAACAAAAAAAGAAGAAAAAATTAGAAAAATCGAAACAATCAAAAAAAAGGAAAAAAAAGAAAAAAAAACTTTGAAAGAAAAATCAGAAAATATTGAAAGAAAAATGAAAAATTAAATTGTAAATTAAGGATAAAAACGAAAAATCAAACAAATTGCAAAAAAACCGAAAAAAAAAACTCAAAAAACCCAAAAAAAACGCAGAAAAAACGCTAAAAACAGTAAAAAACCAAAAAAGTCGGAATATATCTAAAACAAAATTACAAAATATCGCAAAAAACAAAAAAAAAATAAAACCGGAAACAATTGCAACTATAAACAAAAAAACTGAAAGAAATTGATAGAATTGAAATAAATCGAAAAAAAGAGGAAAAAGAGAAAAAATGAAAAAATCAAGAAACGGAAGAAAGAAATAGAAAATAAACAGAACAATGACAAAAAAAATTGTAAAAATTAGAGAAGAAACCTTAAAAGAAAAAAATCAAAAAATCAAAAAATCAGAAAAATGAGAAACAAAAAACAAGAAAAAATTAGAAAAATCGAAACAATCGAATAAAAAAGGAAAAAAAAAACACAACTTTGAAAATCATTGAAAGAAAAAACAGAAAAAAAATGAAAAATAAAATTATAAATTAAGGAAAAAACGCAAAAACCAAACAAGTTGTAAAAACCGAAAATCCCGTAAAAATTGCGAAAATGTCGCAAAAAATAGCAAAAAATTACAAAAAATAGCCAATAAAACTGGAACCAATTGTAACCATAAACAAAAAAAATTTAAAAATCGAAAGAATTGAAATAAATCGAAAAAAAATAAGAGGAACAAGAAAAAAATGAAAAGATAAAAAACGGCAGAAAGAAATAGAGAAAAATAAAACAATGAAAAAAAAACAGTGTAAAAATTAGAAAAGATTAGATAAGAAAAAAAAAATTAGAAAAAAACCTTAAACAATTTGAAAAATTCAGAAAAATGCGAAAAATAACCAAGAAAAAAATAAGAAGAATTGAAACAATCAAAAAAAAAGAAAACTACGAAAAACATTGAAAGAAAAATCAGAAAATATTGAAAAAAAACATGAGAAATAAAATTGTAAATTAAGAAAAAAAAAATGAAAAATGAAACGGATTGAAAAAACCCAAAAAAAAAAACCGTAAAAAAACGCAAAAAAGGCGATGGAAAAACGCTAAAAACCGCAAAAAAAATCGGAATAAACAAGAAACAATATTACAAAAAATTTCGGAAAATTCGCTAAAAATGGCAAAAAATCGGAAAGAAATCGCAAGAAACAAAAAATGACCAATAAAACCAGAAACCATAACCAAAAATAAATAAAAAAATCAAGACAAGAAAATCAGAGGAATAAGAAAAAAGAAAACAAAAGAAAAAATAGAAAAAAAAACAGAACAATGATGAAAAAATGAGGAAAACTTCGAAAAAAACGAGAAAAAAAGTATGTGCAGTCAGAAACGAAGTTCCTTTGGTTATTTTTTTAACTCTTAACGTTTTTTAATATCCCGTTTCTTTTTTTCCTGTTTTTACTATTTCTTTACATTTTTCCTGTTTTTCATAATGTTTTTCTTTTTTTCTCCATTTGTCCCTATTTTTTCCTACTTTTTCCTATTTCTTCCTATTTTTTCCTATTTTGTTCTATTATTCCATATTTGTTTGTCCCTATTTTTCCTAGATTTGCCAATTTTTCCCTATTTTAGTCTTTTTCCCATTTTTTCTATTTTTTCCCATTTTTGTTTATTTTTTCCTACTTCTACTTTCTCTACGTTTTCCTATTATTTCATATTTTTCCCTATTTTTCGCCATGTTCACCTATTTTTGACAATTTTCCCTATTTTGCACTGTTTTTCAGTATTTTCACTACTTTTCCTGATTTTTCGTTATGTTTTTCCGTATTTTTTCATTTTTTTTTATTTTTCATCTTTATTTTTCGCAATTTCTGATTGAATTATTAAAAATATAGTCTTTAGTTTATAAAATTGCATAAATATTTCCTACACCACTGTTTAAGATCCAAAACATATTATGTTACAAAATGTTTTCATTTCTCGCATTTCCCGGCAAGTAAAATTTTCAGGAACGAAGAAAGCGTGCGTGAAATCTTGTAATAAAAACCTCCGAGTGTGATGTCAAGGATGAAAAGCATTCCAGCAACAAGACATAAATGCGTTACAAGATGCTTGTGAGCATTTGTAGGCAGCCAGCTTGAATTTTAAAAAACCGGCAGAAGGTGAAATGGATTGATATGGGAATCGTTACCAACAGAACGCAAATAAAGGTTTATCCACGACATAAACATTTAATATATTCATTTCGATATATATTTTTTATAAATAAATATAAAAATAATAAAATAATAAAATCTAAAATAGAAGCGCTTATAAATAATGGAACCTCTATCACGAACAACCAAGAAATTGCAAACGTACTAGCTATAAAATTTCAAGAACCGAAGCAACGCCAACTACGACCCTGGATTTAAAGAAAAAAAAAGTATGGATGAAGACCAAAACATCCAAATACTACAAGATGACGGCCCAAACTCACATACCAAATTGCAGCTCAATCGGATTAAACGTGTGGCTTCTATCGTGGAAGAATACACACAGAGAGACAGACAGACAGACAGACTTTCATCTGGAAATGGTCTTAATTATCTCAAGTAACCTCAAAATGGAAATTTCCATCTTTATCTCGAAAAATTTTTTTTAGCCCGTTCAGAATACTTCCCCTTCTCGGAGCTGGGTCAGGAAAGTAATAGGGAAAAAATGAACAAAGTAGAACAAAATGGGGAAAAATAAGTACAAATATGGAACAATAAAGAAAATTAGAAAAAGTAATGGAAAACAGGAAAAACAGAAAAACAGGAAAAATGGGAAAAGTTGAAAAAATATGGGAAAATAGCGAAAAATAGAGGAAACAGTGAAAAATAGAGTGATCAAACTAATACCAGAAAGGCAAGACATGGTAAAAGAGAGGATACCTCTAAATCTACTGTGTTAACTCAAATCTCTGCCTAAACGCTTTATTTTAACTCCAAGTAATCAAAGAAATATAGCACAAAAAAGTCCAAAGTTAATTTTTTTTGCTGTAAGACAATTTTTTGCATTTGTATGGTGAACTCGGTTAGAAAGTTTTGCTGCATCGAAAAGTGCATCTTTTCATGTGATCAAAGAACAATTCATATTTTCGATGAAAATAATCCGAACTAAGAGAATTTTTACTACACGATTGTTTTTTGAGTCACTAAACCTGAATATTATGTTGGGATTATCCACCCAGTTACCTAAAAGTCAGAACAACACCGGAAATGTCATTACCAGGAGTTTCATGGGAATTCATAATAAATCGACAGAAACTCATTACCCAGGGGGTTTTCTAGTTTCCCGTCCAGAATCTGACATTGTCAACCTCCCTCCGAGCACCTGGGTGATCTTCGGGAATTTAACTGAAATTATTTACCAAATCGGCCCAAAATCATTATGGGGGAATTTTTCTGGTCGGTCGTCCAGAATATGAAATCGTAAACCTCACCCCGAGTACCTGGTGCTCCGGACGATCTAAAATAATTGTAGTCGAGAATTAGACTGTAGATGAAGAGACATAATTCAATTGCAGCTTATGTGGATGATCTGACGATTACAATTTATGGCGATAGTAGACTAGAACTTAAAAATACTGCCTTGATCAAATCATAGCCCTACAAAAATAAGCTACTTTCAGAAGCAAATACTACCATGTATTTTTCTCTCGGCTCTCTTTTAATCGTACTCCAGTTTTTAGGTATGATGAGGTCCTAGTTTATTGCGTTTCACTTATTAAATGTCTTGGGATTATCCTGGATCATAAGTTGATATTTTCAGACCACTTTACGTATATAATTTATAAGCTTCCTAGTTTGTACGAGAGTGAAAATGAAAATATATGTTCGGATATGCAACAACCATCGACATCTCAGGAAACCTTAGATAGTGAGTATGATTTGTCTGCTAATGATAATGAAACGGTAGAAACAGAAATCCAGAATGCACGTATTCCTGTCCCCGTTAACTGGAAAACGCCAGCAGATAGCTTCAAACCGAGAATGAGATTGCCAAATGAAAAACAAGGGATAGTTCTTTTGAATATAGGCAGAGATGCAGCAGAGCTAGATGTTTTTATGCAGATTTTTCTCAGAAGCCTTTTACTGCATATTGCAGATTGCACAAATAAAAGAATAAAATTGCTGAAAAAAACGAAAAACTTAAAACTAAATATTGAGGAGACTGATATGTTTGAAATATTGCTCGTCTTGGGATGCACACTGATAATGTCGTACAACCGAGTACCAAGTTTTTATCATTATTGGTCAAGTAATGAGTCAATGGCAAATAATGTTATAAAACATGCTATTAGTAGAGATCGCTGCACGTTTTTGTTATCAAAAATGTATTATAGTGATCCAACAAAGCCAGAAAACTGTTCTAAAACTTATTATTTAGACGATTTGGTATCATGTTTGAAACAAAGATTTCAGAAAGCAAGAACTGATAGTTCTCATCAATCGATTGATGAGACAATGGTGAAGTTTAAGGGACGGTCGTCTCTCAAACAGTACGTACCGAAAAAACCCATCAAAAGAGGGATCAAGTTATGGCAGAGATGTGACTCCATGACTGGATACATATATGACCCAAATATCTACTGTGGGAAAGAAACACATGTTGTCGAAGGAACTCTTGGTACGAGAGTGGTAAAAAAGTTATGTGAAACAATTCAATCTCCTGATGTATGTCTGTCTTTTGACCGTTTCTTCACCAATATGGAACTAATGAATGAACTACAATTTCCTTGTGTTGGTACATACATTGGTAATAGAAAATATACACCAACCATTTTACCAGGTAAAATGTCTAGAGGTGAATCTAAATGTCTAGTGACTGATTAGCAGTAAAGTGGCAATAAAGTGGCAAGACACCAAAGAAGTCATATAGTTGTCAAATTGTCACTCTAATTCTATTGGAGTCACAAACAGGAAACTAAAAACTGGAGAGAAAAGGGAATTTTCTTGTCCAGATGCATTAATTTTTTATAATAAATACATGGGAGGCGTCGACTTGGCCGATCAGAATATATCTGCTTATGACTTAGATAGAAAATCTACCAAGTGGTGGAGGAAAGTTTTTTATAAATTGCTCATGGCATCCGTAATAAATTCTTGGATACTTTTTTGCGAAGTCAAAAATAAACAAAATAAAACTCCATTATTGAATTTTCTAATGCCTTTGGCGGAGCAAATGATAAGTATAGGTAGATCTAAAACTACAGTTAAGCGACGCCTTAGTGGACGAACTGGTAGAACTACAAAACGACAAAAACTAATGACAAACGTTGGAGACCATCTTCCGATACAAATTACAAATAGAAGAAGGTGTGTCAGGTGTACAGAACAAAAGAAAGAGACTCGCACAAAAACTTTATGTGTTGCTTGCAATTTACCCGTTTGTAAGAAATGTTTTTTACCATTCCATTCGTAATGGGTTTTTGCAATTCTAGTTAAAATTTTACATTTCAATAAACGTTTCAAGATTTTACTATAGTTTTTTATTACGGATGGGTCATATTTGTCCCACTTAAAATTACTGCTGGGATAAATATGTCCCATGTCCTTAAAAAGGACTCTGAGCAATTTCGTGTCAAATAATTAGTACAAGGGTTATTAACTAACTTCTATGCATACATTTATGACTTATTGAATTGTTTATTTTACTGAAATGAATTCAGTGGTGAAGGGGATATTTGTTGCAATTAATTCAGTGGTGAAAGGGCTAATACGCTTAAATAGAAAAATTCAATAGCACATTTCTTTAGACTTGGAAAAGCCACATCTCATTTATGTCTTACTAAATATTAAAACTAAATTTATAAAATATTCTTTTATTATTTTAATCATAAGATTTTTTAGAATATAGGATATTAATTAGTAAGTGAAAGGATAAAAGTTAATTTTTTTCGAATTAAACTTTCGCTGTTTTGTGAGTTACTATAGCGCCATCTTCGTTTTCTTGTTATAACTTGCCGGCATAATAAATCAAAACTTTCTTATCAAGGCTGTTACGAACCATTTGTTCCAATTTCCAAATATCTTTTATTTCTCAAACTGAGAGAAAAGACCTTATCAAAACTGCCTTTCTTCCGTTTATTTGTTCGTGCTACTTTAATCAACAAAAGTTTGCGTAAACTTTTCACTTTCATTATTATCGGTCTTCGTATAATGTATAATTTATTTATAAGAATTTTTGTTCTGTTAATTTATGATTGTTTTTTTAAATGTCTTATTTTAAATCGGCATGAAACGATGTTAAACGAGAGATACGGTGCTGGAAAAAAAATTAGGTTATATTAAATAACCTGAAAAATTGCAATTTAAAAAATAAAATTTTCGTAGCTTTTAAATATGGAATCAAACATAATTTATTTTTGAAAAGCAGTAACTCTACATTTTAACACGTCGACTGCCAACTATCAGATAATAAGTAGTCAAAATACAAGAAATCTTGTAGTTGGCAGTCAACGTGTTAAAATAAAATATTTAAATACTAAATTTTATTTATTATGAATATTAAACAATTATTTCGTAGAAGTATAAATTTTTAACACGTTAACTGCCAACTACCAGATAATTAGTAGTCAAAATACAGGAAATCTTGTAATTGGCAGTCAACGTGTTAAAATAAAATATTTAAATACTAAAAATTTTATTTATTATGAAAATTAAACAATTATTTCGTAGAAGTATAAATTTTTAACACGTTAACTGCTAACTACCATATAATTAGTAGTCAAAATACAAGAAATCTTGTAGTTGGCAGTCAACGTGTTAAAATAAAATATTTAAATTCTAAATTTTATTTATTATGAAAATTAAACAATTATTTCATAGAAGTATAAATTTTTAACACGTTAACTGCCAACTACCAGATAATTAGTAGTCAAAATACAAGAAATCTTGTAGTTGGCAGTCAACGTGTTAAAATAAAATATTTAAATACTAAATTTTATTTATTATGAATATTAAACAATTATTTCGTAGAAGTATAAATTTTTAACACGTTAACTGCCAACTACCAGATAAATAGTAGTCAAACTACAAGATATCTCGTAGTTGGCAGTCGACGTGTTAAAATAAAATATTAAAATACTAAATTTTATTTATTATGAATATTAAACAATTATTTCATAAAGGTATGAATTTTTAACACTTTGACTGCCAACTGGATGAATATTGAATACGACGTCGACGCGTACAACGAAGTTATTGCAATTTTATAATGGAAAAATAAGAAAAAAATGGAAATATAAGAAAAACTAGAAAAAATGGAGGCAAATAGGCCCAAATGAGGAAAGGTAAGGAAAATATGGAAAAATAGGAAAAGTAAGTAATATAGTGAAATAGGGAAAATAAAGCAAACAAATAAAAATACAGAAAAATAAATAAAATGGAAAAAAATTAATGAAATAGGGAAAAAATCGAAAGAAAAAACAATGAAAAATATGAAAACTTGTAAAAAATACAAAAAAAATTGTGAAAAATAGGGAAAAAATGGGAAAGAATATAGGAAAAAATAATGAAAAATATGAATAAAAATTGGTAAAAATGAGAAATCGCTATAAAAAAATATGGTAAAAATAGTAAAAATAGAGAAAAAAATTGAAAAATAATGAAAAACTGAAAAAACTTGTAAAAAATAATAAAAAATAGACAAAACCCGAGGGGTCAACCACTCTCTGCAGTACTGTACGTTTTTTGTGCAGTACTTGTGTGCAGTACTATGCAGTATCATGCAGTACGTATGCAGTACTATGCAGTACATATGCAGTATCATGCAGTACGTATGCAGTGCTATGCAGTACTATGCAGTACGTATGCAGTATGTATGCAGTATGTATGCAGTATTATGCAGTACTCTGCAGTACTCTGCAGCACACGTTATATCCGATCTTATTTAGGTACAGTTAATAGGTACCAGATCCAACTCTACATTATTTCTAACCTCTTTGTTTTATTCGATATTCGGTTCAAGTGAGTTTTAGTGACTGTGCTGATTAAAACATCCCTTTCTGAACTTTAATTCTTTTTTGTATTCGCATGGTATCTATTTACTATTGACGACTGTGACATCCACCACAAGGTAAGTTTAAATTTTACAAAAAGTAAATATAAGATAATGAAAATCAGTTCAAAACATGCAAATGTGCCCTTAAAAAATGAATGGTCAAATAACCAATTAATGTCTATATTTGCTGATTACTGTTATCCTAAACAGACAACAATAATAATGAAAATAATTGTAAGCGAAAGGAAAGTTTACAAAATAAAATATGTCCAAAGCACTCATGTTTAGATATTAAAACTGTGTGATTCCCGCGCGATACTTTTTAACAAGGTCATAATTTAAAAGATATAGAGTTGGGACCTGGCGAATATAATCTTGCCGAGATATTATGAGTCCATGAGGAAATAATGTAAAAGCTGACCGCAAAAATACAAGCAACGTTACATTGTTGGTATTGTTGGTTAAGATGAAAAATTAAATTCATATCTTTATAGATTTATGAAAATATCGGATACAAATTTCAAATTATTTTAAATATGTACATAAATTCATAATTGTGATTGCTTTTACAAAATCCTTACCTTATCATCTGTTTTAGCAAAATGGATAAATCTGTTTCTGACACCATTGAAAGAGATGACATTGGAAAAATTATTGACGAAGTTAAAGAGTTTGAAGATTTTATATTCCCAGATTACTTAAAAACGTTGTTTCTCTATACAGGTTTTGATAATATTCATTCAATAGCAGCTTTTGATGAATCGTCTATGTTAGAGCTAGAACGATTTGCTCGGGAAGACTTGCCTAGTTTATTAGATAAACAGGAAGTTAACATTTTTTATGGTATATACGCAAGTAAACCAGAATTGTTTAAAATTCGTGAAGGGCATAAAAAACTGATTTTACAATTTGTTCAGTTATCAATAAATAAATTGAAGAAAATGAAATTAACTGAAATACAATGTTCACAAAATAAGCGCAAATGCTCGTGTGAATGTATGTGTTTAAAGAAATCAAGCAATAATAAGAAGGTACAAAGAGATAAAAGTTCGAAGGTAACAGGAGCATCTAATGAAACGTCCGAACCAAAAGTTGTACAAAACATAAGCACTTATCTAAATGGCCTCATAGCAAATTACATTAAAAACTTAATAAAAAATTCTAACTTAGAGATACAAAATCATAATAAAGAAAATATATCCATTTTGTCAAGTACAAAGGAAATAATCATCAATGTCAGCGAAGCTGATCCTAACTCTGCGAAAATAAAATGTACTCTATGTTCCATGTTCCTACGGATTACCAATACTGAACGAAAGTATGGAACTCATTGGGTGTTATCCAATTTTAACAAACACTTAAAAAATCATCTTGCGCTTAAACAAAAACAAGTGCAAAAAACCATAATACAGAAGAATTCTAGTATTTTATCTTTCCTTATTAATCAACAACCTATTCAGACTGATGAAATTTCTTTACTAGAAGAAGACCAGATAGAGGAGGTACAAGAATTAGGATTACAACCACTACAACCTGTTCAGACTGATGAAACTTTACTAGATAAAGGTCAGATAGAAAAGGTACAGGAATTAAGATTAAACCCACTAGAAAGAGTAAATAAAACTGATGAAAATTAAGATACAAACCGAGATGAAAACACTCACGGTATGGCAGATAATTTAGATGAGGTTGAGGATTTTGTAGACAGCAGAATTATAAATGAGGCTGATAATTCTGCTGTTTGTGTACTAGAGCCTCCAAAAGGAGTAAAGTACAGCCAAAGAAGTTTGCGCATTCAAAATATATTAAGAGCTGCTGGTGCAAATCAAAATCAAACTAAATTAACAGACTACTATGAAATCTTAAATGCAGTAGAAAAAGTAATAGATGAAAATCCCCAAGTTAGATCAAGTTTTAATAATTCAATAAAATATTCCTCTATTAAAGATAATGCAACTACATCTATAGGCTTATTACAAGCACTCTTAAAAGCTGCCGAAAATAATAGCCGATGCAATACACAGAGGTATAGATTTTCTGAACCTCTAAAACTCTTTGGTCTTTATATTTTTATGATTGGGGGTCGATTGCTTTACGAAACTTTATATTCAAACTTAGCACAATCACTTCCTTCTATATCTACACTCATGAGAACATTAGATAATCATCCAAAAATATCCGAAGGAGTTGTTAGGTTTACAGAGTTAAAGGAGTACCTTACAAAAAGGAATTATCCTATGGCCATTTTTGTGAGTGAAGATCAGACTGCTATTTTGAAGAGAGTAAATTACGATTCAAATTTGAATAAACTTGTGGGATTCTTGTTGCCTCTATGTAAAAAGAAAGGGTTTCCATTAACTAACAAATTTTACGTTAATTCTGTTAATGATATTTCACATGCCTTTATGAACGAGACAATTTGCAATAATGCTTATGTCTTTGCCGCACAACCATTGATGGATAAATCACCTGCCTTCTGTTTATCAATTTATGGAATTGGTAATGTATTTGAGCATACCGATGTATTGAAACGTTGGCAATATTTAATAGCTGAAAGTAAGAAACAAGGGATTGAAATTATCGGGTTTTCTTCTGACGGTGACACCAGATGTTTGAAAGCAATGAAAATATTTACTGGTTTACCCTCAGGTTTAGCAGCTCAAGAATGTGTAACAAGAAATACCAAAATCCCTTTTAGAATTAACCAAAATGTTGAAGACCATGACGAACAGCCTACTGATAATTTAAACATCAATCATGATGACGATGTTAATGGATCAGTATATGGAACAGTGTCACCTGAAGCTACATTCGAAGAAGTAGTATCTAGTATTTCTGGAAATACCATGTACAGTCCTTATTTTCAGGTGAGTAACTTAAATATGTTAATTAAACTTACTACGTCAGTCTTATAGGAATTTGTCTAAAATTCCTAACGAATTTATATTTTAGGCAAAATTTGACATAACCCAACCAACTTGCTTTCAAGATACTGTCCATATTGGTACAAAATTAAAAACCAGGTTATTGAAAGAGAATATTAATCTACCTATGGGCGAGCTATTTGTTTCCCGTAATCATATTGAGGAGCTAATAAAAACATATTCCAAAGACCAACATTTTTTGTGCCCCAGTCATTTAAATGGTAACAATTTTCTCCGTAATTGTTCGAATTAAATATATTCTATAGCTATTCGTATTTTTTTAGGTAAAGACAAAATGAATTTCGACGCTATCGACAAGTTATCTAATATGCGAGTCATTGATTTATTGGATAAAATACCAGATAGTTCAGCTACTAAGCAGTATCTTTTAATAACTCGATATATTTTGGATTCAATTTTAGAAAAAAAACTTAATATATTGGGAAGGGTGTACAAAATATGGTATTCTACTTTTTTTATTAGAATTTGGAGATACTGGATCAAACGTAAAAAATATGGAATACAAAATAATTGTATTACTTTAAATACATATACCTGCATTGAAATAAATGCACACAATTTATTGATTGTTATAGAAAAATGCAGAGAAAAAAATGAGATAGATATTTTTCTTCCTTGGTTATTCAGTAGCCAACCATGTGAAAAAATTTTTCGACAAACTCGATCAATGACCAGTACGTTTTCTACGATGGTGAATTATTCCTTACTAGACATTATGAAGAGGTTGAATAGAATACAGGCAATAAATGAGATAAGTTCAGATCTAGGTAAGTTGGTATTTAGAGGATAATAATATGCTACTTCACGGGTAAATTATTGTACAGTATTTTTATTTACCCTTGTAATTATTTATAGATACAACTTTTCGATTTCCTCGAGAAGAAAACAAGAAGCTCGGAATAAATGACATAAATAATCAGTTGCCTTTACCAACTGTTACCGAAATTTTGGAGATTTTAAAAAAGGCCAAAGAAGATGCCATAGAATCGGCAACAAAAATTGGTATGATGCTTAATTCCAATAAGAGCACTGATAAATCTTCAGCTGAGCATGAGGCCGAATGGAAAGAGCAGGCCTGTTTAACGATTTTAATTAAACATTCTCGTAAAGAAGAAGAAGAAGAAAACGAAAGTACAGATGATGAAATAGACTGTCAAGATGATATCGGAACACAAGAAATATCTGATACAGAGGAAGATTCTCTAATAAAGAAGGATATAGAATTACTAAGTGAAATGACTGTACCCCTCACGAAATCAGAAGAAAAAAAATTTGAATTTAAAAATTATTTCGGAAAAATAAAATCAAAATGTTTTAACCAGACAGTATATCTAAATATTCCAACAAAAAATTCAGTGCAAATGATCAGAAAGTCTTCTCTTTGCTGGTTCTACTCTGATAATATAAATAAACTTTCATCTGATCGAATTTATAGAGTTAGAGGAATGGCATCTACAAGTAAGAAAGGAAAGCAAAAAAAAATACGTAAATTAATTGGCAAGACAAAGAGGGTAATCACACAAAAGATAAATTTAGATGAGATGGATGAGACTGATGTATCTGATGACCACATCAGCTATAAAGATTCCAGCTCAGAAGATTTGGAAGAAATTAAACCAAATAAGACGGTTGTTCATAATCATAAGTATAAATTAAGAAAGATTAGTAAATAATGTTTTATTTTTGAACTGAATAAATGAAATATAAGAGAAACTTAAAACATTTTTTTTCTTCGCGTGCAGAACTCTGCAGTATGTGTGCAGTACTCTGCAGTATTTGTGCAGTACTATGCAGTACGTCTGCAGTACCATGCAGTATGTCTGCAGTACCATGCAGTATGTCTGCAGTACCATGCAGTATGTCTGCAGTACCATGCAGTACGTGTGCAGTACACTGCAGTACTATGCATTATGTATGCAGTACTCTGCGGTACCTTATTCAAGTACAAATTTCTGCAGTACATGTACAAATTAAGCTCAGTGGTTGACCCCTCGACAAAACCGCAAAAAATTGGGAAACAGAAAAAATTGGCAAAAATACAGAAAATAGTGAAAATTAGAGAAAAATATATACAAATAAGCACAAATAGGGAAAAAGGAAAAAATAATGAAAATAGGGCAAAACAGAAAAAAATACGAGAAATAGAGAAAATAGGGAAACATGAGGCAAAATAAGGATAAATTGTAAAAAAAGGGATAATTAGGATAAAATGGAGAATAATAGCAAAAAGTAGGAAAAAATTGAGAAAATAGTTAATAATGGACACAAATAGCGACAAATATGGAAAATAGGATAAAATAATGAAAAATATTGTAAAATAGTGAAAAATGATAAAATAAGAAAAATCGGGAAATACAGAAAAAAAAGGGACAAATAGGGAATAATACAAAATAAATGGAAGAAAATTGAAAGGAGTAGGAAAAATGGGGAAAAATATGAAAAAATCATGAAAAACATAAAAATAAAAAGAAATAATAAAAAAAGTAAAAAAGTAAAAATGGAAAAGAAAGAAAAGAGAGGGAGAGAGAGATATTAAAACACGTTTAGACTTGAAAGACTGACGTAAAGAACTTCGTTTATGATGAGGGATGGGCACCCTTTTTTTTGTCGTATACAAGGTGTCTCAAAAAATCTGAATTGTAAATGTGAAATGTACAAATACCTTTTTTTGACAATATCGAAATTTGTTATATAACAACTAGACCAGATATCCAATTATATCGATTTACAATAAAAAATAAATTTTTTTGATTATTTCCATTTTGTTTTAGTTTAATATCAAAATTTTATTGTAAAATATGACTTTGACATAACCCAGTTTGTAATTGTATATAAAGTTTTTTTAACGTATTTTGCTAGTATTAAAAACAAAGGTAACTTGCTTTTGCATGAAATTTATATATTATTTTTTTTATATCTAATAGTTCTATTTTAGATTTTTCAGATTAAAAATTCAATACCTACGCCTATGGTAGTAAAATGTTTTTACAAAATTTACGTTACCAGGCATTATAATTGATCCTCGGATTCCTCATCCCTTCTAAAACTCCGAACTATTTCGTCAGATATTTCTAGAGTATTAGAGAATCTTTAAGTCGATTATGGATGGTTTCTATAGAAGATACTTCTAAAAGCAGCCGCAAGATGGATCTCGGCACAATGGGAATTTTCAGATTTCAGGCTCCTCGTAATTGAGGTGGTTAGTGCAGCATATTGGATTTAAAATATATTATTACTTTAAAAGCAGGATTACATTTAATTAAATTAGCTACATGTAATTTAAATTTACAACATTTTTAGTGTTTAGGGAATGTAATTAATAAAATTATTACATATTTAGGCTTCTCCCATGTTTTTTTAATTTTGAAGGCAAATAATGGGCTTAAGTGCAAAATATTGAACAAATTGGTAAAAAATGGTAATATGTCTGAAACAAAAACAATAAACTGGAAAAATTAGAAAAAAACGAATCAGAAAGAAATAAAAAAAAATCATGAAAAACATTGAAAAAGAAAAAACAACAGAACAACGAGAAAAAAATTAGAAAAATTAGAAAAAAACAGAAAACTAAAAAAAACGCACATCAATCGAAAAAAAACAGAGTTGCAAAAAATGCAAGAAATCGATAAAAATTACAAAATTAATAATAAAATATTGCAAAAAAATCGCAAAAAACTAGGAACAACCGGAGACAATTGTAACTATAAAAAAAATTTATAAAAATAAAAAATTTGAAATAAGTCGCAAATAATCTTAAAAAAAATCGAAACAAAATCTCAAAAAAGCGCAAAAAATCTCAGACAATAACAAAAAAATACAAATAATGGCAAAAAAAATTCAAACGAAATCGCAAAAATGGTAAAAAATAAAAAAAATCCGAAGAAATAAAAAGAAATCATGAGAAAAGAATCGAAAAAACCGAAAAATCGAATAAAATCAGAGGAATAACAAATCAATGAAAAAAACCAGAAAACCGAAAAAAGAAAAAGAAAAATAAAAAAGAAAAACAAGAAGAAAATCAGGAAAAATTAGAAAAAATCAGTAAATCAGAAAAATGAGAAAAAAAAACAAGAAAAAATCAAAAAAACAAAATTAGAAAAAATAAAAAAGATATATTCCTCCTTTCTTTATTTTTCTTTAGTTTTCCGTATTTGTACTTATTTTTAACTATTTTGCCCTATTGTCTCCATTTCTCCCTACTTTTTCCATATTTTTAACAATTTTCTCTATTTTTCTCTATTTTTTTCTATTTTTCCCTATTTTTTCGTATTCAGATTATTCATGTTGTTGAATATTTTTCCTGTTTTTCTCTATTTATTCGCATTTGTCGCAATTATTTTTTATTTTTTCCTATTTTTCTTTTTTTCCTAATTTCGACACCCCAATCGAACAAGGTTGTAACTCATATTATAGCAAAAATGACTTACAACCTTGTTCGATGGGAGTGTCGATTTTACATATTTCCACTATCCCATATATTTCCCTATTTTTCTCTAAATTCCGTTTATTCCATATTTTGCACGGTTTTTTTCCTGCTTTTTTTTGCTTGATTTTCTTTTCCTTTTTTACAATTATTGTTTGTAATTTTTCCCCTTTTTTTTGCAACTATTATTTTTTGATCCATTTTTCCCCCTTTTTTCCCCCAGTATATCCCCCTTTTATTTACAATTATTATTTTGTCCCCCCTTTGTATATGCAACTTATGTTTTAGTCCCATTTTTTCAAACTCGTGTTTTTTGCCTCATTTTTCCACCTTTTTACCACAAAACTATTGTTTTACGCCTCATTTTGCCCCATATTTTACAACTTATTTTTTGTCTCATTTTAACCCCTTTTTTTAACTATCATTTCATGCCTTTTTTCCCCTATTTTATTACAACTATAAATTTGGAACTATTATTTTTGCCCTATTTTCCCCCTTTTTTACAACTACTGTTTTATACCCCAATTTTTTTACAATTATTTAATTTTTGGCTTATCGTTTTTTCAAATTTGAATTTTTTTTACCTTTTTTTGTCCTCAATTTTTTTTATAACCATTATTTTTGTCCCATATTTTTGTTCCACCTTTTTTAAAACTATTGTTTTTTTCCTCCTTATTCCCCCTATTACCCCGTTTTTGCCCCTTTATTCTTCTCCTAATTTTTTTCCTTTTCCCCTTTTTTCCCACTTTTTCCCTTTTCCCCACTTTTTCCTATGTTTTTTCATTTATCGGCCCCTTTTTTTCCACTTTTTCTCCCTTTTACTTTACCGTTTCTCTACTTTTTCTAATATTTTGCCTATATCTTTTATTTTTCTGTTTTTTATTATTTTTCCTCTTTTCTTTATTTTTTTCTTATTTTTCCCTATTTAACTCTATTTGTTCCTGTTTTTCCGTGTTTTTCCCATTTTTTTCTAAAACATCAAATGAAAAATATCCGATAATACAGAAGATATAACAGTCTATACCTTTATACCGTCGTGTATTTTGCCCTTTTCTAGCCCTTAAAATTAAAATTCTGCAAAATCCTTTTTTAGTGGATTTCTATGTTATGAACACAAAATATTCTCTAAATTTAAAGTCTCTAGGTTCATTAGATTTTGCTGTGAGTTGATTCTATATCAGTCAGTCAGTCAATCAGTCAGAACTTTGCCGCTTATATTATGGATTTCTTTATATCTTTAATTTTTTCGTCTTTATTTTCACTTAATTTTCTTTTTCTATTCTGATTTGTAGATAGTAATTTCTTTCTGATATTGCTCACGTTCCATGCTCCTTTGTGTATTAAACTTTCTTGGTTTTTTGTTGTTTTCAATTTCCCATTTATTTTATATTTCTCTATAATATTTTGTAACACTCTTTGCGTAGTCACGCAATCTTTTGGTGCCTTAGTCCAGGTGAAAGCCACTTGCACCGGGCAGCGTCAGTAAAGAAGAATAATCCAAGGGTCGTTATGGTATCGAGCTTAGCGGCTAGAATGATACCTTCATCATAATTATAAGTTAAAATAATGAAAAGAATATCGTATTTACATTTTTTTGAATTACAGTTGTACTTGCGTTTATTTATTTTTTAAATCATGTCTTTTCTTTTTCTCTCTAATATCTCTTATTCATTTACCCACATCCACTCTTCTCTTACAGTAAATGTTTCATGAAGCCAGTTTTTTTAATGTTTCCTTTATCACTTTTTACATTAGAGTTTTTAAGCCAACATATCAGTTTTTAGCGTTGTTATGGCTATTTTTATTAACGATAATGATTACTATGACTAGACAGCGAAGAGATTTTAAGCCATTTAAAAATAAAATATATCTTACGTTTTGACAGTTCGGCGTTATAACCTCAAATATTATTAATTTATTTTATTTTTTTGTATTTAAATACGATATTGTAGAAGAATCAGTTTCACGCAATAATTTTATTGACGTTGTCAGACTTTGCTACAGAAAAATTTGTAACTGAAAATTATTATTTTAGAATCTTCTTTATCTGTTAACAATATAAAAAAACATGTGCCTTTATATTAAGAAATTAAATTCTGTTCTCTAAAATTTAATTAAACTGGGGGAAAAATGTATTATACGATTATATTTTTGGTGTGAACCCAAACGTTGTAGACTGCAGTTTACGGTAAAAGCGGTATTCCGGCATTATTTCGCTTGAAAAGGACTTAAACAGCTTCAAAATTAAACTTTAATCTTTCTCATTATACCGGGAAGGTATTTTGACAATGAAAAATTAATTGAACTGTAAAAAGTAATAAATAACATTTACGTCGACATTAGAAATACGTTAATGACGTCATAATTCCGTATCATCCATTTTATGATTGAGAGATCAAATAATCACTTAATGAAAGAAATATACAAAAAAATAATTTTTTTTGGTAATATCCACCTCTATCTGAATATTTATTCTACTATTATTTCAAGTATTAATTTGAATGGGTTCAGCTTACTAAAGCAACTTACAAAAGGTATGCGACACGATATTCAGTAAGTGTAGTAAATTCAATTAATTTCACTATAAAATACAAAACACAACTTGTAACAACTGAATTGCAGGAAACTGAGTGTTTGTTTGTTTGTTTGATGGTGTAACAACAATACTCAATACGAGCTTTTCGAATGTTTGAAATTTCGCACCGGGGATTGGAGAATGAACAGTTTTAAGTTATTTGTTATTTTCCATACTACAAAATTCTCTAACTATTAGTTGATTGTAAAAAATTTTAAATGCTTACTTGTATAGTCTATACGAAGTCAGTTGGAACGGCGAAATCTTTGTAAAGCATGGGCGGCGTGATATAATTTATTATAAAAATTAATTTTATTTTTCGTATACCTAAACCAATATTTTTTAATTAGTAATATAAATTAATGCTAAACAAATAACAGTTTGTCCTGTCATGAGAATTTAATAAAAAGTTAAGATTCATTATCTGAAATTTCAGAGCTTGAATCTGAATGTGTAACGTTATTTCAATTTGTTGATAAAAGTGATTTAGTAATGAATGTGATTTAAGCTCAATTATTTTTATTAAGGGTCGTTTCACGAATAGAATTTGAAATATATGAAAAAGTAAAATATTAAATTAAAAAAAAAATTTGGACGCCAGTCTAATTGATTTTTTGATGTATTTAGAAACAATTAACAAAAAAAAACTATGATAATTACTCAAATTTAATGTTGTATTTGTTTATTTTGTAAGAAAAAAATTAATAATCCTTCAGAAAATTTGTCTTTGATTTCTTTATAAATGTGACCAAAGGAGAAAAAAAACTTGCTAGTTCCAAAAAAAGACGTTCACTCTCAGAAAAAAACTGTTCTGTCCAAAAAAAAAGGACTTATTCCAGAAAAAAAAATGTTGAGTTCAAAAAAGGTCATATAAAGTAAATGTAAGACAAAAATCTTATTAATTACCAGATTTCGTGGTCACTATTTTTGAAAAACAAAAAGAATGTAAAACAATGATAATATTAATATGAAATACATGATTTTTTAAATCAAAATATGAAATATAAAATAATTAAATTTTACGACAATCTGTAAACACAAATTTAAAATAGATTCTCTTTTTGTAATTGGGACGAAAAGAGCATCACAAACATCAGATAATAAGTAAAAGTTAAAGCGTCGAAATAATTAAAAATGATAACAGGGGACATAAGTGAATATATAATATAACTAGCTTTTGCCCGCGACTTCGTCCGCGTTGATGTCCGAGTAAATAAAAGTTTATTTTCTGTACCCGTTTAGTTCCCTCCGGTTTTTCAAACTTCTATGCCCATTTTTACACCTCCAAGTGGAGTTACTATATCAAGAGTTATATCAAATGCAAGGTCATTGTTTAACATTTCAAAAGCATTTTATTATAATCTTATTATTTTTTAACAATTTTATGTGACTACTTTTAGATTAATGGTGAAGTTTTCAGGTCTAAGTAATTAATTCATACCGATAGATATTTATCTATATTTTACAGGAAAAATAAAATTAGGTATCCAAATTTAATTTTTGTGAAAATAATTAATCGCTTTAAAATCCCTAGACAGAGATTTGAGATATATAATTTATAAAGATGGAAATATCCATTTTGAGGTCACCTGAAATGATTAAGACCATTTCCAGATGGAAGTCTGATCGTCTGTTTGTGTGTATTCTTCCACGATAGAGGCCACACGTTTAATCCGATTGAACTGAAATTTGGTATATGGGTTTGGGTTACCCGTCGGAAGAACCCATTAGTTTTTGTACGACATCTGTCAAAAGGAAGTGTCACTATCAAAAAATGACAGATGCAATATATAACGGAATTGGACTTGCAATATGTCAGTTGAAAGTCCTTGAAAAACTCTATTGAGAATAATCAAAATTATTTCTCCAGCTGTCACCTGTCAAAAAATAAAAAAATGTCAAAACTTGAAACTTCAACATTAAATATCTATTCTTGGATACTCGTCGAGAATGTTTTGGGGTGGCACAACCGATTGTTTTGTTTTTGTTTGACCCTTTTTTCCTTTTTTTTACTTTTTTTGCCCCTTCTTCAAAATTTTTATTGATAAAATTTTTTTTAACCTTTTTTGCCTTTTTTGGTGCATTTTACACCTCTTTTTGCTTTTTTAAAACTTTTTTTGCCTTTTTTACCATTTTTGCTTTTTTTGCCTCTCTTTATTTTGTTTTTGAGTTTTATTTTTACCTTTTTTCTTTTTTTTTCCTTTTTACGCCTTTTCGCCTGGTGTTAAAATTTTTTTTTAACTTTTTTGTCCTTTTTACCTTTTTTGTTGCTTTTTCTACCTTTTTTGTTGCTTTTTTACCCCTTTTTGCCCATTTTTGAATTTTTTTGCCAGTTGGCTTTTATTTTCTTATTATTTAGCTTTTTGACGTTTTTTGAACTTTTACCCCTATTTTGACTTTTTTGGACATTTTTAATTTTGTTTTTACCCTTTTTTCCGTTCTTTTTGCCCTTTTTAAAACATTTTTTGATTAACTTTTTGAACTTTTTGCCGTTTTCTCACTTTTTAGTTGCTTTTTTTTACCCCTTTTTTGCCTTTTTGCCTTTATTTTCACACTATTTTCCTTCTCTTTTTTACTTTTTTTGCGTATTTTGGTTATTTCCCCTTTTTTGGTATATTTTTTGGACTTTTTTAAAACTTTTTTTTGCTTTTAATTTTCCTCGATTCTGCTCTTTTTAACTTTTTTGTATTTTTTTTTCTTTTTTGGCTTTTTTTCCTTTTTTGTTTTACTTTGTCTTATTTGGCCTTTTTTTGGACTGATTTTTTCCCTTTTCCCTTTTTTTTCCATTTTTACCTTTATTTTTCCTCTATTTTGCCTTTTTTATTTTTTTACTAACTTTTTTGGCGTATTTTGTATTTAATTTTTGAGATTTTTTGACCTTTTTTGCCTTTATTTGCTTCTATTTTGCCTTTTTGTTGTTGCTTTTGTACCTTTTTTATTGCTTTTTTATCCCTTTTTGCCACTTTTTTTGCCTTTTTAAAACTTGTCTTGCTTTTTTTTTAACTTTTTTGGCGTAGTTTGAATTTTTTCTAAATATCTACATTATTAAAAACTATTTACAATTCATTGTCAAAAAATATGTACAATATTGCATTGATTGATGCTTGAGTATTTCCCCCTATCGCCTTTAACAGACTGCCGGAGGTCAGGGTTGGGGTGGCCGATGTTGTGACCCTTTAAATGCGCTATTATAGATTTATTTTTATTTTTGACTGGAGGCCCCCGTCCCTAAGCCATTCGGTTTTTATCGGGGCTTTTGTCGTTGTGTTTCTGTCGTCTGGTACTCAATAAATAAATATAATTTTTGCCCTGAAAATTTACCCAAAAAAACAGGTTCAACTAAGCACTACTCAAAGAACTAATTCCTCACAATACTCCTTTGTAGAGTATTTGACAGTTCTGAATTTAATTAGAATAAACGAGGTGGCTGGTTTTAATTGTTTTTTATTTGCGGGACTAAAACATTTTAGTCTCTTGGGATTAAAAATTTTAGTCCCAAGGTAGTAAAAGTGGCACTAAAATACTAGTTTCACTTTAAAAATTACAATAAATTTTTTTAATCTTTTAATATTTTTATTTGAATTGCTTTGTTATATAATAACTTCATCAGTCTTGTAAAAAGAAACATCATATATAAATAACTATTTTTGCGAAAAATGTTTAACATTATAAGTTGGTTAGTAAATTTTGTTGAATAAAAAAGAAAGCGTAGAGAAAATTTCTAAGTACATGATAGTCTAAGACCATGACCCAAACACCATCAGATATAGCCACTAATCAGCTTTGTTATCTACAAAATGGAGTTCCAGGAGGATGTTCGCTGTTTATATTATAATCCCGAAGGAGTAACTCCCCTTCTCGACGTTTTGGCGCTGTATACGAGGGAGAATCTCAGTTCGAAACAATACATAATGAGGATTTATACGATCATCAGACATGGCTCAAAATGGCTCTAATGGGGATAAGTATAGGCCGTGTTCCGTATGGGACGGTTTGTTAATTTATTTATTTATTTAATAATGTATGTAATGTGAAATACAGATGAAGTCGTAAAAAACAAAAAAAAACAAAAGGTAGGATTATGCTTTTTTTATATTATATAAACGTAAAAATTCAATTATATTATAATTCTGTATTTAATTATTAAAAATTATTATTTAATAATAACACATCAAAGTATAACTCTCTTTGAGTCGTTAATCAGTCTTTGACGCCTTGGTCCAAGTTTCGAATTGCTTCTGGCGCCACTTTCCATTTATAAGGTTTGTTTTGGTTTCACATTTGTTCCGTTCCAGAACCTATGGAGCATGCGCAACTGAAAATCGGCGTTTTGGTTTCACCAGTACTGGTTCGGAATCGGGACATCTGATGTTTTGGTTTTTTTCGTCGTCGTTCTGTAACCATTCTCGAACCGTTATATTAAGTTCCAGCTCGAAGAAAGAACTATATGGAACTATTCAGAATCGGGCATGCATAATTGCAGAATCGGGAGTAAGGCGTAGTTAATGCAAAATAAAAAAGAGCCTTTAAAGCTTTTCTCTTCGTCTCTTCTCTTTTGTCATTTTGGTTGTTCTTTTGTTGAACTTGATAGATTTTTTATTTTTCTTGCTTTTTGATTTTGATCAATTTTGTAAAATGGATCATGTGATAGAGTGTACGTGTTCTTCAAGCTCGAGTAGTAGTTCCTCAAATAATGAAGAGGTAGAGGACATTTTAGATACATTAAATATGCTAGAGGGCCTACAATTACGAGAAATGAGATGTATGCAGAAAAAACTGTGCCATTCTGTTGCGAAAAAGAATTTCTCGAACATTTTAAGGTGGACAGTTACGTTGTGTAGTCACTTAGTGAGGAATTTGAAATTAGCAACTTTTATCCCAGAAAAGCCACTGGTTTTAAAAAAATAACGGCATGAAAATGCTTATTAGTTTTCTGCTGGTATGCAAAACATCAAACAGCATCATTTAGAGATGTGGCAGACAGATTTAACATAGCCCTGAGTAGCCTTCATCTAATTGTGGAAAATGTAACCCGTTTTCTCCCCATGAAATCAAATACAGTCATAACATGGCCAACTAAGGAAGAGAAGAGAGAAATAATGAATGAATTTGGAAAAATGGGGTTTCCTGATGTGCTCGGATATTTGGATGGAACACATGTTAGAATTGATACACCTAAAGTAGACAGTGAATGTTATTTTAACAGAAAAAAGTACTATTCATTCAAGTTATACTCTTGTAAATTAGTATATGTCTAATTTATTTTAATTACTTTATCAGTTATCAAGTAATAATTTTTAAAACAAAATAAAATACTCTTTATATGAAACATCTTATTTTTATTTATAGGTGCAAGTAGTTTGTGATTCTAAACGAAGGATAAGAGATGTATTTATAGGCTTTCCAGGTTCATGATGGTCGAGTATTTAGGAATTCACTATTATGCCATACCTTGCAGCAGAAATGTGGGGAGAAATATATTTGAGCTGATTCAGCATATCCCTGCTTAAGAACAGTAATGACTCCCTACAAAAATTATGGAAATTTGACAAAAAAATTATAATAAAAAATTCAGTTCCTGTAGAGGTCTAATTGAGCATACATTTGGTATCTTGAAACAAAAATTTCGTCAACTTTATCACCTAAAGCTGAAAAACATTGAAAGCATATGTCACTTTATCTGTACTTCACAACCTATCCAAGGGATCTCAAGAAGAGTTGATTGAATTTGAAGAAGATGTTGAAATTGATGGAAACCATGGTGACTTTGAGAATGATGAGGTTGGATTTAATTATAGAAATTATATTGCCAGCATCTTGTATGTTTAAAGTGCCTCTTCTATGAATATATTTTATTTAAAAGTTTTGAATTTTTATTTTTGTCCAAGTTACTTTATTGAACAACCAAATGTAATGTTCTCATCTTTATTCAAAATCTAACTTAAAAATAAAGAAAACAACTGCACCAAAAAAATTTAATAAATACTTATCTACAAAAAATCTAACTAAGAATAAAGAAATCAACTACATAAACATTAATAAAAACATAACCTAAAAATAGTGAAAACAACTACATATTAAACGTTTTTATTCTTTTCGTTAATTGATTTTACATATTCCTCAAAGAGATTTGTTCTTCGAACTCTATCTTCATGTGTTTTTTTTTAATTCAAGTTTTTCTGCTTCCATTTTCTCTTTTTTTTTATAGTGACCAACTAACACATCATTTCGTTTTTTATAGACAGATGTAACAGTTTTCTTGAACGTTTTCTTCCTTGTGGATTATCGACTGATGGTTTTTGGGTTTTGGTTTCTACCTTAGGGTTAAGTATTTCAACTGCAGTATTTTTGATTACACTGTTACTTGATAACAGAACTGCAGGGGATATATTTTCTCGTTTGCCATAAATCTCATCAAGTTCGTCTTCAAATTCTTCCTCGTCCTGTCTGCCTGTTATTATCGACAAATTTTTGGTAATTTCTGTCGATAACCTTCCAATTATTTTCGCATTTTTCTGCAGCAATGGTCACTTTATACAAGTTTGATTAATCCCTAGCAATTAGTTTCCACATTTGCTTCATTGTTTTAATACCTGTGGAGCCTACTTTCGGTTTATATAGTTTAACATAATTAAGCAAGTTCGTCCCTTTTACTTTACTGGTTACTAGAGCCACCATTTTATTAGTTTTTCTTCTTTTTATTTAATTTGACATTTGATAATTCTGAATTGTTTTGGTTTTGATAATTTAGAAAAGGTTACAGAACCGATCAGAATTATTGTCCAACGTGTAATAATTCTGCGCACAGTTCTGGAACAGTTCTAAAACTAATCCAAATGTGAAACCAAAACAAACCTATAATGTGAAGGTCACCTGCACCTCTATGGGTACTAGTAGCTAGATCTGGTTCTCGCCTTAAGCTCCAACTCAAACTGGAACTGGAACTGCTCAAAGTCTATCAGACCAGTGGACTGTATGGCACTATTTGTGGTGTCTAAGAATCTCGGGCAAGAGTGTCTCCATCTATCGGGCGGAGGTATGAGTGATCTTGTACTCAAAGAAAGGTTTACTATCATTTTAAGTTAATTGTAAACCAGTGCCGTGCGCGATACAATTAATATATTTTAATTATCACAGTAATTAAGTAACTTCGTTACAACAGCATGTTTTAGATGAGTTTTAAACGATTTTTAAAAGTCCCTATAATATTTTTTAATCAATAATTAATGTGATAGCGTACTTAAAGTTCTTTATGTACAGTAGTAAATAATATATTTCCTTCTCAATTTTGATTTTATTTCAGACATAATTTATATATTGATTTTCTACCAATTCGTTTAAATTTATTATAAGAAATATATATTTTTTTTTATTTATTAACAATGGAACAAAACTTTATAAAGTATAATACTCTATTCTGTAAACTTCCAAACTCAGAAGTGCACGCTTTGAACTTCACAAACTTTAAATAATAGATTTTATTTCTACAAGTTGCATAGGTAAGACTTGAGTGACTGAATGAAAATCAAAATTAAACTTAACTGAGAGAAATAAGTAAATAAATTTTAGAACTTCTGAAACTGAAATTGACTGCAACAATTTTAAATAGAATAGAAAGTTTTTACCCTAGAATTTTCTGTTTATTTAAATATGTAACCAGGGTAGTAACAAGCAAAAAAATTAATATTTTTTATATTCTGTTTATAGACCGGAAACAATATAATAGAAGTGGAAAAAAAATCATAATAAATGAGCATAAATTTAATGAATAAAAATAGAGAAGAAAATAAAGAAGACGGTTAAAAGGAGATGCAAGATTTATAAAAATTAACGTATGGCCATTGCTGGATCGAATTTTGTGTCATTGAAATATTGCAGCATCGAAAAATTACTGCGAAAATTTGGAAAAAATAATTAAAAAATAGGAAAAATGGAAAAAAATGGTGAACAATAAGGGACAATTGGAATAGATGTGGGAATAGTGAAAAATTGAGAAAAATGGTGAAAAACTGGGAAAAAGAAGAAAATCGGTTAGAACAATGAAAAATTGGAAAAATGCGCAAAAATAGGAGAATTTCGAAAAAAATAGGTGGGAAATATAAAAAATAGTGAAAAAATTTAAATAAATATGAAAATTTGGGAAAGAATGAGATAACTACAAAAATAGTGAAAAATTTGGATACATTTAAAAAAATATGAAAAATTGGGGAAAGTGTTAAAAATAGTGAAAAATTGGGAACAATATTAACTAACAGGAAAAATTGATAAGAATACTAAAAACGTTGAAAAAATTATGAAAATCTGGAAAAATAGTTAAAAATTGGGAAAACAGAGACGAACTTTTTCACATATTTAATGTTAAAGTTTCAAATTTTGACATTTTTTTATTTTTGACAGGTGACAGTTGGAGAAATTATTTTAACTATTCTGAATAGTGTTTTTCAATGGCTTCAAATGACAAATTGCAAGTTGAATTCCGTGACATATTGCATCTGTCATTTTTTGATAGTAACACATTCGTTTGACAGATGTCGTACAAAAAGTAATGGGTTCTTCCGACG
Organism: Neocrepidodera transversa; assembly: GCA_963243735.1. Taxonomy (NCBI): domain Eukaryota; kingdom Metazoa; phylum Arthropoda; class Insecta; order Coleoptera; family Chrysomelidae; genus Neocrepidodera; species Neocrepidodera transversa. The sequence goes on from OY725354.1 coordinate 6,913,626, forward strand.
AGTAACCAAAACCCATTTATCAAATTTCAGCTCAATCGGACTAATACTTTCTCAGGTATTTAATGTTAGTTTCAAATTTTGACATTTTTTTTGACAGGTGATAGTTGGAGAAATTATTTTGACAGTTTTGAATAGAGTTTTTCAAAGGCTTTCAAATGACATACTGCAAGTTGAATTCCGTGACATATTGGTCCAGTTTTTAAGTGAAAAAAATTTACAAAGCCCGAGGAACAATTTTTTTAACTTGAATTTTGTCCGTATATCTTGTTTATTTAGCCCAATTTCACATTGTAAAAATTTACAAAGCCAAAGGGACAATTTTTTTAATTTTGATTTTGTCCAACCTTCTTATTTATCTGTTCCGATTTCATTTGAAAAAAATTACAAAGTCAAAGGGACAATTTTTTTTAAATTAATTTTTTTCCACAATCTCGATTATTTGGCTTAATTTTACAATGAAAAAATTTAAAAAGGCAGAGAGGCACAAATTTTTTTATTTGAATTTTGTCCCACTATTTTTTACGTGGTCCAATTTCACAGTAAAAATATTTATAACGCCAGAGAGACAATTTTTTTTACTCGAATTTTGTTCCGCCATCTTATTTATTTGGTCCAATTTCACAGTGTAAAAATTTACAAAGCCAAATGGACAATTTTTTTTAACTTCGATTTTGTCCAACTATCTAATTTATCTGTTCCAATTTCGTTTGCAAAAATTTACAAAGTCAAAGGGACAATTTTTTTAAAATGAATTTTTTACCACAATCTCGTTTATTTGGTCCAATATTACAATGAAAAAATTTACAAAGGCAGAGAGGCACAATTTTTTTTTATTCGAATTTTGTCGCACTATTTCTTATCTGGTCCAATTCCACAGTAAAAACTTTTACAACGCCAGAGGGACAATTTTTTTTACTCGAATTTTGTTCCACCATCTTATTTATTTGATCCAATTTCACAGTGTAAAAATTTACAAAGCCAAATGGACAATTTTTTTTAATTTGGATTTTGTCCAACTATCTCATTAATCTGTTCCAATTCCATTTAAAAAAATTTACAAAGTCAACGGGATAATTTTTTTTAAATGAATTTTTTCCCACAATCTCGTTTATTTGGTCCAATTTTACAATGAAAAAATTTACAAAGGCAGATAGGCACAATTTTTTTTTTTTTAATTTTATCCCACTTTTTTTTATGTGGTCCAAATCCACAGTAAACAGATTTACAACGCCACACGGACAATTTTTTTAACTCGAGTTTTATTCGACCATCTTGTTTATTTGGTCCAATTTCACAGTGTAAAAATTTACAAAGCTAAAGGGACATTTTTTTAATTTTAATTTTATCCAACCATCTCGTTTACTTGGTCCAATTTCAAGTAAAAAAAATTACAAAGCCAGAGAGACAATTTTTTATAATTTGAATTTTGTCCCACCATCTTGTTTTTGGTACAATTTCACAGTATAAAAATTTACAAAGCCAAAGGGACATTTTTTTAATTTGGATTTTATCCAACTATCTTGTTTGTTTAGTCCAATGGGACAATTTTTTTTAAATTTGGATTTTGTCCAACTATCTCGTTTATTTGTGATCCAAATGGACAATTTTGTTTAATTTGGATTTTGTCCCACTATCTCGTTGATTGTTCCAATTTTTAAGTAAAAAATTTACAATTTTTTTAATTTAAATTTTGTCCGTCTATCTCGTTTATTTAGTCCAATTTCACATTAAAAAAATTTACAAAGCCAAAAGAATATTTTTTTTAAATATGGAGTTTGTCCAACTATCTCGTTTGTTTAGTCCAATAGTACAATTTTTTTTAATTTGGATTTTGTCCAACCATCTCGTTTATTTATGATCCAATTTCATTTGAAAAAATTTACAAAGTCAGAGGGACAAGTTTTTTAAAATGAATTTGGTCCCCCCGTTTTGTTTTTGATCCAATTTTACAGTATAAAAATTTACAAAGGTAAAGGGACATTTTTTTTTAATTTTAATTTTATCCAACCATCTCGTTTACTTGGTCCAGTTTCAAGTAAAAAAAATTACAAAGCCAGAGAGACAATTTTTTATAATTTGAATTTTGTCCCACCATCTTGTTTTTGGTCCAATTTCACAGTATAAAAATTTACAAAGTCAAAGGGACATTTTTTTCAAAATTAATTTTTTCCCACAATCTCGTTTATTTAGTCCAATGGGACAATTTTTTATTAATTTGGATTTTGTCCAACCATCTCGTTTATTTGTGATACAATTTGGTCCAATTTCACAGTGAAAAAATTTACAAAACCAGAGGCACACTTTTTTTAATTTGAATTTTGTCCCCCCATCTTGTTTTTGATCCAATTTCACAGTATAAAAATTTACAAAGCTAAAGGGACATTTTTTTAATTTTAATTTTATCCAACCATCTCGTTTACTTGGTCCAATTTCAAGTACAAAAAAAAAACAAAGCCAGAGAGACAATTTTTTATAATTTGAATTTTGTCCCACCATCTTGTTTTTGGACCAATTTCACAGTATAAAAATTTACAAAGCCAAAGGGACATTTTTTTAATTTGGATTTTATCCAACAATCTCGTATACTTGGTCCAATTTAAAGTAAAAAATATTTATAAAGCCAGAGAGGCAATTTTTTTAACTTCAATTTTGTCCCACTATCTCGTTCATTTGGTTATATTTTTGTGAAAAGTTTACAACGCCAGAGGGACAATTTTTTTAACTCAAATTTTGTTCCACCATCTTGTTTATTCGGTCCAATTTCACAGTGTAAAAATTTACAAAGCCAAATGGACAATTTTTTTTAATTTGGATTTTGTCCAAACATCTTGTTTACTTAGTCCAATTTCAAGTAAAAAAATTTACAAAGCCAAAGGGACAATTTTTTTAACTTGACGTTTGTCCTACTATCTCGTTTATTTGGTCAAATTTTTAAGTGAAAAATTTACAAAGCCAAAGGGACAATTTTTTTAACTTGACGTTTGTCCCACTATCTCGTTTATTTGGTAAAATTTTTAAGTGAAAAATTTACAAAGCCAACTGGACAATTTTTTTAACTTGAATTTTGTCCGTTTATCTCATTTATTTAGTCCAATTTCACTTTGAAAAAATTTACAAAGCCAAAGGGACAATTTTTTTAAATTTGGATTTTGACCAACTGTCTCGTTTATTTGTGATGCAATTTCATTTGAAAAAATTTACAAAGTCAGAGGAACAAGTTTTTTTAAAATGAATTTTGTCCCAGTATCTTGTTTATTTGGTCCAATTTCACAGTATAAAAAATTACAAAGCCAGAGAGTCAATTTTTTATAATTTGAATTTTATCCCACCATCTTGTTTTTGGTCCAATTTCACAGTATAAAAATTTACAAAGCCAAAGGGACATTCTTTTAATTTGGATTTTATCCAACAATCTCGTTTACTTGGTCCAATTTCAAGTAAAAAAAATTATAAAGCCAGAGAGACAATTTTTTTAACTTAACAAAAATTAATGGGTTCTTCCAAAGAGTAACCAAAACCCATATACCAAATTTCAGCTCAATCGGATTAAACGTGTGGCCTCTATTGTGGAAGAATACACAAATACAGACAGACAAACAGACAGATATACTTCCATTTGGAAATGGTTTTAATCGTCCCAGGTGACCTCAAAGTGGATATTTCTATCTTTATCTCGAATTTTTTTTAGCTCATTCATAATATTTTCCCTTCTCGGAGGATGGTCGGGAAAGTAAAAGACAAAAGACCTTTTAGAATTTGCACACTTGCGTTAATTTTGATAATGATTGAATGTTACTTTGAATTAAAATAAATTTATATTTTCATTGTCATTTTCTCAAAAAAAAATACAATCGGATTTACCAGTAATATTTTATAATAAACACTGTGTTGGAAATACCTCCCACCCGCATTATAAAAGCTTAATTTCAACAATGAAAAAATGAGAAATTTATTTTTTAATTTCACTGAAAACATATATACAAACTGATTTAATCTGTCTAATTACACAGAAAGTAACTGAATGGCAACAAACTAACCCTACAATTTGTCTGTAATTTTTCATTTCAGCTTCCAGCTAGAGTTAAAAGGAAAACATTCGTAAAATGTTCATCGATATGGCTAAATAGCAGCAGTCATGAGGCCGAATGCAAATTTTCGAGCATATTTCAAACGATATCAGATCCACTGAGTGGGAGATAACGGTATAATTTCAAAAGAATTACGGGGTTGTTTTGTATTTTGTAGATGGGATAAAAGATAGAAGACCTAAAATTGCAGCCGTTTTCATTTATACACTCTAACAAATTTTTAGTAGGAATAGACAAAATCCTGGATAATAATTTTTAATTAAAGGAACAAATTCTCATTTTTTTATTTTTATTCTAAAAATGGTCTTAACTGAGATCCAAAAATATACCATTATTATTAAATTAGAATATTGACGGTAAAATCTATAAAACTAGTACAAGTTTATGATATGAACAAAAACACAATCGGCATTTTTTAATGAAATAAATATTGAAATTTTAAAAATAAAGAAATAATTTTCACCTGTATATAAAAATTATTTGCCAATATTCAATTAAATTAATTAAATAAGATCACCATGTAAAGTAAGTTTTATTAAAAAATTTTTATCATAGGAATAGATAATAAAAATGGCCATTATTGTTATTCAAAGAAATGAAATAAAGATCAAAGTAAATGATAAAATGGTTAAAATTTACAATTTCAATTATTTTAAATAAAAATGTAGTTTGTTTAAACAATTAAATGAAAAACAGGTTCATTATGATAAAAAGGGAATAAATTCTAGAATAGTTTAAATGCAATAACAATCTTGGTGCGTTTTTTTTGTGCCACCCTGTTTTCCAGAGATTTTTTCCCTTTTTTTACTTAAAAAAACTTAGATTTTCTTGGGGTTCCTTTAATCTTCCTTCTTCAAAAAACTGTAGTCCAAGAAACTTGGTCCAAAGGAGAAATTAAAGAAAATGTAGTCCAAGAAGGAAAACGAAGTCCAAAGGACTAATTGAATTCCAGAGAAAAAAGTAAATCCCAGGAAAAAAACCCTATAAAATGAAGGGGAGAAAAAAAATCTTCAGTAAGCGTCACGAACGATATAAAGTCAGTTATTTTGACTGAGTAGACAAAGAGAAGAACATTATTAACATGGGAAAGACATTTTATAGGAATACCAAGAGAAGAGAGGTACATGACGCGAGGAAATAAGAAGGGGATATTAAGCGAATATGAAATTAAAATATATTGAGTAGAGGAATAATGAAAATACAGTGTGGCACAATAAAACGTAACAATCTGTGAGGTAAAGATATTAAATTTTTTTTTGACATAAAATTCTAGCTTAAACGAATGAGATTAAAAAAAATTAAATTGTTATTAAAATTTAACGTTAAATTCAAACCGATTAGTTTATAATCAATATTGACATAATAATAAATGGTTTCTCAACATTTTGAAACATAATTTATTGCCAAAATCAAAATTTTAAGACAAAGAGTGATTGAAAAGTTACATATTTTGTGATATAAAGTAATAATGGTGAATCTATTTTCAAAGCCATTAAATAAATATTAATAAATGAGATAAAAATCTAAGTCCTGTACCACATAAAATTATTATTGAAAAACTAGGGAACGGCAACTAGTTTCGGCTTACAAGCCATATTCAGACCTAAAAGAAATACAATATGATGACGTGGGTTACAATAAAAAAAAACAAAGTGTTTACCATAAGTAGGTGGAAAACATGGTGAAAAATATTATAACATAATGTTAAAAATTGGGTTAAAAAGGAGTTGATTTTGAACAGTAGAAAAGGATTTACATATGGGGAGTGAAGGGTTGAGTGTGCGACATGAAAGTAAATAAAAATTAATATGAAAATGGATAAAGTGTTATTATATGAAGAAAAGGAAACTCCAATCTTGGGGAACCCCCACAATGGGGTAGGATGATTCTAGCAAGTGAATCGTTATGAATGATGGAGGATCGAAGCAAAAATAGGATCCTCAAGAGAACTGGAGGGGCCACATGGCCTCCCGAATCGGCAAATTTTTTTCTCCAAGATTGGAGTTTCCTTTTCTTCATATAATAACACCTTATCCATTTTCATATTAATTTTTATTTACTTTCATGTCCCACACTTAACTCCCCATATGTAACTCCTTCCCTATCATTCAAAACCAACTCCTTTAATTTTAACCCAATTTATACCATTATATTATAATATTTTTCACCATGTTTTCAACCTACTTTGTTTTTTATTATTGTAACCCACGTCATCGTATTGTATTTCTTTTAGGCCTGAAGATGGCTTGTAAGCCGAAACTAGTTGCCGTTCCCTAATTTTTCAATAATAATTTTATGACTTTGAGTTTTATTTCATTTATTGAACACTGTACTATATTTGAGATATGGATAACCTTATGGATTTAAATAAATATTAGGCTGAATTATTTTACCTGGCAATAACAAAAAAGTTAGTAAAAAAATTCAAAAATCCGGTACAATTGACCACTTTGTAATCACACTGATTGAAACCTCGTATCGAATTGAAAAATCTAATTCTTATAATTTTTTTGAAATTGTCTGACGCAATTTCCGGCCATTTATCTAAATTTTTCTTATTTATCAAAACCTTTCAAATATCTAATTCTTTGTTACGTGCCACCCTGTATTTTCATTAATGTTCTATTCAATAGATTATAGTTTCATACTTGCTTGATATTTCCTTATTTCTTCTCGTCATGTCCTCTCTTGGTATTCCTATAAAATGCCTTTCCCATGTTAATAATGTTCTTCTCTTTACCTACTCAGTCAAAATAACTGATTTCATACCGTTTGTGACGCTTACTGAAGATTTCTTTTTTTCTACCCCTCATTTTATAAGGGTTTTTTGGTTCTTTTATTCCAGACAGTTTTTTCCTCTGGGCATTTAGTTTTACTTGGGCCAAGAAGTTTTTTGTTCTCCACCGCAAGAACCTCAACCGCAAGAAAAGCTAAGTTTTTTTTTTTAAAAAGAAAAAAAAATCTCTGGAATTTATTATCGTAAAATAAACAAATATAACGTTTAATTTGAGTTTAATTTCCTGAACCCGGAAAAAAAGAAAGGACGGATTTTGAAATATGTCGTAGTTGTTTTGTCAATTGTTTCTAATTACATCAATAAATCAACTTGACTGGCGTCCAAATTTTTTTTTATTTAATATTTTACTTCTGATATATTTCAAATTCTATTCGTGGAACATACCCATAATATAACAATTTGAGCTTAATCATATTAATTATTTATTATCAACAAAAAAAGTATCGTTTCATATTGTTATAATTTTTTCCGAGATTTTGCGGGTGGGAGTAAATTTACAAAAGTGGGAGTGGCGTCCTTCCTATGGGATCTATGGATATAAATTTATACTATTTTTGAGTACTTTGCTAACCAATGAGGAACTCTGTATTGTAGTTAATTGATTCGTAAGTAGTATTTTAATAATTTTTACCCGATTAAAAAGAATCACTTCACTTTCAAAGTTTACTTCCTCTCCTGGGCCCTTTATTTACATTTCCTCAACTTTGTCCTAACCTTTCTTTCTTCCTACGGTATCTTGACATCTGTTAACGTCTACTTCTTCTTTCACTTCTTTTTTGTTCTTCTTTTTCGCTATTCTTTTTTCTTCTTTTCTACGGTACCTGTACCGTCTCTCCATCACTCGTTTTATGTTTTGTTTATTAATAATATTTTAATAGTGGAAATAGTACGCCACTGTGTACTCTTTACCCTATATTTAGTGTGTATACCATTATCAGTCTTTTATTTTAAAAATTGTTAATTTCTGGTATTTCAGACGGAAATATTATGGGATTAAGAGGCCCGCACACCACGTGACTTTCCTGTTTCCGGTTAGAGAATTATCCAAGAAAAATATGCTTGTATTCAAATTTTAGTATAAAAATTATTTTTTACTTTTCTCAGATTAATGTTAAGTAATCCCATCTTCTTTTTCTGCACAGAACAGCGTAGAGTGCCAAAAAAATAATTATTCGTTTTTAGACGAGATATCGCCTAATATGGCAATTAAAAATATACGATTTTTTTCATATTATTTAAAATAGTTATTAGAAGAGTTCGTCTGTGTTACTTTTTTCAACTTTATCCAAAGAAAGAAGTTGATAGTCGTAGCAAAACTAAATACAGAATCGATTGGTGAAAACCGCAGCTTCCTATCTGTATTATTAACGGAGCGCTCGTCAAAAAAACCACTTCAGGCAAGAAAACATTATATTGACGCCTCTTTATGTACCTATCGCACAGATTTCTTTTTTGTACCCCGCGAATTTCTTGAGACCTCTCCTGATTCTGTCTCTTGATTCATCTCATTATCTACCTCTTATGATCAAAATTCTTCTCTATGTAACACGATGATGTTATCCCATATTTCCGATGGAGTTGAAAGGCTCGTTTTATTTTTATCAAAATATTTCCCAAAGCTAATCATTCACTTTACTTTTATTAATTATATACCCTGATAGCACAAAGACGTTTAATAAACGTTTTAAAAATGTACATGACCGACCGTTAGGACATTTTAGAAACGTTTGTTAAAATACCCGAGAACGTTTATAAGACGTTTTTCTCTAGTGCAACTTCTAACGTCATATAGACGTCGAAAAAAGACATTTTCAAAACGCTTCAAAACGGACTAAATAAATTGTTCGATAAAACACGTTTTTTGGACGTATTTTAGACCGTCCACTGGAATAAAGTATTTAACAGTGATTTTAAAAATGACTCAAATAAAACGTTTAAACTTTCTCAAAATATACACAAAAATACAACTTCTTCTGAACGTTTTTTAAGCGTTTATAAAAAAGATATAAAAAACTTAACTTTCTGGTTTTTTTTTGAAAACATACTTTTAAAGACCTAAACAAAACGTTTTTACTGGTGGATTTAAAAAAAAAACCGTTTTAAAAACGTCCTTATAGTGACTTTACAAAAAACATTCTGACATGGACATTAAAAAAACGTTTAGCTGTCGTTTTTATTGTAGGTTTTAAAACGTCTTGAGTACTGTAGCGTATTTTGAACGTTTCCTTATGAGCCTTTTAAAATCTTTATTGCAGAAACGTTTATAAAACGTTTTATTTTAGTCCTTGGAGGTTCTGACATTAAATGAACTACAAGAAAACGTCAATCGGAGCTTTTATTGTATTAGGGTATGTAAGAAGTCCAATTTTTCGTAAAACGGCCAGTTCAATTCAATTTTTTCTCTTATAAATTTTAATCTGATAGATTTCCACATTTCTTGGCAATCTTTAATTGAAAATATTATGGCGATAAAAAGTTTTACCCATTCACCAATCAATATCATTGCTTGAAAAATCGTTTTCCATGAATTTCCAATGGCGATTTTATCTTTATAATGAGCATCATTTTTATTAAAAATGTAGAAAATCAATCGAAGTACTTTCTTCAATGCCCATTTTTTTTTGTAAACACAAACAAGAAACATTAAAACGATATTTGATGTTATTTGTCAAATAGCATCTAGTCACATGCGCATTCTTTATGCCATAAGCATAAAAATTGAAAATTACGAACTTTCAACGTCATGATTTTATGACTATGATTATGACTAAAAATTAAAACGTTGCATAAACCCTCCAACTGAAATAAAGATATTTAATTTGATTTTATGATTAGCACAGTGACAATTACAATGATGCATAAATTGGTCCTTAAAGCAATATTTATTTTATATCGAGTACATCTCTGTACCCTTGAGATTAAAAATACAATTTATCACCTCGTAGTTAGAGCATGTGATTGTTGTGTACATTGGCCTCTTGGTTTTAAAATTTATTTTACTACTAAAATTAAAATCTTTAACTTTAACTAAATATTCTTAATGTCTGTTTAATAAAATTTGTGTTTAATTTGATTTGGTTTAAATAATATATCATGTAATTTAAATCCGATATAATTTGGTATTAATTAAAAATTTTTAAAAAGCGATTAATTAATTTTACAGCTTTCGAAAATTTTATTCGTATTAAAAATCAGTTGGGAATGATCGATATTCAGCGAAATATGCGGGAAGAGAATAAGGATTAATGATTATTGGTACAGGGAAATATCCTTTTCATGAGCTTCTCCGTGACTAGATTTCGAATTACATTGTTTGATCAATCCAACCAAACGTAATGCAGTGGTGTACTTTCAATTGCATCAAGAAATCTAAATATTTTCTGTAAAATTATACTTTCTTAAATAAACAATTCAATTCAAAAGTCTTATTTATCTAAGAAAAAAACGCTTTTGATCGTTTCAACAATAAGAAAACGAGATAATTTTGTTTGCCTTTTTGTCGGTCCTTCCACTTGGAGTAATGGATAAACCACTGTTCTCCTTAACGTTCCGGCGGTTAACCGATATTCCCGGAGGCAAACTCCAGTCTTCAGGGATTCCAACAACGCCCACCAAGAGACCTTGGGTTGAATGGGGTAGCTAGAACGATGGGATGGCCTGAAGTTCCCGGCTTTGTTTTTATTAAAAATGAAAAACTTTACGAAAAAGGAACAAGACGGAATCAAATATTAAAATTATGAAAAAACATTTCTCTGAATCACCCATCTATAAAACCAAATAATAAACCGTGTGGATGTTGTTTTAGTTGGAGAATACTCTGGCGACAAGTTTATGATTCTAAGTTGAAATTCAGTTTATTGCAAATAATAAAAGTTTAATGGTTTAAGTAGCTATATAAAGCGAAAATAAGCTTTGTTTAATTCAATAAAAAGATTATAGAAATATTCAGCCGTTCAGTCGTGAAGGTCGTGTATAGTGTGCTCTCTGTGTTTTAAATAAAATTAATAAAATGACGAGAAGTGCCACAAAATTAGAGGTTAGTAAAAATAGCCTAACTGTTTCCATAACTGTGAAAGAACATACAGATGCAGTTTTTACAGAAATTAAAAGTCTAAAAAATGAAATTTCTGTTTTAAAAGAAAGTAATATAGACAGGGTTAGACTATTGACAACTAATACCATTACTTCCAATATGTGTTATCTAAATTTAACTGACAATTTAAATGAATCAAATCTATCCGGTAATACAATTGTTGAAAAAGAAATTCATATTGGCGATAAGACTACAGACAAAAACATTGTAAACAAGCGATATTCAGAACAAACTAATAGGAGAACTGTAAGCACCAAAAAGAAAATAATAGTTGGTACGGGGGCTATCGGAAAAGATGTACCAACAAATAATACAGATGATGAAGAAAATTTTGCATCACAACGTCGATTATGGATATACGTTGGGCGATGTAAACCCACATCAAAACCAGATGATATCAAAAATTATTTAGAGGAAAAGGATACCGGGACATAAATTCACTATTACAAAACTGGATTCTCTAGAACGAAACTTAGTGGAAGCAGATGCGGAACTGGAAAAGCAACTGTATACATCAAGTTTCTGGTCCAAAGGTGTGATTGTGAAAAGATTTCAATTTCGAAACAAAAATAATCAACAAAGAGAGTTTTAAACATATACGGAATGATTTAAAAAACATACTTAGATTAATATGCGTGAATAATAAATAAAATAGAACAATTTGAAATAATAAGTGAAGAATATAACCCTCATATTATATGTGTGTCAGAAATGTGGAATTCAGAATCTAATATTAATTTTGTACGTTTTAAAAATGTTTTACGTGCAAATTATTACGTTAGACCCAACCGAATACATGGTGGAGTAATGATATTAGTCCGGAATAATATTCAATTCAAAAAAATTAGTTTTGTAGAGAAATTTTCGGTAGAAATGCATGTAGAAAATTGTGCTGTACAAATAACTGTAAATAAAGTGAAATTCTTGACTATTGTGTTAAAAAATTTGATAATGTCATATTTTGCGGTGATGTAAATATTGACTATTTAACAGAATCTATTAACAAAAATGATCTCTTAAACATTATGCACTGTTATCAATTAAATACACAAAACATTAAACCGACTAGGGTTTTTAAAAACGTAAATGGTTTTTTATCAATATCTAAGCTTGATTATATTTTTACAAATATTGACAATGAAAGTTACAGTACATAATTTTAGTTTGGGAGATCATCTCGGACTTGTAATGGATATTATGTCAAATAACGTGATTAAACCTGTTAAGAATCAAACTCTAACTAGACATTTAAATGACTATAGCATTGCTGGATTAAGAAACTATTTGCAACATGAAGATTTTTCTGATATTTTTAATGGCAATAATATTGACGAAATGTTCAAAATGTTCTATGGGATTTAAAAAATATAAGTTTGCATTATATTTCCTTAGTGAGACCCCCTAAAAAAATATCTTGTGCGCCAGTGAACTCTTTAATAATATATCTATCAAAAGTTTTTATAAAGTTATTTTATATTTTTCTTAATTAAGTTATAGAACCTTGCAGTTTTCGATAATCGCCCTGTATCTTCCAAATGCAGGGAGCTATTAAAGATTTAGTAAGGCTATCGTTACTTTAACAAAAAAAGAAGTCATAACATCTTAACTGCTTGTTTTTGATCTCTTCTAGTTTACGAGATACCCTGCAAAACACACCAATTTGGGACATCCTGTACGGTTTCGTATTTTACCTTACCAAAATAAACATAAAATGAATTAAACTAAAGTTTATATAGACACACAAATTGAAGCACAAAAACACAAGAAAACTCAAAATAGCTAAATAAATGCAACAAGTACAAATAAGTAACACTACGCTACTGAATCCACATTTCATGAGCGACAGGCGACTCGGACCACAGTTAAAGCTCTCTGACCACGCCTACAAACTCAAATTGGTTTCTGCACATTATGATGAAATGTACTCATCTCAAAATAATCGAGCTCTACTTTAGTACATCAATAAAAATATTAAATGAAGATAATTTTAAAAACTCTTTCTCCGAATGTACAAAATGTAATCTTAACAACAATAACTCATTCTTTTTTAGTCCTGTTACAGCACAGGAGATCTTTGAGATAATTTATAATTTAAAAAATACCAACTCGGCTGGTGTTGACTGTATATCTACAAAAATCATTAAGCATATAGCTCTGTACATTGCATCGCCTTTGTCTGATTTGATAAATATCTCAATTGAAATTGGTCAGTATCCGGAAGAACTGAAAATTGGACTTGTTACTCCTATATATCAAAATATATAAAAAAGTAAAGTTGCTGAAAAATCTATGTACAATAGAATGATCAATTACCTAGATAAGCATAATATTGTAACAGAATGTCAAAATGGTTTCTACCCTGGGAGGTCTACAGAAGGGGCTGTCTGTGAATTTGTTGACTTTGTATACAAACATATTGATAATAAAAAAAGTGTTGGTGCACTATTCTTTGACCTCACCAAGGCATTTGATAGCTTAAAATTAGATTTTGTTGAAGACAAACTATATGCCTTGGGTTTTTGTGGAAATGTGTTGACATGGCTGATATCATATTTGAGGTACAGGAAAATAGTTGATAAAATAAATCAGACTCGATCAAATGAAGCAATTGTCAATCTGGGTATTCCTCAAGGGTCCGTACTTGGGCCACTTATATTTTTAATGTTTATTAATGATCTTCCAGAATTTATGGATGCAAAATGCAAGGTTATATATGCAGATGATGTATCCTTTGCAACTATCGGCAATTCTCCTGAAGAACTAGCAAATAATTTAAGTCAAATCTATAATAAATTTAGTGAATGGTGTTTAAACAATCATTTAATTCTAAATCATAAGAAAACAGTTTTAATGAAATTTTCCATTTCAAATGATTCCAATAAGTATTTTGAAATACATACTGAAAATCTTAATATGACGTCTTCTGAGACAATAAAATCCCTCGGAACTTTTCTTGACGCATCGCTCTCTTTCCAAGTATGTACTAATCACGTTTCTAAAAAGGTATGTAGCAGCTATTCTATCTCACAACTTAAAAATACATTCTTACAACAACAACTTATAAGCGTATACTATGCAATGACATACTCTCATTTATTGTATAAATATAAAATTTTAACACTTCCCTCTATCTTTATTTATAAAAACATTCTGTTCATAAAAAAGAAACTGAACGATTTCATAAAAAGTGCTGACAATCATAGCTATCAGACAAGGCACGGTAATATGCTTCGCATACCTCCTCATAGGACAACTTTTTTTGAAAAGGGTCCATCTTATAGTGGGATACAGTTGTATAATAGACTAGAGCCCGATTATTTTGAGATGAGTACATTTCGTCATAATGTGCAGAAACCAATTTGAGTTTGTAGGCGTGGTCAGAGAGCTTTAACTGTGGTCCGAGTCGCCTGTCGCTCATGAAATGTAGATTCAGTAGCGTAGTGTTACTTATTTGTACTTGTTGCATTTATTTAGCTATTTTGAGTTTTCTTGTGTTATTGTGCTTCGATTTGTGTGTCAATATAAACTTTAATTTAATTCATTTTGTGTGCATTTTGGTAAGTACATTTAAATACAACTAAATAAAAATATAAGACGAAAAGGAGGAGGAAAAAAAGGAGATTATCATGATGAAATGAACTGGAATAATTTTTTGCAATGGGTTAGAAGGCAGTTAATACCAAATCTTCCTCCAAGCGCTGTACTTGTAATCGATAATGCCAGTTAGCATTATGTTAAATCTAAAAAATCGATTACAACTCAGGCTTTAAAGGCATATTTGATTTACTGGCTCAGTAAAATCCATATTTCGCATGATGCTAAAATGACCAAACCAGAACTCTACACATTAATCAAAGCTCACAGAGCCCCACCCAATTTTATTTTAGATGATCTTCTAGAAGAAATTGGTCACAAAGTACTACCTCCATATCACCCTCAACTAAATCCCATAGAAAAAATATGGGCCACGGTAAAAAATTGAGTGGGTCAACATAATACAACATTCAAGTTGGATGAGGTTAAAGAGTTGGCAAGGAAAAAAAATTATTAATGTACACACGCCACTGCTAAAATATCAGATACCCCTACCGCAGCAGATTTGAACTTGGCGCCATAAAATAAGGTCCACAAAGTTTATGACGTGCTGCGCCAACTGGGGCGTGGCCAGAGCTAAATGTACTCATCTCAAAATAATCGAGCTCTACCAATATACATCAAAGAAATTCAAAATTTGAACGTGTTTAAAAAATCTCTTAAAGATCTAATATTGCAATACTCGTTCTTTCACATCAATGAATTTATGAATTTTACTTTTTAGTATCTATTCATTGTGATTTGCTTTATTTGTTTTATTCATTTTATACCCCTATGTATATATGTGTAACTTTTTTTATATAACTTTCTTTAAATCTGACTTTTGCAATATCATTGTAAATGGTCTTATATGGAATAAAAACATTATTATTATTATATTATTATTATTATATAGTTTTGTTAAAAAATTAAAGTCGTTAATGTATCAGAATTTAGCTTTTTAATTCAGTATAATAATATTATCTTTTTTTTTTCTAAATCTTCCTGTATACAGTTTTAATATTATAAAAAATGCGTTGTGTAAAATTTACTTCACGTTCTAATTCTAATGGCATTGGTCTCAGATGGACAGTAGATTATAAAGAAATATATATGATACTGCTTTATTGCATGAGAATATTTCCATTATTGTCGGACAGTGCTATTAATAATAGTGAAGTTATATGCCGTGTTTTATTACTCCTATTACATAGCATTATTTCGATATTAAGGTCAAATGGGTCATAAAAAAATGTTTGGGTTACGCGAAAATATATATTTTGTGGTTGGAAAATTTTATATAAAATAATGGTACTTATTAATCATTTTATTTTTACTGTTCTTATACATGTACCGAATATATTAGAAAAAAAATTTTTAATACTGTTATATTAAAATGATTTGTGGTTGAATAAATTATGTTTCATAAAAAAGAATTAAATAAAAAGATGCCTAGCAATCCACCCCAAGTCATTTGATTTTTTAGGAACAAAAATGGAAAAATGGAAAATGCAGACAAAATAGGAATAGGAAAAAATTTTGAAAAATAAGGAAAAATAGTGAAAAATATGGCAAAAGAGGGAAAATACGAAAAAAGAAAAAAGTGGGGGAAAATAGTGAATGAAAAATACAGAAAAATAAGGTAAAATAGAGAACTATAAAAAAAAGTTGGAAAATTAGGGTTAAATATGGAAACAATGATTCAAAATAAAGAAAAACAGACAAAAACAGAGTAATACAGAAAAAGTAGGATAAAATAAGGAAAATTAGTGAAAAGCAGAAAAATTACAACAAAATACAGAAAAACAGGCAAATATAAGGCAAATAGAGAAAAAAGGGAAAAACAAAAAAAAAACAGCGAAAAATATGAGAAATAAGGTAAAATATGGAAAATAGGCAAATGTAAGAAAAAATAGGACAAAGCAGGAAAAAATATGAATGGTGAATTATGAATCCCTAAAAATCCTTAAAAACCATTAAACATTATTAAAAAGACTTTAAAAACCCCTTAAAATTCTAAACAAAATTTAAAAATCCTTAAAAATCTTAATAAAATCTTAAAAATTGTTTTAAATCCTTAAAAAATCCATAAAAAAACACTTAAAAATAATTAAAAAGACTTAAAACTATATACTTAAATCCCAATAAATTTTTAAAGATACTAAAATAATCCTCAAAAAATATTAAAAACCCTAAAAACAGTTTAGAAATTTTTAAAAATCCCTAAAAATCCTTAAAAATCCGTAAAGGTCCTTGAAAAATCATAAAAATCCCAAAAATCCTTTAAAGTCATTAAAAATCCTTTAAAATGCTCAAACATTATTAAAAACCTTAAAAACCTCTTAAAATTCTGAAAAAATTTTGAAAATCTTATCTTAGAAATTCATAAAAATACTTTTAAATCCTTAAAAAAACCTTAAAAATCCTAAAAAAAATTCTTGAAAATCCCTAAAAACCCTTAAAAATACTTAAAATTGGTTAAATATCCTAAGTAATTCTTAAAGATTCTATAATAATCCTCAAAAATCATTAAAATCCCTATAAATAGTTTAAAGTTCTCAAAAATCGCTAAAAATCCTTACAAGTCCTTGAAAATACTTAAAAATTCCAAAAATCCTTAAAAGTAATTAAAAATCCTTTAAAATCCTTAAAATCCATAAAAATCAATAAAAACCCTATAAAATTCATAAAAAAAATTGTAAATATCGTTAAAAATCTTAAGAAAATCTTAGAAAGTCTTAAATATACTTTAAAATTATTAAAATACCCTTAAAAAATCCTGAAAAATCCTTAAAAATCCCTAAAACCCTTAAAAATACTTAAAATTACTTAAAAATCTTAAGCAATTCTTAAAGATCCTAAAACAATCCTGAAAAAACATTAAAATCCCTAAAAATAGTTTAAAATTCTTAAAAATCCTGAAAAATACTTAAAAGTCCTTGAAAAATCTTAATTCTGAAAAAATTTTAAAAATCGTTAAAAACATTAAGAAAAACTTAGAAATTCTTAAAAATACTTTAAAATCCTTGAAAAAATCCTTAAAAAATCCATAAGAATCCCTATAAACCCATAAATATACTTAAAATTACTTAAAAATCTTAAGCAATTCTTAAAGATCCCAAAACAATCCTTAAAACATTAAAATCACTAAAAATAGTTTATTATTCTTAAAATATCAAAAAATCTTTAAAAGCCCTTGAAAATCCTTAAAAATTTCAAAAATGTTTAAAAATCATTAAAAATCCCTTAAAATCATTAAAAATCTTTAAAAATTCTGAAAAAAAAATTAAAAAACGTTAAAAATATTAAGAATAACTTGGAAATTCTTAAAAATGCTTTAAAATCCTTAAAATACCCTTGAAAAATCCTGAAAAAAATCCCTAAAAACCCGTAAAAATACTTAAAATTACTTTAAAATCCTAAGCAATTCTTAAAGATCCCCAAACAATCCTGAAAAAACATTAAAATCACTAAAAACAGTTTAATATTCTTAAAAATCCTGAAAAATCCTTAAAAGTCCTTTTTTTTTTCCTAGTTTATTGGCTTTGGCAGAGACCAATTAGCCAGTTAAAAGTCCTTGAACATTTTTAAAAATCAAAAAAATCCGTAAAAATCATTAAAAATCCTTTAAAATCTATATAATATCCCTAAAAAATCCTGAAAAAAATCCTTAAAAATCTCAAAAAATGCTTAAAAATCCTTTAAAATCATTAAAGATCCCTTAAAATTCTGAAAAAATATTAAAAAGGGTTAAAAATATTAAGAAAAACTTGCAAAATTCTTAAAAATACTTTAAAATCCTTTAAATATCCTTGAAAAATCCTGAAAAAATCCTGAAAAAATCCTGAAAAAATCTCAAAAAATGCTTAAAAATCCTTTAAAATCATTAAAGATCCCTTAAAATTCTGAAAAAATATTAAAAAGGGTTAAAAATATTAAGAAAAACTTGCAAAATTCTTAAAAATCCTTAAAATATCCTTGAAAAATCCTGAAAAAATCCTGAAAAAATCCTTAAAACTCCCTAAAAACCGTAAAAATACTTAAAATTACTTAAAAATTCTAACCTAAGCAATTCTTAAAGATCCCCAAACAATCCTGAAAAAACATTAAAATCAATAAAAATAGTTTAATGTTCTTAAAAATCCTGAAAAATCCTTAAAAGTCCTTGAAAATTTTAAAAAATCACAAAAATCCTTAAAAAACATTAAAAATCCTTTAAAATCTATAAAATATCCCTAAAAAAATCATGAAAAACAAGATTTGAAATCCCATCACTGGATTGTTCCCAATATAAGACAACAACAACAAGCAACATATTAAAGAAAAAAAATTGCAAACGATTTAAAATACTAAATATAATAAATATTTTTGAAAATTTATCTTATATTTTATAATTTTTAATAAATACAAGTTTCATTATCCGGCAATTTAAAAATAAATTGTTTACCAATTTCACAAAAAACTGACGCGTTTTTAATCGACCAACTCGGCTAGAAAGTAAAAAGCTCTTTTTATTTTTGAGGAAAGCTAATGTGGTGTTTCAAAAATACAAAGGAAAATTCTCTCTCCCATTTATACATCCGGAGGGGCATTAGTCTCCTTTCAGGGGATCCATCCCTGTAGGGAATATTATTCATGAGTTTTTCAGGGGTTTTTCAATAAGTACATACACAAAAAATGATTAATGAGAGTGAAAGGTTGAAAGCACTAAATAAATTCTTAGTTTTGGGAGGAAACTTTTGTGCCGGATATATCATTAATTTATTTCCTTTTAAGGTCAGTCACGTGTAAATAATAAGTGTAATGTTGATATTTTTCATAAATAAATTCATAGTTAAAAATCCTAAATATTGAATTACATACGTTCACAATTCTGTTTTTTTTTTGGATATTTTCAAATCAATTTAACTATTGATATTTAATAAAAACTAAAAAGGGTTAATGTGTGGACGAAATTCGGATCAACCTTTAATAATATCTGGTGTCCAGGGGTTTCTGTCAAATTGTCTGAATTTTTGAAATGATGTAGATTTTGTCATCCTGAACAAAAGTCTCCATGGGCACAAAGTGCCAAAATGAATATTTTGACAGCTACGGAGCTGCCAAAGCTCCCCTGACCCGTTGCAAAACTATTCATTTTCAATAATATTTATAGATGTCAAAATCATATTTTAATTATTCTAATATATAGGGTAATGTTTTTGAGGTCAATGGATTCAACCCTTATGTCAGATTGGACAAATTGACCGTTGACAGCTGTCAATACACTGTCAACGAAGAATTGAAAGGTAAATCTTCTCTTTTCACATTGAGATTTTGGGTTCTTGAGGTCGCTGAATTCAATTCTCATGCCAGATTGAAAAATTTGAAAAATTGACAGTTGACAGCTGTCAATTCACTGTCAAAGTACAATATAAAAGTAAGTATCCTCTTTTCACATTGAGATTTTGGGTTCTTGAGGTCGCTGAATTCAATTCTCATGCCAGACTGTAAAAATTGACAGTTGACAGCTGTCAATTCACTATCAAAGTAGAATAAAGAAGAAAATATTCTCTTTTGACATTGAGACTTTTGTTCTTGAGGTCGCTGAATTCAATTCTCATGCCAGATTCGAAAAATTGACAGTTGACAGCTGTCAATTCACTGTCAAAGTAGAATAAAGAAGAAAATATTCTCTTTTGTTATTGAGAGTTTGTCATCTACCATTTTCTCCAATTCTAAAAAGAATTGAATTCAGCGATTTCAAGAACCCAAAATCTCAATGTGAAAAGAGAATATTTACTTTTATATTCTACTTTGACAGCTGTCAACTGTCAATTTTTCCAATCTGGCATGAGAATTGAATTCAGCGACCTCAAGAACCCAAAATCTCAATGTGAAAAGAGAATATTTACCTTTCTATTCTTCGTTGACAGTGTATTGACAGCTGTCAACGGTCAATTTGTTGAATCTGACATGAGGGTTGAATCCATTGACCTCAAAAACATTACCCTATATATTAGAATAATTCAAATATACTTTTGACATCTGAAAATATTCATTTTGGCATATCAAAAATTCAGACAATTTGACAGAAACCCAATTTCCATAAGATTGTTCCGGGGTCATTTTCACAACAGAATAATTAATTTTTGATGACAACTCAATGTTGGTTTCCCAACAGAGCAATTGGTAAGCCTAATTTTTTTCTTGTTGTTTTATTATGCTCTAACGAGTTGTATTGTAGGCCTGATGATGGAGTAAGTCGAAACTAGCTACCAACCCACCTATGTTTTAACTACTACAATATTAAAAATTCTTTGTGGTACTGGATAATAGATTTCTTTCCTTCAGGACAGTAGATTCTTTAAGCCTATTAGATTATCTTAGAATAGTGGATTCCTTATACCTAGTAGATTTTTTGGGTAGCAATTTTCTTAAGAATAGTACATTCTTTAACGGTAGAAGATTTCTTAAGGGTAGGAATTTTCCCTCAATCCTATAGAAAATGTGAAGGTTCTTTCTGCAAAAATTAGTTCATTCGTGATGGGTACATACAATTATTACTTAAAGAAAAATCATGTGCAGTAGCAAAGACAAAATACACTAGCAGCTATCTCCGTTACTATTGGCCAGATTTAAACAAGACAAAGTTCATTGTATTTAGTAGAGCAAGACATTATTACTTCAAGAAAAATTATGCGCAGTAGTAACGACAAAATATACTATCAGCTATCTCCATTATTATTGGCCAGATTTGAACTAGGTAAAAGTCATTGTATTTAGGAGGGCAAGTACATTAATACTTAAAGAAAAATCATGCGCAGTAGCAACGACAAAATACACTATCAGCTATCTCCATTACTATTGGCCAGATTTGAACTAGGCAAAATTCATTGTATTTAGGAGGGAAAGTACATTAATACTTAAAGAAAAATCAGGTGCAGTAGCAAGGACAAAAGACACTAGCAGCTATCTCCTACATTTGAGATATAGATTACCTATTGGACACAATAAAATATAATGAAGAAAGAAAGTTTATTAATAAAGATAAACGTCCCAGAACTTATAAAAGAAGAAAAGAAAGGAAAATGTGAAATGATCATACGAACAGCATCAATTTCTTAGAAAATGTATAGCTAATAATAATAATGATACTGAGTTGACACACTGAGTGACCGTGCTTGTTTTTTTGTAGAAGTTACCTATAATAAAAAACGAAACGTCGGATTTCCATCTTGAGAGTGACACTCTCGTCCGTGCTTCTTAAATGCCGAAGTTCTTATCGAGTAGGACAATTTAATCCGTTGTCGGTAGTTGGTGTAGCAGACATAGCGTATATTTGATATACGCTAACTTTTAATATATTATTTAATTAATTTGGAACCATGTATTGTCGCTTAACGACATCTATTCGACCGAAGATTAATTTACTGTTATTCAAAATAGCAACCTCTCATAGTTGCCACTTACCGACATTTATTAGATAGACGATTAATTAACCGTCATTTAAAGTAGTACTCTTTTAAATCGACGATTAAGTGCTGTCATTTAAAATAGTACTCTGAAAAATCGATATTATTGATTTTTACACGCTATTAGAGCTGGTGGCGTTATTAACCTAAAATTTGTATAAAACTTTCGGTAGACAAAAGTTAGGCCTCTTGTGTCTTGTGTAGTGAAACTAAGTTAGTTATTTTATAATTCATTATCTCATTTTTAAAATGTATTATCTTTTTATATCACTTTGATTACTATGGTACAATTGTTCTAGGTCACCTTATTTACAATTATCTGAGCTCGCGTTATAGCGTTGATTATTTGATTCGTTTTGATTTTGTTTTAACAGGCATATTTTTTTTATCTCTTCACGTGAAAAACTACATGGCTGCCTGACCAAATCAAGTTTGTCACTGTGTAATTTAACTTTTATTTCGTAATAATTCAGCTTATTTAAAGCGATTATAAGCGTTTGTTTTATTAAAGAAAAAAAAAGCACTTCAATTTCCAGCTGAACGTATCATAAGTTCTTTTAAATTTGTTGGTGTTGAAGACATTTTTTTGTGTATAAATCTTAACTGCGTTTAATTTTGTGACCTCTCATTAACACGTAAGTACCTTCGTCCATCGAGGTTTTCATTCATATTGTTTCGTTTCACTATACAACATTTGTTTTCTTGTCAAGAAAAACCTTCCTTGCTATATTTCAAATTGTTGCTTTTTTTTTTTCTTTAAATTTATATGTTCATTATGTTGTCAAATCATCTTTGGCCAGGACAATTAGACATATAATATTTGTTCGATTACTTTAGTACATATTTGATTATATTTTTCACATATTATTAGTTATAATTTTTCACCATACGTATCTTACTGATTACTGTCATATATTATTCATGGTAACTTTTCATCAAATCGTTTTCACTGATAATTGTTAAAAATTCAATTTGTTAACTGAAATTGTTTACACGTTTCATTTTTATGAGATTTTTCCCTGTGTGACACAATTTTGAGTTCAATCAGTGTGCGTACAGTTCTTTGGTGATCATTAAGACAATAATATTAATAGAAATCAGTGAAGTTATGGTTGTGTGAATCAGAGTGAATGTATTTAGTAGGTTTGTGGACTTGTAGTAATAGAAGTTTGGTTCAAAAATCACACATAAGCTATCGAGTGGTCGAATAAAGATTTCGAAGGACCACCCTATAATTATTACACGTTTAGGGGACGTGGGACAATAAAACATATCGTTCTGCTTTCTGATAAGATTTAATCAGCAAGCTTTAAACGTAAAAGGTTAACACATAAATTTACAATAATTAAACAATGTTTATCTAATAGTAAACAACAACAATTAAATAGGTAATATTTGATACAGTAAATTTAAATGAAAGTAAGAACAAGACATAAATATTTCCGAATATAGCACAATACATTTTACAACAGCGCATATAAAAAAGATATAATTACAGAAAAAGGGTGTCCATAAGAGGAGCTCTCCCTTGTTATATCCTGGACCGTGTCCTAAGGAATTCTAAATTGTTCCGTTAGTTTTGGCAACACCGCTCTCATGCACGATGATCCATATGATTGATTAATTATAGAATAGACCCGTGGTCTTTGCATATTTGTAATAAAATGGAAAAGATCTGTTACCTTAAATTCCACACATTAGACATTATATTTTAGAATTAAAACCATACACAGGTAGAAAACGAAGCACTATATTAATTTACATGTTAACTGCTCGACGGTTGAAGTGGAAGAGAGGGTTGTCACGGAGCTCACCTTGGGTGGAGCCGTGGTTGAGAAAAAAGGGAACTAAACAGTGGCGTAGCAGAGTTTCAAAAGTTAAAGTGATTTTAACAATGGTTGTGCGTGTACGTTAACTCTTAAGTCTTTGGATTTATACAGTCATATAAGTGAGTTTTCGGTCATTAACTCTGAATCCTTCCTCAGTTTAAATGTAACCCTCTGGGAGCCGTTGTCTCATTCATCTGTACCGAAAAGCGCTCTAGTAGCCTTCTTGAAGACTCCTCAGAACACAGAACATCTTCTGGGCCACACTTCACGGGATATTATTCGCAGGCGAACAACCCAAACTGCAAAAATACACACTGCTGCTATCGTGGCATAGAAGACCCATTCACTTGCACGTAGGACGTCTCACTCACTATTTGAGGACCTCCTGGGTAACATTTACTACAAAACCCAAGATTAGTGCAGAAAACCACAAAGTTCCCAAAGGTGGAACTCAAATCATTTTCATTTTCAACTTCATTCATTAAACTCATTACAATTTATTTTTATCTGTTTCATTTTTGACACCTTTCCAGGAAATCATTTTTTTGTTTGATTTAACAACTAAACAATTAATTTATCTAGTGAGGGATCAACTTGTCGGGATCCTTCAGGCATTATATTTATTTTGCTTCATTATTAAAAATAATTTTAACTCACTTATCCATCCTGAGTCAATAATTAGAGCTAGCCATTAATTACCAACGAATTGTAAATCAGGTCTTATGCTATTAAAAACTGGTTACACAGACCTAATTGGAGTAGCAGTATCAGACTCAATTGGAGTTCCAGTGGCAGTCCCAGTCCGTTAAATTCAGCGACTTTTAGAGATAGGTCAAGGTGGAGGAAGTCAAGGCGAAGTCGAACAAAACACAGAGAGAGAGAGAGACCTGATCAGAAGGACCATATACAAACAACAGGACCAACCTCCGCCGACGCTAAAAACCGAAGTTATACACCTTTATTCCTCGCCGGAATAAGTTTGGTATTCTTCATTGTTACAATAAAGGTTTATTTATTTTATTCAACGAATTTTATTTTATCCCCGCAGCAAATACCCAGGTACTCATCCCAGTAGGGAAGTAAAACCCCTTCTGGCCATCAATGAGTTGTTCGATACCATAAGGAGTATATTTTTCTCCACTGAAGCTGCCCGTGCAAGTAGCCAAACGGAAGGTGGCACTCGAGGCAATCCGGAACCTAAACTTAAGCGGCAAAAGACCCAAATAACGTTACAGTACGAAGCAGCAAGTGAAATTTTTGTGATTACGTGGCCCATCTTCTTCCCTGACGAGTTTGGCAACTTGCGGTTGTGCGCCATTTACTAAGTAGCAACTGCGTATATAGAATCTTAACGACAGCCTTACCCACTCCCAGGGGCTTACTGTATTGTTTCTTTCCATGGAAGGAACAAAAAAAACCAAATGACATTTTCCCCTACTTCCGTTTCAATTGAGTATAGGTATCTTGATGCGAGATTCTATTATATGCTTCCCTCTACTGTTATATCCGGATTGCAGCTTATTTTTTGCTCATGGGTTTTTTACAGTGGTCCTATAAATGTGGATTCTGCTGGGATCTTTAAAACCATATTGGAATCATTGAAATCTTTTTTGAAGATTTCTTCAATAGCTAAATTTTTTTAATAAATTTTTGATCACTTCCAATAGGGCTGAAATAACGGTATCATTTATTCTTCTCTTTTTCTTATTACCAGTAAGATATTAGTGGGATGGCAACGCCGATTCGTGTGCTATCAATCTTAAGGCTGGCGGTGAACTGTCATTAATCAGCTGTAATCCACAACTTTTACGAAATCGAATATAAATCTACATATAAAATCGAAATGCCAGTCATCTAAATGTTTCTCTTCTATCGCAATGTAGATAGTCTGAGATCAGTATTTTTTTCCACTGGTATAAAAATATTTTTATGTAAATTTAATACCAAATTAAATTTCAATTTTTATATTAACTTTTAAAATATTTATTAATTATAAAATATTTCTTGTCATTCATGATAAGTAGATAGTCTACGTGAGTTCTACTACTAGTATAGGGAATTCAATGTGTTAGAGAGAGAGGTATATGAAATTCAGCGTGTCAGTATTTTAAAGCGTTAAAAAACGTTCGAAACGTTACATCTTACAACGTTTTCAACGCTATTTTCGAATCAGAAAACAGAATCTGAAAAAAAACGTTATAAACGTCACATTTTACGATGTTTTCAGCGTTTTTTACGTTTACTTATAGATGTGAAAAAATTTTGACTTTTTTGCATCAAATACACGTATTTCCTATCAGGAAACATGTCAAAATTGATGAAATATGGCATTGTTTGACATATTTTTTTGAATTAAAATTTTAAGCGTTAAACAACTTTGAAAACATCGTAAAATGTAATGTTTATAACGTTTTTTCACGTTCTGTTTTTTGCTTTGAAAAAAAACCGTTGAAAACATGGTAAAATGTGACGTTTCAAACGTTTTTTAACGCTTCAAAATACTGAACATTCAACAACGTGGAGCTAGCTCTTTCTGAAATGCTGAATTTCCTATACTTCTCTCTCTAACACGTCGAATTCCCTATATCAATAGTAGAACTCACATAGACTATCTACTATTATATAATTATAATAATTTTCATTTTAACATTAAAATTAGGTAGACACAAATGGCACGTTTTTTTTTAATTAGTACCTTCATCCAAGGATATTATATTTTTACGATCTTACAAAAATGTAATATATTTTTTTTTCATGTGCCTTAAATTTGATATGGGGTTCTGTTTTTACTGTAAAATCTTACTGGAGCAAGTTTATAGGTGCCAGGATTTCTCAATTTCCTTATATTTTATAACAAGCAACGTAAAATTTGTTTTTCTTACCGATTCTGTAAAAATTTTGTATAGAATTTCTATGATTCTTGTTTCATTTTGCCACCAAACAAAAATGTTTGTCTTTATATTAGGATTAAATTTGGTAGTTTTAATTATTATTATAGTGTGAAAAGTAATCGTAAGCGCGACTCTAATTTTTATGTATAAATAAAAGTTTATTTTCTGTACCCGATTTTTCAAACTTTTATCCCCATTTTTACCCCTCCAAGTATAGTTACTATATCAAGTGTTACATCAAATGAAAGGTCATTGTTAGCAAATTTCAAAATAATTTAATAATATTTGTGGAAATAAAAAATCTGAAATAATTCATACTGATAGACAATCATCTATATTTTCCAGAAATAATGAAATTAAGTATCCAAATTTAAATAAAAATAACTATTTTTCAGTTTCAATTTTAGCTGGACGGAACCCCCGGTACCGGTTTTTTTTTTTTAAAAATAGACCCAATTGAAATTATTAAAAACTGAAGTACTTACATGTTTGTTTTATTTATCAAATTAAAACTACATACCAATTTTTAAGCGTATATTTTTTGTGTGGTTTACTTGAACCTCTCCCCTACATTTTTAAAAATAATTTTTTCTAATAGAACCAATTTCCATCCTAGATTTTGAAAAACAGTGGAAGGAAACCGTTACCAGAAAGAAACTTTAATTTGTTCCATAAACGCGGACGAAGTCGCGGCCAAAAGCTTTTATTTTATACTTTTTGGGACGCTGATAATGAAAATTTGGGTCCCGAAACTCTAAAATGCTTGCGTCACCCCTAAAATCGCCAAAAACCACCATTTTTAGGGGGCTTTTCGCTAAAAAATTTTAATGAGACCCCTAAACAATGCTCTGTAATGTGCTAATTCTAATGAAAATTAGCAAATTTAGTACACCTATAAATACTGGAAAAAATTTTTTTTTTACTTTTTTATGTAAGTTTAAATGAATATATTCATCCCTTCGGGGTGAAAACTACCTATTAATCCCTTTAAAATCCGATTAACGCGTAGACATTAAGCTGAGATAAATAATGTATACTTTCCTTCCTATTTCTAATTAAATTACTTAGAGACAAATAATAAAAAATATTTGCACCCCTTAGAGGTGAGAGCCACTTCTAGAGACAAATAATAAAAACATTTGCACCCCTTAGAGTAAATAAAAATTGGTTCATCCGTTTGGGAGCTACAATACCACCGACAGATACAGATGTTAAAATTATAACCCTCCTCTTTGCGGATTTCAAAAAAATCCCGAAACACGTTTTAGCTCAATTCTTTAGGAGAATCTACGCCTATCATTTATAGGTTTAGAGATATTCCATACTTTGACCCCAATTTTGAACTGCTTAAATTGCGAATTTTTAAAATTCCTTTCTTAGTGCTCCCCTACACTATCAAAAGAACCTACCCTGAAAATTTCACGTTTCTGTTACCTCAGGTTTAGGTTGTGTGTTGATTGTCAGTCAGTCAGTCAGCGACACGACAATTTTATATAAATAGGAGTTCTGGAAAAACCGATTTTAATCTTTCAGGCATATTTAAGATACTTTTGGAGTAACACTTACGTTTTTGGACGAATCAATCCAAATGCCTAACGATACTTTGGATACTAGCATTATTTTTACAAGATCCATATTTTTGGAAGAATCCATATTTAAATGCTGCTCTTAAGACCTACCTATGCTTTTTGGACTAATTGTTTAAGTATCTAAATGATAACTCTTAAATAAGTGCATAGACAGGCATGAAGAATCAAACTACCTGGATGGTAAAGGAGCCGAAAATCCTTTAATTGGACCTCAACCTACATATGGTATTTCCTACCAGCATATAAAGGGTATTCTGGAGAAACAATTAAAGGACAAACACAGGAAGAAACATTACAGTTCCAACACTCACGCCCTGGAAACATAGTTGAAAGGAACAGAAGACCATTACCAAGAACCCCACCAAATAAACTCACTCAGTACAATCTGAGGATTCTACATGACGCTAACCTTCCGGACAAGCTCCTAAATCCCAGGGAGGATGCAACCTTATGTATCAAATGAGCTTGTTCCATACCGACGCCCATGGACTCGACTGTCTGAAAGCCTCCCCTCCCGGGCGGCTCCTAAGTATCAAAAAATAATATCTTTTCCTTCTTATTTTTAGGATTTTTTGTTTGCAGAGTTTTTTATGATTTTATGATTTTTCTGTTTTTTTAGATTTTTTTGGTTTTTTTCACATTTTTTCATAATTTTTTCAGATTTTTTAGATTAGTTTGAAATTTTTCCAGATTATTTTCAGATTTTTTAAATATTTTCAGGTTTGTTCAATTTTTATGTAATTTTCTTAGATTTTTTCAGATTTTCCTTCTTATTTTTAGGATTTTTTGTTTGCAGGGTTTTTTATGATTTTATGATTTTTCTGTTTTTTTAGATTTTTTTGGTTTTTTTCACATTTTTTCATAATTTTTTCAGATTTTTTAGATTAGTTTGAAATTTTTCCAGATTATTTTCAGATTTTTTAAATATTTTCAGGTTTGTTCAATTTTTATGTAATTTTCTTAGATTTTTTCAGATTTTCCTTCTTATTTTTAGGATTTTTTGTTTGCAGGGTTTTTTATGATTTTATGATTTTTCTGTTTTTTTAGATTTTTTTGGTTTTTTTCACATTTTTTCATAATTTTTTCAGATTTTTTAGATTAGTTTGAAATTTTTCCAGATTATTTTCAGATTTTTTAAATATTTTCAGGTTTGTTCAATTTTTATGTAATTTTCTTAGATTTTTTCAGATTTTCCTTCTTATTTTTAGGATTTTTTGTTTGCAGGGTTTTTTATGATTTTATGATTTTTCTGTTTTTTTAGATTTTTTTGGTTTTTTTCACATTTTTTCATAATTTTTTCAGATTTTTTAGATTAGTTTGAAATTTTTCCAGATTATTTTCAGATTTTTTAAATATTTTCAGGTTTGTTCAATTTTTATGTAATTTTCTTAGATTTTTTCAGATTTTCCTTCTTATTTTTAGGATTTTTTGTTTGCAGGGTTTTTTATGATTTTATGATTTTTCTGTTTTTTTAGATTTTTTTGGTTTTTTTCACATTTTTTCATAATTTTTTCAGATTTTTTAGATTAGTTTGAAATTTTTCCAGATTATTTTCAGATTTTTTAAATATTTTCAGGTTTGTTCAATTTTTATGTAATTTTCTTAGATTTTTTCAGATTTTCCTTCTTATTTTTAGGATTTTTTGTTTGCAGGGTTTTTTATGATTTTATGATTTTTCTGTTTTTTTAGATTTTTTTGGTTTTTTTCACATTTTTTCATAATTTTTTCAAATTTTTTAGATTAGTTTGAAATTTTTCCAGATTATTTTCAGATTTTTTAAATATTTTCAGGTTTGTTCAATTTTTATGTAATTTTCTTAGATTTTTTCAGATTTTTTAAATTTTCTCAGATTTTTCAGAATTTTCTAATTTTTTTTTGATTTATTCAAATTTTGTCATATTTTATCAAATTTTCTCAGATTTTTTACATAATTTTTTCAGATTAATTTAAGATTAATTCACATTTTTTTTATATTCGTTCAGATTTTATCTAATTTTCTCAGATATTATATAATTTTTCAGATTTTTTCAGATGACTTTCAGTTTTTCTTAGATTTTTTCATAATTTTTTCAGATTATTTTTTTAAGTTTTTTCATGATTTTTCTGAATTATTTATTTTTTTCAAATTTTTTCAGATTTTGTCTAATTTTCTCAGATTGTTTCATATTTTTTTCAGATTATTTTCAAATTTTCCAGCTTATTTTCAGATCTTTTTTAGGTTTTTTCAAATTTTTCAGATTATTTTCAGATTTTTTAAATATTTTCAGGTTTGTTGAAATTTTATCTAATTTTCTTAGATTTTTTCATCTTTTTTCAGATTTTCTCAGATTTTCTTAATTTCTTTTAGATTTGTTCAGATTTTTTCATATTTTATCCAATTTTCTCAGATTTTTTCATAATTTTTTCAAATTAATTTAAGATTTATTCAGATTTTATCTAATTTTCTCAGATATTATATAATTTTTCAGATTTTTTGAGATGACTTTCAGATTTTTTCAGATTTTTTCATAATTTTTTCAGATTATTTTCAGATTCATTCAGATTTTTTCACATTTTTTCAGATTTGTTCAATTTTTTTCAGATTTTATCTTATTTTCTTAGATTTTTTCATAATTTTTTCAGATTTTTCAGGCTATAATTGTGGACTTTGGAGAGAAATAATGAAAACTGAGAAATATTCTAAGGTCTTTGTGTTTGCAGGGTTTTTTATGATTTAATGATTTTTCTGATTTTTTAGAAATTTTTTGATTTTTTCACATTTTTTCATAATTTTTTCAGATTTTTTAGATTAGTTTCAAAATTTTTCCAGATTATTTTCGATTTTTTAAATATTTTCAGGCTTGTTCAAATTTTATCTAATTTTCTTAGATTTTTTCATTTTTTTTTTCAGATTTTCTTAGATTTTTCAGATTTTCTCAATTTTTTTTTTAATTTGTTCAGATTTTTTCATATTTTGTCAAATATTCTCATATTTTTTCATAATTTTTTCAGATTAATTTAGGATTTTTTCAGATATTATACAATTTTTCAGATTTTTTCAGATGACTTTCAGATTTTCTCAGATTTTTTCATAATTTTTTCAGATTTGTTCAATTTTTTTCAGATTTTATCTTATTTTCTTAGATTTTTTCATAATTTTTTCAGATTTTTCAGACTATAATTGTGGACTTTGGAGAGAAATTATGAAAACTGAGAAATATTCTAAGGTCTCCCCTTTCAATTTTTTTTTCAAATTTTGAAAATTTTGATTTACAATTTTTTTTCATTTTTTTGTAATTAAATTAAAAATTTACAAATTTATCTATAAAGATTAAGGATATTTTTATCCTAATGATCCTGAACAGGATATTTTTTAAGTTTTTTCATGATTTTTCTGAATTATTTATTTTTTTCAAATTTTTTTATCTAATTTTCTCAGATTTTTTCATGTTTTTTTAAAATTTTCAGATAAGTTCAGAATTTTTCAGATTTTATGTAATTTTCTTATACGTTTTCATAATTTTTTCAGATTACAGATAAATAATGAAAACTGAGAAATATTCTAAGGTAGAATTAATATTTTCCTTTTTTGATAATTAAGAACAACCAAATTATTATGTAAATAACTTAACAAAAAATAAATATAAGAATTTTTTTTCTCCTAATTAATTTTAAAATATAAAATTTAAACTTTAGTGATATAATTTTAATAGATTTTTACTTTAAATCGTGTTGTGTTAATAATTTAAGAAATCAACCTAATTTTAATTTTTTAATAATTCCTAAAATTTAATAAAATATTGCACATAAATATTTGCTATATTTTCTCCTATTAATATTAATCCACTCCAAATAAATCTACCGTAAACTACTTAACCTAGAAAAACTTTTTTTTAATTTTCATCTTTGTTGAGTTTTTTTTTCTTCTTAACGCGGGGCGAGTGTGATAAAAAATGAAACACATTCTAATATCGCGAGAATTAACGATAGACCAGGCGGGAACTCTCTAATTAAAAAGTTTTTCTAGCGAAGTTAATTTAATACACCCTTGTTATTACTGTATCATAAACCATCCCTAACACTCGCATACAGGTAGCACAATATGTCAAAGTGGTAGGACGAAAAAAATAATTCAAAAATTACCACATTTAAAATTTTTTGTAACTATTGAGGAAATCAGAATTTTGATAAATTGTATAAACTGCGACCTTTGATTTTTATTATAATGATTTTTTTCAGTACTTTTGTGGAGATTATTTGTTAGTTACAAAAATTTTTATCAGGAAATGATTATTTCAGGACTAATGTACAAAAAGGGTTAAAATTTAGAGACTCAGAAAATAATATTTATTTATTTTTTAGTTTTTTCTATTTTTTTCTCACTGTTGTGTTTTGTATTTTTTCGTTTTCTAATTTTTTTCTCATTTTTTTCTTTATTCCTTTGATTTTTTGTGATAATTTGCGATCTTTTGTAATTTTTTTGTGATTTTGTTGTATTTTTTTTTCTATTTTAGCGCTTTTTTTCCGGTTGTTTGATTTATTCGTTTTTTCTGTATTTTACAATTTTATTTTTCTTTTTTTTTCCAATGTTTTCTAATTTCTCTTTCAATGTGTTTCTGTTTTTCAAAGATTTTTGTTTTTTTTATATTATTATTTCAAGTTTTTTTTTTTAATTTTTATGATTTTTTGGAGTTTTATTGTGATATTTTTCGATTTCTTGCATTTTTGAGCCTTCTTTTTCGTTTTTAGCGTTTTTTTTTTTTGGTTTTTGAGTTCTTCCTTTTTCTGTATTTTACAATTTTATTTTTCATTTTTTTCCAATATTTTCAAATTTCTCTCTCAATTTTTTTCTTTTTTTCAAAGTTTTTTGTTTTTTTTATTTTTTTCCGAATTTTTCTGATTTTTTCGATTCTTCTAATTTTTTCTCGTTGTTTTTTCGTTTTTATCATTTTTTGCGTTTTTAGCGACATTTTTTGATTTCTTGCGTTTTTTGAGCCTTCTTTTTATTTTTTAGCGTTTGTTTCGGTTTTTTGATTTCTTGCTTTTTTCTGCATTTTATAATTTTATTTTTCATTTTTATCAAATATTTTCTAATTTTTCTCTCAACTTTTTTCTTTTTTTTTCAATGTATTTTGTTTTTTTCATTATTTTTTTCCGATTTTTTCAGATTCTTCCGATTCTTCTAATTTTTTCTTGTTTTTTTTTTTCATTTTTAGAATTTTTTGGTTTCTTTTTTTTCAATATTTTCTAATCTTTCCTAATTTTTTCTTATTGTTCTGTTTTCTCTATTCTTTCTTTTTTTCTTATTCTAAATCTTTGATATATTTTTCGTTTTCTTGAATTTTTGAGCCTTTTTTTGGTTTTTTTTTTTGCGAGTTTTATAGGGGTTTTCGGCTTTTTTACAATTTTTTTATTTTTGATTTTTTCCGTATTTTACAATTGTATTTTTCACTTTTTCCCAATAACTTTTAATTTCTTTCTCAATTTTTTTCTTTTTTCAAAGATTTTTTGTTTTTTTTTTTATTATTTTTTCCGAATTTAACTAATTCTTTAGATTCTTCTATTTTTTTTTTTTTTTTTTCCATTTTTATGATTTTTTGGTTTCTTCCTTTTTTCAATTTTTTCTAATCTTTCCTCCTTTTTTTTCCTTATTTTGATTTTTTGTAATATTTTTCGTTTTTGAGGCATTTTTTGGTATTTTTATACTTTTCTTCGGCTTTTTTACATGTTTTTTATTTCTCGGTTTTTCCGTATTTTACAATTGTATTTTTCACTTTTTCCCAATGGTTTCTAATTACTCTCTCAATTTTTGTTTTTTCAAAGTTTTTTTGTTTTTTCCGATTTTTTCTGATTTTTTGCAGATTTATCGAATCTTATTATTCTTTATGATTTAATGTTTTTTTTTTCTGTTTTTTCTATTTTTCCTTCTTTTTTTCTCATTGTTCTTTTTTTTTTGTTTTCCAATTTTGCTCTCATTTTTTCTTATTTCCTTGATTTTTTGTGATAATTTGCGACTTTTTTTTGTGATTTTGTTGCGGTTTTTGTGATTGTTTTGCGTTTTTAGTGATATTTTTCGATTTTTTGAGTTTTTTGAGCCTTCTTTTTCGTTTTTTAGCGGTTTTTTTCTTTTTTCAAATTTATTTGTTTTTTTTTTATTATTTTTTCGATTCTTCAAATTTTTTATCGTTTTTTTTTTCATTTTTAGAATTTTTTGGTTTATTTTTTTTCAATTTTTTCTAATCTTTCCTCATTTTTTCTTATTGACCTGTTTTTTCTATTCTTTCTTTTTTTTTATTCTGGTTTTTTGATATTTTTCGTTTTCTTGAATTTTTGAGACTTTTTTTAGTTTTTTTTTTCGATTTTTCGATTTTTTCCGTATTTTACAATTGTATTTTTCACTTTTTATCAATAACTTTTAATTTCTCTCTCAATTTTTTTCCTTTTTCGAAGATTTTTTTTCCGAATTTTTCTGATTTTGTCGATTCTTCTAATTTTTTCTCGTTTTTTTTTCACTTTCACGATTTTTTGGTTTTTTTTTTAATTTTTTCTAATCTTTCCTCATTTTTTCTCATTATTCTGTTTTTTCTGTTCATTCTTTTTTTTCTCATTCTGTTTTTTTGTGATATTTTTCGTTTTCTTGCATTTTTGAGGATTTTTTTTTGGTTTATTTTGCGATTTTTATAGCTTTTTCGGCTTTTTTATAATTTTTTTTATTTCTCGTTTTTTTATGTATATTATAGTTATATTTTTCACTTTTTTCCAATAATTTCTAATTTCTCTCTTCAATTTTTTTCGTTTTTTTTTATTATTTCCGATTTATTCTGTTTTTTTTTTCAGATTGTATCGATTCTTATCATTCTTTATCCTTTTTTGTTTTTTGTTTTTAATTTTTTTTAATTTTTTCAAAAATTACCTCATTTTTTTTACATCTTCCCCTCAGCAATTCTCAAATCAACATCCCCTAGTTACGTCCCTAGCAACGGATCAAAGCAAAGAAGGTTTGATGGAAAATTATTTCAATTGACCAATCAAAATGCTTCATTAAAAATATCTGAGAATTTGGGTTTTTCTTTACTAAAATTTTTAAACTATTTTTTATATAAAATACTTTATTTTTTTTATTTTTAATTTTCACCAATCGTGATGCTCCAATTTTTGACATAACTTAATTTGAGCCAAATTATTAAGGTAGGGTAATTTATTTACAGGATGTTATTTTCTTTTTTATCAACAAAAAAAAATTATTTCAATGGATTTTTTATTTTCATTTTGAAATTTTGTACCAAAAATTTTTAATTATTTTTAATTTCCATGTCAGTGGATATTACATGTCGCAGTATGGTTGACATATACAATAAAAATATGAATTTTGTGGACAAATTTGACCAACTGTACTGACATGCTGTATTTAGGTTGATCCTTCGATCAAATGATGGTTCATGTCAAAACTTCTACCGCCTAGTAATATTTTCACACATTTATGAGTTCTTAATTCATATTTGTTCACAGGCGTATCATAGAAAATAATAGTTGTGATGTATGGTGGTATATTTTATTTACCACCACCTATTTGCCCTATTTGGGTGGTTGAAAAAATTTTTGAATGTTTTTTTTTATGTTAAATCACTCTCAAAAATTATGTTTCAGTTTGTATCTGAAATAAATTTTCTTCTGCATCAGGTGGCTATGTTCTCGATTATTTTTTTGTTAACAAAATCGATTATTTATTCAATGTATTTAATCGATTTTTTACTTGATCAATGATACTTAAAATTTGTATTTGTCTTTTTATTAAATTGACTGCAGCTATTGCTAAACGTCTACATGTGCGAAATAAGTCACTTTCCACTCTAGTTATGTAATATACTATTTATTAACGATACCTATTGTACGGTAGTTTATAATTAAAAATGGCCACTTAAATGTACATTATAATCACAGTGTATACGCCAGTGTATTTCAACTTTAAACTTCCGTGCCCCAGGTAGGCGAGCAATTTCTATTCAACGTTTCCTTCCCTAATTAGAGAACATGTACAGCCTTGTTCATTCAAGTATTTTCCGAGTCTCCGAAATATTTAAATTTTAAATAACTGGAATAACTTTCAGTTATGTACTAATTGTTGACTTATCACTTCCAGTTGTGCTAACTCATGAGATAAGAATATATAATGTAATTAATTAAACATTTAGAGTAGTATTTCCTGGTTATATTTATTTATTTTATTTTGCTAGTATTGTAAATTTATATTTTCAGGTTTCTTTGATTTAATAAATAAATAATCTAAAGAAATTAATCCAATTTTTTATGTTATATCTTATCGTCCATTTTTTTACTTTCCCGACCCACCACCGAGAAGAAAAAGTATTGTGAACGAGAAAAAAAAAATTTCGAGGTAAAAATGGAAATATCTGTCTGACTGTCTGTCTGTGTGTATTTATCCACGATAGAGGCCACACGTTTAATCCAATTGAGCTGAAATTTGGTATATGGGTTTGGGTTACCCGTCGGAAGAGCCCATTAGTTCTTGTACGACATCTTATTAGGTAGATTTCCATATATGGAATCAGTAAAAAAAAAAATTTGGTACAAAAATTCTACCTCTAAGGGGGTGAGAATTGCAGGAGGTTAACATTTAAAAAAATTCAGATCTCCGCCATTTTTGAAAATACTAAAAAAGACCATTGGACTTTTTTTATTCTCTGATTATTATGAAATTAATTTATCTGAAACTTTTTTTCATCTGACCCACGGGGATGGACCTGGAGGGGGTTGAAATTTCAAAAAATTTATATCCCCGGCCATTTTCAAAAATATTGAAATAGGTCATAAAACTTTTTTCATGTTCTAATTATTATAAAATTAATTTGTCTAAAACTTTTTTTAATCGGACCTAAGAGGATGGAACTGGAGGGGGTTGAAATTTCAAAAAATTCATATCTCCGCTATTTTTAAAAATATTGAAACAGGTCATTAGACTTTTTTCATGTCCTAATTATTATAAAATTTATATGTTTGAAACTTTTTTCGATCTGACGATATCATGGAGTGGGGAAGGATGCTAAAATTTAGACAATAGAAATCTACCTCCCCTGTCGACCCTACCGACAGGAATTTTTTTTTAACTAATTTTAAGAAGATATATTTTTTATGGTTATAAATTCGTTTATTTTTTTTCTCCTTCAATAAATATACATTTCCATGAAAAGTTCATGGACGTTGACATCGATGTCGTAAACAGGCAAAGCGACTCGAAAAGGGGGGTGAGTGATTAAACGAGAAACCGCAATTTCTCTTCGCCCGACATTTTGCACCTGCTTACTTTAATTCTTGTTCATTTATTTCGAGCAACCCTTCGTCATTTCGCACCCAACTATGTGGTCTTCATGCAAAACGTGTATTTCCTTTGCTATACAAGGGTATGTTCATTACGAAACTAATTGGAATACGTATGCAATGTTTGTAAACCACAGGAAATTCGGAATTTTTCAAATTGGATAAAAAATGGAAAAAAATGGGAAAAAAACGAAAAAAACTGGTAAAAATTGGAAGAATTGGAAAAAATGGAAAAAATTGTGAAACATTGAAAAAAATGGAAAACTGAACAAGAATGGAAAAAACTGGAAGGAATTAGAAAAAAATTGGAAAAAAGTGGAATAATTTGAGGAATTGATAAAATTGGAAAAAATGGAAAAAATTAGAAGAAAATTGGAAAAAATTGGAAAGAAGTAAAAAAATGGAAAATAATGGAAAAAACTAAAAAAATATGGAAAAACAATTCCAAAAATGGGAAAGAATTGGAAAAAATGGAAGAGTTGGAAAAAGTTCAGAAAAAATTAAAAAAATTAGAAAAAATATAAAAAAGTATAAATCCCAAAAAATTTAAAAAAAATAAAAAAGAATGAAAAAAACCGGTAAGATTTGGAAAAAATTAGAAAAAAACTGATGAAATATGGAAAAATAATTCCAAAAATAGGAAACAATTGGAATTAATTAATGATTTGGAAAAAGTTGAAAAAAATTGGAAAAATTAAAAAATTGGAAAACATGGAAAAAATGTAGGAATTCGAAAAGATTCTAAACAAAAATGAAAAAGAAGGGATAAACTGGAAAGATTTGGAAAAAACTGGAAAAAAATGTAAAAAAGTGAAATAATTGGAATAATTTGAGGAACAATGAAAAAAAAACAGGAAAAAAACGGAAAAAACTGGAAGATGTGTAATAAATTAGAAGTATTG
This sequence comes from Neocrepidodera transversa, assembly GCA_963243735.1. Classification (NCBI taxonomy): domain Eukaryota; kingdom Metazoa; phylum Arthropoda; class Insecta; order Coleoptera; family Chrysomelidae; genus Neocrepidodera; species Neocrepidodera transversa. Next base: position 6,952,157 of record OY725354.1, read on the forward strand.
GAAAAAAATGGAAAAAATTGTAAGACATTGAAGAAAATGGAAAAAATGAAAAAAATTAAAGTCGGATAAAAGTGGAATAATTTGAGAAATTGGTAAAATTGGGAAAAATGGAATAAATTGGAAGAAAATGGAAGAATTGAAAAAAATCGGAAAAAACTAAACAAAAACGGAAAATAATGGAAAAAACTGAAACAATATGGAAAAACAATTCCAAAATAAGAAACAATTGGAAAAAATGGAAGAATTAGGAAAAGTTGAAAAAAAATTTAAAAAATTGGAACAAATGAAAGAATTTTAAAAAAATATGAAAAAGAATGGAAAGATGTGAAAAAAAAAATTGAAAAAAAATGGAAAAATTTGGAAAAACAACTCCAAAAATAGGAAACAATTGGAAGAATTGGGAAAAGTTGAAAAAAACTTAAAAATCAGAAAGTTTGGAAAGAATGCAGAAATTCGAAAAAATAAAAATAAAATGGTGAAACATTAAAAAAATGGAAAAAAATTAAAAGAATTGAAAAAAATGGAAAAATGTAAATATTGGAAAAAATTGAAAAAATCTGGAAGAGAATGGAGAAAACTGGAAAGAATTAGAAAAATTGTACAAAAGTGGAATAAATTGAGGAATTGGTAAAATTTGGAAAAAAAACCGAAAAAATTGGAAGAAAATGGAGGAATTAAAAAAACTAAAAAAATGGAAAATAATGGAAAAAACTGAAAAATATAAAAAACAATTCAAACAATTTTAAACAATTGGAAAAAATGGAAAAATTGGTAAAAATTGAAAAAAAAAGTGTAATAATTGGAATAATTTGAGGAATTGAGGTAAAATTTTTTACATACTTTACGACTTTTTGCCTGTTTTTACGATTTTTTTAAGTCTTTTTACAATTTTTCACGGTTTTTTACGCTTTTTTTAATTTTTTTTTATCTTTCAAATTTTTTTTAATTATTTACGAAATTTTAAGACTTTTTGCCTGTTTTTTACAGTTTTTTTTCTTTTTTTTACGTTTTTTTTTACAGTTTTTTACCATTTTTACGTTTTTTTACGGTTTTTTTACTATTTTTTACTGTTTTTTAAGATTTTTTAATATTTTCTATTTTTTTCAATTTTTTTAATTAATTACGATATTTTACGAGTTTTTGCCTGTTTTTTACTATTTTTTTCCATTTTTTTTATCTTTCTAAATTTTTTTAATTACATACGAAATTTTGTGATTTTTGCCTCGTTTTTACTATTTTCTTACGTTTTTTTTACGATGTTTGACGATTTTTCACGATTTTTTCCATTTTTTTGTCTTTCTCACTTTTTTAAATTATTTAAGAAATTTTACTTTTTTCTGTTTTTTCAAGATTTTTTTAAGATTTTTTACGACTTTTTGTCTGTTTTCACGTTTTTTTACGATTATTTAAGTATGATTTTTCATGCTCTTTCGCGATTTTTTCCATTTTTTTCACTTTCTTAATTTTTGTAATTATTTACGAAATTTTACGACTTTTTTATCTGTTTTTTTTACGATTTTTTGCAATTTTTTACGATTTTTGACAATTTTGTACAATTATTCCATCTTTTTTAAATCGTAAAAAATCGTAAAAAAAAAGTTAAAATTAGCGAATTAATTTTTTAAAAATTAAAACATAAAAAAAATTCAATGACTTGTTTTTATATTTTTAAAAATGGCGGAGATATAGTTTTTTTGATATTTTAACCTCCTCCAATTTCATTTTTGTAGGAAGCATAAAAAAAAATTATACAAATTAATTTTATAATAATAATTAGGATATGAAAAAACTGTAAAGACCTGTTACAATATTTTCGAAAATTACGGATATAAATTTTTTGAAATTTCAACCCCCTCCAGTTCAACCAATGAAGATCAAATCGAAAAAAAATTTTAAGCGGCTTAATTTTCTAATAATTAGGACATGAAAAAAGTCTCATGACCTGTTTGAATATTTTTTAAAATGGCGGAGATATGAATTTTTTGAAATTTCAACAACCTCCAGTTCCACCAGTGAAGTTCAAATCGAAAAAAAGTTTTAAGTCAATTACTTATCTAATAATTAGGACATGAAAAAAGTCTTATGACCTGGTTCGATATTTTTAAAAATGGCGGAAATATGAATTTTTTGAACTTTTAACCCTTCCAGTTTCCACCAGTTTTCACCTAATCGTATTTTGGGTGGCTCAATACGTCGAGAAAATTTTTCTATGATTTTAATACTTCCGGTCCGGACCGAAGTAATTAAAATTTAAAATTTAACACAAATAGGAAAAAAAAATCACAAAGTTCAAAACTTGTTCTTAATGTTTACAATTTTTTGTTTACTTTTCTGACATCAGAAATTTAAATATCCATGGGATACAGACAGATAAACAAACAGACAGATATATTTATAGAATTCAGTAAAAAACTTTTTTAAACTTCGTCGAATATAATTTCTTTAAAAAAAAATTATTCGAGGATATATATTTTATAAAAATAAACGACGATATTTTTACCTCTTTTTTAGGCAAAAACTTTTGACCTTTTACACCGTCATGAGTCAGCTAGTATAGTAGGATAAATTGATGAGGCCCAATTTATTTTGAAGAAAGACGCAAGTTCTAACGAATTTTTGAACGATAAATTTTGCAGTTTCCAGTGTAGTAAAATGTTCAGGTGTTAAAGCATCTTTCTGCAAATATTAATCATCCGGGATATAAGTGAGTAGCTCGGCTTTTATAGGCCGTGTCATTATCATTTACTGAGACGGGATGGGATGCATTACGAAGGGTGAAAGGACCATAGGATGAAAATTTTGAGTAACGCTTGGATAATATTTCTGACGTTTTATTAAATTAACTGTAATTTATAACGAGAAATGTTAAAGGTGTATGGAGCTTAGTAGCTTGAAAGGTGCCAAAATAAATAAATATTTTTCTTTATCTATAAAGATTATAAACATTAAATATATGATTATTAAAAAAAATTTAATTTGATTCTCTATTTGATTATGATTTTTATTTACTGTTCCATTCTACCGTTTGCAAATAACACCTACGTTTTATTATTAGTATCCTTTATATCAAACCAAATTAAATAAATTAGAGAATTCCCAAATGGCACGAAACGTTATTAAAACCTCTAAAAGACGTAATAAAAAGAGAGAAAAATCAATTGCGGCTCTAAATAACCGTCTATTCCCTCCTTTTATATGCTCGGATGGCAAAACTGCTCGGCGGCATTTCATATGGGGACACAGGAAAGTAATATTTGTTGGTCTCCTCTTCCAATTCCTCCCGTATAGCTGAAAGTAGTTCTAGGATATTGCAAAGTTGGCTTTGGAACTGCAGTATTTTCGATAGATTAAAGTATGTTACCTTACGAGATTTTTGGCTTCTATATTGTAAGACTAAATAATATGAATTGCAATAAAATAAAGCTATTTGGTAATATGACCAAGTGGAATAAAATTTTTCACTTTTAAACCATCAATTGTGTTGAAAAATGGATAAATTTTAATATATTACTAGCAATAAGTATAGTAATTTCAGTTCCTTTAATGCAAAAAATAGAGTATATGATTAAGAATCGATAAATGTTTGAAAAAATTTATTACGGCAGTCGACGTGTTAACATCGACTAATTATGGAAGGACCAACCAATGAATTGGATTTTCATATATTAAAACTATTATACAAATAAATTGTAAGAGTTATTTTCTCACCCATGTACATAGATTTTTTCACTGTACAGTGTGGCCAACTAAGAATGCGAGGTACTGTATCTGGGAACCTAACCATAAAAAAGTTATGACTAAAACGGCCAAGAGAAAAACCTGGAAAATATTTTCAAGTTTCTGAAATGGCCGCTAGGGGGCCTAACTGCAATCTTGAATCTAAAAATGTTATGTTTCTGTGAAATCCGCTATATTAACCTAACAAAAAAATACTTGATCTTCAAAGTCGAGGATAATCTGAATCTTTTTTGTTTGACAATTTTTTCTGTATCTCTAAAAATAAACTGTTGAGGGGGTATTCAAAGGTTCCCGTAAAAAATACCATGTATCTTCAAAACGGCTGAGCCGATTTTAACCAACTTGGGCTGGTTAAAACATTTTTTACAATTTCTTTTAACAGTTTTTAATTTTTTTTGTTTTTTTTTTAGAATTTTTATCATTTTTAGCATTTTTTGTCCATTTTTTTGTATTTGTTTTTGCTTTTTTGTCATTTTTTTTTGCTTTTTTTATATTTTTTTGCATTTTTAACGTTTTTTAGCATTATTTTAATTTGTTCAGCATTTTTTGACATTTTTTTAGATTTGTTAGCATTTTTAGCATTTTTTAACATTGTTTTACTTTTTAGACTTTTTTAGATTTTTGCATTATTTTTTCAGTTTTAGCATTTTTAAGCATTGTTTTACTTTTTTTCAGCATTTTTTAAACTTTTTTTTAGATTTTTTTTGGCATTTTTTAATATTCTTTATAATTTTCTAGATCACTTTTTTTTAACTTTTCAGTTTTTTTAGAACTTTTAGCTCAGTTTTTGCTTTTCATGTATTTTTTTGCATTTTGTCCATTTTTTTTGGTTCGTTTTTTTTGCATTTTCTTTTATTTTTTGGGATGTTTTTGCATTTTTTGCGTTTTTAGCATTACTTTCCATTTTTCAGAATTTTTTTTTACTTTTTTTTTTAGAATTTTTATCATGTTTTAGCTCATTTTTGCTTTTCATGTATTTTTGTGCATTTCTTTGTATGTGTTTGTATTTTTTTTTCATTTTTCCATTTTTTTGTTGGTTTTTTTTTTGCATTTTTTTTTTCATATTTTGGGATTTTTTGGCATATTTAGCGTTTTTAACATTATTTTACTTTTTTCAGCGTTTTTAACTTTTTTACTTTCCCGACCCCCCTCCTAGAAGGGAAAGTATTGTGTACGAACTAAAAAAAAATTTCGAGATAAAGATGGAAATATCCATTTTGAGGTCACCTGAGATGATTAAGACCATTTCCATATATTTCCATATGGAATCTGCCTGTCTGTCTGTCTATCTGCCTATCTGTGTGTATTCTTCCACGATAGAGGCCACACGTTTAATCCGATTGAACTGAAATTTGGTATATGGGTTTGGGTTACCCTTCCGAAGAACCAGCTAGTTTCTGTAGGAGATCTGTCAAACAGAAGTACCACTATCAAAAAATGACAGATGCAATATGTCACGGAATTTGACGTGCAATATGTCATTTGAAAGCCCTTGAAAATCTCTATTCAGAACAGTCAGATTTATTTCTCCAACTGTCATCTGTCAAAAATAAAAAATGTCAAAATTTAAAATTTTAATATTACTTAAATATCTGAAAAAGTATTCATGGATACCCGTCAGGAAAGTTTTAACTTTTTTTGCCTACTTTGGCTATTTTTTCTTATTTTCTCCTGTTTTCCACTATTTTCCCATATGTTTCCCTGTTTTCCAGATTTTTGTCTCTCTAATTTCCCAATTTTCTTATTCTGATTTTTTCCTATTTTTGCCGTTTTTTTACTATTTTGCCCTATTTTTCACAGTTCTTCATAATTTTCCTGTTTGTCCCTATTATCTCAGTTTTCTCTTTTTCCGTTATTTTACGCTATTTTCCCTCTTTTTTCCTCTTTTTTACGATTTGACCCCATTTGTACTTAATTTTCTCGATTTTGTTTCTTCCCTATTTTTTTCCTATTTTCCCTTACTTTTTCCTATTTTTAACTATTTTCCCCATTTCCCTCTGTTTCCCTATTCTACCCATTTTTTCCTACTTTCCCAGTTTGTCCCAATTTTTCCTATTTTTGCTATTTCTTCATATTTTTCCTGTTTTTAATTATTTTGTTATATTTGTCCCCATTTATCAGGATTATTTTTTATTTTTTTTAGATTTTTCCTATTTTTCTCTATTTTCCTTATTTTTTTATTTCTTGTTCCTATTTTTTCTATTTTTCCTTATTTTTTTTATTTTTACAATTATTACCAAATTTCTCACTTTTTTTCCTGATTTGTCATATATTTTCCTGATTTTTCCTTTTTCCTAAATTTTCACAATTTTCCCTATTTATCATTATTTTTCTCTATATATTTTTCTATGTTTCTACTTATGTATCACTGTTTTTCCCTATTTTTTATTATTTTTCACTATTTTTTCTTATTTTCAATATTTTTTCCCTGTTTTCGGTATTTCCTTTAATGATTCTCCATTTTTGAAAGTCTTTCCAATTTTTCCGTTTTTTTCTATTTTTCCCTATTTTTTTTTATTATTCATATTTCTTCCATTTTGATCCTGGTTTTCATGGTTGTTTTCCTTTTTTTCATGTTTTCTCATATTTTTTCCCATTTTGCTAATTTTTTTTTGTTTTTCCCTATTTTTCACAATCGCTATTTTTTTCTCTATTTTTCCTATTTTCCTCTATATTTCCCTATTTTTATGTTTTTCTCTGTTTTCCCTACTTTCTCCTATTTTTCATTATTTTTTGCTATTTTCCCCATTTTTCTATATTTGTCCTTATTTATCCATGTTTTACTTTATTTTTCCAGATTATTTAATGTTTTTTATGACTTTCCCTTTTATTTTCCTGACCCACCTCCGAGAAGGAAAAATATTGTGAACGTGCTAAAAAAAAATTTCGAGATAAAAATGGAAATCTCCATTTGAGGTCACCTGAAATGATTAAGACCATTATCAGATGGAAGTCTGTCTGTCTGTCTATCTGTCTGTCTGTGTGCATTCCACACGTTTAATCCGATTGAGCTCAAATTTGTTTGTTTGGGTTACCCGTCGGAAGAACCCATTAGTTTTTGTACGACATCTGTCAAACGGAAGTATCACTATCAAAAAATAACAGATGCAATATGTCACGGAATTTGACTTGTAATATGTTATTTGAAAGCCCTTGAAAAAATCTATTTAGAACAGTCAAAATTATTTTTCCAACTGTCACCTGTCAAAAATAAAAAAATGTCAAAAAGTATTCGTGGATTTGGGGCGACACAACCGATTTTTTTCCGTGACCCGGGAGAATATTTTATTATGTGGCTAATTAAAAATAATTTGCAAAGTTACATTACCTTAAAATTAAAGAATAATTTCAGTACTCAAAAATTCTGTTATAATTTAGTGTATTTTAATTCTGCTGATTTTTAGTTGTCATACAAGCCACATTTAGAATGCAGTGTAGGCAGCATAGCCCAATGCATTTTAAACGGAAGGATGCTCGGCGGCGTTGCCAGCTTGGCGCGACAACAGAACAGATCATACAGTCCTGGTGTGCTCAACCTTCCGTTTTCTAACATGTTCGACTGCCTGACATTGACGGAAACTCTGCGCTCCATAAGACCCACACTGCATTCTAAATCTGGCTTTCACTATAATATTTGCACTAAGACCTCATATGATGTTCTTTGTTCACAAATTGTTTATTGCGTTGTATAAATAATTATTGTGTATGTGATTAAGAGTTCAATTTGTTTTGGGTAAGTTGTAGAGTTTGGAAATTAACATAATTAAATTACAAATAAAAAAAAGCATAAGGTACGTGTTTAAGGATCCAGTTAATTTATAAAAATTCATATTATACCACTTCAATTAAATAGCAATTTTGATACTAAAATTTTCATGAGTAGATCCTCTACATCCCCCCCTACCCCACGAACCCAGGTATAGGAGATTCAACGCGTTAGGGAGAAAACGTATTTATCTCCATTATTACTTGTTCAAACTGAAATCTAGATAACATCGTCGGCTCTGGACTTCAGGTACTTCAGCTCCGTTTGGTCTTCAGGTACTTCAGCTCCGAATGATCTAATAGCAGAGGTACTTGACAGAGCTGAAGTACCTGAAGACCAAACGGAGCTGAAGTACCTTGAAGTACCTTAAGACCAGAGTTCTCAGGCACTTGAGCTTCGTTTGGTCCAATAGCAGACGTACCTGACAGAGCTGAAGTACCTGAGGACCAGAGCCGATGTTATCTAGATTTCAATTTGGACCAATAATAATTGAGATAAATACGTTCTCTCTCTAACACGTTAAATTTCTTATACCTGGGTTTGGAGTGGTATAGATTATCTACTTTCATATATTATAATAGGAATTATAGTAAAAGTATAGGAATTAACGAGTTTAATGAATGCAAAAATTCCTATTTCTATATTTGTAGCTTTTATAAGAAGCTTATAACGCATTTACTTGTATTTCGACTAATTTTTTATTGCTGTTTTATTGTGTTTATGTACAAAGGAAAATCTAACTCATTTTTAACTGCCACTTCTAATTATGAAAAATGTGGTACAGAAAATAATGATCCTCTGAAACTCGCAAACTCATTTAACAAAGTTTGGATGAAAATTTTGGATTTAATTAAACCATTATTTATTATTTAAATTTTTTGTCAATTAATTAATGAGAAATCGATTTTCTTACACTGTGGATTATACTCAAGATATTAATTGTAAATAAAACTGGCTTTGTTCTATATTAGCAAATATTATCTAAAGTGTTCGATCAAATATTTATTAAATCTAGACAAAAACAACACTAATTTTATTGGACCGAAAAGTTCGTCAAAGTCATTCTCATCCTATTTCTCATTTTGTTGCAACCAGCTTGATTAAAGCGCAAACTTTAGTCTCGAAACTATACAGAAAATGAAATAGAGAGAGACTTTTTACATTATAAAACTTTTATTTCCATATTGTATAGGAGTTTCTTATATTCGATTAAAAATTCCTCATCCGAAAGTTGAGCTTGTAAACATCTTCTGCTTATTCAGGAACTTATAAGTGCTGAAATAAGCAGACCGAGCTCGTATGTGTGTTCCGGCAATTTTTAAACTTTCTTAAAGATGGAAGATAGGAAAATAAATTGCTTTACATTTAACCATTGTGCTACTAGAAAACTTACGCGGTGACCTTTAAATCCTTATAAAAATTGGTTACGTTGAAGCAGAAAATAATTAAATTATGAGAAATAAAATTTATGATCGAAAAATGGGAAATTGTAAAAAAAATTAAAATCAATTATAGAGGAAATAACTAAAGATTAGGGAAAAGGTACTGATGACGAAATATCAAAGGACAACGTACCGCTAAAGTCCCGGTTAAAGTTGATGATTTTTTGATTAAATAATAACAACAAGAAAACAATTTAGAAAAAAACGACACTAATGCAAGCAATTCGCGATTGAATTGACGTTTTTGGGGATTTTTAAACCCTTTTTGGACAATATTAAGCCATTTTAGATTATTTTGAACAATTATCTGATCAATTTAGGTAATTTTGGACAGTCTTACTAATATTCTAGACCGTTTTTGGACAATTTGAGACCATATTGGACAATTTTAGACCATTTTAGATATTGAACAACTGTCTGATCAATTTGGGTAACTTTAGACCGTTTTATTATTATTTTAATCCATATTTGGACAATTCCAGACCATTTGGGATAATTTTAAATTATTTAAAAACATTCTCTGATCAATTTAGGTAACTTTCGATCGTTTTTGGACAATTTTAGACCATTTTGGACAATTTTAGGCCATTTTAGATTATTTTGAACAATTGTCTGCTCAATTTAGGTAACTTTAGACCGTTTTACTAATATTCTGGACCGTTTTATGACAATTTAAGATTATTTTGGACAATTTTAGACCATTTTAGATATTAAACAATTGTCTGATCAATTTGGGTAACTTTAGACCGTTTTATTATTATTTTAATCCATATTTGGACAATTCCAGACCATTTGGGATAATTTTAAATTATTTAAAAACATTCTCTGATCAATTTAGATAACTTTCGATCGTTTTTGGACAATTTTAGGCCATTTTGGACAATTTTAGGCCATTTTGGACAATTTTAGGCCATTTTAGATTATTTTGAACAATTGTCTGCTCAATTTAGGTAACTTTAGACCGTTTTACTAATATTCTGGACCGTTTTTTGACAATTTAAGATTATTTTGGACAATTTTAGACCATTTTAGATATTGAACAATTGTCTGATCAATTTGGCTAACTTTAGACCGTTTTATTATTATTTTAATCCATATTTGGACAATTCCAGACCATTTTGGATAATTTTAAATTATTTAAAAACATTCTCTGATCAATTTAGGTAACTTTCGATCGTTTTTGGACAATTTTAGACCATTTTGGACCATTTTAGGCCATTTTAGATTATTTTGAACAATTGTCTGCTTAATTTAGGTAACTTTAGACCATTTTACTAATATTCCGGACCATTTTTTGACAATTTAAGATTATTTTGGATAATTTTAGACCATTTTAGATATTGAACAATTGTCTGGTCAGTTTGGGTAACTTTAGACCGTTTTATTATTATTTTAATCCACTTTTGGACAATTTTAGACCATTTTGGATAATTTTAGATTATTTTGAACAATTCTTTGGTCGAATTGGGTAACTTTAGATCGTTTTTGGAAAATTTTAGACCATTTTGGACAATTTTAGGCCATTTTAGATTTTTTTGAACAATTGTCTGCTCAATTTGGGTAACTTTAGACCGTTTTACTAATATTCTGGACCGTTTTTTGACAATTTAAGATTATTTTGGATAATTTTAGACCATTTTAGATATTAAACAATTGTCTGATCAATTTAGGTAACTTTAGACCGTTTTATTATATTTTAATCCATTTTTGGACAATTCTAGACCATTTTGGATAATTCTAGATTATTTTGAACAATTCTTTGGTCAATTTAGGTAACTTTAGATAATTTTTGGGGAAGCTTAGACCACTTTGGACAATTTAAGGCCATTTTAGATTATTTTGAACAATTCTCTGATCAATTTAGGTAACTTTAGACCGTTTTACTAATATTCTAGACCGTTTTTTGATAATTTGATTCTATTTTGGACATTTTTAGACCATTTTACATTATATTGAACAATTGTCTGATCAATTTAGGTAACTTTAGACCATTTTATTATTATTTTAATCCATTTTTGGACAATGCTATACCATTTTGGATAATCTTAGATTATTTAAAAAAATTCTCCGATCAATTTAGGTAACTTTGGATCGTTTTGGACGCATTTTAGAGCATTTTGGACAATTTTAGGCCATTTTAGATAATTTTGAACAATTCTTTGATCAATTTAGATAACGCTAAACAGTTTTATTATCATTTTAGACCATTGTTGGACAATTTTAGTCAATTTAGGACAATTTTTGTCAATTTTCCACAATTTTAGACTATTTTAGAATATTTCGAATAATTCTTTGATCAATTTAATTAATTAATTTTAGACCGTTTTTATTATTATTTGGACAACTTTAGATCATTTTAAATTAATCTCAACTATTCTTTGATTAGTTTAGGTAACTTTATACCGTTTTATTATTGTATTAGACCATTTTGAGAAGATTTTGGACCATATTAGACAATTTTAGATTATCTTAAACAATACAGTTGATCAATTTGAGTTTGAGTAACTTTAGACCATTTCATTATTAATTCAGACAATTTTTAGAAGGTTTTGGACAATTTTAGACCATTTCAGCTTATTTTGAACAATTCTCAGATCAATTTAGGTACTTCAGATTTTATTATTAATTTAGAAAACTTTAGATCATTTTACATTATTTTGAACAATACAATTGATCAATTTGAGTTTGAGTAACTTTGGATAGTTTTGTTATTATTTTAGACAATTTTTAGACTATTTTGGACAAATTTAGGCCATTGTAGATTATTCTGAATAAGTCTCTGATCAATTTAAGTAATTTCAGACCGTTTAAGACAATTTTGGACAATTTTATATTATTTTTAACAATTTTCTGATACGTTTTAGGTAATTTTAGACCGTTTTATTATTAATTTAGACAATTTTTAGACTTTGGACAATATTAGACCATTTTAGGTTATATTGAACAATTCTCAGATCAATTTACGTCTTTAGACTGTTTTTTATTATTTTAGACAATTTTTATAAGATTTTGGACAATTTTAGATTAATTTGAAAAACTCTTTAATCGATTTAAGTAACTTTAGACCGTTTTACTACTAATTTAGAAAATTTTAAACCATTTCAGATTATTTTGAACAATACAATTGATCAATTTGAGTTTGAGTAACTTCAGACTGTTTTAGACAATTTGTAGAAGATTTTGGACAATTTTAGATTAGTTTGAACAATCCTCAGATCGATATTAGGTAACTTTAGACCGTTTTATTATTATTTAAAACCATTTTGGACAATTATAGACCATTTTATTATTAATTAAACAATTTTTATAAACGATAAAAATATAAACAAAAATATACCTACATAGTATATAGTTTTTCATTTAAAATCAATATTGTTACTGTGTTTGAAAATAATATATTGTCGTATTAATTATTCAAGGATTATTAATGAGGCTACACGTTTTCTTAAATTTGATCGATCGTGACATCGCACGTCACTGAGATTTTCCACACAAAATCTTTCGAGGGTTTCCTAAAAACACATTTACGCTTGTTGACTCATTTAAATTCGGGTTATTATTCTGATTTGAAAATTAATTAAATACAACGGAATATCGCAAAAGGGCAAAAAAACATTAAACTTATAGTTAAAATGTGTTTGTTAGTTATTTGGTATTTTGCTAAGGTTTTCTTTTTTTTTTATACAAAAAAATTTGATATAAAAAATGAGAAATATATTTTTTGTATACGGCTGCTAGATTTGTAATTCTCAGTTACTAATTCTGTCCCTTTTTTTATAAAATATTTTTTTTACCTATGTTAATGGCACTGGCAAAGCCAACAGGACAATGTTTGTGGATTTTGAGCTGTCTTATTTAGACGTGAAAAAAATTATAGATAAAAAAATGTGCCTCATTAACCATTGAACTTAGTTCATACCTGATTGATTTCACAAGGGTTGTGCAGATTTGTTTATAACGCTATTAAGTGCGAATTTATGATGTAAATAAATAGTTAATTTTTGATTTATTTCAAATAAGTAGTTGAATAATTATAAATAAAAAACCATTTTTAATTTTTAACTTTGGACTATAATTCGTTAACGAAGGGCGTAAGGGACAAATTTTATATGAAATACTATCATTAATTTTAGCCCCTCTATCATCTCTCAAGTTTTGGGTACGAACTCCCCTGTATTGTACACAAAAATATTATTACTTTTTGTTAGATACAGGTACCTTGAAAATAGCATCCTGACTCATCCTTCTTGCAAATTTTGGTAATATTCTTGGTCCATTGTATAACTTAAGTAAATATAAGTGAACATTTATGAAGAAATAACGAAAGATTAGGAATATATTGATAATGCCGTAGTAAAAATATATAATTTTAAAAATCAACACTCTGTAGAAAAAAAAAAGTCTATTATTGAAGCTTATTATGCTCATGGACACTTTTGATAAAGATGGTCAAAAATACAACATATAAAAAATTTAACGAATGTCACCTAGAGCCACTTTGTATAAGAAATGTGCTAGGTCCTTTTAAGATGTATTTTTAGTGTCTGAAAATTCTAATTATTTTAACTAAAATAAAGATTTTTTAATTTTTTGTAATTTCGTTGAATAAAAAAATACAAAACAAATAAACGTATCTGAAAAGAAACAAAAATGTGAATAATTTCATAATTTTAAAATAATAATTAATAAGTTATACAGGGTGATTCATTGGGAAATGTGCATACTGTAAGGATAGATGAGGCACACCGAGGTAATTCAATATAACCTTTAATGGACCTGTCTTCCTTTATAACCTCGATACAGAGTGATTTAATAATTTTGTCCCTTTTTTTGTTAATCATAACTTAAGAACCACCCTATATATTTTTCTAATATTTGGTACGTACATTTTTTGTCCAATGTGGTGTCGATTAGAATAATAATTCAAAATCTTATTCCAGGTCCGGACTTAAAAAAATTAATAAGTAGGTTTCGACTCGAAACAACACCCTGTATATTAATATTTTAAAATTCTATTAACATATTTGGAAAGAGCAGAAAAAGTTAACCAACACTGAATATATTTGGTTTTTCCGCATCCAATTTTGGTACTTATTAACTTGAGTCAAATTTTGATCTTTCAATAAAAAGGTGGCAAAATTTAAAAAAAAAATTAAATGTTCTTTCCTAAATGATAATGTTCCAGATTTAATCAATAAAATCATCAACTATTTCATATTCTAGGACAGGTCCGTATTTGGGATAAAATATTATCAATGACTAACTTTCAAACTTAAAAATTGTTAAAGAGCAAAAATTAAAATTAATAAAAAAAGAGTGAAATTTGGCAAAAAAAAGGAGAAGTAGCAAATAAGGAAAAATAAATCAAATAAAGAAAAAAGGCAAAAAAAAAGTTTAAAAAAAAGCAAAAAAGAGTAAAAAGTAGCAAAAAAGCAAAATAGAAGCATAAAAAGTTAAAGAAAAAATAAAAAGTTTCAAAAAATCAAAAGGGAAAAAAATTTAAAAATGATAAAGAATTGTTAAATTTGAGCGAAAAAATACGTAAATAGCAAAAAAGGAAAAAATGTAAAATAAAGCAAAAAAATTAAAAAAGTGTAAAAAAAATCAATGGAAAGTCAAAAAAAGCCAAATATGACAAAGTAAAGGGAATAAAGCAAAAAATGCCATAAAAAATAAAAAAATCAAAAAAGGGTAAAAAAGCAAAACAGTTAAAAAAAACATTGAAAAAGTTAAGAAAATCAAGAACAGGAAACTCTGATAATAACAATTGCTCATTGCGCTGCATTTAAAAAATAAGAAAATGCCTATACCGAGAAAACCATAACTATACAAGGCGTTTGAAAGTTAGTAATTAATAATAATATTTTGTCTCAAATACGGACCTGTCCTAAAGTTTTACATTAAGGTTAAGATTCAGAAATTAAGAGAAAATGAAATAGTTGATGTTTTTATTAATTAAAGCTGGAAAGTTATCATTTAGGAACGAACATTTATTTTTTTTAAATTTGTACCACATTTTTATCGAAAGATCAAGATTTGACTCAAGTTAATAAGTAACAAAATTCGATGCGGAAACACCAAATATATTCAGTATTAGTTAAATTTTTGCTGCTCTTTTCAAATATGTTAATACAATTTTAAAATGTTGATATACAGAGTGTTGTTTGGAGTCGAAACCTACTTATTAATTTTTTAAGGACGGGACTGGAGTAAGATTTTTAATTATTATGGTAATCGACACCACATTGGACAAAAAATATACGTAATAAATATTAAAAAAATATATAGGGTGGTTCTTAAGTTATGATTATTTAAAAAAAAAGGGACAAAATTATTAAATCACTCTATATCTAGGTTATTAAGAAAGATTGGTCTATTAAATATAGGTTATTTTGAATCACCTCGGTGTGCCTCATCTACCCTTATAGTATTCGTATTTCCCAATGAATCACCCTGTATAAACATGTAAAAACTTAAAAAAAATTCATTGAAAAAAAAATTTGATTTCTTTAATTCTTTTATACTAACTTTATTAATTTATTCTGAGAAATAGAAACTAAAACAATTGATTAAAAAATTCGGATTACTCCATCTTTATTGAAATTGGTTTTTTTCTAGTACGCAGATTTGTCTATTGCATACGTGCATGACCTACTACAAACCTTATTTATATATTTACAGCTTCTTTCAGGTAAAAAAATCAGTACCAATAAAATAATTTCAGAATAAATGACTTGACAAATTCCGAATTACTCCGTAGAAACACGATTAGTTCCGACCATACTTATTCTGATTTATGTTAAAACAAGTAATTTAAAAGTTGAAAAATATGGCGACCTACCTTTGACCTTGGACAGCAACAAATTACGTTTTTCTTCAGGATAACCAATTCAGATTCCATTAGTCCACTAATTATATTTCAAGTCCACAAATTGTTTAACAATTCCACAAATTGTTCAACAAATTCACGAATTTGTTAAAACGAAAATTTTTATAAACATATCAACCGCGTTACCGTTTCCATTATCTGTTTTTTTAAAATCACTACGATTCGAGCTTACAACGATTCCGGCGTACCACGATTCGGACGAAAATATTATTAAGATAATACGTAAATTATTAAAAACAAGAAAGGAATTAAAATAAAACATACACACCAACTACCTCACCTACCTCTCGCTCTTACTAAACGATGCAAAAAATGATTCTGCTCTCAGGTACGTTCAGCTAGCCAATTAGAGGTTGAGCTATTGGGAGATAAATATTCACGATTGTGCGCATGCGTCGTTAATGTTAGATTAGATTGTTTCCATATATGTAATACTCCTATATCGCCAGCGTCCTATAGAAACAAAGCGTTCCGACAGAAGGAGATGAAAGATCGGAATTGGGTGCCAACGCGAATGCGTCATATACATTATGAGCATATAGCTGCATTGTGATTGCATTGGCGTCGTGTCTCGTGGGGAAAAAGGAACGTAGTGAAAAAGGAATATTAAGCAAACATGGGAGATTTTTATTTTTGAAAATTATTCTACAAATGATAAATGCATATATCATAACATTGTTTATTTATACGTTTTTATTACAATATATCTTCTGTTGAATATATAAAAATAACGATAAAAAAATTTCCGTAGAGCTGTGAGGCCCATGATTATCCGAGGCTGCGTGAGAGAAACGATCACACTCTGCTATAAGCGACCAACTTCTCTCTCAAGTTGGCGATATAGGATACATATATGATTTTTTTCTGATTATTTATAATAAAAATTTAAAATAATAAAAAATTGCATTTATTTTTGTATTTATTTTCCCAAAAAAAGTTATTTTTATAGAGTATTTGTCTCCAAATTGGGAATATTTGTCTCCCAATAGCTCCAAAAAACATTCTATATTAGAAAAATCGTTTGAAAATTTAAAATTAAAAAATCGAACAAAATGTCAAAAATTCCCAAAAACTCACAAAAAAATCTCAAAAAACTGCAAAAAAAACCACAAAAAAAACTGAAAAAATGGAAAATAATCGGAAAAAATCACAAAAATGGCAGCAAATCGCAACTAATCGGAAAATATAACAAAAAACAGAAAACATTTGAAAATTATTAAAAAATTAAAAAAAAATTAAAGAAGAAAAACAAAAAATTGCAAAATATCGCAAAAATGTCAAAAAAAAACGCATAAACTCGCGAAAACCGAAAACATTGCGAAAACTAACAAAAATTGCAAAAAATCGAAAATAATTAGGAAACAAAAAACAATCGGAAAAAATTAAAATATACAGAAACAACGAAAAAATCGCAAAAAACCGCAAAAAACCGAAAAAAAAGAAAAACATAAAAAAAAACATTGAAAGAAAAAATCAAGAAACAGTGGTAAAAACTCAAAAATCGAAAACACAAAAAATGGCAAAAAAATATTGCAAAAAAATTGAAAATCGAACACACAAAAAATCGCAAAAAAAATTGTAAAAAAATCACAAAAAATCTTACAAAATGTCAAAAATTGCATGAATTGCAAAAAATCGAAAACAATTGAGAAACAAAAAACAATCGGAAAAAATTAAAATATACAGAAACAACGAAAACATTGCAAAAAACCGCAGAAAAAACCAAAAAAAAAAAAAAGAAAAACATCAAAAAAAACTTTGAAAGAAAAAATCAAGAAACATTGGGAAAAATTCAAAAATCGAAAACACAAAAAATGGCAAAAAAATTGAAAAATCGAACACACAAAGAATGGCAAAAAAAAAGTAAAAAAATCATAAAAAATCTTACAAAATGTCGAAAATTGCATAAATTGCTAAAAATCGAAAATAATTGAGAAACAAAAAACAATCGGAAAAAATTAAAATATACAGAAACAACGAAAAAAAAATGCAAAAAACCGCAAAAAAAAACCGAAAAAAAAGAAAAACATCAAACAAAACATTGAAAGAAAATATCAAGAAACATTGGGAAACATTCAAACATCGAAAACAAAAAAAATTGTAAAAAAATCACAAAAAATCTTACAAAATGTCAAAAATTACATATACAGAAACAACGAAAAAATTTCAAAAAATGCAAAAAACCGCAAAAAAAACGAAAAAAAAGAACAACATCAAAAAAACATTGAAAGAAAAAATCAAGAAACATTGGGAAACATTCAAAAATCGAAAACACAAAAAATGGCAAAAAAATTGTAAAAAAATCTTACAAAATGTCAAAAATTGCATAAATTGCAAAAAATCGAAAATAATTAGGAAACAAAAAACAATCGGAAAAAATTTAAATATACAGAAACAACGAAAAAATCGTAAAAAACGAAAAAAAAACTGAAAAAAACGGAAAGTATCAGAAAAAAATTGAAAAAAAAAATCATGAAACATTGGGAAAAATTGAAAAACCGAAAATACAAAAAATGGCAAAAATCACAAAAAAATCTTACAAAATGTCAAAAAATTGCATAATCTGAAAAAAACCGCAAAAACTCGAAACAAAGTGGCAAAAATTACAAAAAAATCGCAAAAAATACAAAAAAGAGAGTAGGCACATACAGCATTTTTTTAACTGTTACATTATTTATTACTATTAACTCTTAGTTTTATTAAATGTTTAGTTACTGAATAAATTATTTGTCAGATTTGTTAATTTGTATTTACTGTTAGGTTTTCCATAAGTAAAAAAGCGGTGGTTTTTGAAATATCGAATATATTTGCTGTTATGAAAGCAGAATATATAAAAATATACATTTCTTAAAAGATATTAAATCTTTATTAATAAATCGTATAAAGAGTGGCGCAGTTTAGCACTTTTAAATACCATCAAAACATACAGGTTATTCCGTTTAAAATAATACATATTTTTTCCATTTATTTTGAAAAAAAATAGTAGATCACCCTGTATTGACGGGATAAAATGTAAACAAACTTCATAAAAAACTTTTGGGTAAACGAAAACAATTAGTGAAAACCAGATTTATTTAGAGCAATTAATACATTGTGCATTTACATTTAAAATCGATCACTCTTATTTGGGACACCCTGTATATATTTGATTAGAGATAGACAAAGTCCTGCATTTTCACCATTAAGAAGATAGGAGGTGTCCGAAGAATATAGAAAACATCTTAGCTTTGTAATTAAAATGTATCAAAACTAAATATTATGTAAAACCAGTTTGTCAAAAATAGTTTGTTATTGTAAACGTCAAAATATTTCCAGTTGGGTATCCCACGAGAAAAAAATTTCCACTAAAATACCTCCGTTGCCATGGTGATCTGTCAAAATAACGTATTTTAATTGGTTCAAATTACAGGTGTAGAATTTTCGACTTGTAATTGGAATCTAGACACTAGTATAAGTCTGTCTCAAGACAGGAATGCATTTAGCTGCTATTTTTACATTCCGGACCCAACAAAATTGTATAGGATGATTTGTTTGCCATACATAGATTTTAACGGATCTTCGAGGTCACCTGAATTCATTTTTAATATTTTTAGCATGATATCTGTCTATCTGTGTGTGCGTGTGTGCAACTGTGAACACTATAGCGTCTAAACGGCCAAACCGATTTAGATGAAATTTTTTACGCATATTTAAGGTAGGAAGAAGACAACCTGTATAAATTTTGGTGTTGGATAACCGGAAGTGACAGTTGCTATAAGTGATGACGTCATTACTAAACAAGTTCGCAATAAAGTTTTACACATATATTTTGTACAGTTTAATTTTGCATGATTGAAATTTTCAAAAATTTTGCCATTGTTGCCAGATTTATCAAATTGTTGATTTTTTCATATTTTTTAAATTCACAAAAATTATGCGTTTTTATGAAAAATTACAGGATATCAAAATTATTGTAGAACATAAAATTTTGTACACATTTTGTCCTTACTTTTTTCGAATTCTGCATAGTTTCGCCGCTAGAAGGCATGAAAGATATATATGTAAACTTTTACGCCTTTTTTAGATTTTGAACCAGAATTATGGATTTTTATGAAAAATTACAAAACAAGAAAATTGAAAAACATAAAATTTTCTATAAATTTTGTCCTTACTTTTTTTTCAAAATTCCGCATAATTTCGCCGCTATTTTTTATTTTAATTTTTAAATAATTTTTATCTTATTAAATTTTTTTTTACTTAAATTTTAATATTAAAATTTCTCTAAATTGTAAAAAAATGAAAACATCCACAATGATAGAAAATTTTCTACTCTTTTTTATGGTAAAAACCGTAATTCGATATCTTTATTAGTTTTTGAATTATATATGAATTTTCCGAACGATGTCATTTTCGTAAGACATGACATCACCCTGTATATTTATTTCTATTTCCGCTATTATTGGTCGTTCGAAATTCCGGTTTTTTCATTAAAAAAAGCAAAGTTTTTCTACAATATGGCAAATTTTCAGAATAAGTTACTAAAAGTTTTGATCAAAAAAAAAGGGAAAATTATTTTTATATAAAAAACTTGATTTTCCCTTTCTCTAAGTTGTAAAAAATTGAAAATTTCCACTATTATAGAAAAGTTTCTTTTCTTTCTTATGATAAAAACCGTAATTCGATCATTTTATTAGTTTTTAAATTATATATGAATTTTACGAACGATGTCATTTTCGTAAGACATGATATCACCCTGTATATTTATTTCTGTTTCCGCTATTATTGGTCATATGAAATTCCGGTTTTTTTTTATCAAAAAAAGCAAAAAGTTTCCTACAACTTGACGAATTTTCAGCATAAGTTACTAAAATTTTGGTAAAAAAAATTGGGAAAATTATTTTTAAATAAAAAAACTTGTTTTCGAAAATTTTTATAATTCGGAATTAAAAAAATTGACTCAATTACAATTTTAAACACAATTAAATAACTTAAAAAATATTAAAGATATTAAACTGGGATTTTTACCAATCAAAAGGTAATAAAAAATTACAATTTATTTTAGTTTCTTTGAATTTAAAATTGTAATTGTTATATATAACATAAAGAAATTTTTCAAATTTTTTTGTAATTTTGTTTTATGGAAAATTATAAAACAAGTGAAAAAAAGTAAATACACTATCCGGAATTGATTAAAAATTTCTATATGTGTGAATTATTTCATAATTTTAATTAATAATAATTTTATTCGATAACATCCCTAACAATCGTCCCAACTAAATTTTTTTTGTTGTTATTTCAAATAAGTTTTTGATTTGACTTCTAAAACTTATTTTATCCTTAAATCCTTAAAGTAATCAATTAACGTTGAGATTATTCAAACATACTCTATCTCTCTCTATCGCATCCAGACAGTGAATCAAGTCAGTCATGCATTTACTCGAGCAAAAAATTTTCTTCTTATAAATAAAATGGCGGGTAATTAACCGCACCCAAAAAGTTTTCTGATTTTTTCGGTTTCATTATTTAACCTGATGATTTTGCTGTTTATGCTTCGTACTTTGAAAAAACAGAATAAAAAATTAGATTAAAATTTCAAATACTATTTTTATTTTAACATTCATATTGGTTTAACTTCTACCCAAGAAGGTTGGTCCTTCGAAATCCTGGAATTATTTTAACACGTTCGCAGCCTAGTATTCTTTTAACAGTTATGAATACTAACGAGACCGACGCGAGATTTTTGAAATTCTCGCCCTATCTAGTCTCGTGTAAAGCCCTACAGTTGAGTTTTTTCCCCATCTCCCCCATTTATTTTTTAAACCAAGTTTTTTTTCTCCTACTTCAACGGTTTTTAATAAAAAAAATTAATGTCTCTTAATCCCTAATTCCGTCTAAACAGTTAAAAAATTGAATTATATATGGATGACGTAGCAAGAAAGTATTGTATTGGTATTGTAGTGAGAAAGTAAACTGGCTAATGTATGTATATAATTCCTTCATTTATATACAATGCGTCCTAACTTAACGTATGTATGTCCTACAAATAAAAAAATCTTCTATTTATACAGTGAGTCCAAAAATAAAGAAATTGTTTTTGTTTTGTTGGATATACAGTGTGCTTTAAAAATTGCTCTATGTGCTCGATGTAATAATAATAATAATAATAATAATACTCTCCCTAAAGCTAGCCGTAGCGCTCGGGGCGACTTACTGATGATTGATAGTGTCATTTGACTATAGATTTAGTAAAACCCGGAAAATTTCACCACCATCATATACAATGTGTCTCAAATTGTGATTTTCTTGAAAGGAAATCTTAGGAGTGTTTCAAGTGGAATTTTTTTAGGAATAAAGCATATACAGTTTGTCTTAAAACGAGATTTTTCATACTAATATTTTAAAGTATATACAGTGTGCTGTACAAATGAAAATTTTTGTAATATGTATATAGTGCATCCTACTTTAAGTTTTTTCGAAAAAAATTCTTGTATGTATGTTGTATACAGTTTGTCTCAAGCAAAGTTTTTTAGAAATAACATATTCTGAAGATATATACAGATTGTCTTAAAACGAAATTATTCAGATAAATCTATTTTAGTTTATACAGTGTGTCTTAAAAATGAAAATTCTTGTAATGCGTATACAGTGTGTCCCACGTTGAGAATTTTCAAAAAAAATTCATATATGATGTAATATAGTATGTTTCAAAAATGAGAATTTTTGTAATATAGAGTGTGTCCCAAGTTAAGTTTTTTTGAAAAATTTTTTGATAATATGTATTCAGTTTATCCCAAAAATATACAAATATCATTTATATTTTTGAATTATTTTTGGAATAAATATTTCAATTAAATTTTTTTCATGAAAGTTTTTCTTAGAAAAGTAGCGTGCACGCCTCTGTCTCGCAAATTTTAAGTAATCGGATGCACTCGATGCACCACCTGCTTTGACCAGATGTGTTCTTTATACTTCAAAAATGGTCCATGTTTCATTTTAACCTTTCACCGCGGTCTGCGCTTTAGCTCGATGGCAAAATGAAAAATTCACCAGAGGTGAGTCTAATTTGAATAGTATTGCGGAATAGCGGACGCTGATTCAATGGACAACGGACTTTTCATTTGACAGAAAGGTCGGAAAAATTCCAGATTATTTATTTGTCCGAATGCCCTGCCTGAGGCTATTTGTGAGTGTGTCACTGTCGCAAAGTGAACGAGCTAAAAGGGAAACGAGATATATTTAAATTCTTCTTTTTTGGTGTTTCGTTTTTATTATTCAGGCGTATGTGACTTTTATATTAATTCTTAAATAGGTTAATATATTATAAAAGTCACCTTAGTTAAACTAAAAGTATTTTAAATAAAATTTGATACATATTTTAAGAGAATTGCATGATTTTAGGTAAATGGGCCATTAGAAACCTGACCAATAAATATTTAAACCATATTTTTTAATTTTTTAAAAAACCTGTATTCGCTCTATAATTCAAAAAAAAATAAATTCTGTGACGACTTGAGGTAGCTCAGTTAAAAAAATATGCGAAAGATGGCGCCACGGTGATTTATCTGAATTCAGGTTATATCCGACAGTTCTCTGTGATGTGTCGGTAATAAACCATTAACTACATCTCAATACTATAAATCATCGCTAGAGGGAGTTAGCGTCGGACTTACGTATTTAATCTAGTTTTACAAAATCTATTAAAAATAGTATTGTTAAACATTGTGACATATTGTGGAATTTTGTACTGAAAATTAAGAATATAGTAAATTAATAACGTCGATTGTAGCGCCATCTTCAGAGAAATAGAGAATTCATGGATTTAAAAGTAATTACAGGATACTGTTTTCTCTGCTTCCTTAAGACGTCACACATATATTTAATATTCAAAATTAAGGGCACCGAACGTTAAAAAAATTCCCAAATTCTGTTCTATGCTCGTCAACAGGGATAATAAACATATTAAAGAAAAAAAAATCAGAAAAAAAAATTATGCAAGCACCCCATTGGTTGTTCACCACCACTGTTTACATTTTGCGGCTACATCAAAGAACTTATATAATCCGTTTTACGTCGTCAATCGGTTCTTTGGCGCCTTATTCCAGTTCTCGGATTGCCTCTGGCGCCATCTTTGATTGATAATCTAAAGGCCACTTGTACCGGGTAGCGTCAGTGAAGATAAAATACGCCAAGGTTTATAGTATGACAAACCATTAGCTACCAGAAGATAGGGCTTTATTTACAGTACTGGTCTGAGGTATACTCTGAGATGATGTTCAAGTATAAACAAAAATAGGATTCAATAAATAATTATCTTTTATCCATTCCAATTGCGGCCCGTGTGCAAAAATTGTCTGAATTTGATAAATAAGAGACGTTTTGTTTTCAGAGGTTATTAACTGAAATTAATTAATTAACCTATGTATTTTAATTTAATTTAATAAAAGAAGTCTTGACTATCTAAATCTAACCTGTGTATTTTAACTTATTTTATTAAAACAAATATCGATTATCTAAATCTAGCCTGGGTATCTAAATAAAAAGAAATAACTTCCATTTATTTCGTAAAAAAAATTAAAAAAAAGATACCATCAGGAATCAAACCCGGATCGTATATATGTAACGCACACACGTTACCATTAGACCACACCGTATCATAGTGACGAATAATCAAACTTTCAAGTTAACGTACAACTATTAAGCTGTGCGCATGCGGAAGGTCGGAAGATGAAGTGGACGCTGGATCTTTAGATTCTTCTGCCCGTGGCGGTCGGATTGACGGTTCTGGCATAACTGGTCCAGCAGCTTGCGGTCGACTGAGTTTGGCTTCTCCTTCTACTCGACGTATCTCCAACGGATCTATATTTATCAAACTCGGCTTAAAAGGGGATTTCGCAACTTCGAAAGCACCCCCTTTCTCCTCAACTCCATACCCTGGATGTATGTGCGGTAGACGTCATCATGGAGAATATTACGACAAATTTTATCTCATATTACAACCGTCCTAGACAAAACCTATAGGAAAACCTCCTGGACTACTTCTCCTTACCTCGAGCCGTTCACTTTGGAGACCGGAACTCCAGGCATACGCAGTTTTGTGATCATGTCTACAATGCGAATGGCATCCTCTCAAATCTCCTCATTGACCTTCCTATGTTCAGAGTTACCAATACATCCCCCACCTTCATGGGACACCAAGGAAGCTTTATCTCGGACCACATCCTGCAGGGATCAGGTCGAGGATAAATGCTTCATTAAGAATTCCATCACCTCAGATCACAAAACCTTAATAGTCGAAATCGCTCTTTTTGATCCCATACCACCCCGCTCAACCCAATCCTAAATAAGATCCTACAAAAATGCAAACTGGCCAATGCAAAGATCCATCTCTGACAACCTTCCCGAAAATCCCATCCTTGAGTTCAATGAACTCCATAAGTACCACCATTTCCCAAGACCTGGGTGATACTGTTCCTCAACAACGCCCAAAAACATCTCCCCCCCCACATACTATACAACATCCGGCGGAAACGCCAGCTTTACGGCGAGTTTGTCAGAACCAAAGACCGAGTCCTTAAAACAGAGTGAAACCACCTGAATGTCCTTATAAGGCTTCAGATTAATACTTATCGTCAAGATAAGTGGTTTGAGGTGACCTCAAACCTCGATCACTGGCCAAAAAACCAAATCCCACTCTCACCTCCTTGTCGATGGACAAATCCTTCATACCTCGACCCAGAAGGCCTTCAAGGACCACCTCCAGAACACCCTAATCAATCCCCCAAATCCTAACTTCTGCCCCCTCTTCCAGGAAGACACAAACCTCCTACTAGAGAACATCATTCACACTCGCTATCCCCCTATCCATCACCCAATTCTAAATACATTCACTCCTGAACACATTGCCTCGGCATGTCTCCTAGGGAAAAACTGCGCTCCTGGCCCTGATAACATCAAAAGACAAGCCCTTAAACACCTTCCCGAAACCGTTCTCCCTACCCTCACCATCCTCATGAACCCTACCTTCAGCACTCCCACTTTCTGCCCATACTATCCTCATCCCTAAACCTCAGAAAGACCCAATATCCTAAAACTCCTACAGACCTATATCCCTGACGAATGTTCTGGGTAAGCTCTTTAAAACACTACTCAAGGAGCGTATCTGGGACTTTCTGGATGAAAGGGGAACGATCCGCCAATTCCAACATGGATTCAGGTCTGATCACTCCACCCAAGATGCACTGGTGAGACTCCACACCCTTGCAACGAAATCTCTCAACCTTAGTCACTGTACATGTCCAAAAGGCTTTCGCCCAAGTCTGACACACCGAACTTTTTCGCAAGCTTTACGACATCAATCTTCCTACCCCATTCATCAAACTAATCTACTCCTACCTACAAAACAGATCCTTCAGAGTCAAAGTGGGAAACTCCCTCTCATATCCCTTAACTCCCCAAGCCGGAGTCCCTCAGGGCTCCATCCTAGTTCTTGTCCTCTATGTCATATACACCCATGGCATTCCTCTAGCCAAGACATTCAATTCTAGGCTGGTGACACACAAATATCAGCTTCCGCTCGTTCTACCAGAGCTCTAAACACCAAAACACAACTCCTCAATCGATTCGCCCGATGGTGAAGCAAATGGAGGGTTACCCTAAATCCCCAAAAAACTTAACCAAAAACATTCAAACATCCCATCTGCTCCTGAAAATCCAACTAAGACCTCAATGACATCAACTTTAGGCTCTGGGGAGAGAGACTCGTCCCTGTGGATGAAGTTACCTACTTGGAAGTATGTTTCACGTATACACTCAACTGGGGAACTGAAGTCCAAAGAACTATAGACAGAGTTAGGAGACAGACGTCTCTCCTTGGTGGTCGATTTGGCAGGTGTAACCCAAGAACATTGCTACACACTTACAAATCCTATTGGAATATAGAACCCTCAGCTTCTCTACTCTCCCTCCTCGTCTCGTGTACGCCGTCACGGCAACAGAGAGGAGGATTCTTAGAAAGATTACCTACCTTCCCTGGCGCTTCCCATCCAATCAATTTTACGAACATACTAATATGCTTACAATCATTTCCAGATTCAAGAAGCTTCAAAAAGGGTACGTCGGTAGAAGACTGGACAACAATCACCAGGAAACCAAAGAAGAAAAACACCCAACCTAATCTCAGGATCCTTAGTGAAGTAAGAGAAGACATAGATCTCCCGGACGAGCTCCTAGATCTAATTAAAATTCAGATGAGCTCGACCGACCACCACCGACGCCGAAGATCAATCACCGATCGCCACTCTGAGCCTCCCAACCTGGAAGGCTCGTAATTATCAACCTAAATACCATACCATTGAATGTCTTAACAAATTCTATTTCAGATCAACAGTTCCCCACTGTAACCCTGAAGAGGAGAATCTCTCTCCTACAACAGGATGCAAGGGAACAAAACAAGACAAATCACCGAGGAGGGTTAAGTTGGTATGCCCCTGACTCTGAAGATTATGTATCTAGCGCCGAGTCGCCGACGCCTATAATTTTGACAAACAGTTGGATTTTACTTCTTAACCCAGTTTATTCTCACAAATTAAACTACCAACATCATTTGCAGGATATTCGACGTCTTTCAGCTTCGCTACGCTCTTCGTCCCGACGCTTAATAATTCTGCGTCTACCCATTTTTATATCTTTCATAGTAAATAACGATAATTTCGTTACTTCGTTTTTTTACCATCCTATATATGTAGCTAAAAGTAAAAAAAATTGAGATTTATTTGTTATTTCAGATGATGGAAGTAATTGTCACATATTAATTAGGATTCCAAGAGTAAACTTTCAACATCATGTTGATATAATAAATTTACTTTACAACTTGAAGCTCCTCATACAAATATGATTGATGACTAGGATCCCAAGAGTCAGATTTGAAATGCTGTCATTTTGTATAATAAAATTATCCCTTCATTGGGTTCTTCCTAATAAAAATAAACTTGAACTGGATATGGTTTATCTTTTTCAATATTTTATATACCATTTTATTTGAGTATTTAAACATACAAATAAATTAATTATAAAATAAAAAAAGATGCTCAAAATATTGCTGCATTATTGGTTAGAATATAAAATAGACCCTATTATAAAAAGTTTAATGTAATACATAAATTTCTCTACTATTAAAAACCATATTAATGATTTTTTTATACAATTTGATAAATGTAATTCACGATTTTATTAATATTTAATTTAAACGATATTATCTTTTATTAGTATTTCCTCTTTTGACAGAAACGCAAATCTTGCTACCAACGATCCCTTTTAATGTAATATTCTGAAGACACTCACCGGAAAAGTGAAAATAGATTTTGCAGAAAAGAGGTTTGAAAGCGCCATCAACCCTTTAGGGTTGCAGCCCTTTTGGCTTCTGGCGTGCAACGAAGCCACGGCAGAATCACCGAAGCTCGAAAAGTTGCACCGTTATGAAATATGTGACCCTTGTATAAATTTATTATTCTGAATACGTGAAATACCAAAAGGCGAAAGCAAAGTGGAACTAACCGAAAAAAAAAATTTATATAAAATTGCGGCGTTTTTGTGGTATAAAAAATGTTTAAAATTGAGACTGGCTATTAG
Source organism: Neocrepidodera transversa (assembly GCA_963243735.1). Classification (NCBI taxonomy): domain Eukaryota; kingdom Metazoa; phylum Arthropoda; class Insecta; order Coleoptera; family Chrysomelidae; genus Neocrepidodera; species Neocrepidodera transversa. Next base: position 6,980,598 of record OY725354.1, read on the forward strand.
ATGCATAGCATAGCGATTTTCTTAAAAAAATATATATATAGAAAAAGGTAAGAGAAAAATATTTTTAGTAACTTTTTTTCTGTTTCAAATAAAGGTTGTTTTAAATAAAAATTAACTACAAAAAAATTATTTGATAAACCGTTTCGGTACTTCGGCCCATCGAGCGATTACTACATTTATCAAATCAGTAATTACGTACATATTAAAATTCAAGAAATTTCAATAACTATTATAACTGGATCGTAACGCGCGAACGGAGGAGTGTGATATTTTGCATAGTTATGGTTTATATACAGGAGAAGTTCAGAAAGCTAAAATTATTATATAAAATGTGTCACAGTTTTTTTTTGGAAACAAATTTTTATTTTTGTTTATTGTAACTTTATTTTTGAAGTGAAAACTTCTCCAGGTGTGTTGAACGATTTTTGGATAGATAAAAACTAGGAAAAAATAGAAAAAATTGGGAAAATAGAAAAAAATGGAAAACATTTTGGAAAAATACGAAAAACAGAAGAAAAAATAGGAGAAAAAATAAACACAGAATAAGTAAGAAAAATAGAAGAAAAATGAATTTGTGAAAATAAGGAAAAATTGGAAAAAAGAGAAAAAGTAAAAAATAGCGAAATATAAAAAAGAGCAACAAAGAAAAATTGGAAAATGAGAAAAAATAGACAAGATGCCGAAAAAAAAGAGGAAAATATAGGGAAAAATATGTAAAACGGGTAAAAATAGAAAAAAAAAGTAAAAACCAAAAAAAAAACAGTAAAATTCAGTAAAAACGGAAAAAAAAACTAAAAACATTAAAAATTGGTGAAGCACGGAGAAATCAGAAAAAAAGTAAAACTAGAAAAAGTAAGAAAAATATGAAAAAAACAGGAAAAAAAATGGGACAAAATTGGGAAATGAGAAAAATAATGGGAAATTATAGGAAAAATGGAAGGAAAATAGGCAAAAATTGAAATAAATAGGGAAAAATTAGCAAAATGGGGAAAAATAGAAAAAAATAAAAAATAGTAAACAACAACTAAAAATCGTAAAAAAACGGTAAAAAGTAGTAAAAAACAATGCAAAATAGTAAAAGTAGTAAAAAACAGAAAAAACTATTAAAACAAAACAGTAAAAAACAGAAAAAACAAAAAAAATAGTAAAAACAGAAAGGAATGAAAAAAATTTGGGAAATGAAGTAAATAATAGGAAAAGTAAAAAAATGGGAAAAAATAGGCATAAATAGCAAAAAAAGATTAAAACACATGGAAAAATAGGCAAAATGGGGAAAATTGTGAAAAATAGTAAAAAAACAGTAAAAAATAATAAAAAAAACAGTAAAGAATAGTAAAAAATAGTGCAAAATAAACGGGAAAAAAAACATGAAAAATTCGGAAAAAAAAATATAGTAAAAACAGAAAAAAACAGGAAGGAATGGAAATGAGGTAAATAATAGGATATAATAGGAAAATTACTAAAATGGGAAAAAATAGGCAAAAATAGGAAGAAATAGGAAAAAAGTGGAAAACATAGAGAAAAATAGGCGGAATTGGGAAAAAATTTCACTATTTTTTCTATAAATAATACTAAAAAAACAGTAAAAAATAGTAAATAACAGTAAAATATATTAAAAATAGTGAAAAACTGTAAAAATTAGTAAAAAACATTAAGACATTAAAAAAACAAGGAAAATGGTAAAAATGTGAAAAATCGAAAAACGGAAAAATAATAGTAAAAACTGAAAAGTAAGAAAATTAGGAGAAAACTAAAAATAAATGTTAAAAAACAAAAAGAAACGAGGAAAAGAAGAAAAAAGTTAGAAAAAAGGAAAAATAGGGAAAATAGGAAAAAATAGAAAAAAAATAGTACAATATAAGTAAAAATAAAAAATATGGGCAAAAATTGAAAAAATGGGAAAATAAATAATACGAAAAAATAGAGAAATTAACAAAAAATGGGAAAAACCAGAAAAATTAAGATAAATTGGAAAAAATAGAAAAAATAGCAAAAACAGGAAAAAAAAATCGAACATAAAAAACAAGGAAAATAGTAAAAATATGAAAAATCGAAAAACGGAAAAATAATAGTAAAAACTGAAAAAGTAAGAAAATTATGAGAAAACTGAATAGAAATGTTAAAAAACAAAAAAAAACGAGGAAAAGAAGAAAAAAGTTAGAAAAAAGGAAGAATAGGGAAAATAGGAAAAAAATATAAGTAAAAATAAGAAATATGAGCAAAAATTGAAAAAATGGGGAAAAAACAGAAAAATTAAGATAAATTGGAAAAAATAGAGAAAATAGCAAAACCAGGAAAAAAAATTTTAAAATACAGAAAATTCGGAAAACAAGGAGAAAACAGAGATAAATAGAAATATATAAATAAAAATAGGAAAAATGGAAAAAACGTGATCAAATTTTGCTATAAAATTAATACTTATCAAGATATTTGCGAATATTAAGAAAAAATACATTTTTTCAGCATATGGACTAAATCCGGACCTGTACGAGAGTGCAAAATTAATAGGTATATGTTTATAATTATTCTTTAATAATATTTTTTTTTATTCGAAAATGAATGAAGCGATTGTTAAAATCTTACTATTTAACACAAATATAAAAATAATTTGATCAAAATTAAAAAAAAATCCAAAAACAGAGCAATTTTATTAAAATATACAGTAAAGTTGACTTTGATTTATTCAAAATTCACTGTAACATCTATCAAATGCAGATATTTTAATTGAAATACAAATTTTAACTTATCCTGTTGTTTTGCTGTCGGTTTGTTGAATTGATTTTACTTTTTCTACAAACCATAAAAAATAGCAGTCACGTTTTACGTGGATCTCTATAAATGAATAATTGCTATAATAAAAAGGAATTCCAGCTTTAAATTTCATGTAATTTCCATAAAATATTCCCCTATTTCCAAAATGGTATATAATATGTTAAAGCCCTCTATTTTATAACAATTATTTTCTGTTTGTGAATTTTTATTAATTTATATGTTAAAATGTTTTATAACACGTTTGTTAAAATATTTATTTTGTTACTTTTGCTATGACAATAAAATTACGAATATAGTTTTTATTTCTCCCAACAAAACGAAAAAAATAACTAAAAAAAAACGTGCATTAAATTTCAATACCAATCAAATAATCCCTTCTTTTTCTTCAATGTCCCTTTTGTCTCTAGGTACTTGAAACCCAGTGCCATTATAATAAATTAGCATCTTTATTCGATTTCGAGGCACAGAATCGAAAATTTACGACAAAAGGTGACTAAATCACCACCAATGTTCTGTGTATTCTGTAAATACGAAGTCTACATACATATTCCACTCCTTGGAAATCATAAATTTTCTATAAAAAGAACAAAAGAATTTAGAGTCGTTATGAGCAAAAAAACCAACGAGCTCGGAGATATTTATGTTCAGATTTTACTTTGTTTCAATAAAATATTGATTTTAAATAGTTATTTATAATCGGGGTAAAAAAAAATCCATATATTTAAATTTAATCATTGTCTTTGTTAATATTCTATCCACACAGTATTTAATTTATTAACTTACTTCACGGTCATTAGATAAGTAAGTTATTGAGATCAACCTGTCTATGTATTAGTGTGTCTGTCTGTGAGAACTCTCACGATCTGGGGCTCGATTCTTGAATCCCGAATTCGTAATTTCAGAGTCGATTTTCAACAAATGTCGATGGTGTTAGGTGTTGTCTATTCTTGAAAGTCGAGTTCGAGATTAATTCGACATTTCTCGTTCGATAGTGCATCGAACGACTAAAATCCTTCGACTTCTAATGATGAATTCGAAAGTTACACTGTAGATACATGTGTTTTGTTATACCGCAATCCCAGGACCTGTGACTGAGAAACTTTCAATAAGGATCTCAATCAAGCACTGGTGGAATGTCCGCCGAAACAGAAAAACTCTTGTTAAGTTGAGATGGTAGCGGAATTTCTGACACACACCTTAAGCAAAGCGTATGAAAAAAACTGCCCTTTAAAGCTAAAGAAAGAGAACCGAGACACCGAATGGTGGAACAGGGACCTTTCCAAGAAAAGAGCAGAAGTCCGCAGACTCTTTAACCAGTCCAAAAGAACTGGCAACTGGGAAGCTTATAAGGCATCCAGAAGAGAATACGGCTACGCCGTAAGAAATGCAAAGCTTACTTCGTGGAAAAAAATCTGTGAGAACATAGAGACAATTCCTGAGTGCTCCAGAATCAGAAAAATACTGCAAAGGGAAAAACAAGGATGCATTGGGTCTTTGAGAAATGAAAATGGGGAGTATGCCAGCACCGTGGAGGAGACTTTAGACTTATTACTAAACTCACACTTCCCGGGCTGCTCACTTAACCAAAGTCAAGAGAACGGTACTGTGGTGGCCCAAGTAGCCAGGGCCACAAAGCAGGACTGGGCCTTGGCAAACAAAGTTGTAAACAGAACCAAACTTGCATGGGCTCTGAGAAGTTTTCAGCCATACAAGACAGCTGGACCGGATGGCATATTTCCAGCCCTTCTTCAGAAGGGACCAGATGAGCTTGAAGGCCCGCTGTGGCAAATACTCCGTGCCAACTTGGCACTGGGGTATGTACCAGAAAAATGGAGGTCTACAAGAGTTGTCTTCATACCCAAACCGGGTAAAGCGTGCTACGCAGAAGTCAAATCTTATAGACCTATCAGCCTGACATCATTCTTTCTAAAAACCTTAGAAAAGATGATTGACAGATACATAAGGGACGAGGTATTGGTAGACCCGATACATCGAAACCAATTCGCATACCAATCTGGGAAGTCCTGTGATGCTGCAATTCACACGCTGGCGCTCAAGAAATCGCCCTAGCGGCATTTCTAGACATAGAATGGGCCTTTGATTCGGCTTCATATAAATCCATAGTGGGAGCAATGCGGAGGCGAGGAACCGCTCAGAGCATTACGCGATGGGTGGACTTCATGCTTCAGCACAGGAATGTTCACAGCACTCTCCACAGCGTAACAAGGGAAGTCGTTGCCACCAAGGGGTGCCCTCAAGAGGGAGTACTCTCCCCACTGATGTGGTGCCTGGTGGTTGATGACCTACTAAGAGAGCTAGAGAGAGAAAATATCTACGCACAAGCATTTTCTGATGACGTAGGTATCATTATAAATGGAAAATTTGATGCCGTTGTATCAGATAGGATGCAACGGTCACTCAATATGGTAGAAAGATGGTATCGGAGAGAGGGATTATCCACGAATCCGGCGAAAACTACAGTTGTTGCCTTTACAAGGAGAAGAAACCTGAATATAAAGGGACTCTCCATGTGGGGAAAACAAATAAATTTGTCAAAAGAAATAAAATATTTGGGAGTTATCCTGGATGACAAATTAACGTTCTCTAGCCATATAGATAGGGTAACGGATAAAGCTCTAAGAGCCCTTTGGGCCTGCAAGAGGATGGTGGGGTCTAAGTGGGGACGCAACCCCGGTATGGCGCACTGGCTCTATACCAGGGTTGTGAGACCTGCCGTGACCTACGCCTCCGTAATATGGTGGCACAAAGCGAACAGCGCTAAAGCAGCTAGGCAAGCTACAGAGAGTAGAATGAATTCTGATTACAGGGGCGTTTAGAACAACACCAACAGCGGATATGGAAGTTTTGCTGGGGATTCCTCCGCTACATCTAGTAGTGGAAAAAGAAGCACTGGCAGCAACGTACAGGCTGGGTATAAACGGCATGGGATGGGAACTGTCAAGAAAAGGTTATCATTCCATGATCGCAGAAAAACTAAGAGAAAATCCGGTGCTAACTATGCCATCGGACAGAATGCCTGTCAGTCACAACTTTGTGAAACCTTTCATAGTAACCATACATGAGAGGGGCAGAAAGAGTGAGGTCAGGACTCAGAAAAATGAATCTGTCTGGTATATACGGACGGGTCTAAAATAAATCTACATATAGTTTAAGCAGAGAAATGATTAGCTGTTTTTTCAATAGCTAATGTCTGCCTTTCCATTAGTGCAATTTTTTTGCATAGTACCGCTTTCTTATCTCTAACTCTCTCTCTCTGAAACTTGTGCTAGCACCTGTATGGCATTTGCACTTATTGCCCGGCGCTTAGCAGGTGTTAGTCTTTTCCTTTTTTTTTCTGAACCCTTAATGTAAGTGTGATCTGTTGAAGGAGGGCTGGGTGTAGTAGCAATTTCTATTGGCGGAATATCTGCCACAGCATCTGTGTCATTCCACTCAAACGCTATGCTTGTTTCTAACACATTGCTGCTTCCAGTTACAACTGTTGTATTGAGCGACTCTAACACTGCTTCCTCAGTCGGCGTCAAAATTTCCTTCGTAGGTGGCCCTCCCCCAGTACCTTGAATGTGCATCCTTGCAGCAGTTTGTTTCTTTTTTGTTGAACTCTTGAGATCTTGCCAAGTCTAAATAACAGACGGAGTTGTAAAAATATCCTTGTAAGTGAACAAAGGTATACTAACTTTTTTCCATTGTCTCCAATCCTTATTAGCCCCGGGTATCGAATTTAAAATATCCGCAATGTTTTTCCACCTTTCCATACTATTTTTGGCTGTAAAAGTTTTCCTTTTGATTTGATTTTTTTAATCAAACTGTACAAACAATCGGAGAAAAAATTATATGTTTCACACGGCAGTAAATCTGTTACTTCTCTACCTAGTTAAACAATTAACTATTTTCGTTCATTTTAAATCAAAATTACATTTTAAGAAATTTGAGCGAAATCAATAAGAGAAAATTCCTTTTTTTCGCATTCGTTAACACCCAATAAATCAACACCCCGTCGACCACCGCGCACCGCCATGTTTATCTTGTTGCCGTAAAAAATAACGTCCGTCAAATCGAGCGAGATAGTATCGAGGTGGCCAAATTTATTGGCCAATAATTTTTGTGAGTTCAGCCTAGATTTAATCTGGTATTACGGCCATCAATTGGGATCTTTTGTTTATATATACGGCTATATTTCAACATACTGGCTAGTTAACGTTTTTTTTTTAGGTGTTTTTTCAAATCCTATCATGAACACACAACTATATATTTTTGCGAAATGATTTATTTCTAACAATGATTGTTTCTAAAAGATATTTTTATCGATATTCGATTGATATAATAAACGAATTTATTTGCTCATTTAATATGAATATTATCAAAATTAATCTGATTGATGTCTGTGAGCACGTTTCATACCCAACTAGATTTAGATAATGGAATGGAAATAACTGTTAATCAGTTATTGGTCGAATTTCTCTTAAAAAAATAAATTTCAAAAAATTATTGAATTTTAATGGGTCATTTGAATTGAATTCCGAAGCTGAACCACCAAATACAAACCAATAAAAAATCGATTGTGTCGAACCAAAACTTTCCCGACGAGTATCCACGAATACTTTTTCAAATATATGTTAAAGTTTCAAATTTTAATATTTTTTTATTTTTGCCAGGAGACAGTTGGAGAAATAATTTTGACTGTTCTGAATAGAGTTTTTTCCAGGGCTTTCAAATGACTTATTGGAAGTCAAATTCCGTGACACATTGCATCTGTCATTTTTTGATAGTGACACTTCTGTTTGACAAAAACTAATGGGTTCTTCCATATACCAAATTTCATATCAATCGGATTAAACGTGTGGCCTCTATCGTGAAAGAATACTCACAGACAGACAGACATCTATCTGGAAATGGTCCTAATCATCTCAGGTGACCTAAAAATGGATATTTCCATCTTTATCTCGAAAAATTCTTTTAGCTAGTTCCCAATACTTCCAAAAAATTCCAGATTTTGTAAAGATTTCAAAAATTTCAAGAACTGTGATCAGAAATTTCAGGAAATTTGATAAAAAATTTAAAAAATTTCAATCAAAAATCTCTAAATGTTTTAAAAATGTCAAAAAAAAAATCTAGATTTCAAAAATTTCAAGACATTTGATAAAAAATTTCAGGACTTTTGTCAAAAATTTAAAAAATTTCAATCAACAATGTGTAAATATTTCAAAATTTTAAGAATGAGTAAAAATTTTAAGATTTTGTAATAATTTCAAATGATTCAATAAAAAAGCTATAAAAATTTTAAAAACGTGTAAAAATTTCCATATTTTGTATAGATTTAAAAAATTCAATAAAAAATCTCAAAATTTTTCAAAAATTTCAAAAAAAAATCTAGATTCCAAAAATTTCAAGACCTTTGATAAAAAAATTCAGGAATTATGATAAAAATTTAAAAAAATTCAATCAAAAATCCAAATAATTCAAAAGTTTTAAAAATGTGTAAAAATTTTAAGATTTTGTAGTAATTTCAAAAGTTTCAATAAAAAAACTATAAAAATTTTAACATGTAAAAATTTCCAAATTTTGTAAAGATTAAAAAAATTTCAAGATCTGAGATCAAAAATTTCAGGAAATTTGATAAAAATTTTAAAAATTTCAAGATCTGACATCTCACAGGAAATTTGATAAAAATTTAATAAAAAACCTCTAAATGTAAAGACTTAAAAAATTTCAAGATCTGGATCAAAAATTACACCAAAATTGATAAAAATTTAAAAAAATTCAATCAAAAATCCAAATAATTTAAAACTTTTAAAAATGTGTAAAAATTTCAAGATTTTGTAATAATTTCAAAAGTTTCAATAAAAAAACTATAAAAATTTTAAAAACGTGTAAAAATTTCCAGATTTTGTAAAGATTTAAAAAATTTCAATAAAACATCTCTAAATGTTTCAAAAATTTCAAGACCTTTGATAAAAAATTTCAGGAATTATGATAAAAATTTAAAAAACTTTAATCAAAAAACCAAATAATTCAAAAGTTTTAAAAATCTGTAAACATTTGAAGATTTTGTAGTAATTTCAAAAGTTTCAATAAAAAAACTATAAAAATTTTAAAAACGTGTAAAAATTTCCAGATTTTGTAAAGATTTAAAAAATTTCAATAAAACATCTCTAAATGTTTCAAAAATTTCAAGACCTTTGATAAAAAATTTCAGGAATTATGATAAAAATTTAAAAAACTTTAATCAAAAAACCAAATAATTCAAAAGTTTTAAAAATCTGTAAACATTTGAAGATTTTGTAGTAATTTCAAAAGTTTCAATAAAAAAACTATAAAAATTTTAACAACATGTAAAAATTTCCAAATTTTGTAAAGATTAAAAAAATTTCAACATCTGAGATCAAAAATTTCAGGAAATTTGATAAAAATTAAAAAAATTTCAAGATCTGAGATCTTAGAGGAAGTTTGATAAACATTTAAAAAATTTCAATAAAAAATCTCTAAATCTTTCAAAAATTTCAATAAAAAAATCCAGATTTCAAAAATTTCAAGAACTTTGATAAAAAATTTCAGGAATTATGATAAAAATTTAAAAAATTTCAATCGAAAATCCAAATAATTTAAAAGTTTTAAAAATGTATAAAAATTTCCACATTTTGTAAAGATTAAAAAAATTTCAAAATCTGAGATCAAAAATTACACGAAATTTGATAAAAATTTAAAAAAATTCAATCAAAAATCCAAAGATTTCAAGATTTTGTAATAATTTCAAAAGTTTCAATAAAAAAACTATAAAAATTTTAAAAACGTGTAAAAATTTCCAGATTTTGTAAAGATTAAAAAAATTTCAAGAACTGTGATCAAAAATTTCAGGACATTTGATAAAAATTTAAAATGTTTTAATCCAAAATCTTCAAATATTTCAAAAATTTTAAGAACTTTGATCAAATATTTCAGGAATTTTTATAAAAATTTTAATGAGAAATGTGTAAATATTTCAAAAATGTTAAAAATGTATTTGACATTTTTTTATTTTTGACAGGTGACAGTTGGCGAACTAATTTTAACTGTTCTGAATAGAGTTTTTCAAAGGCTTTGAAATGACATATTGCAAGTCAAATTCCATGACATATTGCATCTGTCATTGTTTGATAGTGACACTTCCGTTTGACAGATGTCATACAAAAACCTTTATAAAAGTTTTTTCCGAGGAATAGTCGAGGGAAAAACTTTAAGTCCTGTTTCTGGGCATGTATCGACATAATCAATTTGTTAAAAATTTTAAGAATTTGTTCACTGTTTAAAAGTACATGTACATTCCCGTACCAGCGGAAAAAAAATTTTCTGAGCAGTAGTAAAGGGAAAAAATTTAAATCTCAGTTTGGACAGTACATCGATTTGTTTATTTATACATCAAATACAGATTTAAAACTATACCCAAAACAGAATTTATTTATCGAACGAGTGTAAAAGTTTTTGTCCGAGGAATAGAGAAGGAAAAAAAAATTATTGAATTTTAATGGGTCATTTGAATTGAATTCCGAAGCTGAACCACCAAATACAAACCAATAAAAAATCGATTGTGTCGAACCAAAACTTTCCCGACGAGTATCCACGAATACTTTTTCAAATATATGTTAAAGTTTCAAATTTTAATATTTTTTTATTTTTGCCAGGAGACAGTTGGAGAAATAATTTTGACTGTTCTGAATAGAGTTTTTTCCAGGGCTTTCAAATGACTTATTGGAAGTCAAATTCCGTGACACATTGCATCTGTCATTTTTTGATAGTGACACTTCTGTTTGACAAAAACTAATGGGTTCTTCCATATACCAAATTTCATATCAATCGGATTAAACGTGTGGCCTCTATCGTGAAAGAATACTCACAGACAGACAGACATCTATCTGGAAATGGTCCTAATCATCTCAGGTGACCTAAAAATGGATATTTCCATCTTTATCTCGAAAAATTCTTTTAGCTAGTTCCCAATACTTCCAAAAAATTCCAGATTTTGTAAAGATTTCAAAAATTTCAAGAACTGTGATCAGAAATTTCAGGAAATTTGATAAAAAATTTAAAAAATTTCAATCAAAAATCTCTAAATGTTTTAAAAATGTCAAAAAAAAAATCTAGATTTCAAAAATTTCAAGACATTTGATAAAAAATTTCAGGACTTTTGTCAAAAATTTAAAAAATTTCAATCAACAATGTGTAAATATTTCAAAATTTTAAGAATGAGTAAAAATTTTAAGATTTTGTAATAATTTCAAATGATTCAATAAAAAAGCTAAAAAAAATTTTAAAAACGTGTAAAAATTTCCATATTTTGTATAGATTTAAAAAATTCAATAAAAAATCTCAAAATTTTCCAAAAATTTCAAAAAAAATCTAGATTCCAAAAATTTCAAGACCTTTGATAAAAAAATTCAGGAATTATGATAAAAATTTAAAAAAATTCAATCAAAAATCCAAATAATTCAAAAGTTTTAAAAATGTGTAAAAATTTTAAGATTTTGTAGTAATTTCAAAAGTTTCAATAAAAAAACTATAAAAATTTTAACATGTAAAAATTTCCAAATTTTGTAAACATTAAAAAAATTTCAAGATCTGAGATCAAAAATTTCAGGAAATTTGATAAAAATTTTAAAAATTTCAAGATCTGACATCTCACAGGAAATTTGATAAAAATTTAATAAAAAACCTCTAAATGTAAAGACTTAAAAAATTTCAAGATCTGGATCAAGAATTACACCAAAATTGATAAAAATTTAAAAAAATTCAATCAAAAATCCAAATAATTTAAAACTTTTAAAAATGTGTAAAAATTTCAAGATTTTGTAATAATTTCAAAAGTTTCAATAAAAAAATTATAAAAATTTTAACAACATGTAAAAATTTCCAAATTTTGTAAAGATTAAAAAAATTTCAACATCTGAGATCAAAAATTTCAGGAAATTTGATAAAAATTAAAAAAATTTCAAGATCTGAGATCTTAGAGGAAGTTTGATAAACATTTAAAAAATTTCAATAAAAAATCTCTAAATCTTTCAAAAATTTCAATAAAAAAATCCAGATTTCAAAAATTTCAAGAACTTTGATAAAAAATTTCAGGAATTATGATAAAAATTTAAAAAATTTCAATCGAAAATCCAAATAATTTAAAAGTTTTAAAAATGTATAAAAATTTCCACATTTTATAAAGATTAAAAAAATTTCAAAATCTGAGATTAAAAATTACACGAAATTTGATAAAAATTTAAAAAAATTCAATCAAAAATCCAAAAATTTCAAGATTTTGTAATAATTTCAAAAGTTTCAATAAAAAAACTATAAAAATTTTAAAAACGTGTAAAAATTTCCAGATTTTGTAAAGATTAAAAAAATTTCAAGAACTGTGATCAAAAATTTCAGGACATTTGATAAAAATTTAAAATGTTTTAATCCAAAATCTTCAAATATTTCAAAAATTTTAAGAACTTTGATCAAATATTTCAGGAATTTTTATAAAAATTTTAATGAGAAATGTGTAAATATTTCAAAAATGTTAAAAATGTATTTGACATTTTTTTATTTATGACAGGTGACAGTTGGCGAACTAATTTTAACTGTTCTGAATAGAGTTTTTCAAGGGCTTTGAAATGACATATTGCAAGTCAAATTCCATGACATATTGCATCTGTCATTGTTTGATAGTGACACTTCCGTTTGACAGATGTCATACAAAAACCTTTATAAAAGTTTTTTCAGAAGGAATAGTCGAGGGAAAAACTTTAAGTCCTGTTTCTGGGCATGTATCGACATAATCAATTTGTTAAAAATTTTAAGAATTTGTTCACTGTTTAAAAGTACATGTACATTCCCGTACCAGCGGAAAAAAAATTTTCTGAGCAGTAGTAAAGGGAAAAAATTTAAATCTCAGTTTGGACAGTACATCGATTTGTTTATTTATACATCAAATACACATTTAAAACTATATCCAAAACAGAATTTATTTATCGAACGAGTGTAAAAGTTTTTGTCCGAGGAATAGAGAAGGAAAAAAAACTTTACAGTTCAATTTTTAGAGAAGTATCGACACAATCGATTTGCTTATAATTTTATAATTTTTCAACTTGTTGAACGTAAAAATGTACATGCAACATATTATTTATTTCCGTGGAAAATTTTTTCTCTGAGGCGTTGTCAAGGGGATAAAAATTTTAGATCCCAGCTTAAAAAACACGTCGATTTGTTCATATAACAATTTAATATTCAAAACTATATCCAGAACAGAATTATGCCCTAATTATAATAAAATTATTTCGCTTTAAACTTTTTTTCGATTTCGCCTTCATGGGTGGAATTGGAAGGGGTTGAAATTTTAGAAAATTCATATCCGCCATTTTAAAAAATATCGAAACGGATCATTCATGTTCTAATTCTTGTAAAATTATTAATTTGCTAATTTTGACGATTTTTCATGATTTTTTACGGATTTTTAAAAAATTAAGAAAGAAAAAAATCTAGAAAAATTAAAAATAAATCGTGAAAAATCGTAAAAAATCGTAAAAAATAATGAAAAAACGAAAAAAAACAGTAATAAATCGTAAAAAATTGTAAAAAACCGTATAAAAAATCAAAAAAAATAATATCAAAAAAATCGTAAAAATTCGTAAACCGTAAAAATTGTAATAAATCGTAAAAAAAAATCATAAAAAACTGGTAAAAAGTCGTAAAAATTCGTAAATAATGCTGAATAATCGTAAAACAATATATAAAAATAAAAAAAAATGGTGAAAAATCGTAAAAATCCGTAAAATATCGTAAAAAAACCGTAACAAACCGTAAAAAACCGTAAATACCCGAAAAAAAAATCTGGAACAAATGGAAAAAAAGGGAAAATATCGGGAAAGATGGAAAAACGCGACTATATTAAAAAAATCGAGAAAATAAAAAAATAAAATCAAACAAATCGTAAAAAAATCGCAAAAATTTGTAAAAAAAAATCTAAAAAATTGTAATAAAACGTAAAATCAATCATAAAAAACTGGTAAAAAGTCTTAAAATTTCATAAATAATGCTGAATAATCGTAAAACAATATAAAAAAAAATGGTTAAAAATCGTAAAAATCCGTAATAACCCGTAAAAACCGAAGCAAACTGTAACAAAACCGTAAATACCCAAAAAAAAACTAGAAAAATCTGGAACAAATGGAAAAAGGGAAAATATCGGAAAAGGTGGAAAAACACGAGTAAATTAAAAAAAAATCGAAAACATAAAAAAATAAAATCAAAAAAACGTAAAAAATCGTAAAAAATCGTAAAAAATCGTAAAAAATCGTAAAAATTCGTAAAAAACCTTAAAAAATTCTAATAAATCGTGTAAAAAATCATAAAAAACTGGTAAAAAGTCGGAAAGTTTCGTAAATACTGCTGAATATTCGTAAAACAATATAAAAAAATCAAAAAAAAAATTGTGAAAAATCGTAAAAATCCGTAAAAACCCGTAAAATACCATAAAAACCGTAACAAAACCGTAAATACCAGAAAAAAAAAACTAGAAAAATCTGGAACAAATGGAAAAAAGGGAAAATATCAGAAAAGATGGAAAAACACGAGTAAATAAAAAAAATCGAAAATGTAAAAAAATTAAATACCAAAAAATCGGAAAAAATTTAAATTTTTCAGTAGCTACTAATGAAAGATGTCATTCAGATTACGTCTGTTTAAAAGACTAAAATAAATTTCGTGTTGCGTATAGTTCTTGTGTTTATTTTTATAGCGAATTTTTCGTTCCAAAGTACTAAAATTATTTTAAATATTTAAATAGCTAAAATTTTTTAAAAATAAAATTTGAAATATCTTTCCTATTTTCTTTTAATTGCTTTTATCAATCAACCATTTATTATTGTATACAAGTTAAATTTTTTTCCGGACATACAAAACTTTTCAGACCAAACTTTAGGCCTCGGGTCTAGATTTCTCGACGACGATACGATACGCCCCAGAGATTATACAAAAAGCTTTTTGTAGAGTCGTCGAAGTTGGCAACTCTCTCGATCGATGAATTGGTTTTTGGTAATCCTTGTGAGGACTTTTCCCACACTTTGCTTGCTGATGTTAAAACGCCTCATAATACCTAAAATTTAGTGCGAGAAAATTACATTATTTTTCTTAATTTTTAAAAAAATATATACTTTGATCAATATGAATTAGGTAAGATAGAGTAAATAATTAAGAGTACGGAAAACAAAATATTATATTCGGTATATTTTCTGGTTAAAAATAATTATCACGTTTTTAAATTTCACTACTTGAAATGCACCCCCCCATATCTTGGGTCCATTTTGACCTACAGGGCTCAAATTTTAACTGACCTGAGGTATGACATTAAAGTATCTATACCAAAATTGAATCAAATCGGTATAGTAGAATAGAACTATTTTTCTCTGTTATAATTTTATTAGGACCAATGTAATTTTGTAAAAAAAAAAATTTCAATTTTTAAATGGAACCCTCCCTTTTTTTCAATTTCCAGATTGCCCTTGCTGAGCTGATTCCAAAAATGTATAATATGTTGCTTCAAATTGGTACAGGGTGGGCAAAAATGCAAAAAAAATTATGAGAATTGTTTATGGAAAGTTATACGTTACTGAATGTAATAAACAAATTAAATGGAATTACGTAGTTATGCAATTAATGTGATACACTACCAAAAACAAACAAACGAAAATTAACAATAAATGTTCAAATTGTTCTCCATTGACCATTATACAATGACTGAACCGGGCATTACTTTCATCTCTAACATTCTGTAGCATAGCGGGTGTTATGTTCTGTATTTCTTGTCTAATTCGGTCTTGTAGTTGAGGGATATTTCCAGGTCTGTTGAAGTAGACTTTAGATTTTAAATAACCCCATAAAATGAAGTCTAATGGACTCAGATCAGGTGATCTAGCAGGCCATTCCACTGGTCCCCTTCTTCCTATCCATCTTTGTGGAAAAGTTGTGTTTACTGCGAAATGTGGCGGTGCGCCATCCTGTTGAAACCAGATTCTGCGGTCTACATTAGTGGGTATTTGAATATCAGGGAAAAGCTGAATCAGATCAGGAATTAATGTATTTTGTAGGAAATCCAGATATAATGCTCCTGTTAAGTTTTCATCAAAAAAATATAGACCAATAATTGTATTTCTCACAATACCAGCCCATACGTTGATTTTTTGTGGTCTTTGCATGTGGTCTTTGCATGTGGATTTTCATCAGACCAATAACGGGTGTTTTGCCGGTTAACAAGACCGTCCAACGTTGCCTCGTCCGAAAATAAAACGTTATCAATGAAATTGTTATTTTGGTTCATTATATACTCGCAGAATTCAGTTCTTCGGTCAAAGTCGTCTTCAGCCAATTCATGGATAAGACGTACTTTATAAGGATGGTATTTTACCTTTTTAAAAATGTTTGATACTGAAGACTTTCCAATACCAAAATCCCTAGATAATCCTCGCACTGGAAAGTGTGGATTTTCTACTGCCGACAAAATTATGTCTTGTTGAATATTTTCATCAATTTTTGATCTACCTTGCTTTGTTGCATCCCTCACATGTCCTAATTCTCTATATTTTCGCTCTATTCTGCTTACCGTAGATTGTGAAATAGGTTCACGATCTGGGTGCATTTCATGGAATAATCGGCTTACCTCTTGTTGAGTCCGCATCTTATCGCCAATACCAATCATCATTAATATTTTAATCCTAGCACTTTCGGTTAAAGGCATTTTGTAAAAAAAGTTCACGAACGTACCTTTTCTAAAGTGTTAAAAATACAAAACTGTGCTTCAATGTTGTTGACAGTTTTTAACGTCAAATGAAAAAAAATGGTAAAAAATATTGCAAAAAAAAAATTGTACAGTCCACGGGCTTGGAATACTAATAAAAGCTGTTAGATACAATTATTAAGAATAATGCAGGATGTTTTTGATAGTAAATTTTTGCATTTTTGCCCACCCTGTACCAATTTGAAGCAACATATTATACATTTTTGGACTCTGCTCAGCAAGGGCAATCCGGAAATTGAAAAAAAGGGGGGGGGTTCCATTTAAAAAAAATGGTGATGACGTCATTACACAAAGGTGGTTCACCCTGTATATTAGATTATGATCTGAAAAAATAGTAACTAGAAATCAAAAATCGACCTATTTCGGGAATTTCTAATTTAATCGTTCATTTAGCTTATAATGAATTTATGCGTTACTTTATGGACGCACTGTATAATTTTTTTTCTAAACAAATAAAAATAGATGCCACAACTAAAGAGAGAAATATAAAATAAAATGGACCGGGATATAATCCAAAAAATGATAAAATCTTACATTGATCCATATAAAAAAAGAAAAGTATAGGAAAACAACAACTTAAGAAGAAACAAATAAGAAATTCACAAAATGAATCAACAATAAGAAACGTAGACAATGTACAAAAATGTAGAAAACAAAACTAGAAACACAATGACAGATATAAAATAAACAAATTAACCCGCCACTGGTTATACTATCAATGGATAAACCTGTCATAAAAATGTCAATATAAAACCCCAATATAATAAAAAATTTTAAGGTTTATGTCAACTGTAAAACATCAAAATTGTCAATTTTTTTTCAAGTCATAGAACCTTCAAAATTGTCAAATTTTCTGATATAATTATTATCTGTTAACTATCAAAATTGACTTTTTTAATGGCTTTAACTGTCGGATCCTAAAAACGTCAAAGTTTAAACATTTTCCAACTTTAGTGTCTCTTGTCAAATCAAAAAAACATCAATACAATAAAAAAGATTATAATAAAGTCAGCTGTGAACTGTAAAACTTCAAAATTGTCAATTTTTTTTTTTTAATAATCTGTTAACTGCCAAAATTTGTAAATTTACTGGTTTTAATGTCAACTGTCAGGTCTTAAAAACGTTAAAGTCGGAAGATTTTTCAACTAGTGAAAACATTGAACTGGTCGTCACCTTTCAACTGCTTAAACAACAAAATTAACAATTTTGTTAATTCTAGGTAAATTGCCGAGTTATAAAATCTTCAAAATTATCAAATTTTCTATCTGTCAATTGTCAAAATTGATAACACAGCTCCACAAAAAAAAAGAAGTTCATACACAAGAGAGTGACATAAGTATTCCCATGTATTTTTCGACGCTGAATCCGATTCCGAGCTCAGAATTGGGCCTACAGGTCTGGAATTGGCCCCAGGGGCCGAAGATGGTGGTTCCCGGGATAAGGCGAAGTCGACGTTGAATTTTGGAGCTAAAGCCGGATTTGTGCTCGAAAAGTGTATGGCCAACTGAAATTCCGGGTTTGGGTCCGGGAAAATGACCACTTAGGGCGGGAAAATCCTGTTTTGGACATCCCGGTCGCGACTGTGGTATTTTCATGGACTTTCCAATTCTGGAGCTGAGACTGGGTGTGATAAGTGTTTGGTTAGCTGAAATTTCCCAGTTTGGGTCCGGGAAAATAGCCCATTGAAGCCTAAAAATCAAATTTCGGACGTACCAGTCGCAAAAGTGGGATTTTCATGTATTTTTCAATCCTGGTCCTTGGAGTATGCTCAAAAAGTTTTTGGACCGCTGAAATTCTCAGTTTGGATCCGGGAAAATGGCCCATTGGGGCCGGAAAATCATATTTTAGACATACCAGTCGCAACAGTGGTATTTTCGTGTTTTTCAATTCTGGACCTGAGGGATCCGAACAGGGAATTTCAGATGGCCATAAACCTGTCAAGCACAGTCTAAGCTACAGGAATTAGTACATAAAAATCCCACTGTTGCGATTGGTACGTTAGAAATATGATTTTCCGGCCCGAATTGGCCATTTTCCCGGACCCAAACTGGGAATTCCAGCTGACCAAACACTTTTCACACCCAGTCTCAGCTCCAGAATTGGAAAGTCCATGAAAATACCACAGTCGCGACCGGGACGTCCAAAACAGGATTTTCCCGCCCTAAGGGGTCATTTTACCGGACCCAAACCCGGAATTTCAGTTGGCCTTAAACTGTTCTAGCACAAATCCAAAATTCAACGTCGACTTCGCGTTATCCCGGGAACCGCATTTCAGGCCATCTTCGGCCCCTGGGGCCAATTCCAGACCTGTAGTCTCAATTCTGAGTTCGGAATCGGATTCAGCGTCGAAAAATACATAGGAATACATATGTCACTCTCTTGTGTATGAACTATTTTTTTTGTGGGGCTGTGTAATTTTACTGAATTTTATTGTCAATTGTCAGTTCTTTAAAACGCCGAAGTTAGAAAATTTACCAACCTAAGTGTTACCTGTCAAATCAAAAAACAACAATATGGAAAAAAATTAAATTGTAGTGTCAGCTGTCAATTATTAAACGTCCAAATTCTATATAATTTGTCAAATTTTAAAACGTTGAAAAGATAAACACACTAACACACAGATACACTAACATAACCTCAATAACTTATTTGACTTGATGTAACTTTTATAATTTTACTAATATTGTCTTGCGCTATAATATCTTTACTTTTTACTTAAAACGAAGTAATTTTATACGGCACTTGGAGTTGTGTTTTTCGAGTAAATTACATTAGAGATAGCTGCAAACAGAATTATGTAGACAGCTGCAAATTGTTTGGCAAAAGGAAAAGATATTTGATTTAAAGCAAATATTGTGCTAAGCCCTTTTATGAAATTATTTTCCGGATAAAAAATTTATGATGGATAAACGGATTTTGAAGTAATTCACTTATTTTGAAAATATTAGTAAGTTGTTTACAATGGTTAAATTTAAACAAAATGGAAAGCAAGAAAATGAATAAAAATGAATAAGCAACTCCTTATTGGGTCGTCGTTAACAAGAAGGGGGAAATGGCTAAAAAATAATAGAAGCGTCAAAATTGGATAAGAACAAATGTGGAAGAATAAAAGTTCAAAAAAAAAACAATTTTTTCAAAAAAATGGAGGGGTATAGGGTAAAAATAAGTGTACAACAATTATAAAAGGAAAAAAACAAGTGTAGAACATAAAAAAGAGGGGAAATAAGGACCAAAAAACAATAGAATAAAAATTTGTTAAAAACAAAGTGTGGAATAAAAAAAAAGATAGGTAAAAAAAGATAGTATAAAAAATGAATAAAATAAGTATACAACATTAAAAGGCGGAAAAAACAGGTGTAGAATATAAAAAAGGGGGTAAAGGGACAAAAAATAATAGAAAGAGCAAAACGGACAAAAACAGGTGTGAAAGAAAAAAGTAGTTGGGAAAAGAGGCCAAAAAACAACAGTTTAAAAAAAAGGAAGGGAAAATAAAATAAGTGTGAAACATAAAGAAGGGAGAAAAAACCAAGTGTGCAACATAAAAAAGCGGGGAAATAGGGGCCCAAAAAAAAAAGAAGTGGCAAAATGGGAAAAGAACAAGTGTGACGCAATAAAAGGAGCGCAAAAAAGGTCAAAAAAAAAACAATTGTTACAAAAAGGGGGGAATAGGGTAAAAAATAAGTGTAAAATATAAAAAGAGGGGAAATGGGACCTAAAAAGAATATAGAGGATAAAATGGAACAAAACAAGTGTGGAACAAAAAAAGGAGAGGTAAAAAAAGATAATTTAAAAAATGAAGGGAAGGGGAATAAAATAAGTGTAAATCATTATAAGGCGGAAAAAACGCTCCACTCACATTGAACCTACCAACCTACCTACCTACTTTCCATGAGTTTACTAAGACGACTAGAGAAGGATATGGGCCGGTAATTGGAAGGGATTTTGGGGTTTTTTCCGGATTTGGGAATAGAAATAATGAATGCTTGTTGCCTTTGTTCTGGATAAATGGATAAACATTTTCTGACCATATTTTATTAAATAAATTAACGATTTGTTGTTTTTCTGATTCAAGCAAGATCCTAATATAGTGCACATCGTCAGGGCCAGCAGAGGAGCTTTTGGATTCACCTAGGGCATGGTTGAGTTCTATTATGCTGATGTCATTATTGTAGGGTTGTGTTTCCGTAGGATCTGAAAAGTCTAATTCAACTTCGGAGTTACGTTTTAAAATTTTAAATTCTTATGGTGAAGGTTTGAAAACTTTTTCCCGCTATGGTCCTTATGTTTTGCCATACTTCTGCTAAAGGAGTTTCACCAGTAGGTAGGTTCAATGTGAGTGGAGCGTTTGCTCGCCCCTCCACTGCAACCAAGAGAGGTCTATTGTGGCTCACCCCTATGGGCTATAATTCACCATACAATCCACACCTTCTTACGAAGTCTATGGTTGATTTAGGTGAAGCTTCCTTGAAGTCGGTAGGTTCCAGCTGTACAAAACCAAACGTACCAAGCCTATTCATTTCCAGGGCAGGGCAGGAGCATAAAATATGCTCCGCCGTTTCGTCTTCCACACTGCAGAAGCGACAGTCCCATGTTTGACTCAGACCTAGCTTCTTCAGATGGTACCGTAGACAACAGTGCCATGTAAGCAGTCCAATTAGGATGCGTAGATCACTTCTACTCCATTCTAGGATCTGCGATAGGGTGCTACCTGAGGGTTTGACTATAAACGCCTTAGAGTGAGCTAATCCAGGAATATCTTTCCAGTTCTGGAGAGTTTTCCTCTCGGCCCATTTCCAGATAGTGTCTTTGGCACTGCTTTTGGCGATGCCGAAAAATGGTTCCGGTCCAATGAACTCGGATTCTGCACTTCTTTTCAAAGGGTGTCGGCTTTCTCATTGCCCTCCACCCCTTCATGCCCAGGTACTCAGAGTAGTGTTATCCTGTTACTGGTAGCAATACGATCCAGGGATTCGATGGAGTTCCACACCAGCTTCAAGTCCAGCCGGTTGGAGCTCAGTGCTTTTAAAGCTGCCTGGCTGTCTGATAAAATGTAAATGCGTTTGTTGACAAGATGATGGTTTACCAACTCTCTTGCACACAATTCTATAGCGAAAACCTCCGCCTGAAAGATGGTAGCATCCTTGCAGAGACTTACTGTGATGTCAACTCTCGGTTTTCTGCTGTACACTCCGGCTCCAACACCACTTGGGGTCTTTGAACCATCTGTATACAGTACATAAGCCGTCCCTGGAAAGAGGATCTCTCCCTTTTCCCATTCGTATCTTCTAGGAAGAAGAGTTTCACCAGTAAGTGAATTGTCTAATTACGTTGCCATGAAATTAAAAATATATGTATAAAATAATTGTTATTGTTATATTGTATAGGAAAAAAATGTTACATGTAGAAAGTTCCCTCAATATTTTAGGATTTTATGTACCAATTTCATCATATATATAAAAAAAACCGTTTCTTTTTCCCATCAACTTTAATTTAATTTTTAAGCAGAGAAAAAGTTGATAATTAAGAGAGACGGTCGCCATCTTCTCAATTTTGACACTAATGATGCTCAATCAGCTCCGAAGAGAGTATGCGAAATTCTATTAAGATAATAATGTCAAAAGCGCCTTTCTATGAGACGGTGCCGGTGTTCGGGCCACAGCAGCGTCGTCACTACGTAATTACCTAAAGCTACCTACCCGATAATTACGCTCTCCGGGGTGATGGCCTCTACGCTACAGGGTGGTGTATTATTAGGTTAATGAAACAATGCTTTAAATTAAAATTAGCTGTTATCTTTAATTACAACACAGCAGACTAATATATTCAGTGATCCCACTTTAAACTAGATAGGAATTCAGGTAAACTTAATTTTTCTATCAACGTCTCGTGGAAAGAACAGAAAAAAAATGGATAATTTTTATCCACTACTATTATTAGATTATTTATGAGGTGTTCAAGTCGAGAAGATAAGAAAATTATAAAATGTTCAAGTAGTGGAAAAAATAGCATATAAACCACGGTAGAGAAGATTGGTGTATAATATACTATTGTTTGGAAAAAAATTTCAATTAAAGAAAGTAAATAACAACATATACTATATGGTTAAAAACTAACTGCACAATATTATAACAAAGTAACAATCGCAGTGAATTTTCCGTTGTTAATAAATCCTAGCTGGACCCAAAACTAAAACAAAAGAGTAATTTATCGGAGAATCTCATGTTTAGTCCATTGTGTGCGAACCGGAAGTTATCTATTTTGTGTATTGTTAAACTCACCCGCCACCGCCGGCGGCATCCATTTTGAAAGACTTGCCCGCATTCAACTATACTATACTCGATTTAGCTACCACCTAACCCCTTTTAGTGCTTTTGATAAAAATATTTCGGTGTTTATTAGTCCCAGGAAGGGTATTTAAATCAGACAATATTCGTAGACAATGCGAAACGATATTCGACAAGATTGTTTAACACGGTTAAAATATAAACGGGTATATTGGGATTGAAGTCGTAGATGTAAGTATAAATCAAAAATTTTTGTTGTAGTTCGATTAAAAAGATCGATGTAGTCAATATGGGTAAATAATTAAATCACTTGCATTATAAGTGTTATCCCCCTTATCTAACTGGACTCATGTTATGAAAATCGTCGACCTTTGATTTCTACAATGTACATTTTTATATGAATAGTTTACGAATAATTCCATCCCTTATTGGAGGGAAGGAACCCTTTCGAAAAATTTAAATAGCAATGGGTGGTAAGTGATAGCTCAATTAAAAGGGGGTTTTATTCTCTATTAAATCGTGCAAAGGAATTAAAATTTGCTACATTAATTTGGAAATGCTGGAAACAGTAATAGATTAACTGATAGTGGCTACTGTCGAAAATAATGTAGACGAACTAGAGATGGAAATTATTTTTCAACAAGATAGAACATAATAAACAATCTACCTCTAGCGACTTTTAATAAGTGGTGGAACAAAAGTGAAACCTTTGAAGAGCTTAAGGAAATTATCATAATCTTTATTTTAAAACCAAAAAAGGATCCAAATCTGACATCTTCTTACCGTCCACTTTCACTCACGTCTTGCATCTTGAAAACTTTTGAAAGGATGATTAAGGCTAGACTGGAATGGTACTTGGAATATAACTCCAAGCTACCAATCTCTCAGTATGGGTGTCGACGCGGTACTGGTACCATTGAAGCTGTATCACAATTGGTAACAGATATTCAGTGCTCATTCTCTAAAAATTCATACGTAGCAGCTTTATTTGTTGATCTTAAAGGTGCTTATGACTCAGTTGATCTGAACATGCTAACTGAGAAATTAATCTCTTTAGATATAAATCCGCAAATTTTTCAAAACCTCGTTAACTTGTTTAGAAACCGAAAAATTTACATCAAGGATCAAAATAATGTTTTGCATGGTCCCAGGGTGGTAGATCACGGCCTACCTCAAGGTGCTGTTTTAAGCCCACTTCTTTTTAATGCATACACTCACGGCTTACATTGTATACTCGACTCAGAAGTTAAATGCATACAGTACGTGGATGATTTTTGCTTTTACACAATACAGGATAGCTATAACCAATGTGTTAGTGTTTTAAAATATATTGCCTATTGTCTTAAGAGGTGGTTTTATGAGCACTCATTAACAATATCTCCAGAAAAATCAGCAGTTGTCTTCTTTACAAGACACAGACTCCGTAATCCTGATAAAATTACTCTGAGTGGTTTAGAAATATCTGTAAAAAAAGAATACAAATATTTGGGTATAGTTTTAGATTGTAAGCTGCTATGGAGCAGTCATATTAACCATCTCAGGAGTAAATGCGAAAAGGGTATCAATATGTTAAAATGTGTCTTGTATGGCTCCGCCGCTAATGTTCATCTAAAAAAAATCGACAGAATACAATATAATGCTGTGAGAATATGTATTGGTGCATTACAATCATCACCAACCCAAGCAATTTTAGCAGAAGCACATGAGCCTTCTCTTGATATTAGACGTGGTGTTCTAGCCTTTAAGAAGATTTGTCAACTAAAAAGTTTTCATTCTATGAATCCGATTCATAAATCAATTTACCAAATATTCATAGAAAATTTTACTAACAATTTTTGGATTAAAAAGAATAGCCCACAATTGGCTGATGCATACACTATTTTCAACAATTATACCCACTTGATATCTCCCCATGAGAAACTGTTATACTACCAACATATAACGAAGTCCATACTGCTAACCAGGCTCACCTTAATTTACTCTTATCCAATTACTCTAATTTCTTAAAGATCTACACTGACGGTTCGAAAACTTCAGATGGTACAGGTTTTGCCTTTTTCATAGTAGACACTAACACACACATTCAGCATAGAATACCAGACCACTGTTCCATATTCACTGCTGAAATGTTGGCAATTGTAAGTGCTTTAAATTGGTTATTAAAGCAAGACTATAACCACAATGCTTTAATTCTGTCAGATTCCAGATCTGTTCTTGAATCAATGATCAACCCTTCCTTTAACAGACATAGTCGATGGCCTAGCAAAAGAAGCCACAACTCTATCAGTTTTTAGAAAACATAATAACCTGAAGGACATTATTAATACTGGTAAAAAAGAGTACACTAAAAAATGGGAAAGTAATTGGAAAAAATTTGTAGAAATGTCTAAAAATCACTACACTTTAATTCATCCCACTTTGCCAAGCCGCGTTCCACATATTAGTGACTACAAAGTAAGTAGGGCATACTCCGTCACCATCACACGATTAAAATTAAATCATGGCAGATTTCCCGCACACATGCACAGAATTGGTCTTGTCCAGACTGACCTCTGTACATGTGACAATGAATCCTTAGCCGATCTGAACCACATTTTCTCCTCATGTAGAAATTACCATCAAAGCCGTCAAACACTTTTTAAAATCCTCTCTGATAACAACATAATGCCTATAAACCTCACACACCTATTATGCCTTAACTCTAAAAGCATCTTTTTAAGAAATATCAAACTTGACATCTGAATAATAAATTTAAGTTTATAATATACCAACATTCTGTGGCAAACGGATTCTCCAATGCCAACCCTCCTTTCAACAACAACAACAATAGAATTCATCCTCATTTTGCAGTTGCTATGAAGAATTATTTGAATAGTGTTTTTAAAGCGCGATGAATCGAGCCCCGAGGATCTGTGTAATGACCTCCATGATCACCAGATCTAACGCTTTTAACGCTTTCAGGGCGGCAACTTTTCTCATTTTTTCTCCAACTATATGGAGGCTTTTTGCATATCAGACGGATGTGACCCATTTTATTTAAAAATTACGAACTTTATTTTTGATTCAAAAAACATTAAACATGTAAGTTTATGAAAATAAACTAATATTGGAAAGCAAAAAAAAATTTTGGATGAAAATTCTTATAAACGCACATTAGAAATCGGGTTCTTCCCGTCACAATCTTTGCACATGTATCTGTGTTTTTTCTTTTTTCTCTCTTTTTATTCGTAGATCTTTGCGCATCAGAAATTGGGGCTCTCTATCTTTACGTGGAACCTCATCTACAAACTGTCTTGTATTTAGCCTAACAAGTCCATGATCGTAAGTTATATTACGTACGATAATAAAAAAACTGAAAATTTTGATTATTTAAAATATTTAAAAAAAATTGCCCACCTCTCAAGCAACTAACGAATAACCGTTATATAAAAATTGGAGATGGCGTTGTTTCCCTATGTTGGAGTCAAGTACAAAACATGAGCGTTCAAAAGACAAAGATCCAGTGCATGCAGAAATAGTTTCTTGTACCATTTTATTGTTTTGCTGGTGCAATAAAGAGAAATCGTCATATCTGTTATCAATTGCTCCCATTTGTTTATCGTCCACTACAAAAAGAGGCTTCTTTGGTGATTTTGTCTTTGGTAGCAAGAGGAACTATCTTATTTTCATACATACTTGAAAGCATATGTACGTCTCGGTGTTTTTTCTATTTTAGAGCTAAAATATTCTCGCTGCTCCTAAAATCAATTTCCACTTTTTGGATTTTCTTTTCAAACATCGGCACTATCTTGGTTTTCTGATTTTTCACTTTCTTTTCCAACACACACTATAAAATTTAAAATATAGGCTGTTTCGCAACTACAAAAAGCTTTATTTCAAATTTATGTCTATGACACTTAAATAAAATCATGCTTTCATCTATCACGAGATTTTGGAAAGTATAAAATTAGGTGTTCAATTTTTTTTTGTATTATGTCTAATATGGGTTCCATTTTGTTTAGGCAGTTATTTGAAGATTGAACTTTATTATTTTGACAACGTAGAATTTTTTAAAATTAGCAAGTATCTATCACGTGACATAGCCTCCCTAAAAAAAGGGTGTTGCATACAGAAAATCTGAGTTAGAATAATTTTTTATATCGGATTTTTTTACGTGTTACATTAAAAGTATAAGAGCCAGAAAAGCAAATAATTCTCCCTTGTCAACACCCTTATAATTTTTAACTACTTTTTATTTAGCGTAGAGATTAGTATTTTCAACAATCAAATCGATGATTGCTTCATCAAAGAGAAACAAAAAGAAGTCTAATTCAGATGATTCGCCTGAAAGATTCCGATTTTTTATTTCACTATTATTATCATCAAACTCGAAAACTGTTTGACGAAATTCTCGTTATTCTCACTTCAAGACATTATATCCTTCGTCAGTCCCGCCAGATCTATCTAAGTTATTATATTCGTCCTGTTCATCTTTCTTGACACAATTCTCGTCTCCTTCCTGATAATCTCTTTTTCAGAACTATCAGATTCTGCTTGATATTCACTACCACTTAGCTTTAGATAGCACATCTGCCAGCCAATCACGAAATTCTACATCCACATTGAAGCCAAACAACGAAACAACGAACAATCTACAAAAAGCAATGGTGTGTTTTACAGAAACAACTAAAAGATTCTGTACATTTCCTTACAAGACTAATTTGTCAGTAGATAGAACGTCCTTTAACTTTAAAGGCTCTGTGTGAATCAGAGTGAATGTATTTAGTAGATTTGTGGACTTGTAGTAATAGAAGTTTGGTTCAAAAAATCACACATAAGTTATCGCGTGGTCGAATAAAGATTTCGAAGGACCACCCTATAATTATTACAAGTTTAGGGGACGTGGGACAATAAAACATATCGTCCTGCTTTCTGATAAAATTTAATAAACAAGCTTTAAACTTAAAAGGTTAACACATAAATTTACAATAATTAAACAATGTTTATCTAATAGTAAACAACAACAATAGAAGTTTAGCTAATAGTAAACAACAACAATTAAACAGAAATTCATCTACTAGTAAACAACAATTAAATTATACTAGTAAACGACAACAATTAAATAGGTAATGTTTGATACAGTACTTTTAAATGAAAGTAAGAACAAGACATAAATAGTTCCGAATATAGTACAATATATTTTACAACAGCGCTTATAAAAAGATATAATTACAGAAAAAAGGGTGTCCATAAGAGGAGCTCTCCCTTGGTATATCCTGGACCGTGTCCTAAGGAATTCTAAGTTGTTCTATTAAGTTTGGCAACATCGCTCTCATGCACGATGATCCATATGATTGATTAATTATAGAATAGACCCGTGGTCTTTGCATATTTGTAATAAAATGGAAAAGATCTGTTACACAGGTAGAAAACGAAGCACTATATTAATTTACATGTTAACTGCTCGACGGTTGAAGTGGAAGAGAGGGTTGTCACGGTGCTCACCTTGACGGGAGCCGTGGTTGAGAAAAAAGGGAACTAAACAGTGGCGTAGCAGAGTTTCAAAAGTTAAAGTGATTTTAACAGGCTCAGTAAGTAAAGGCAATGACGTTTAGAATAAAACTTTACAAGTTGATTTCTTATACAATTGTCACAATCTAATCGTCATTGTACTTAGTTACAGAACCGTTAAAGTTAATGAACGTCCTACTACTGACAGTATTGAACGATAGTTTTGATCCACAACATCCCACCAACAAAGGAAACTTAAACAACTTCAGTTTTACTACAATCTCTAGTCTATCCAACAATGATTTTGTTAGTTTTGGATCGGATAATATCATGGAGATAGATTTGCACCAAAAACAGATAAATGCTATAGGTGATGGAGATTTAAAAGGGTTATTTTGCCTTAATAAGCTAGATCTAAGTTTCAATAAGCTTTCTAATTTAACAGAAGATAGCTTCGAAGCACTAGAAAATCTTAAAGAACTAGATTTAAGCCAAAATCAATTAGTAGATATTCCTGATACTGGAATGGCATTTTTAACACTAAAAAACCCTAATAAATTTATCTTTCAACAAAATGCAAACTTTAAATAATCTTTCATTTATGATGATGTATAAGTTAGAAATACTAAATTTGGGCCATAATAAAATCAGAACAAGAGATGATAGAGTTTTTAATTATTTAACTGCATTAATAGAGTTACGTCTTTGGATAAATCTAACTGGAATATTATATTTTACTATTCCATAATCTAAAAATAGATTTAATTATTCTTTTCGTGCGTCATTGGGTTTGAGCCATGTGCAAAAATATAGTTGTATTAAAGTTGGTCCTTCGAACTGATATACCTAGTATAATTATGCCAACTTATATTGATTCTTAATAATATTTGTTCAGTCTTAATAATAACATTTTAGTTGAATCGCTTGCAGATAAATTCTTTCGATACTGGTGTTAATTTTAGTTTTTATTAATTAGAACGGTTAATTTTTTTTACAGTTTTTTAAATGTTTACTGGATTAGGATAAATTTTGGAAATTTAAAAATTTAGATCTTGCTAAAAATAGCTGGTTTTGTGAAGATTTGAAAGCTATAAATTATAGATCTTACTATTCCTCGATGTATATGTGGTGGTAAGAAAAAATATTTTCAAAATACAATTTATAATTTTCTTAATTTTCCGATATAAATTCAATAAATTAGATTTTAGCCTCCCAACTATTTCTTTTATAGCGGGTTTCTCGGTTTAAGTCCAAACCATACGATGTGATGTGAGTCATTATATGTGTTCTCTAATTAACGCGCTTTCGGTAAAATTCTCTCAGGAAGCAATTCTACCTTTTGATGTCGAAAGTTCATAAATACTTTAACAAATAGCGAACACATTAGGTCCCCTGTCCTT
Organism: Neocrepidodera transversa; assembly: GCA_963243735.1. Lineage (NCBI taxonomy): Eukaryota > Metazoa > Arthropoda > Insecta > Coleoptera > Chrysomelidae > Neocrepidodera > Neocrepidodera transversa. Next base: position 7,010,366 of record OY725354.1, read on the forward strand.
AACCCTTTGTTTCGTTCTTCATTCGCTTTCCCTTCGGGTATCGTTATCTGTTAAACGGGTAGGAATTCGTAAATTTGTGTTGAAAAGTACTCGATATTCGCATTAATTATATGTTTAATCAAATTTTTTGCAATAAAAAAAATACATGTTAAGGGTTAATTTCCCGCGATTTTTATTTTTACCTCTCGCCCTTCAGATAAGAGAGGTATAGGAATCATGCTAAAAATTGGGTAGTGAGTTTTCAATGGATAAACACGTTTTGGGGTCCCTAGAATACGATTTTAATATTTTCGCGATGATGTCTGTGTGTGTGTGTTAGTGTGTGTGTGTGTGTTAGTGTGTGTGTGTGTGTTTGGATGGATGTTGTAGTAACGATAACTCAAAAACTACTGAATAAAAAAATTTGAAATTTTGCATACAGGATTCTGATACCCTAGATTAGATCTGATTAGATTTTGGTGCCAATCGCACAACCGGAAGTGGCAGTTGCTATGGGTGATGACGCCATTATTATAGAAAACGGCAATAAAGTTTTACACATATATTTTGTATACCCTACAGTTTATTTTCATCTCATTAAAATTTTCGAAACTTTTGCCATTGTTGCCAGATTTACAAAAATATAATTTTTTTTCATACTTTTTTGTGTCAACCTGTAAATTTTTGATTCAAAAACGGCGAGAGGTCATGTGCTGGCCACATCAGATTTTTTCTGTAATATAAGGGGCAAAGTCCTGACTGACTGATATAGAATTAACGTAGAGCTAAATCTACTTAACCCAGAGACTTGAAATTTCGAGAATTAGTTAAGAAAGGATTTTGTGAAATTTTGAATTTAAGGGGTAGAAAAGGGTGAAAAACGGTGGCTGACATAGAATAAGTATATCTATGTGTTGACGCACTTATTCGAGCGGGTGGTAGTAGGGAAAAATAGATAACAATAGGAAAAAATCGGTTGTGTCACCTCAAAACTTTCCCGACGAGTATCCACGAATACTTTTGACATTTTTTAATTTTTGACAGGTGACAGCTGGAGAAATAATTTTGACTGTTCTGAATAGAGTTTTTCAAGATCTTTCAAATGATATATTGCAGGTTCAATTCCATGACATAATGCATCTGTCATTTTTTGATAGTAACACTCACGTTTGACAGATGTCATACAAAAACTAATGAGTTCTTTCGACGGGTAACCCAAACCCATATACCAAATTTCATCTCAATCGGATTAATACTTTTTCAGATATTTTTTGCTAGTTTCAAATTTTGACATTTTTTTAGTTTTGACAGGTGACAATTGGAAAAATAGTTTTGATTGTTCTGAATAGATTTTTTCAAGAGCTTTCAAATGACATATTGCACGTCAAATTCCATGAGACATTGCATCTGTCATTTTTTGATAGTGACACTTTCGTTTGACAGATATCGTACAAAAACTAATGAGTTCTTTCGACCGGTAACTCAAACCCATATAACAAATTTCAGGGCGATCGGATTTATACTTTTTCAGATATTTAATGCTAAAATTTCAAATTTTGACATTTTTCTATTTTTGACAGGTGACAGTTGGAGAAATGTTCCAAAAGGAGTTTTTCAAGGGCTTTCAAATGACATACTGCAAATAAAATTCCGTGAGATATTGCATCTGTCATTTTTTGATAGTGACACTTCCGTTTGACAGATGTCGTACAAAAACTATTGGGTTCTTCCAACGGGTAACCCAAACCGGTATACCAAATTTCAGCTCAACCGAATTAAACGTGTGGCCTCGATCGTGGAAGAATACACACAGACAGACAGACAGACTTCCATCTGGAAATGGTCTTAATCGTCTCAGGAGACCCGAAAATGAATATTTTCGTATTTATCTCGAAATTTTTTTTGGATCGTTCACAATACTTTCCCTTCTAGGAGGTGGGTCGGGAAAGTAAAAATAGGGTAAAATAGGGAAAATTGGGAAAAAAATGAATAATACGACAAAATAGGAGAAAAATACGCAAAAATTGTGACTACTAGTTAAAAATGAGGAAAATAATAAAAAACAGGAAAAAATAGAAAAATAGGAAAAATGGAAAAAATACGGAAAATAGAAATAATTAGAAAAAATAGAAAATAATACGAAAAAAAGCGAAATTTAGGGTAAAATAGAGAAAAGTACAAAAAATAGGGAAATGTAGGGCAAAATAGGAAAAATAGATAGATTAGAAAAAAATAGAGAAACATATGGAAGTAGGGAAAAAGTGAAAAATGAAGAAAATAAGAAAAAATGGAGAAAGTAGGATAAAATAGGGCAAAATGCGCAAAAATAGGGAGTATAAGGGATAAATGGGAAAAATAAGGAAAAAATAATGGAATACAAGAAAAAATAGGAAAAAATTAGAATGAAAAAATAGCAAACTGTAAGGAAATATGGGAAAAATAGAGTAAAATAAGGAAAAATTAGAGTAAAATAAGGAAATATATATGTAAATAGTGAAAAATAGGGAAATGAGGGAGGACATATAAACACAAGGAAAAATAGGGGAAATATTATGAAATTAGATGATAATAGGGAAAACAGAAAAAAATAAGGAAAAATAGGGAAAATAGGAAAAAATAGAGGAAAATGGGGAAAAATAAGAACAAATAAGGAAAACCGGAAAAAAATAAAAAAGAGGAATAACTAGAAAGAAATGAAGAAAATTAAAAAAATAGAGACAATGCGAAAAATAGAGCAAAATGGGGAATATAAAGAAAAACACGAAAAAATAGGCATATTAGAAAAAATAGAGAAAATTAGGGAAACATATGGGAAACTAGTGAAATTTAGGAAAGACTAAGGAAAATAAGGACAAACATGTAAATATCGAGAAATTAGAGATAACAGGGAGAAATATGGAAAAATAAGGGAAAACAGGAAAATAGGGAAAAATATTTAAAAATACAAAAAAATATGGAAACATTGTGAAAAATAGGAGAAAATCAGAAAATGATAGATAACATAGAGAAATTAGAGATAACTAGAGAAAAAATACTAAAAACAGAAAAAAATAGATAATAATGAAAAATAGGGTTAATACGAAGAAATAGGAAAAATATAGAAATTAGAGAAACATTATGAAAAAATATAGAAAAATACTGAAAAAAATATGGAAAAGCGGGGAAAAAAGAGAAAATAAAAAATAATAACAATAAATTGGAAAAAATAAGAAGAAATGGTTAAAAATATTGAAAAATAAAGAATCATAGGGAAAAACAATTTTTAAGATGCCAACTAAGTATTATTTTACCTGAAAAAGTACCCAACTAAGAAGGTTCCAAATAAGCATTTGTTTTCTGTTTACTTAACATCACTAGCATAATTAAAATGATTTATTCGTCCACCGGCCGAAAAGAAAAAAAAAATTTTCGAAGACGCCCACCGCTGATGAGTTTCGAATTGCCGATATGGTCCCCTCGTAACCACGTTGCGATATCAAGGTGACGCTCATTGGTATCGTACCAAAAAGTACGTTAGTAACGTACCGACTCACTGATTGGAGATACAATTTTTTTCGCGACTTCGATTGGTTGCTCGTTTTGTACGGCAATTGGCCGCGTAATATTCTTTTGTTTGTTGTATTTAGTTACATTTTGCAATTTCGCTAGCTTTGTTTTATTTGTTTGGCTTAAATTCATTTAGCTTAATAACGAGTCTCTTTTTTAATGCTTATTGGCAGGGAGCGCGACTAAAACGCCATCTGATGGTTGCATAAAATCTGGCTCGACAATTATGAGAAGTATGTAAAAAATTAAAATTTGTTATAAAAAAATCTCATTAGAATTTATAAGCATATAAATAAAAAATTAGATTATATTTTTGAAAGAGAAAATTCAATAAAACATGTAAATAAATATCAATAACTATGATTCTTAGGTTAGGTTAATCAGTGACATCCAAACAAATAATACATGACAGCTACAATAATAAAAATTTATGAATATTTGCTAGATTTTCAGTCACAATAATTTATCATACTTTTTTTTAAATAATTTTTAGGCGATGATGAATGTAATTATTCAATCAAACCTGATTTTAGTCTATTTAATCAAACCGGATTGAAGTCAATTACTCATCAAATATCATTTCAATCCCAAACGATGGACAAAGGGAAGCACGTTAGAGATGTGAAAGAATTGAGACATAGTGGCAGAATTTATTTAATCACATCGATTAATTGTAGAATAAAACACACATTCGTCCAAGTAGGTTATACATTACTTACTTACTGCATTTATCCAGTTCTTTCTTTTCTCTAATTTTCTAGTAGCTCTTGAAAATGTGTAAAATCTGCACTTACTATTTCTCCCTGTATTTTTGTAATTAACAACATAACAACTATTAAGAACCATTTTTATATTTAATTTTGACGGGTTTATTTATGACAAGAGCCAAATTTTGACAAATACTACATTCGTATTTTGTATTTAGACAAAAAATATGAGATAATTATTATTTTAAATATCTAATAAAATCTCTCAGTGTAACATCGATATAACGATATATAATTTAATTTGATTTGTTTGATAACGTCCACTGCTACTAAATACCGAACATTAAATTCTAAAATTTTCAAACTGTAGGTCATTTCATGAATATCTGATTCGGGCGTACAATTTCAACGCTCTGTTCTGATAATTTCATAGTTGTTATTTGTGGCTGATGTGGTAACTGGGTAGCAGGCACTCGGACATTTGCAAGGTAAACAAACTAATGGCACATAGAAACAATATCTCTATTTATGTTTGTTTGCAACGCAACGGTCAATACGAACGCGTTTGCTACAATAACAATATCAGAATTTTATTCAACAAGCAGCATAGATATTGAATTATTATGTGATTTTATAAAAAAAGTTCTTTGGTCTGTCATTTTTAAGATATCTATTGGGTTAACCTTTAACTGCGGCTATCGTATACCAAGTGTCCGTCCGAAAACTTTAAATGGAATTATATCTGGTGTTTTAAAAGTTATCGATTTGAAATGTTTTAATGCCATTAAGGAAATAAGGGGACTATTAATAGTATATGATGTAACTTACAAAAAAAAATGTTCACCGTTTACATTTAAGCAATAATACAATCTATTCTCGAAAGCGTGACGAACATTTTCAAAGACTTGTTGTGTTAAATTTCTACATTCCTCTATGATTCTATTACGCAAATCATCAATGGATTCTGGTGGTGTCCTGTAAACAACAGACTTCAAATCTCTTCATAAAAAGAAATCCATTGGTGTCAAATCTGGAGAGCGAGCTGGCAATGCAGTGGAACCCCTACGACCTATCCAGTGTCCTGGAAAAACGGTATCCAAATATTGCCTTACTAGTGGAGTCATTCTACGGCGAGGTTCGTAAAAATTTTGATATAACTATACCACAACGACAAAAAGTTTCGTAATTAGACCAAAAATAAGATGTCGTGATTTTTGACAGGATTGGTTTGGGGGAACCACCCCTGGAATCCGAAAAACAGGTTTTTGATGTATTTTTTGGGTCAATTTACGTTTTTTTTTTTAACCCTTTAGACTTCTAGCTAAGATTTGGGATTTGAACCCTTTTATTGTCAATGATTGAGGAATCTTCAGTCAAAATTTGGAGTGGGTGCGATCATTTCACCCCCTGGAATAGATATAAATATACGTTTTTTGGGCTATTTTGGTCAAATCTCGCCGAATCGGATAAAATTTGGTGAACAAGTGAGTCATGATGACCACAATAGGTGGTCCAAAAATGAAGTCAAAATATGTAATGTTTTTGGTTAAAATCTAAATTTGGCCGATTCACCCCCTAATTTTGAAGTGGACCCCCATTATAACCAACGAGTAGAGTACTCTGCTTGGGCTTTAATTAAAGGTTATTTTATATAGTTTCACATGGTGTAGGTCTGTATAACATGGATTTTGAGTTTCGCCCATTATTTGGACATTTACGGTATATATATTTACAGGGCATTTCTTTTATCATGTACTAACATTGCCATCTTCTAAGCCATAAGAGATACGAAGATGATTAAATAAGCAAAAAGTTAGATAGTACAGGGAAAACTTAAAATGCGATATTTATTTTTCTGCCCATAAAATTTTTATTTAAAAACTATCAAAAAATAAAAAACGACAGTTTTATTGTATCTGAAATTTTCTACAAAAGTGCACTAATAAATCTTTGATACGACGTTTCGTGTCTTAACAGCCATCATCAAGTTTTGTAAATGTGAACCTGTCTTTTTTATTACAAATAATTATAAACCGTTAAATTCCAAATTTAGTCATATATCACCCTTGTCATTTTAATGACGTTTTATCTAAAATAACTAACATCACCAGTGATAATAATTGTTATTTACGATCCTGTCGTAGTTATTTTGTAAATTTGTTTTAATTTTGTCAAAATGAATGTAACATTACCTTACAATTTCAAAACGAATACGACAATGGGTATATAAAGATAATAAAAAAACGAAGATTTAAGATTTTAAATCTGATATTACCTAAATCCAATTTTTAATGTCAATTTTTATTAAAAATTATTTTCATAATTCTCAAATCTTTATTGTAGTAAATACCAATTTTGTCCAAAAAAACGATTTCTATTTCACTTGGAGCAATTAAATAGCATCTCAGTTCTTTTACCGCTTTTTTTTGGACAAAATTGGTATTTACTACAACAAATTTAAAAAATAACTACGATAGGACCGTAAATAAAAATTATTATCACTGATGATGTTAGTTATTTAGATAAAACGTCGTTAAAATGACAAGGGTGATATATAACTAAATTTGGAATTTGGCGGTTTATAAATATTTGTAATAAAAAAATACAGGTCCGCATTTAAAAAAAAACTTGATGGTCGCTGTTAAGACGTGAAACGTCGTATCAAAGATTTATTAGTGCACTTTTGTAGAAAATTTCAGATACAATCAAACTTTCCTTTTCTATTTTTTGATATTTTTTTAAATAAAAATTTTATGCGCAGAAAACCAAATATCGCATTTTAAATTTTCCCTGTATAACTCGAGAAGGGCGAGAGTCCCTGTAGATTTTTTTCGAGCAGTGTAATGTTCTTCAAAATAGTTATTTACTCATCTTCGTATCTCTTATGGTTTAGAAGATGGCAATGTTAGTACATGATAAAAGAAACGGCCTGTAAATATATATACCGTATGTGTCCAAAAAATGGACGAAACTCAAAAGCCATGTTATACAGACCTAAGCCATATGAAACTATATAAAATAACCTTTAATTTAAGCCCAAGCAGAGTACTCTATAAATCGTTGGTTATAATGGGGGTCCACTTCAAAATTAGGGGGTGAATCGGCCTTATTTGGATTTTAACCAAAAATATTACAAATTTTGACTTCATTTTTGGACCACCTATTGTGGTCATCATGACTCACTTGTTCACCAAATTTCATCCTATTAGGCAGAGATTTGACCAAAATAGCCATATTTAACGTATATTTATATCTATTCCAAGTGGTGAAATGATCACAGCCACTTCAAATTGGGACTGAAGGTTCCTCAATCATTGACAATAAAAGGGTTCAAATTCCAAATCTTAGCTAGAAGTCTAAAGGGTTCAAAAAAAAATAAAACTAGTAAATCGACCCAAAAAATACCTCAAAAACCTGTTTTTCGGGTATTAGGGGTGGTTCCCCCAAACCAATCCTGGCAAAAATCACGACATCTTATTTTTGGTATAATTACGAAACTTTTTGTCGTTGTGGCTTAGCTATATCAAATTTTTACGAACCTCGACTTATTTTTCCGTAGAATGACTCCACTATACTTCTAAAGAGAAATGAGGAGAAGCTCCGTCTTGCTAAAAATATAATTGATCCACCTGCATTTGATCTAAGTTTTCTTCCAAGCACTGAATTATAAGCGGATGTATTAATTCTTCCAAAACCTCTAGATATCTTGGTCCAGTTAAATTGTCCTGGTAGAAAATTGGCCCAATTATTTGGTTATTAAGAATTCCAGCACATACATTAATTTTTTGGGGACGTTGCGTGAACTCTTCTGGGAAAACGTGGGGATTAACATCGCCCCAATGTCGACAATTGTGTCTATTAACTAAACCATTTAAGAAAAAAAAGATTCGTCACTAAAGCAAATATTTATAATTTGCCGAATCATACCTGTCATAGTTTCACAAAATTTAACCCTTCTATCGAAGTCATCGTCACCTAACTCTTGATGAAGCTATATTTTATAAGGGTGCATTTTATTTAATTTTAATATTTTATGGCACGTTGATTTTGCCACCCCCATAGTTTCTGATAATTTTCATCTGAAAACTGTGGGTCTAAATGTACGCGACCAAGAACTGCTACTCTCGTGCACCATGATTATTCCTATCATGTTTTTTATTATTTACCGATCCAGTTTGAAAAATTTTTTGTATTAAGGTACATTTTTGTTGGGATGGGTTTTCGTTAAATAATGTTGCCGTCTGCGAATAGTTTCTGTTTGCAGTTCCATATAAAACTACAATTTCAGTTCATATAAAACTACAATTTCAGTTCATTCTTCTCACAAATACACAGACAGACAGACACACAGACAGACAGACTAAATGGTCTTGATCGTCTCAGATGATCTTAAAATGTATATTTCCATCTTTCTCGAAAAAATTTTTTAGCTTGTTCACAATACATTTTTTCCAGACTCGAATTTGAAAAAAACATCAAGACTGCATATTTCACAAAAATTTAAAAAAACAACGGAAGCAAGAGTGCGTCTTCTTGCAAACGAATTTTAAAAAATAGAAATAAAAAACACATTTTTCCACAAAAACACTAGAAAAAAATTCAAAAGTATTTTTACACAGACAAATGCGGAAAAAAGCGAAAATGATTTTTTTTACATATAAATTGGTATAAAAGCAAGAATGGATAAAAAACTAGAAAAAAGAGCAAAAATGCGTTTTTTCACGCATACATTGAGAATAAAGCAAGAATGGATTTTCTACATAAAAATTGGAAAAAACAGCATACTTTTTTTACACAAATTTGAAAAAAAAAACAAAAGCAAGAATATATTTTTCATTATTTAAATTTGAAAAAATGCAAAGTGCATTTTATCTCACACAAATTTTAAAAGAAACAAGCAACAATGCATTTTTCTACACGAAAAACTAGAAAAAACAGCAGAAATGCATTTTTCCACACAAAAAATTGAAAATAACAGCAAAGACGCATTTTTTTTTAACAAATTCGAAAAAAAAAAACAGAAGCACGAATGCTCACTCGAATTTGAAAAAAAACGCAAAAATGTATTTTTCCACAAAAAAAATTGGAAAATACAGCAAAAACGCATTTTTTCACATATAAATTGGTAAAAAATCAAGAATATATTTTTCCACATAAAAAAACCAAAACAAAATGCGAAAAAAACGAGCCTATCACACAGGAAGACTAAAAAAAAAGTAAAATGCGTATTTTCACACATAAAATAGGAAAAAAGAAAAAAATTTGATATGGCAAGAATGTATCTTCTCTCAAAGGAATTTGAAAAAAAAAATCGGTTGTTTTTCAGATATTTAGTGCTAAATTTTCAAACTTTGACATTATTTATTTTTGACAGCTGACAGTTGGAGAAATAATTTTAACTGTTCTCAATAGAGTTTTTCAAGGGCTTTCAAATGACATATTGCAAGTCAAATTCCGTGACATATTACATCTGTCATTTTTTAATAGTGACACTTCCGTTTGACAGATGTCGTACAAAAACTAATTGGTTCTTCCGACGGGTAACTCAAACCTATATACCAAATTTCAGCTCAATTGGATTAAACGTCTGGCCTCTATCGTGGAAGAATACACACAGTCAGACAGACAAACAGATATTTTTGTTAGCTAGTACTTTCCCTTCTCGGAGGTGGGTCGGGAAAGTAAAAATTTATAGAATTTGTGTAATTGAATTTAAAATCTTCAGAAAAAACGACAAAAACCCGATAAAGATAAGCTACTGATTGTCATCCATGGAATATTGCATGTTCTAGTTCAATTTTCACAAATCTAAGTCGGGTCTGGGAGGCAGAAGGCGGCTAAAATGTGAGGCGACTATCAGTACAGAAAATGGAGGCTTTATAATCCAATTTTTGCTTGGCATATTGAACCGATATCACGCAGCGCTATACGGTGTACATTCCGCCCCCAGAGGTCATACAAACGAATAAAAATGATTTTACATATTTTTACTATGCATCGAATATATGTATATCCCATTTATTTTATAGCAGAATTATTCGTGAAATAATAATATTCAAGTCTTCAATTTAGAAATAATTCATAATAATAAAAATTTTTTTATAAGAATTGAAATGCTTACCTCCCCTCTTGGAAATCTTCGACACGTTTCTACAGTTGATATAATAGTTGCAATATTGCTCCCCCCCCCCCCCCCCCCAATAATATTGCTGTAATCCCGACACAAAAATTAACGTAGTTATCAAATTCCATGAAAAACGTTTAAAAAGTGACAAAATTTTAAAGAAAAATGGGGAATTTTAGGAGGAAGAGGGGTATTTTAGACGAAACAGTGACAAAAATCAGTAATTTTAAGAAAAAATGGGGCAATTTAAAAAATTGCAATTTCAGAAAAAAAAGGACAAAGTTTGAGACAATAGAGGGAGAAAAAATTAAAAAAGTGCCTTTTTCAGAAAGATAAGAGGGGGAAAAGTGCCTCCTTAAGGGAGAAAAGAAGGAATGAAAATACTTGACACAAAAAAGTGCTTTTTTTCAGGAAAAAAAACAAAAATATAGAGAAATTTGAAAAAGAAAAAGGAGTTATTTTGGAGACACAATATTTGACACAAAAAATGCCTTTAAAGAGGGAAAAGAGGAAAAAAAGGACAAAAGATCTTATTTTTTAAAGAAAAGAGGGGTAATTTTGGAGGGAAAAAAAGTATGTTTTGAAAAGAGAAAGGAGAAATTTTGGGGAGAAAAAAGTCCAAAAAAGTCTTTTTTGGGATAAAAGAGGTGAAAAAATTAAAAAAGGTGGTTTTTTCAAAAAGAAATGAGGGGAAAAGTCATTTTTTGAAAGAAAAGAAAGGAAATTAAGCGCTTAAAAAGTGCCTTTTTGAGAAAGAAAAAATACTAAAAAATTGAGAAATCTTAAAGAGAAAAGAGAAGAAATTTTGGATAGAATATATTTGACACAAAAAGTGCTTTTTTTAAAGAAAAAAGAAGGAAAAAAGTACTTAAAAAGTGTAAAAAAAAGGGATAATTTGGAAACAAATATTTCACTCAAAAAAGTGTTGTTTTTAATTGAGAAACGAGAGGAAATTCCGGAGAGCAAATATTTGACACAAAAAGTAAGAAAGAAAAAAAGGGGAAAAAACTACAAAAAAGTGCTTTTTTTGAGAAAAGAGTAGTAATTTTGGAGAGAAAAAAAATGCAAAATATTTATTTTTTTTGAGGGAAAAGAGAGGAAAAATTGCAAAAAAGTGCTTTTTTCAGAAAGAAATGAGGGGAAAGTACCAAAAAAACTGGAGAAATTTGTAAGAGAAAAGAGGAGTAATTTCGGAGAGTGAAAAAAAGTGCTAAAAAGGTGGGTTTTGAAAGAAAAGAGTGGAAAAAGTAATCAAAAAGTGTCTTTTTTAAGAGAAAAGAGTGGTAATTTGGGAGAGTAAAAAAAAGTGCTAAAAAGATAGGTTTTGAAAGAAAAGAGGGGAAAAAGTGATCAAAAAGAGTCTTTTGAAGAGAAAAAAAGGGAATTAAAGTACTAAAAAAGTGTCTTTTTTAAGAGAAACGAGGGGTAATTTTGGAGAGAGAAAAAAAAGAACAAAAATTTATCTTTTTTAGAGGGAACAGTGGGGAAAAATTGCAAAAAAATACATTTTTCAGAAATAAATGAGCGGAAAAAGTACGAAAAGCTAGAGAAATTTAAAAGAGAAAAGAGGAGTAATTAAGAGGGAAAAAAGTGCTGAAAATGTGGGTTTAGAGAGAAAAGAGGGGAAAATGTAATCAAAAAGTGTCTTTTTAAGAGAAAAGAGGGAAAATGAAGTACTAAAAGAGTGTCTTTTTTTTAAGAGAAAAGAGTGGTAATTTTGGAGACTAAAAAAGTGCTAAAAATGTATCTTTTTTTGAGGGAAAAGAGAGGAAAAATTGTAAAAAAGTGTTTCTTTTTTTCAGAAAGAAATGAGCGAAAAGGAACCAAAATCTGGAGAAAATTTACACCGAAAAAAAGACAGTTTCAAATTGGAAAATAAAGTACAAAAAAAGTGTCTTTTTTAAGAGAAAAGAGTGGTAATTTTTAAGAAAAAAAGTGCTAAAAACGTGTATTTTGATAAGAGAAACGAGAAGTAATTTTGGAGAGAGAAAAAATAGTGCAAAAAATGTATCTTTTTAAAGGGAAAAGAAGGGAAAAATTGCAAAAAAGTGCTTTTTTCAGCGGAAAAAGTACCAAAAACTAGAGAAATTTGAAAGAGAAACGTGTAGTAATTTGGGAGAGGGAAAAAAGTGCTCAAAAGATGAGTTTAGAGAGAAAAGAGGGGAAAATGTAATCAAAAAGTGTCTTTTTAAGAGAAAAGAAGGGAAATAAAGTACTAAAAAAGTGTATTTTTTTTAAGAGAAAAGAGTGGTAATTTTGGAGACTAAAAAAGTACTAGCATTGTATCTTTTTTTGAGGGAAAAGAGAGGAAAAATTGTAAAAAAGTGTTTTTTTTTTTCAGAAAGAAATGAGGGGAAAAAGAACCAAAAACTGGAGAAAATTTACACCGAAAAAAAGGACAGTTTCAAATTGGAAAATAAAGTACTAAAAAGTGTCTTTTTTAAGAGAAAAGAGTGGTAATTTTGAAGAGAAAAGAGTGGTAATTTTGGAGAGAAAAAAGTGCTAAAAACGTGTATTTTGATAAGAGAAACGAGGGGTAATTTTGGAGAGAAAAAAAATAGTGCAAAAAATGTATCTTTTTTAAGGGAAAATAAAGGAAAAATTGCAAAAAAGTACTTTTTTCAGCGGAAAAAGTACCAAAAACTAGAGAAATTTGAAAGAGAAACGTGGAGTAATTTGGGAGAGGGAAAAAAAGTGCTGAAAAGGTGGGTTGTGAAAGAAAAGAAGGGAAAAAATAATCAAAAAGTGTCTTTTTAAGAGAAAAGAAGGGAAATAAAGTACTAAAAAAGTGTCTTTTTTTAAGAGAAAAGAGTGGTAATTTTGGAGAGCAAAAAAGTGCTAAAAATGTATCTTTTTTTGAGGGAAAAGAGAGGAAAAATTTTAAAAAAGTGTTGTTTCTTTTTCAGAAAGAAATGAGGGGAAAAAGAACCAAAAACTGGAGAAAATTTACACCGAAAAAAAGGACAGTTTCAAATTGGAAAATAAAGTACAAAAAAAGTGTCTTTTTTAAGAGAAAAGAGTGGTAATTTTGGAGACTAAAAAAGTGCTAAAAATGTATCTTGTTTTGAGGGAAAAGAGAGGAAAAATTGTAAAAAAGTGTTTTTTTTTTTCAGAAAGAAATGAGGGGAAAAAGAACCAAAAACTGGAGAAAATTTACACCGAAAAAAAGGACAGTTTCAAATTGGAAAATAAAGTACTAAAAAGTGTCTTTTTTAAGAGAAAAGAGTGGTAATTTTGGAGGGAAAAAAGTGCTAAAAATGTGTATTTTGATAAAAGAAACGAGAAGTAATTTTGGAGAGAGAAAAAATAGTGCAAAAAATGTATCTTTTTAAAGGGAAAAGAAGGGAAAAATTGCAAAAAAGTTCTTTTTTCAGCGGAAAAAGTACCAAAAACTAGAGAAATTTGAAAGAGAAACGTGTAGTAATTTGGGAGAGGGAAAAAAGTGCTAAAAAGATGGGTTTAGAGAGAAAAGAGGGGAAAATGTAATCAAAAAGTGTCTTTTTAAGAAAAAAGAAGGGAAATAAAGTACTTAAAGAGTGTCTTTTTTTTAAGAGAAAAGAGTGGTAATTTTGGAGACTAAAAAAGTGCTAAAAATGTATCTTTTTTTGAGTGAAAAGAGAGGAAAAATTTCAAAAAAGTGTTTTTTTTTCAGAAAGAAATAAGGAAAAAAAGAACCAAAATCTGGAGAAATTTACACCAAAAAAAACACAGTTTCAAATTGGAAAATAAAGTACAAAAAAAGTGTCTTTTTTAAAAGAAAAGAGTGGTAATTTTGGAGAGAAAAAGTGCTAAAAACGTGTATTTTGATAAAAGAAACGAGAAGTAATTTTGGAGAGAGAAAAAATAGTGCAAAAAAATGTATCTTTTTTAAGGGAAAAGAAGGGAAAAATTGCAAAAAAGTGCTTTTTCCTACGATCACTACCCAAAGTAGGCTTTTGCACACTCAAATCTAACCGCAAAGTTGATGTTTTCCGTGACTGTAATAATTTGACATTATTGTCGCTCTAGCGCGTACTTTTCCGCTCGCCTGTTTTCAATTACAATAAACTAAAGAAAGGTAGTAAATAATAGGTATATTAAAACAAAATGTAGGGCAGTCTGAATATTTTAGTTGAAATATTAATATTTGAAGATATTTCGAACGAAATTAAACTTTATTTTATAAAATTTATCTGGTAAAAATATAACAGTCAGAAGGTGCACCTAGATACACCTAGGTACACCTATATGCAATAGTGATTGCATATTTAAGTACCTACTTACTATTCTGTGCAAATAGTAGACTATGAAATTAATGAAACGTCATTATTTCAGTTTTAGTTTATGAAAAGTGTATTTTTCATGTTTTTTTTTAATTATTTGTCTAAAAATAATGTGATCGTAGAAAAAATCTTGTGTGCAATTCGAGCAGAAAGTGCTTTGCCGCTTTCGGCAGATTGCCCGCGCTCCGCTACGGGTCGCGCGGGCAACTCTCTGCCTCAAGCGGCAAAGTATCACTTTCCGCTCTTAATACACAAATAGCTATTTTCAGCGGAAAAAGTACCAAAAACTTGAGAAATTTGAAAGAGAAACGTGGAGTAATTTGGGAAAGGAAAAAAAAGTGCTAAAAAGATGGGTTTAGAGAGAAAAGAGGGGAAAATGTAATCAAAAAGTGTCTTTTTAAGAGAAAAGAAGGGAAATGAAGTACTAAAAGAGTGTCTTCTTTTTAAGAGAAAAGAGTGGTAATTTTGGAGACTAAAAAAGTGCTAAAAATGTATCTTGTTTTGAGGGAAAAGAGAGGAAAAATTGTAAAAAAGTGTTTTTTTTTCAGAAAGAAATGAGGGGAAAAAGAACCAAAAACTGGAGAAAATTTACACCGAAAAAAAGGACAGTTTCAAATTGGAAAATAAAGTACTAAAAAGTGTCTTTTTTAAGAGAAAAGAGTGGTAATTTTGGAGAGAGAAAAAATAGTGCAAAAAATGTATCTTTTTAAAGGGAAAAGAAGGGAAAAATTGCAAAAAAGTACTTTTTTCAGCGGAAAAAGTACCAAAAACTAGAGAAATTTGAAAGAGAAACGTGGAGTAATTTTGGAGAGGGAAAAAAGTGCTACAAAGGTGGGTTTTGAAAGAAAAGAAGGGAAAAAATAATCAAAAAGTGTCTTTTTAAGAGAAAAGAAAGGAAATAAAGTACTAAAAAAGTGTGTTTTTTTTAAGAGAAAAGAGTGGTAATTTTGGAGAGTAAAAAAGTACTAAAAATGTATCTTTTTTTTGAGGGAAAAGAGAGGAAAAATTGTAAAAAAGTGTTTTTTTTTTCAGAAAGAAATGAGGGGAAAAAGAACCAAAAACTGGAGAAAATTTACACCGAAAAAAAGGACAGTTTCAAATTGGAAAATAAAGTACTAAAAAGTGTCTTTTTTATGAGAAAAGAGTGGTAATTTTGGAGAGAAAAAAGTGCTAAAAACGTGTATTTTGATAAGAGAAACGAGGGGTAATTTTGGAGAGAAAAAAAATAGTGCAAAAAATGTATCTTTTTTAAGGGAAAAGAAAGGAAAAATTGCAAAAAAGTACTTTTTTCAGCGGAAAAAGTACCAAAAACTAGAGAAATTTGAAAGAGAAACGTGGAGTAATTTGGGAGAGGGAAAAAAGTGCTGAAAAGGTGGGTTGTGAAAGAAAAGAAGGGAAAAAATAATCAAAAAGTGTCTTTTTAAGAGAAAAGAAGGGAAATAAAGTACTAAAAAAGTGTGTTTTTTTTAAGAGAAAAGAGTGGTAATTTTGGAGAGTAAAAAAGTACTAAAAATGTATCTTTTTTTTGAGGGAAAAGAGAGGAAAAATTGTAAAAAAGTGTTTTTTTTTCAGAAAGAAATGAGGGGAAAAAGAACCAAAAACTGGAGAAATTTACACCAAAAAAAACACAGTTTCAAATTGGAAAATAAAGTACAAAAAAAGTGTCTTTTTTAAGAGAAAAGAGTGGTAATTTTGGAGAGAAAATAGTGCTAAAAACGTGTATTTTGACAAGAGAAACGAGAAGTAATTTTGGAGAGAGAAAAAATAGTGCAAAAAATGTATCTTTTTTAAGGGAAAAGAAGGGAAAAATTACAAAAAAGTACTTTTTTCAATGGAAAAAGTACCAAAAACTAGAGAAATTTGAAAGAGAAACGTGGAGTAATTTGGGAGAGGGAAAAAAAGTGCTAAAAAGATGGGTTTAGAGAGAAAAGAGGGGAAAATGTAATCAAAAAGTGTCTTTTTAAGAGAAAAGAAGGGAAATAAAGTACTAAAAAAGTGTCTTTTTTTAAGAGAAAAGAGTGGTAATTTTGGAGACTTAACAAGTGCTAAAAATGTATCTTTTTTTGAGGGAAAAGAGAGGAAAAATTGTAAAAAAGTGTTTTTTATTTTTCAGAAAGAAATGAGGGGAAAAAGAACCAAAAACTGGAGAAAATTTACACCGAAAAAAAGGACAGTTTCAAATTGGAAAATAAAGTACAAAAAAAGTGTCTTTTTTAAGAGAAAAGAGTGGTAATTTTGGAGAGAAAAAAGTGCTAAAAACGTGTATTTTGATAAAAGAAACGAGAAGTAATTTTGGAGAGAGAAAAAATAGTGCAAAAAATGTATCTTTTTTAAGGGAAAAGAAGGGAAATTGCAAAAAAGTGCTTTTTTCAGCGGAAAAAGTACCAAAAACTAGGGAAATTTGAAAGAGAAACGTGGAGTAATTTGGGAGAGGGAAAAAAAAGTGCTAAAAAGATGGGTTTAGAGCGAAAAGAGGGGAAAATGTAATCAAAAAGAAAAGAGTTGTAATTTTGTAGAGTAAAAAAGTGCTAAAAATGTATCTTTTTTTTAGGGAAAAGAGAGGAAAAATTTCAAAAAAGTGTTTTTTTTTTTTCAGAAAGAAATGAGGGGGAAAAGAACAATAAAACTCTAGAAAATTTATACAGAAAAAAGGACAGTTTTAAATTGGTTAGTAGTTTGAATTTAAATTCAAATTAACTTCAAGATAGATTTAAGAAGCGCTTTTAAATAACCGAAGTTAATGAGGACATAAGCGGCAATTAATATTATGAAGCAATTTTCTTGCATTACCATTATTAGATAAACAATCAACGTTGTTCATTTAACAAGTTAAATTGGGACATCCTTTATAATAAATGGTAGTAAATTTTTCTTGTAACTCCAGCTGCTCTGTGTGCTTATCCCGACTTATAAATAAACCTTAACTTCAAAACCATGAATTTCTTGTTATTTATGAAGCTATTCTTCAAAGTGCCTCAATATACTTGAATGTATTCGAGGGATTCATTCGAGAATCTCCTTTATATTCGCAGCCATTTAACTTTATTTATTTATTTTTATTTATTGATTTCTCGTTGTATACCATTAGCCTCTATTTTTTTTTAGGTGGGCACGAGCTTCATTTTTTTATTATTTCTATTAGTAAAAAAATTACAGCGATTTTCGTATAAAAATAGCTGTGAGTGAAAATGCAATGATAGAGTTTTATTAGTGTTGTTGGGTAAGAAAACTTATGAAAAATAAAATATTTTTTTCATTTATAGTCTAAAATTGGAAAACAAATTCAAAATAAAGTATAAATAAATGATTGCCACAAACTTAATTTTTACAATTTTAGGAAGATGTGCTTAAAATATGGACTTGTATTAGTTTTACGGGTCACTTTCTGCTTTTTTTTAAATCCTTTATATTTCCCCCTTTTCTTCTTCGCATTTTTCTATATTTTTCCTACTGTACTATCAAAAGCTTAATGTTAGAAAACAGACAGCTGCGATTTAGCCTAATTTTTCTAAATTTGAAAAAGTTTTGATAAAAACCTTGAATAATTTTCCAAAATTCTCTAAAGATGAAAACATTTTTATAATTTTGCCAAATTTATGAAAATGTCACCAAATTTATAGATTCTTTAAGATTGGGTTAAGTGAAGTTTTTCTATCGTAAAAATCTTCAGATTTAGGGAAATTTTTATATAACTGTCAACGTTGCTTTATATTATGTTTTTATAATTCGCTGAACATTCTAAAAAATCTTTTTGGTATAAATCGTTATTTTTGTGTAATTTTTCCTAAATTTGAAAAATTTGTTTTGATAAAAACGTTGCCAAATTTTCCAAAATTCCCTAAAGTTAAAAATAATTTTATGGCGTTGCCAGATTTATGAAAAAATTGTAGATTTCTTAAAATTGGGTTAAGGGAAGTTTTTCTGTCGTAAAAAAATCTTCAGGTTTAGTAAATTTTTTAGAAAAATGTCAACGTTGCTTTACAATTTTTTTTATTTTTCGCTGAACTATCTAAAAAAAATATTTTCTTATTAATCATTTTTTTGTCTAATTTTCCTAAATTTGAAATAGTTTTTATGAAAATCTTACCCAATTTTCCAAAATTCTCTAAAGTTGAACATATTCTTAATGGTGCCAAACTTATAAAAATTTCTTTAAATTTGTAGATTTTTTAAAATTGGGTTAAAGGAAGTTTTTCTGTCGTAAAAAAATCTTCAGATTTAGGAAAATTTTTGGAAGAATGTCAACGTTGCTTTACAATTTTTTTAAATTTCGGTTAACTATCTAAAAAAGATATTTTCTTATTAATCATTATTTTTTGTCTAATTTTTTTTTAATTTGAAAAAGTTTTGATGAAAACTTTGCCCAATTTTCCAAAATTCTCTTAAGTTGAACATATTCTTATAATGTTGCCAAATTTATGAAAATTTCTTTAAATTTGTAAATTTCTTAAAATTGAGTTGACCGGCGTTTTTCTGTTGTAAAAATATCTTCAGATTTAGAAATTTTTTTAGAAAAATGTCAACGTTGCTTTACAATTTTTTTTATAATTTGCTGAATTATCTAAAAATCATATTTTATCTTATTATTCATTTTTTATTGTCTAATTTTTATAAATTTGAAAAAGATTTGATTTAAACCCTTGGCGAATTTTCCAAAATTCTCTAAAGTTGAAAATATTTTTATAATGTTACCAAATTTATGAAATTTTTTTGTCGTAAAAAAATCTTCAGATTTAGGAAAATTTTTAGAAAAATGTAAACGTTGCTTTACAATTTTTTTTATAAGTTACTGAACTATATGAAAAAATATTTTGGTATTAATCATTATTTTTTGTCTAATTTTCCTAAATTTGACAAAGTTTTAATAAAAACCTTGTCCAATTTTCTAAAATTCTCTAAATAAAATATTTTTTTAATTTTGCCAATTTTATGAAAATTTCACCAAATTAATAAAAATTTCTTTAAATTTGTAGATTTCTTACGATAGTGTTAGGCGAAGTTTTTTTGTTATAAAAAATCATCAGATTTAGGGAAATTTATAGAAAACTGTCAACATTGCTTTACAATTTTTTTTTATAAGTTACTGAACTATATGAAAAAATATTTTGTTATTAATCATTATTTTTTGTCTAATTTTCCTAAATTTGACAAAGTTTTAATAAAAACCATGCCCAATTTTCAAAAATTCTCTAAAGAAAAAATTTCTATAATTTTGCCAATTTTACGAAAATTTCACCAAATTAATTAAAATTTCTTTAAATTTGTAAATTTCTTACGATAGCGTTAAGTGAATTTTTTTTGTTATAAAAAATCGTCAGATTTAGGGAAATTTATAGGAAACTGTCAACATTGCTTTACATTTTTTTGTTGTAATTTGCTGAACTATCTGAAAAAAATATTTTGGTATTAATCATTATTATTTGTCTAATTTTTCTAAATTTGAAAAAAATTTGATAAAAACCTGCCCAATTTTCCAAAATTCTCTAAAGTTATAAATTTTCTTATAATGTTGCCAAATTTATGAAAATTTCTTTTAATTTGTAGATTTCTTAAAATTTAATTAAGGGAAGTTTTTCTGTAGTAAAAAAATCTTCAGATTTAGGAAATTTTTTAGAAAAATATCAACGTTGCTTTACAATTTTTTTATAATTTGCTGAACTATTTAAAAAAATATTTTGGTATTAATCATTATTTTTTGTCTAATTTTCCTAAATTTGAAAAAGTTTTGATTAAAAATTTTCCAAAATTCTCGAAAGATAAAAATATTCTTATCATTTTAGCAAATTTATGAAAATTTCGCCAAATTTATAGATTCTTTAAGATTGGTTAAGGGAAGTTTTTCTATCGGAAAAAAATCTTCAGATTTAGGAAAATTTTTAGAAAACTGTCAGCGCTGCTTTATATTTTGTTTTTATAGTTCGCTGAACTTTCTAAAAAAATATTTTGGTTTAAATTGTTATTTTTTGTGTAGTTTCTCTAAATTTGAAAAATTTGTTTTGATAAAAAAGTTGCCCAATTTTCTAAAATTCTCTAAAGTTGAAAATAATTTTATAGCGTTGCCAAATCTATGAAAATTTCTTTAAATTTGTAGATTTCTTAAAATTAGGTGAAGGAAGTTTCTGTCGTAAAAAATCGACAGATTTAGGAATTTCTTTAGAAAAATGTCAACGTCGCTTTACATTTTTTTATCATTTGCTAATCATCCTAAAAAAATATTTTTTTATTAATCTTTATTTTTGTGTAATTTTTCTAAATTTGAAAAATTTATTTTAAAAATATTTTCTAAAATTCCCTAAAGTTGAAAAAATTGCCAAATTTATGAAAATTTCTTTAAATTTGTAGATTTCTTAAAACTGCGTTAAAGGAAGTTTTTCTTAAAAAAAAATCTTCAGATTTAGGAAAATTTTTAGAAAAATGTCAACGTTGCTTTACAATTTTTTTATAATTTGCTGAACTTTCTAAAAAAAAATATTTTGGTATTAGTCATTATTTTTTGTCTCATTTTCTAAAATTTGACAAAGTTTTGATGAACCTTGGCCAATTTTCCAAAATTCTCTAATGTTGAAAATATCCTTATGATGTTGCCAAATTTATGAAAACTTCTTTAAATTTGTAGATTTTTTAAAATTGGGTTAAGGGAAGTTTTCCAGTCGTAAAAATATCTTCAGATTTAGGAAAAATTTTAGAAAAATGTCAACGTTGCTTTACAATTTTTTTATAATTTATTATGGTAAGAACATTGCCCAATTTTCCAAAATTTTCTAAATTTGAAAATAATTCTATGATGTTGGGATATTTACGATTTTTTTTTAATTTAGAATTTTTTTAAAAAAGCCAGACAGGCATTTTTATAGAAAAAACCTCCAGATTTAGGGAAGTTTTTTCTAGATGTCACCTTGTTATATATTTTTTTTTTAAAGTTCGCTGAACTTTGTAAAATTTTGATAGAAATCATTATTTTTTGCCTAAAATTTATTTTAATAAAAACGTTGCCTAATTTTCTTTGCCTAATTTTCTAAAATTCACTAAACTTACAAACATTTTTATAACGTTGCCAAATTTATGAAAATTTCTTTAAATCTGCAGATTTATTCAAATAAGTCCAAATTTTTAGAGAAAAAAATGCAGTATTTTGCAACATTGGACAATTTACAAAAAAAAAATTACTTCATATTAAATTAATTTTTCGAGTATTTGCGATTTTTTATTCCGGTAAAAATTCTCCAGATTTAGGAAATTTTTGGATAACATGGCAATATCGCTTAAAAATTTTTTTCCAAATCTGGATAATTTTTGCGAATAGTTTCTTAAATCGGTAATTTTTAAAACGTTGCCAGATGTTCTAAAATATCCTTAAATTTAAGAAATATTTTTATGGTATCCAAAAGTACGACAATTTCATTGGATGAGACGAGTAGATAGTCTACGTTCGTTCTACAACAACTATAGGAAATTCAACTTGTTAGGGAGAGAGGGCGCTGACGGAGCTCAAGTACCTGAAGACCATAGCGCTCTCTCTTTCTGACACGCTGAATTTCCTATACCTCTCTCTCTAACACGTTGAATTCCCTATACCTATATAGTAGGACTCGCTGCGACGATTCTTTTGATAGAAATTTTAGTAATGTTTTTACAATAAACATATAATTTTGTAAATAAATTAGATTTTATCAACTAATATCTCTTCTAATATTTAAAATGTTATATACTAACTTTATTATTATGTTTTCTGTGCGTTTTTAATAAAGAACCGTAACCCCCTGCGGATATTATTACGCTTTTCATAAACCTCAAGTAACTCTAAATCATAGTCCGCATCTACGGAGCTCTTGTACGTGTTCTTGGCATTTTCATTTTATTAATTATATCTCGTTGGATTAATCACTACCAAAAACGTCATATCAAAATATTTTCTGATAACTAGAACGAAAGTTTACATTCGACTTTGTAAACAAATATAGCAAAAGTTGTATAAATGTAATTGCACCAGAGACTGCACGTGTGTGTTTGTATTTGCAAGCTTCCGACATGGTTTTGGGTCTTAAACGATTCGTTAATTAAAATTTACATATGTATGAAATGCATGAGGCGAATAGGCGAAAAGCTTTGAATAAGGGAAGTTGAGAGTAGTAGAACAAGCTCTTGATGTTTATTTGAGGTATATCATTATCATCAATTTGATAGGCAGTGTTCCTAATATAGGAAATCATTTTCTACAGTTATAGAAAAAAAATATACAGTGTGGATACATATGATAGAATTTTTTTCGGTTACCGTCAAATGGGGAAACATTGACCCTTTGCGGACAACTTTGGTACAAATAAGGAAAAAAGATTAATTTCAAAAATAGCGCCAACAAAGTAAACAACAACTCAACGGTGTAAAATCCAGTCGATAGAGGGCATTTCTGTACTTCCATTAAAAGCTGTCCGACGGCGACCGCCTGTTCCCTGACCCTTTACTCGCCCCCTTCACCCCAGAAGACATTGCCTCGGCGTGTCAGAAGGGAAAAAACTCAGCCCCGGGGCCTGATCACATCAAACGTCAGGCCTTGAAAAACCTCCCTGCTACCATCCTCCCTATTCTCACCATCCTTTTCAACTCCTGCCTTCAGCGCTCCTTTTTTCCTTTTAACTGGAAAACTTCCCACACCATCCTCATCCTAAAGCCCAACAAGGTCCTCACTTCCCCTAACTCCTACAGACCTATATCCCTGACGAATGTTCTAGGTAAGGTCTTTGAGAATCTTCTCAAGGATCGTATCTGGGATTTTCTGGATGAAAGGGGAACGATCCCCCAATTCCAACATGGATTTAGGTCCGAGCATTCCACCCAAGACGCACCAGTGAGACTCCACTCCCTCACCTCCAAATCTCTAAACCTTGGTCACTGTGAGTCGTCAGTCTTCTTTGATGTCCAGAAGGCTTTCGATCAGGTCTGGCACGTTGGACTTGTTCGAAAGCTTGCTGGCATCGGCATCCCTCCCCAATTAACTAAACTTATCCATTCCTATCTCTCCCATCGCTCCATTATAGTTAAAGTTGGCTCCCACAAAGCAGATCCCTTCACTCCACAAGCCGAAGTCCCCCAAGGTTCAGTGTTGGCCCCCGTGCTGTATGTCATATACACGCACGACATCCCCCTCCCCCCAACTCCTAGCCAGGACATCCAACTGTATGCGGACGACACGTCTATCTCCGCTACAGCACCCACCACAAGAGCTCTCCACAACAAAACCCAACAGATGCTGAATCATTTTTCGGAATGGTGCAGTAAATGGAGGGTCACCTTAAATCCCCAAAAAACCCAATTGATCATCTTCAGACATCCCTCTCTTTCCAACAGACGGGGCCAATCTCTCAATGACGTTGACCTAAGGCTCTGGGGAGAGAGACTCGTGCCTAAGGACGAAATTGACTACTTGTTAGTGCGCTTCACGCGTACCCTCAATTGGTCAATCGAAGTCCACAGAACTCTTAACAGAGTTAGGGCACGGGCCTCCCTCATCGGAGCCTTGGGGGGACGAATAGGGAGATGCAACCCTGTAACACTTCTCCATACCTACAAAACCTTCATCAGACCAATCCTAGACTACAGAGCCCTTAACCTATCCACTGTTCCTCCTCACCTTCTGCACGCCATAACGGCAACGGAGAGGAGGATCCTCCGGAAATGCGCCTACCTCAACCTGGCGGTTTCCTTCCAATGAACTATACGACGACACTAATATCACACCTATTGTCCACAGACTGAAAGATCTCCAAGGAAGGTACGTCAGGAGAACACTGGCCAGCTCCAACACCCACGCCCAGGAAACATTAGGAACAAGATGGACAGAAGGAAGGAACGGAAGACCTCTACCCAAGAAGCCGAAAAGGAAACTCCCACAACCGAACATAAAAGTTCTACAAGAAGCCGAAGATCTTCCGGACGAGCTCCTAGATCTCTTTTTTTGCTCCGTTAAAAAGAGCTTGGCGAAATATTTAAACCAAGTGGAAAGAGTCAAAAGGTGGTTCAAGATTTTTAAACATTCCCAAATATTTATTTCCACCCTTACGTAAAGAATTAATTCGAAATCTAGAAATAGATAAAAGCCAGAATCTAATTTCTGGTTTCAAAAAATGTGGGATTTATCCTTTAAATAAGCAGATGTTACTTGATCGCCTACCAAAAAACTTGACTGAAGTGAATAAAGATATGATGGGTTCAGCTTTCTTAGAACAGATAGAGGCAAAACGTGGAGAATATTTGGGAATTGAGAATAGGACCAAGCAGAGCAAAAAACCCCCACATTAAAATTTTCAGTAAAATTGGTAAATAATCATAATTATCGTCCGCCATCTTGGAGTTGCCACACCATCAGTATACAAAAAAAATATTTTGTATGCAACTCTATAATCTAGCACAAGGAAAAATAAATATGGTATAAACACATTTTTGTAACCGTAAAGGTGTAGAAATTAATAGCAATATAGTTTTGGCACTGTCACATAACGTAATGCAAATCAACAAAAAAAATGCTCAATCAACAAAGGTACGAAAAAACACGGCGCATCCTATTTTTTGTTGACACGAGGAAATTTTCTCAGTCGGTGACTCGTGCTGCTGTGACCAAGAGAAAAGGAAAATTAAGAAAAAATCTTTCCATCGTATCAGAGTGTGGCAGTTTTTTTAGAAATAAAAAGATAAAGGTTAGATTCTGTCGAAGCAGAATTTATTCAAATTAATAGTACAATTGTCCATTTGTTTACTAATACTACTAAGGTATATGTCTATCACTACATATAGAAATTTTAGAGTTTTTTAAATAATAAAAGGAAAAGTTTCTAGTTTCTTTGCTGTAAATATTGAGCAATAAGAAAGATTATTTTTTGCGTTGAATTATAGGACTGAGTTTAAGCCAGACTTTGATCTTCTGGGCGCAATTATGCAACTGTATATTTTATAATCGAAATTAAAATTTCGGGACCTCAAATAAATAGTCAATTTTGTGGGATGTCCAAGTCAGTATCCTTGTTTTTATATAGTTTAGTAGGGGTCAATCAGTTATTTTTTATTACTAATTAGGGGAAACATCGAACCCTGCCACGGATAAAGTAGGGGATTATTTATGGGTGAATTATGCCTCAAATTGCAGGTAGGTAAAAAATGATTATATCAAATACAGATACCAAATAATTGATTCTAATAAAGTTATTACTATACAATTTATAAACAAATAATAACTTAAGAATTGTAATATTTTTGTACTTTGGGTTCGTTCGAATTTAAACACTCCGTTGAATTATAACTAATTTATTTAAGTCACACAACTTCTAATTTATATGAAACATGACTAACAAAATATATTATTTTAAATAACACACACAAAATTCAACTGGCTCTAGTCCGTCCTTTCGGATTATTTATATTCATTTTGCTTGATCCGCGAACGCTTGTCTTGAGTGTTAAAAATTAACAAAAATGACCCTTGAAGTCCAAAAACAATCATAAAATAAATCCCAACTGTTAAAAATAATCAGAATTAACAAGAAAGATCAAAAAAAAATTTTGAGTTATAAAAATGATTAGAATTAACAAAAAATGATCCTGAAGATTCAAAAATTATCAAAATAATTCTTGACTATTAAAAATTCACAACAAATGATCCTTGAAGTCCAAAAATAATCATTAAATAATTCCTGACTGTTAAAAACAATCCAAATTAACAAAAAATGATCAGAAAAAATTGTTGACTCTTAAAAAGAATTGGAATTAACAAAAAATGATCCAGAAGATCAAAAAATAATCAGAATAATTCTTGAGTGTTAAAAATTAACAAAAATTGATCCTTGAAGTCCAAAAACGATCATAAAATAATTCTTGACTGTTATAAATAATCAGAATTAACAAAAAATGATCCATAAGGTTCAAAAAATGATTATAAAATAATTGTTGACTCTTAAAAATAATTAGAACGAACAAAAAATGATCCTTGAAGTCCAAAATATCACAATTAACAAATAATTATCCTGAAAGATTTAAAAATGATTAGAATAATTCTTGAGTTGTAAAAATTAACAAAAAATGTTCCTGTAGTTCTGAAAATAATTATCGACTGTTAAAATTCATCAAAATAATAAAAACTGATCCCGAAAATCCTGAATTCATCAGAAAATAATTGTTGACTCTTAAAAATAATTAGAATCAACAAAAAATGATCCAGAAGAATCAATAATGATCAGCATAATTTCTTGAGTGTTAAAAATTAACAAAAGTCCAAAAACGATCATAAAATAATTCTTGACTGTTAAAAATAATCAAAATTAACAAATATTAACCTGGAAGGTTCAAAAAATAATTAGAATTAACAAAAAATGATACTGAAAAAATAATCAGAATCATTTTTGAGTGTTAAAAATTTACAAAAATTGATCCTTGAAGTCTAAAAACGATCATAAAAGAAATCCTAACTGGTAAAAATAATCAGAATGAACCAAAAATGATCACAAAAAAATTATTGACTCTTATAAATAATTATGATTTATTTTACTAACATCATCCAGGTATTTTTAATTTCATAAATATTTTATTAGATTTTATAAATCACGCTTAAGATTTCATTCCCGTATTTCAATTTCTTAGACCCAAGGCAAGAACAGAAAAGAGGAACGTAAAAGCTCTGAAGCCAGCTAAAAGAATCGATAATATTTTTGAATTAGTAACGTATAAAGAGAAAACCTTCCACATCTCCTAATCCTGTTTGTAACATCAAAGACTCTCTAACACCGCAAGAGCACGAACTACCCTTTCGCCGTTCCAGTCCAGAGAGTTCTGCCGGGGAGCGCGTCCATCTTTTCAGAGCCTTGGCTAACGTTCAAGAGGGTATTTTCTCTCCGAGGACAGTGGTGACAGTAACGCTGCCATTTATTTATGAACATGTTGGCTATGGTTTATAATCGCCCGGTATATTGCTTTACAAAACATAACCTAACATTTATCGGTTATTACAGTGTTAATATCAACTATTTATCGAAGGACCAAACAAAATAAATATTAAATTATAAAATTTACATTATTTTACTTTCCCGACCCACCTCCGAGAAGGGAAAGTATTGTGAACGAGTTAAAAAAAATTTCGAGATAAAGATGGAAATATCCATTTTGAAGTCACCTGAGATTATTAAGACCATTTCGAGATGGAAGTCTGTCTGTCTGTCTGTGTGTATTCTTCCACGATAGAGGCCACACGTTTAATCCGATTGGGCTGAAATTTGGTATATGGGTTTGGGTTACCCGTTGGAAGAACCCATTAGTTTTTGTACGACAACTGTCAAACGGAAGTGTCACTATCAAAAAATGACAAGTGAAATATGTCAGGGAATTTGACTTGCAATATGTCGTTTGAAAGCACTTGAAAAACTCTATTCAGAACAGACAAATTTATTTCTCCAACTGTCACCTGTCAAAAATATCAAAATTTGAAACTTTAACATTAAATGTCTGAAAAAGTTTTCGTGAATAGTCGCAAGTTTTTTGGGGCGACACAACCGATTTTTTAATCGTTTTAATTGTTTTTGTTTAACTTATTTTGGCTTAATTTGCTTCTCTTTTGCCTTTTTTTGGCCTTTTTGTCCTTTTTTGTTTTTTTTTAAACTTTTTTGGCATTTTTTGCTTCTTTTTAATCTTTTTAATGTTGTCTTTATTTTTTAATTCACAGCCGAGCCGGAAAAGTTCTGGGATGTCACAGCTGATTATTTGTTTTTACTTTTTTGGCTTCTTTTTTGCCTTATCTACATTTATTTTACCTTTTTGGGATTTTTTGTTTTTTACCCTTATTTCTTTTTTGGTTATTACTAAGACTTTTTTTCTTGTTTTTGGTCTTTTCAGCTTTTTGTTTTTTCCCTTTCTTGATTTTCTTAACTTTTTCAATGTTTTTTTTTTATTTTTTATTTTTTTTAATAATTCTGGCGTATTTGCCTTTATTGCCTTTACTTTGTCGTATTTGGCTTTTTTTGAACTTTTTATTGATTCTTTTTACCTTTTGTTCATTTTTTTTACTTTTTTCCTTTTTTGGCTTTATTTTACATTTTTCCCTTTTTTGCTATATATGTCTTTTATCGATATTTAACAATTCTTTATCACTTTTAAATTTTTTTTCCTTTTTAATTTTTTTAAACTTTTTAATATTTTTTTTGCTTCTATTTTGCTATTTTTGCTACTTTTTACGCTTTTATGCTTTTTTTTAAACTTTTTTTTTACTTTTTTGGTGTTTTTTGCTTTTTTCCTTTTGCTTTGTCGTTTTTGGGTTATTGATTTTGTTTACCCTTTTTTCTTTTTTTTGCCTTTTTCATTTTTTTTGCTTTATTTTATCTTTTTCCTTTTTTTGTAACTTCTGCCTTTTTTTTCAAATTTTCACCCTGTTTTTATTGATTTAATTTTTGCTCAAATTTAACAATTCTTTATCATTTTTAACTTTTATTCCTTTTTTGATTTTTTTTAACCTGTTTAAAGTCTTTTTTTTACATTTTTTGCCTCTTTCGGCGTTTTTTGCTTTTTTCCTTTTACTTTGTCATATTTGGCATATTTTTTTTACTTTTTATTGATTTCTTTTACCTTTTCCCTTTTTTGTCTTGTTCCTCTTTTTTTTTTGCTTTATTTAACCATTTCTCCTTTTTCTGCCTATTTATGGCAATTTTCACTTTTTTTTTATTAATTTTAATTTTTGCTCTTTAACAATTTTTTTTTTTGAATTAATACGTTGCTTTGTTGACATTTATGCCATTTTCATTAACTTTTGTTATTTTCCAATTTAATTAAAATTTAGACGTATTTTTGCAATGCTTATCAAATTTTTGAGAAATTTACTTCATTTTGCTTTCCTATTCATAAATTTTGTAATTAAAATAATCCTGTTCAACACAGCTGAGCCTTACTTATTGTGGTTGTTCTTTAAATTGCCTTCAACACACTTAAAATAAAACTTCGTATTTTGGCACATGGTTGCCCCTTAAACTACTGGATGTTTCCGGTTATCTCCAAGAAACCGGTTTGTGCTGATCCAGGAAGCTATATGGCCCCTTTAGTTTACTTGAGGATATTATTTTCCTCCTTTTTCCTTTTTTCCTCTTCCATTTATTACGATTCACTTGTTAGAATCAACCTACCCCATTATGGAGATACCTGTTATCCATTTAAAATCACTTGTTCCAATTTCAATTTAATTTTTCTATTATTTTCATGTTCCACACTAAACCCTTTTCCTTTATTCCCTTTCCTATCTTTCAAAATCACTCATTTAATTTTATCTTAATTTTTAACATTATGTTATAAAATTTCCATCATGTTGTCAACCAATTTATGTCCTGAAGATGGCTTTTAAGCCGAAACTAGTCGCCGTCCACTAACTTTTATAATATAATTTATGTGGTACATGACTTTATTTCATTATTAAAATATATTATGATATTATGTGTATATTATGAATAAAAGAAGTCAGCTCGAATTGCAATTCTGTATGGATGTAGAAATAAAAAATTTGATTTGATTTGATTTTATTTAATAAAGTTTTAAATTTTCATCAAAATTATATGTTCATTTAAATTCATACCATTTTGTAAATCATTTATACGAGAGCGGAAGCTTTTTGCTTGATGATGACCATTATTTAGCCGAAACATGTTGCCCATTTGTTCAACTAATGTTTAATTAAAATATATGTGGTATGACTAAGAGTTTATTATTATTCTCTATAGATAATTATTAATTAAAATCAGTCTTAAGAAAATAAAAAAGACTCTCTTCGTTATTGTTATTTCGTTAAAAACTTTTCAAGATGAAATCGAACTTATGAAACGACATAAAAAACTGAAGTTTTCTTTCTAACCGATGTTTTTCAGACGAGATTTTCTCGAAAGTTGGCAGCAAACGTGATCTAGACATTCTTTTATAACTTTTCGACGAACCACGAAAAAAAAAATAAAATAAATTCATAACTTCGTTAGCTTCAGAGAATTTTTTTACTAATTGGAAAGAAAAGCATGTCTGGCCTAAATTGATAAATAAGTTCGACACTCTGGTATCGGATAATCCGTAATTAATAGCAGGAATGTTGAAAAATCCAATTAAAATTTATTTTATAATATGATTTTCAGTTTGTTAATAGTAGAGATAGTTTTTGAGTTAAAAGAGAAATACCGTAAATTAGTATATTATTCAACGAGCGGTAATGTAGGTCATAACTCACGCAGATGAAGTTTGAAGCACGAGCCGCAGGCGAGTGCTGTAATTCATCAAGTGAGTTATGACCATTACCGCAAGTTGAATACTATACTTTATCTACGACTATAACAATAAATACTAAGCTGTAAGTACAGAGAAAGAACTTTATTCACAATTTATGTTGAGTATGTTTTTTAGGATGGAGTAGAAAGTTTACAGAGACGATGCTTTATATGTATTGCTAAGTTCCTTAAAATATGCTAAAAATACATTTTCTGTAAACGAGTTAACATTCTTACTTCTACACCAATCTTGAAATTTTTTTTGCTCTGCGATTTTTCGGGTAAAAGATTTTGTATTGTATAGCATCTATTTGTCTTATTTCTGGATGCAGATAATATCAAAAAACAACAAAAAAAATCAGACAAGTGAGAAAAAAAAATGAAAAAATAGTGAAACATTGAGAAAATAGGAAAAATAGGGAAAATAGGGAAAAATAGAGAAATTTTGAAAAAAGGGTGAAAATAGGAAAAAATAGGGAGAAATGGGAAAAATAAGAAAAACAGGAAAAACCGGGAAAAATAGAAAAAATGGGGAGATATGGGGAAAATGTGAAAAATTGGAAAAATAGGTTAAAAAGCGAAAAAGTAGTAAAAAACAAGAAAAAATATGGAAAAATAGGGTGAAATAGGGATAAATAGGAAAATAAGGACATAAAGAAAAAATGGAGAAAAGAGGAAAAAATAGTGAAACATGGAGAAAAATAGGTAAAAACAAGTAAAATGGGGGAAAAGTGAAAGAATTCGAAAAAAGCAAAAAACAACAAAAAAATTTGAAAAAATAAAGAAAAATCGAAAAACCGAAATATTGAAGAAAAAAAATCAGAGGAATAAGAAAAAAATCAGAAAACAAAAGAAAGAAATAGAAAAACAGAAAATGGGCAAAATTGGAAAAAACAAAAAATCAGAAAAATGGGAAAAACGAAAAAAAATTGGAGACAATTTAAAAAAAAATTGGAAAAAATCAGAAAAATGAGAAAAAATCGAAAATATCGGAAAAGAAAAAAAAAATTGAAAGAAACATCAGAATATTTGAAAAAAATGAAAAATCAAATTGTAATATACGAAAAAAAATGAAAAAATCGAAAAAGAACCAAAAAAAAAATGAAAAAAAGGCGCAGAAAATCACAAAAATCGAAAAAAATCCTGTCGGTAGGGTCGACAGGGGAGGTAGATTTCTATTGTCTAAATTTTAGCATCCTTCCCCACTCCACGATATGGTCAGATCGAAAAAAGTTTCAAACAAATAAATTTTATAATAATTAGGACATGAAAAAAGTCTAATGACCTATTTCAATATTTTTAAAAATAGCGGATATGAATTTTTTGAAATTTTAACCCCCTCCAGTTCCATCCCCTTAGGTCCCATTAAAAAAAGTTTCAGACAAATTAATTTTATAATAATTAGAACATAAAAAAAGTTTTTGAACTGTTTCAATATGTTTGAAAATAGCGGATATAAATTTTTTGGAAATTTCAACCCCCTTCATTTCCATCCCCGTGGGTCGGATGAAAAAAGTTTCAGACAAATTAGTTTTATAATAATTAGAATACAAAAAAAGTCTTGTGACCTGTTTCAATATTTTTGAAAATGGCGGAGATATAATTTTTTTGAAATTTCATCCCCTTCCAGGTCCATCCCCTTATTAGGGAAAAGCAGGAAAAATTATAAAAACCAGGAAAAATATGAATAGAAAAAATAGGTAAATTAGAGAAAAATATGGAAAAATATAAAAAAATATTGAATGATAGGAAAAAATCGGGAATAATAGAGGACAATAAAAAAAGGGATTAATAGCGAAATATAAGGAGAAATGGTAAAGAATAGAAAATAAGGAAAATTGTAAAAATAGGCAAAAATGGATAAAAATAAGGACAAAACCGGACAAATATGGAAAAGAAGTAAAAAATAATGAACGGACAAATAGGGAAAAGCAAAAAAAAAATAATGAAAAATGGTAAAAATAGGAAGAAAGAGGAAAAATAGGGAGGTTAGAGTACAATAGAAATAAATAGGGCAAGACAGAAAAAATCGGAAAAAAACAGAAAAATAGGGGAAAATAGGAAAAAAATAGGGATATATAGGAAACAATTGGGAAAAAAGGTAAAAAATAAAGAAAAAGAGGAATAAATTTTAAAAACAGAAAAAATACGAAAAACATAGAAAAATTTTGAAAAATAGGAAAAAACAGGGCGAAATGGATAAAAACATGGAAAAAATAGAAAAAAATCAGAAAATCGGGATAAATAGGAAAAAATCTGAAAAAATAGGGAAATATATGGGAAATAATTTAAAATAGTAAAAATTTGCAAAAATAGAAAAAAAAAACCAAATAGGAAAAAGGAGGAAAAAATAATAAAAAACGGCAAAAATTCGAATAGAAAATATGTAAATTAGAGAAAAATAGAGAAAAATACGGAAAAATATAAAAAAATTGTGAATGACAATAAATATAGGAAAAAACCGGGAATAATAGGGGAAAATAAAAAATAGGGATTAATATGGAAAAATAAGGAGAAATAGTGAAAAATAGAAAATAATGAAAATTGTAAAAATAGGCAAAATGCAACAAATAAGGACAAAAAACGGACAAATAGGGAAAAGCACGGGTATTCAGCTAGTAAATTATAGTAGTTTGTACAAGTGTGCAAAGTGTCACTATTCCCATGAGCTCTGAAGTTTGCGACACGAGCCGTAAGGCGAGTGCCGCAAAACTATCTAGTGGGAAAAGTGCTTTGCGTATAAGTCGTACACAATATTTTTCCTACAACATTTATTAATGAAAGAAAAACAATAACTTGTCAAAAAAAGTTGACAGGTCAGTGTTTGATATTTCCGTGGGGAAAAGTGTACTTTTCGTAGTCAAAAATAATTACTTTTCCAATGGATATCACAGAAATTAATAAAAGGCTTGCTTTGTATATAAAAATTTGTGTAGAAAAGCGTGTTATAGAAAAATATTTTTATTTTTCAAATCGATCTATACATATAATCAACGCCCACAGCAAAATGCTCAAATATGAACCTTTTATGAAGTAAACATCCCCTAAAAAGTATAAAAATAATACACGTAGAAAAGTTAACAGGGAGAATTTTTAAAACAAAAAATACCTTTAGTAGCGATATATTTTTTAGTAGTTTCTTTTTTTACGTGTTCGCGATCCGTTTCGATCTCTAATTCATAAAATAGCTAGCAGGTAAGTTAAGTGGTTGAGGTTCAATTCTATTAAAACAAAAAAGCTTCCTCGCTTTTCTTTAAAGCCAGAAAAATATATCCGATCCCGTTCTTTCATTTAATGACGTCGTAAAATTTTAAATTTTATGGAAGCTGCAACTTCCAAAGGGTATAGTGTAGAGAAAAAGTTTTCAGCCAACGGGGAATCTCATTATTTTAGTTTTATTGTTTTTACGTTTTTATTATGTGCGTTATTGGGAGTATAATAAAAAAAATTGATTTTAACGGTCCATTAGCAAGGACGAAACGCTGACCAACAAAAACAGTGAATGCATTATATGATTATATTTCCAAAAAAAGGGATTTAAAAAGGTTGCTCTCGGATTTAATTCGATCAATTTCTATATAAACACATTAAAGTTGATATATAACAACTAAAGTTAATTTAAACATTTGAATTATTCAATATTTTTAATGAAGGTTGGCGACATCGAAATTCCCAGTTGTTATTTATTCTTTGTGATAAAGAGAATTTAAAATTAGTTAAGAAGTTATCAAATAAAATCTTATTAATATTTAGTATCTCATAAATTTAACAAAATATTAAATTACTACATGGGCCCTAAACTTTTTATTTACCACAGTAATAATTTTAATCCATTTTATACCTTTTCTGAATATAGTCCAGGAAAAAGTTACTTAATATTGATACTATTCCGACAAGCATTCCAATTAGAAAATATTCTGTCTATTAATAATAATCCGACCAAAATTTATTCTTTTTAGAAAAATACCTTTTTAATATACTCTACTAGTCAGTTTAATCATCATCGCTAATGGAGCCATCGCGTCACCACTCTAAACCGTATGTAAAAGAGAAGGGACGCCAACACCGTTTAAAGAGATCCTGCCATCAAATAAAAACCAACTGATAATATTCATCCACATAAATTTAATTTTCGTGTTAAAAAGTGTTAAAACCTGTTGAACATCTTCCCCCCTTACCGTATTTTTACCTTGAGACTACGCTTTTCTTTTACTTGGTGTTTTTTTTTATTATTTAGTAATTGATTTCGAATAACATCCTATAGCAGCAAATATTAGGTCCAAAACCCAGCATAGCAAGTAAAGCCAGTAAGGAATTTGTCAATAAAATAACTGTATCGACTGCTTTTTATTGATTTTACATTGTCTGTCTATTCGTGTGTCTGTCTGTCACAGCGATAACTTGAGACCGGTTTAGAATTTTAGAATTCTGTTTTCAGTAAACAATAGCTGGTTACTTTAGCTCGCCCACCTACTATTTTCAGTGACCTAAGTGAACTAAAACTGTCTGTCTCATTCTGCCTCATCTTCTACAATTTTTGTGGTGAGCAAACCAAAGTTGTTATGAGCAAATTATCTCGGCATGGTGTTAAGTTAATTTCACCTTCATAATTGACTGCCTTAGAAGAAGAGACTTGGAGGACTAAAATTGGTTCAATAGAGTTAGTAGTAGCTATGATTTATTGCACTCTTAAACAGTTATCTTCATGTTTACCAAATATTGTACCAAAGTTAATTGAAATCTTAAGTGATTTTCATACGAAAGTACAAGAAGCTGGATCAGTGGCATTAAAATTGATCGGTTCAGTAATTAGGAACCCAGAAATTCAAGCTCTTGTAACAGTTCTTCTTAAAGCTTTACAAGGTCCATCAAACAAGACACCTCTTTTAGATATTCAGTTCTTACATTTTATTGACGCACCATCTATAAATTTAATTATGACAGTAGTTCAACGAGCTTTCATTGACAGATCAACAGAAAAGCATTAGGTGAGGCTCAAATCATTGGAAACATGTATTCATTGACAAATCAAAAAGATTTGGTGGTGCCTTACATACCTACAATTATACTAGGATTAAAGACAACCTTCTTAGGTCTAGTGCCTGAAGTAAGATCTGTAAGCGCAAGAGCTCTAGGTTATATGGTCAGAGGAATGGGCGTATCTAGGTAAGGTAAGGTAAGGTTCAATGTGAGTGGAGCGTTTGCTCGCCCCTCCACTGCGGCCAACAGAGGAATATTGTGGCTCGCCCCTATGGGCTATAATTCACCAAACAATCCACACCTTCTTACGAAGTCTATGGTTAATTTAGGTGAAGCTTCCTTGAAGTCGGTAGGTTCCAGTTGTACAAAACCAAACGTACGAAGCCTATTCATTTCCAGAGCAGAGCAGGAGCATAAATTATAATCCGTCGTTTCGTCTTCCACACTGCAGAAGCGACAGTCCGATGTTTGACTCAGACCTAGCTTCTTCAGATGGTACCGCAGACGACAGTGCCCTGTAAACAGTCCAATTAGGATGCGTAGATCACTTCTACTCCATTCTAGGATCTGCGATAGGGTGCTACCTGAGGGTTTGACTATAAACGCCTTAGAGTGAGCTAACCCACGAATATCTTTCCAGTGCTGGAGAGTTTTCCTTTCGGCGCATTTCCAGATAGTGTCTTTGGCACTTATTTTGGCTATGCCAAAAAATGGTTCCGGTCCAATGAACTCGGATTCTGCACCTTTTTTCGCAAGTGTGTCTGCTTTCTCATTGCCCTCCACCCCTTCATGCCCAGGTACCCATAGTAGAGTTACTCTGTTACTGGTAGCAATGCGATCCAGGGATTCGATGCAGTTCTACACCAGCTTCGAGTCCAGCCGATTGGAGCTCAGTGCTTTTAAATCTGCCTGGCTTTCCCATTAAAGATTAAAACTTTTGTTGACAAGATGATGGTTTACCAACTCTCTTGCACGCAATTCTATAGCGAAAACCTCTGCCCGAAAGATGGTAGCATACTTGCCGAGGCTTACTGTGATGTCAACTCTCGGTTTTCTGCTATACACGTTGAAGGACTTTTGTATGTGACTTCTGGGGGAGAGCACATCCGAAACCATTCCGAGAGTGTGGTGAGAACTCATCTCTCGCAGCAGTACAGAGTGGTCCCATAGCCTCTCCTCCTCAATTTGACTAGCCACCGACATGGCTCTATGGGAAGTCATTCTGGCCTCCTGCTCCAGTAATATATGGAGAGGAGTAAGACCCAGAAATCTTTCCATTGCCGCTGTCGGGGTAGATGACATAGCGGCTGTAATAGCTATATATGCTAATCTCTGTAGTCCAGATAATTTAGCCGCCGCAATAGACTGGAGCCCCTTCGTCCACCAGGCCATTGCGCCATATGTGACCATTGGTTTTATCACCGTTTGAGAAATCCAGTAAATCTGTTTAGGGTTCATTCCCCATGACTTGCCGCATACCCTTCTGATATTCCAGAGGGATGCCCTGGCTTTATTGATTGTTCTTTCCAGATGGGAGTTCCAGGTAAGTTTTCTATCAAGGATAATCCCCAGATATTTGGGCGTATCTAGTTTTGAGGATCTCTTGACCTGGTCAATGCAGACGTTGACCACCGAAATAAGCTCTGTTGATAGATCAGGAGCAGCACAGTGTTTTCAGAGGTTGTAGGTGGTTTAAGTGTTAAAAAGCTCTACAAACCTGATATTATTAGCACTCCACAGACGATCGATATTGCTCCTCACGTTAAAGATGGTTACATTGTGATGTTAATTTACATGCCGGTCGTTTTTACAAAAGAATTTACTCCGTACAAAGGACAGATTATTAGTCCAATTTTAAAAGCATTAGCTAACAAGAATGAGTATGTAAATTGTGGCATTGTACTCTATTACCAGAGTTAGAGAGAGGACTGTTTGACGAAAATTGGAGGATTAGATACATGTAAGTTTTCTCGACTAGCTTATAAGATAAAATACTTTGATCTCTTGGCCCGTTTGCTACCGAAAATGTATCCATTTCCTTCCAAAATGAAAAAGA
The DNA here is from genome assembly GCA_963243735.1 of Neocrepidodera transversa. Lineage (NCBI taxonomy): Eukaryota > Metazoa > Arthropoda > Insecta > Coleoptera > Chrysomelidae > Neocrepidodera > Neocrepidodera transversa. The sequence goes on from OY725354.1 coordinate 7,048,282, forward strand.
GAAGTAGAGTAATTCCATCATTGATAAAACAAATAGAATATTGGTTGTCAAATGGGTCGACAATAATTTTGTAAGCCTTGCTTCAAATGTATATGGTGTATAAGTCAGGTAAAAAACTATTTGAAAGAAAAAAATAAATTTATTCCAGTTATCAGACCCTGTGTAATCGGCAAATATAATTCATCGATGACCGATACTGATTTGGATGAAAGCATAAATTGATATAGAATTGGACTACGAGGAATGATAGTGATGTCTGTTCACTTGGCTACTAGATTCTTTATAAAAAAGTTGGAAATAAGGTTATTAAGGAATATTTAACAAAAATTAAGAACTCTCCAAGAGGAGCAGGAAGACCGTCTACCAGCATCTCTAGCAGGAGAGTATCTGATAATAAACGATATGATAATATTGGTCATTTGCTGACAACACCATTTTTTTCGAAAAAGGCAAAAATGAAAAAAAAGTCCGTTCTTTATGGGTAACTAAAGATATTTTAAATGAATTTCCACAAAAAATTGCCAATCTGAAATTTTAGCGCTACCAATAATCCATAGTCAGATAGGATATGTCCCATCTTGACTCTGAAGTATCGTTTCTTTAGGAAGGAATCGATCAATTGAACTAGCAGGGGTTTCGTGTACCCGAACTCCATCATTTTATATATTAGATCTTCGTGCCAAACTCTGTCAAATGCCTTACTGACATCCAGAAATACAGCTCCCGTCGACTGTCCGTGATTAAACCCTTGGGTTGCAAACTCAAATATATTTTATCTACTAATCTTTATTTTTTTACGAACTAAATGCAATAATTTTATTAATAAGTAATACGAATATTAAATAAATATACAATCTTTGGTTTTAGATAAAATATGTGCCAAAAAGGAAAATTCTTGTCAGCTTTATACAATATTTCCCAAAATATATTTCAAAAATTATACTTCTGGATAGAGATACGGTATGTCCCTTAGTTGAGTTTTTCAAGAAAAATTCTGGTAATGAACATGAAAAAATGAAAATTTTACACGGTTTTTCCAAGATTACTTTTCTCGAAACGTGTACACTTACAGTATGTTCCAAAAAATTAGTTTTTATCAGTTCTAAGAAGAACTGATTCGATTTTTGGATTTAGTCGTTAAATTAATTAACGAAAAAAGGGAAATACTTTCATTTTTCCATAAAAAAAACTTTGTTAATATGACCGTGAAGTTACTAGTTTTTCTATGTAATTTTTTGGTAGATGGTAAATATAGATCTATTTTTTTGTTCATTTTTAAAAACTAAAAATCCTTGAATTTCTAATTTGTCAATGTCCCTTGTAAGTCGTACAACTTTTAAAAAATATAATTCTTTAGGATATCTGATAAATTTCCATCTGACGAATACAAATCAGCAGTTCTCCGGCTAGCCTAAAACTTGCAGGAGTAAAAAAAAGAGAACGGGTCGAAATCAATTTACAACCTCCTTACGAATTCTAAACTGCAAATCCCACTTTAAAACTCAGAAAGCACTTGATACATTACAAGTTCTGAGCAAACGGCAGGACCGTAATTATAATGAAATATATTTTATATAATGTATACAAAAAAAAATATTTCATTAATTAAATAGAACAATCAATTCAAACAGAAATTTTGTATACAATAGAGATAATAAAGCGATATAAAATAGCACAAAAATGAGAAAAAAAAATTATATTTTGTATTAAGAGAAAGTAATGACCAAATTTTAAATTAAACAAAATTCAGAAGTGAATCTTCTTCGTCCGAGTTATTTTTTTCAAAAAATAGTCACAGAATCCAAATCTGGAAAACATAATGGCTGAGAAAGCAATAAGTATCGAAATTCGTGAAATTTAGCTTTAGGTACTAGATACGTGTTCCGTAACAGTGTATCATTAAATCTTCAATGCGAAGTTTCCTTATTTTTTTTAATTTCAAGCAACCTGTACATGCTTATTTACAGTTTTTTCGTTAGGCGAAATGCATATTGTAAAAAAACATTTATGTAGTTTTAATAAATAATTACTAAGCGATGGACGTGTTGACAACAACCATCATCACATCGAAGGACCATCCTTAATACAGCCTATCAGGATTTAGTATATTAACACAAATAAATCATTTAAGTGAACTGTACGGGCTATTTATTCACCCATTTATTATTAATGAAAATCATTAATTTTAACATTTTTTACAATTTATTATTTTTATAGAATAACTGCTACACTCACTATCACTGTAAAAAGAATATTCACAATATTAATTAATTTAAAATCTCAGATAATATACTGTTATAGTTTTAGGGTGCGGTCAACCGCTTTTTTTATAATGCCGAGACATTTTATTTCAACTAAACTATGCGAGCAGTGTTGCCAGAACTAAAATGATCAAGGCGGTAGATTTAACATATATAAAACGGTAGATTTGGGTTTGAAAACGCTAGCTGTCATATGACGTCATTATCTTGTACTACTCTTTAGCTAAACGAGCGAAATCGCAAACAGCTGTTCGCTTCTGGGAATATCCGAAACGTGTCGTGTCGACGTTTGCATAGAGATGATGTCAAAATAATTTTGAGCAATTTAACTTTTGAGTTCGCAAGATAAATTGCTCAAAATTATTTCTCCGTCTGTGTTGATCTATTCATATTTTTATCGATTGTGGATTGATACTTGTTTTTTCATTTTACTTTTGATGTTAGATACTAAATTATAGTAACTACCTTCTGTTTTAAATTTTACAATTTTGCTGTAGAATTAATAGTATTTGCGGTATAACGGTAGATAGAATTTGAAAACGGTATATCTACCGTAAAAATGGTAGACCTGGCATCACTGTCTGCGAGATATGATAATGTGGTCTGAAGCTATTTCTAACGCCAAAAGATTATGTATAAGTGGGAGTTGTAACGTTTTGTTTTTCTTTCTAGTATGAAAATCGACTCGTCCGGTGATCAGAGTTACATCTGCACTTGTCACTCTTATTAATATTATAGCGCTTAGATAGAGACAGGTGTCGTTAGCAACAGAAGGATAGAGTGAATTATTTTTTACAAGCTGTACGTTTGCACACGTAAAATGCGGAATGACAGGAACGATATAAATTTAAGCTTAAATCTATTTTTAGATTATGGAATGGTAAAAAAATACTGTACTTGTCAAAATTGTATACCGAGTAAAAAATATTTTAAATTTTAAAAGAAATATGTTTTGTTTTGCAAATTCTGGATAATATTTTAGTGAAATTTATCCAAGTCTGTTTCTAGATATTTCGTTGACTCTCTACCTATCCCGATACGATTATCAGTAAAGAGTCTATAAAATACTACCGATTTATGATTATAAATTGTGTAGCGTATATTTCATATACTCCAACTTTTGTTATATAATTTAAATAAATTGAACCAAATAGGTCATGCAGTGACATCTATTAGACAGACGATTAATTAACCATCGTTTAAAGTAGTATTATTAAATTGACTGTCATATAGAATAGTACCATGAAAGACCGTTCTAATTGTTTTTGACACACCTTCTTTATACCGAGTGGGGCTTATTAACCTAAAAAATGGAAGATTTTTGATAAAATTTTTGGACAATAGAAAAATCGCCCTCTTGTTTCTTGTCTTGTGATTCGTAAGTATACACATTTTATAAATATTTATTTTATTATTCACTATTTCACTTTTATTTTGCTTTGATTACGGTGGTCCAATTTTAATAAGTTAAATACTTGTGAGAATATTCTGTGCTCATTATTATTACATATCTAATTCATCTTATTTTGATATGCATTGGTTCTTTTTACCTTTGCACGTATCGCACGACATGTTTGATTGATCAAATTTATCTTGATATAGTTTAACTTTAATATAAAAATAATTTAGCTCGCTTACGTAGAGTAATTAAGCGTTTGTTTTATTAGAAAAAAATGTACTTCAATTTTCAGTTGAATGTATTGGACATTCATTTAAATTTGTTGATGTTGAAGACATTTTTTCTTATTAATGAATCTTAACTGCGCTTAATTTCGTGACCTCTCTTAATTGCGTTTGTACCTTCGTCCAACGAAGTTATTTTTTTTTCATTTAGACAAATCAAAATTAATTTTTTATTGTTTCATTTCACCATATAATTTTTATGAGCTCTTAATTCAACACTTCGACATTTGTTTTTTCTTCATTTGATTGTTGAGTCGTCTTTGGCCAGGACAATTCGACAAACGTTGTTAATCTTAGTTATTTGTACGTTTTTTATGACATTTTCCGTTGTAACTAACAATTCTTTTACAAACTTTGATTTTCATTTGTTTGATGCGCTAACGATCTGTGTGATTCAACTGCATTTACTTATTTCATCTATGACGTCACAATCAAATACGCTTAAAGCGGTTTGTTTACGTTTCGAACCGTTATTAAGAGTATGGTGTGACCTTTGGTTTGAGAGAATTTTAATCCTAGTGGGGTAAAAATGACAAATGGCAGAAAAAATTGAAGAATTTTTCTCCGATTTGGTTTTTGTTTTGTGGATCCCCGGCCTTTTTTTATAATAGTTTATAATTTGGTTTTGGTACATTTACATTTTTATTTTTGTCGATTCTTATTGTTTTATTTTCAATACTAGGGCGCTTTATACTTCCTATTTAAATTGATTGTAATGAATATTCAACTCGATAAAGACATTTCCGTGTTTTTTAACCAAGAAACAGCAGAATAATTGAAAGGTAAAAAAGGCAATTACCTGGACCTAATTTGAAGTTATTTGAGATTTGGAGGTTATCGTATCAGGTGTCAATTGTTACTTTGACAGTGACGCCAACACAAAAACGCTTAAACCACTGTCTAACAGCGTTTTAAAAACGAAAAAACACCTAATTTCAATTCTATCAATATTGTAAAATTTACGAAACTTTCTCTTGTGGTCCCTAAGACAATATATTAAACAAAAATCAGTGAAGTTGTGGTTGTACGTGTAGCCACACTCATGTGGGTGTTTTGATCAGTGCAAACGGCCAAGTGAGTTTGCGGTCATTAACTCTGAATTTTTTCTGTTTTCATAGCCAAACATATCGATAATGTAATTAGTCACCTCTCGTAATATTTTTTTCCGAAAGTAATCACCTTATTTATGTATGTTTCAATAACAGGAGGAGCAAACTTTCATCCCCTTATTGACACATTTTTTTTTCGTTTATACTATACAAACAAGAGGAATTCAAGTATATGTAAATGTCCCTTCTAATATATATTTAATATTACAAGGAACCTACTATACATTGCCTTGCAGATGACTTTATAAAAGTCGAAACGTCGGCATTAGATTTATAGTGATTTCACTCATTTTTACCTTTTAAAAACCAACTCCCAGAACTAACTTTAGTTCTGATAATGAACAGTTTCCGCGCATTCGTACATCTCAAATAATTTCATTTTGGGTCCTAAATGGACGTACTGGGAATATACGAAGTCATTCTTGTGTCACTAATATATCTATAACATAAATATTACCCTAACTCGACAGATTTTTGTTAATTTTTGGAGGAGCCGGTTCATATTCCTACCAATAAAAATGTCTTTCTGGTAACCGTTACAAAAATATATTCTACTGAGCGTTTTTTTTTCATTATATTACAGTAGCTTGAATCAAACCTCTATTCCCCACATATAAAAGTTCCTAATCAAATAAATAAGTTGACTATGAAAAATTAAAACATTCTTTTTCTTAAAAGTTTGTATTAGGACAAATAAAAAACGAGAGGTAATAACTGTCAAAATTCCAATTTAAACAAGTGTTGCCAACCGTTACAAAAATAAGCTAAAAAGAGCGTTTCGCCTTGTTAGACCCTAAATGAAAATATTAAAAAAGTGTATGTTAATTAAATTAATTTTTTTTTTCTAATAGGTTTATGGCTTTGGCAAAGACCAATTAGCCAGACTATTTTTTTCGTAGTATTATTAATTTCGTAATTAGTGGAACACTATCATTGGGGATGTGAGTTTTGGAAATTAATATTACAATGATGACCAAAGGGCATTACTTTGATAACAAATCGATATTTCGATGTTTTATAGTAACTGAACTGAAGCAGGAAAATTGCATATTACAGAAAGATGGGATTTAAGCTATGTTATTGAGTTAGTAGTGATAACGTGCGCTGTCAATTTTTTTTTTTTTTTTTTTTTTTCGGCACACTTACATTTTGTTAGTTTTTGCAGGTTGCTTACAAAGAAATGTTAGTAGTTTACAATTTGTATTTGCAGCGTGTTATATGCTGATATATATGTATATACAAAAAAATGTTAGTATCATTGCTAAATAATAGGGTATTTAAATTAGTTGGTAAGGGAAATTTAATTTTGACTAGGTCTTCATAGAATTGGGTTGTACTTTCCCTGTTCCTTGAGCAGTTCAGAATTAGATGTGTTAAGTCACCTGTTTCTCCACATATACAGTTTGGGTTTTCAGAAAGACCAATTCTGTGCATGTATACTGGAGTTAGAGTGTGATTTGATCTCATTCTGTTTATTGTAAGAATGAAGTGTCTTTTATTAGCGTTCTTGAACCATGGACTTATTGGAAGTTGTTTTTGGCATCTAATGAAGTTTAGACCGGTTTGTGACTTTACATATATTTCTTGCCATTTTTCTTTTAGTTCACTTTTAAACGTTGGGTATAAGTCAGTAAAGGGGAGTCGTGTAGAAGGTATACATTCTCCTGAATACGTAGTTGATTTAGCCAAACAGTCTGTTATTTCATTCCCAATAATTAACGAATGTCCTTTAATCCAAGCTATAGTTACATTTTTTAATTCTTTGTGAACTTCAAAGTTGTATTTTACAATTTCAGCTTCTATGTGGGTATAGTTTATTTGACGAATTTAATTTCTTCAACCTGTCTACAGTACTTTTGCTATCTGTGAAAATTACATAGTTTTTGTTGTTGTTTCTTGCAATGTATTTGAGTGCTTCTAATACTGCTATTATTTCGGCCGAATAAATGGTAGTTTGATCTGGTAGTTTGATTTTAATGGAATATATCTCGTAGATAGCACATCCTACCGAATTCTGCATTTTTGAGCCATCCGTAAATATGTACTGATGGTGAGGCCATTTTTTATTTATAATTTCGTTGAAGTCTTCGTTTGGATTGAGTTCCTGGGTTTTTATTTTTTCAGAGAAGATATACGTTGGTTGGTATGCATAATATGGTTGGATTTTATTAGAGTAAATGTTGGTGTATTGTGACAGATGAGTGTAACTTTCAACGATAAGCGGAGTTGTTTTGGAAATCCAATAACGATTCGTTAATACTTGAATTGCGAGTTTATTTATGAACTTTAAATAGCTGGCGTCTTTTGAAATGGCTTTTGCTATGAATTTATGGCTGATGGATTGCCGTCTGAACATTAAGGGTTGTTCGATACTTTCTGCTTCCATTATATTTACTGGGGTTGATATAGGTATCCAAGACTAATTCTAATACATTTATTTTTTTGTACTTCAATTTTGTCCAGATGGGTTTTTGAAGCTGATCCATATAAATGGCTGCCGTAATCAATTATACCTCCTAACAAGTGTTTTATAAAAAGTTATGGCTGTATTTATATCTGCTCCCCACTTTGTATGACAGAATGCTCTTAAGATGTTAATGGTGCCTTCCGATTTTTTTATGATTTGATGGATGCAGTCCTTCCATAGTAATTTCCTGTCTAGATATAAGCCCTAGTATTTGACAGTATTTTTAATTGGGAACTGGTATGGACCTAGCTGAATTTGACCTTGAGGAATGTTTCTTTAAATTAAATGATCTTCTATAAAGGCAACCTATAAAGGCAACCTAGTTATATTTTTCACGAATTTATATACAGGAAAAATAAAAATATTATATTTCTTTTCCTTTTTATTATCATCTTTCATTAATTTTATATGTTTTTATTTTTTGCTAACGTTTTTTTTTTATTCTTTCTGAATTTATTTTATTTTTATTGTATATGTTTTATTTTTTGTTTATGAAATATTATCTATTTGTATTTCTACAAATATGAATCGATCTTAAAGTTCTTGTTTTCAATTAGAATCTCATTTTGGATACATATTTCTATCTCTTACAATTCTTGTTAATGTTTATAAAGAAGAACTAAAAGATAAAATAAGAGACTATAAAAACTTAAAAAAAAAGCAAAAAAATAAAGTTATTATTAGACATAAAATGTTAATGCACAATTTTCCACTTTTTGTTTCTGTTTAGCCAGCAGGTGAAAACGGATTTTCCAGGTAACTATTTTCAGCGGTTTTTCCGGATTACATTTTGTAAGCACGACTTTTCCAGAAATTAATTTTAATACTAATACACTAACAACATTTTCCCTATTCTATTTAGAAAAAATACAACGACATAAAATAAAAAAAGCCCTACGGACTATCCTGCAAATAATTTTCAAGTTTTAAACTGTATGGATGAGAAATGCCTCGAGCAAATGAAGAAAATTCGCTCGAAAAATTTATTTTCCGTCTCTCGGCTCTAGAAGAAGTTGAGCACGTAGATTTGTACTGATCTTAGTATGCATTGCACCTGACGCATAAATAATCCCTTCTTATTAGTAGTAAATGTTGCAGCTGTCGCCCTCTACGTGAGAAATCACAACAACACTTTATCTTTGCTAAATGAAAAATTTCACACGGCGGGAAAAATAAGATAAATTGTTATAAATTTATTTATTAGTGACATTTTTGCATTAAAATTAGTAAATATAAGTCATATTATTTTTGGATTTTTTTAAACTATACATGGCAGTTAATGTGTTAATAGTTATTCATTCGTTTCAAGAGAAACCCTTCTTACAACCACAAATGTAAGTTAAAGAGGAGATTCAATTAACTATTATAAGAAGCCTTTATGCAGAGCATGAACTGAGAGAATCTTATTAATTCCTTTAATGTGGCAAAGATGGAGAAAAGTGCGGTTTTATTACGACAGAATTGAGATTTCCGGTTTCCCTCCGGGTGTAAGTTTCTCTATTTAGTTTTAATGAGATTTTCTTTGTCTTTAATTCTATGTAGACCAGATTTCTTTTTTACTGGTTAATTGGAAAATTGTTTGTATGGAAAAAAAGTGATTTTTTACTTAATTAATTTTTTAGTTAGTTAAAAATACTAACTGTGGATTAAATATTTGTTAAAATTATAATTTATTTTGTTAATTAACTTTTAGTGTTCATTCAATTTTATATGATTTTATAGGGAATAAATTTTTAAAAATACCTGACAAGGATTATACGACAGCCATTTTGCAATTCTTTATGAATATATTCTGACCTTGTTTATTGCAGTTTTTTCTGTCAAAAAAACACTAATAAAATATATAACGACGTTAGCTTCTTAAATAATTTTACAAAAAAGAAAGCGGAAGGCCTTATAAGATTTATTTTGCTAGACGGTCGTACGGTCGATTTATAAAAAAATCCTTGAGAAATTAGGCTACGTATTCGTAGATAACGCAATGAGTATAATTTATGAACTATTTAGTTGAAAATTCATAGATAGGAGATTAATAATTATGAGTTTTATTTGTATCCTCCAAGAGTAGGCAATATTTTTTTATTTATTATTACTAGTTAAAATATATTAAACAGCCCCACGTTTGGAATTGGCCCCAGGAGCCAAAAATGGCCTGAAATGCGGTTCCCGGGATAAGGCGAAGTCGATGCTGAATTTTGGAGCTAAAGCCGGATTTGTGCTCGAAAAGTTTATGGCCAACTGAAATTCCGGGTTTGGTCCGGGAAAATGACCCCTTGGGGCGGGAAAATCCTGTTTTGGACGTCCCGGTCGCGACTGTGGTATTTTCATGAACTTTCCAATTCTGCAGCTGAGTCTGGGTGTGAAAAGTGTTTGGTCAGCTGAAATTCCCAGTTTGGGTCCGGGAAAATGGCCCATTAGGGCCGGAAAATAATATTTCGGACGTACCAGTCGCAAAAGTGGGATTTTCATGTATTTTTCAATCATGGTCCTTGGAGTAGGCTCAAAAAGTTTTTGGACATCTTAAATTCCCAGTTTGGGTCCGGGAAAATAGCTCATTGGGACCGGAAAATCATATTTTGGACATACCAGTCGCAACAGTGGTATTTTCGTGTTTTTCAATTCTGGACCTGAGGGACCCGAACAGGGAATTTCACATGGGTATAAACCTGTCAAGCACAGTCTAAGCTGCAGGACTTAGTACATAAAAATCGCACTGTTGCGATTGGTACGTCCAAAAAATGATTTTCCGGCCCCAATGGGCCATTTTCCCGGACCCAACCTGGGATTTTGAGCTGACTAAACACTTTTCACACTCAGTCTCAGCTCCGGAATTGGAAAGTCCATGAAAATACCAGTCGCGACCGGGACGTCAAAAACAGGATTTTCTCGCCCCAAGGGGTCATTTTCCCGGATCCAAACCCGGAATTTCAGTTGGCCATAAACTTTTCAAGCACAAATCCGGCTTTAGCTCCAAAATTCAGCGTCGACTTATCCCGGGAACCGCATTTCAGGCCATTTTCGGCCGCTGGGGCCAATTCCAGACGAGTAGGCCCAATTCTGAGCTCGGAAACGGATTCAGCGTCGAAAAATACATGGGAATACATATGTCACTCTCTTGTGTATGAAGTTTTTTTTGTGGGGAGGGGTTATAAGTGAAGAATCCTTGACGCACAATATAACGATTTAACCTAAAACACTTAGAAAAAATATTCCTCCTCCTCGAGATACAGGGTGTTTTATTTTAAAAAAAATTGTTCATACTTAATTTTTGCATGTTAATTAGAACAATTTAATGTAGAAGAAGTTTCTCGATATTACCAGACTCTTACCCTAGTGGTAGAAACTTAGTTTGCTCCTCTTTATTTTACACCATTTGGATAAATTTCACTGGAATGTTATCCAGAATTCACAAAACAAACTTATATTTCTTTTACTTTTAATCAGTTTCATTTTTAATTTATACTTTTAGCCAGTACTGTATATTTTATCATTCTAAAATCTAAAAATAGATTCCAAATCAACACATTTCATCAAAAATTTGTCTACGTCATTTATCGCATTATTATTTCTAGAAAAAAACCGTTAAAACTAACACTCATCTCTTTCTATATACGATTCTTATAGAGAGCGACGAGCGCAGTTGCATCCGAATATGGAATAGTCCATTACAAATTAAAATCCGTTACAACACCGCTTAAAAAGATTCTTATAGTGCGTAAAATGCGTCTATATATCATCATTTTTACATCTAGATTGTTAAGGAGAATAGTTGTCTCCCAGCGAGAGCTTTTCACTAAAATTAGAGTCAAGACCGCAAAAAATAAATCAAATCAATTTTTTGTAGAATAGAAAACGCAGATTTGTACTTTTTAAAGGACAACTACAATTAAACTATGAAGAAAAATTAATTAATTACAAATGTGAATAGTAAAGGAATACAAATTTTACATATTGTTTATAACATTATGGGGTCTATTCTGTAGCATTTAAGTTAATTTTAACAGCTAGGTTAAAAGTTATTTATAACTATGCGGGTAAAATTTTAACCCAAATCTCAATTTTAACCAAATATGCCACACAGAATATAAAATAGAAAATAACCTCCGGTTAATTTTATAACCTGGGGTTAATTTTAGTCAAATTTTTGCTGAATAGACCCCTATAGGCCTTATAAGCACCAACAATCTATCAGGACTTACGTTTAACCCCTGTGTCGGGCTATGGCCTCAAAGTTATCTTTTTATATGACAACATTGAGTAAAAACTAAATTATTAAAATTTTTAAGTGAACGAAATATTGCTTAAATAAAGGTTTTAAGAGCGCGTGATGATTAGTTACTTTAATTTTAAGTACAATCCCTTGTTTTAGCCACCCACTTAATTATTTCCAACTCTTCTTTTTCCTTAAAAAAAATAACTCTTTGTTGTTACATACAATTGTCCAATTGTCATTTTCTTCTCTCTTTTTCCTCTCTTCTTCCAAACTAATAGTACACAATTCTTCTTTTTTAATTTCATATTAAAAATGAATCTAACCTCACTTTAATCTACGCCGCATGGTACAACCCAAGCAATATTTCGTTTACTTAAAACATTTAATAATTTAGTTTTTACTCAATGTGATCTTATAAAAAGATCACATGAACTTGTGCAGAATTTTAAACATCGCAATCAATCGTAAACCAGCCAAAAAGTAAACGAGTCAAAAAGTAAACCTTGCTTATATTCTTGTAGGAGGAATAAAAACAAAAAAATTAGGAAGATAAAAATAAATAAATTAAATTTAAATGATTTTTAAAAAGTAAATTTCTACGTGGTTGAAATTTATTAACAAAAGAAAATGAAAAAATAAATAATTATAATTTTAGATGTTACATGCTGGCATTGATTATAAATTAATTGAAAATAAGAAAATTTGGTTTAATATGGAACAAGAAAATTTAATAACGGCATGGACTGTTCGCCATTTTGTTTAAAGGTTAATAGAAAACTTTCTGATTTAACTATACAAAAGTCATTAAAACGGCGTAATTTAAATAAAAAGATGTTTTTAGCTTTAAGGGTCGTTTTAAAAAAATAACAAAGTGTAAGAAACAGTACATTTATACCTTCTATATCAAATATGTTTTTAAAAAAATGCTAAAATTGTCCATTATTTTTCTGTTTTTTTTTCTGTCTGGTCCACTCTAATAAACAATTCGTAAGATAATTTGGTTTTACGATTCAATTTAATGTGAATTCTATAACTTTTATATTAAACTCGGTAGGAATAGTCTATGTGTGCTTTGTCTGTTTTAAATGTCCCTTCTTTCCAATTAACAAGAAAAAAAATAAATAATAACGCTACTAAAAAAACTATTACTAAATGAAAGTGGTGTAAAGGTAAGGGACAGATAAAGGGGACCCCCAAGTCTCTAGCTACGACACTGCCTGGTATATTGATAACCCTAGTCTATTGATAAAGGTGTAGGAAAGCAACGGTTAATTTTCATAAAAGTAGTAGAAGTAGTTACTGTTACACTACGTTAACCTTTTTTTTTTCGTGAAAATACCACGTCATAATATTTTTTTAAATGCAGGTGTGGTAGATATGCTAAGTGTTTATACACGAAAGATACTGAAAGAAAATGAAATCGATATAAAAAGGTTTCAAATGTTTTTTTGTCAATTTTATTATAGGGGGTAGTTTTAATGGTAGTAATAAATCGAGTTCCACAATAAACAAAATAAATATTTGACAAATTTAAACATAATTACAGACTATTAAACGATCAAATCTATAGTTTTCCAATTTTTTAATACAAGGGGTAGTTTTCACCCCTTAAAAACAAAAAACGCAAGTTGCGCGTATATAACTATTGAACTGGAGGGTAAGATGATTTGTTGGACTGATTTAGGGGTCCAGCTCGTGCTGGATTATAGTAACATATTTAATTTTCTACTTTATTTCTAAATATTCTTGGCATTACAAAACATAAAGCTAGGATTGTATGCAAATCAAATTTAAAAAAAAATAAAAACAAAAAAACTGCGACAATTTAAAAAATATAAAAATACTACAATTTTCCATACAATCTTAAAGTTAACCTTTATCTTTAATCTAAAAAAAACAAAATTGTATTTTTTTAAAAGATAACCGAGAAATCGTGCACGAGCGGAAGGTATACAAACCAAAATTTCGTATTTATTCATGTCTGTTTAGTACTGCCTCGCACGGAGCGCGTGGAATATTGGTTTATATTTCTCAATGCGACATGCAGAGATTTAAGAGTGCATCAACGCGTTTTGGCACGTTTACAATTACACCCTTGTAACAATCTCTGTTGTGATGTATTCTCGTTATTTGTAAAATTTATTAAATATATGTAGAAGAAGTTATCAACACATTCTACATAGTTGCACTCCAGAAAAAAATTACGAAAAGTACAAAATAATACTTTTAAACGTCAAATGAATGATTAAGGACCATACTAAAGTCGCATTGAAATAAATTTTTTGTCTATTTTATAGTTTACACTGTATAATTTTTTAAAAATCGCTCAAAAATGATATATTTATCCCAAACTAATCGATTTTTTAAAAAGTAGGAACCAAAATTAAAGATAGAGCCCTAGGCTTGACATTTTAGTTCATGTCTGTTTTTATTGTAGACTGATAGCTTATACCGTACTCAAAAAAAAATGTTATTTCAAAACCCTTGCAAAACGACTAACGGTGACGGACTATTAATCCTAACTTTTCAGAAAAATCGATGCAGTTATAAATATTTCAGAGGTAAACCCAATTTTTATGTTCAGTGACTATAGTATTCAAAGTGTATGTTTGTTTGAGTTATTTTTATTATAATAAATAAAGTTTTACTAAAATAATAAATTACAGGTCTAACAGCTCTTCTAGTATTTATTTTTCTAGAATAATATATCATCTATGTAAATTCCTACTCTAAACAAACTTTATTTAAAATGAAACTGAAATTTGCTGACATTACACAAGTGTAACAAACAAGAGGGTTTAAACAGGATGTTGTAGACGATCAAGAACACAACCTTCCTAGGAAAATTACGTTTAATCTGAGAGAAAGCGTTTAATTTCAATGTATTCCCAGATGATAACTTCCGTTGGAACTTGTAGAGAATACGCTCCAGGAAATTAAATTTTTACTTATTATAACAAGTTTCCCTGCACTCTATGGCGTTTAAAACAATCTAGAAAATAATTATAGTAGCGAATTTTTATGTAATTGCGGATGTAAATTTAATTTGCGGCTACTCTACCTACATTTTATTTAATAATCAAGAATATGTAAACTGCAGAATTATATATAAGGTTAAACAGTGTATTTGAAGTTTTAGTAATATTTTCTAGCTTTGTTTACCTCTGGTTCATATTAAAGTTGCTAGTTAAGAGTATAAGCAATTTACTATAGCTGAACGCATACCGTAGCGCATTCGTCCTACCCCTACATCATATTTTGGGCTACAGAGCGAAAGAAAATCCCTCGAGCCGTTTTTGAAACAAACAAACGAACGAATGAAAGAACGAACCAACGAACGAACGAACGAACGAACGAACGAACGAACGAACGAACGAACGAACGAACGAACGAACGAACGAACGAACGAACGAACGAACGAACGAACGAACGAACGAACGAACGAACGAACGAACGAACGAACGAACGAACGAACGAACGAACGAACGAACGAACGAACGAACGAACGAACGAACGAACGAACGAACGAACGAACGAACGAACGAACGAACGAACGACCAAACAAACGAACGAACGAACAAACGAATAAACGAACGAACGAACGAGCGAACGAATAACCGAACTAACCAATAAACAAACAAACAAACGAACAAATCTGTATTAATATAGTAAGATTATATTTAGATACGACAATAATGACAAATAGATTGATATAGCGCCAGAAAAATAATATTAAATAGTTATTTTCTTAACAAGTGCACAAGTTGTTAATTTTCCGCACTCAAACAGGTAGAAAAATCTTATCCGGAAAAGTGTTACTCTACGCACGCAAATGCGTGTGGAAAAGTATTACTTTACGCACGCTCGTAGGAAATAGTATATTGTATAACAAGTGCGAAATGATATGAATTTCCCACGAGTAAAGTATTGAAGAGTTTGTAGCACGAACGAACTTTAATACTTTACGAGTGTATACACTATACTTTTTCTACGATTATGTATGTCTTATTTGAAAAATGAAAGCATACAAAGAAATGGTGTAATAGTTACTTTAAATGTAATTATCACTGACATAAAAAATGAGTCAAACTCAGTGGCGGATTTAGATATTTGCTGCCTAGGGACTGATTGTACATTGCCCCCCCCCCCCACCAATATGTACATTTTAACCCTTAGCTTACGGTAAATCGGGCTAGCGCCACTTCCTAATCCAAATACAGCCCGAAAACGAACGGGAAAGCGCCAATTAGGTCATCTCTTTGTCGGAAATCATTTTGAAGTGAATCTGATTCTTTTCCGATATAACTGGCATATTCCCGGGGTACCGTCAGCTCTTCCCCCTCTCATTTTATTTCCTTGTTGACAACAAGGTTATTCATTTATCAAACTTAGTTGATCAAACGGACCAATAACAACTCAAACAGTAACTTCATCTAATCTGCAACACAAACACCACCACCACCATCATCAACATAACCTTGCCATCTTGCGAATGACGTTTCGACAGTAATTGAAACAGTAGTGCCAACTGCGCATATGAGGACCGCGAGCGCTGCGTAGCGGCGGCACCTTCCTACGATCTAGAGTAAATTCATCGCCTGCAACACCGCCGCCCTGGGAGTTATCGTTATCAAATGATTTTCTCATGCCTCTGACTTAATCATCAAGTTGTCTCTTATTCAGATGCATACTTTTGTAGCATTATACATGTCTCACTCAAAAAAAACACAACAGAGTAACAAAACGATAGAAAAACGCATAATAGGAAAATAAAAAAAAGAAAATTTTCCGCCCCCTCTAATCTGCCGCTCTGTACTATAGCTCCTTCAGCCCCCCTCTAAGTCCGCCACTGGTCAAACTGTATACTGAACTATAACAAAAATTCAGGAGCTTCTTCAATAATCTTCTTTATTTCTTTTGATGTAAAAATTTTTGTTTTTTTTAGGTTTAAATGCGACACAAAAACACTAAACTAACTCAAAGCGCTTGATGCTCTTAAGTCTTCTTTCTAACGCAATATTGTCAAATAGCTCGATAGCCTCGAGATTGACATGATGATGGAGTGTTTCTTCATGTCTCTTGGTTAATTTTTTGATGGTCTGGTCAACAGTGTCCATTTCCAGGTCCATTTGGAGGTCACTATTTTGAATGTACCACTATGTTCCTCAGTGATTTATTTTGGAATCTTTGGATGATTGATAAGTTGCTTGCTTGGTACATCCCTATAATTGGATACCGTAAGTCCATACAGGCTTAAGGTTCTGCTTATAAAGCATAAGCTTATTATGTAGAGATAAAGTGGAATTTCTTCCAATTAGCCATAACATTTTTCTATATTTCAGTCTCTCTCTTTTCTCGTTCCATCGAAATTTGGCATCATTTTGCTGTGTTTGAATGTAGAATCTGGTTATTGTGTATTTTGATTGAAATATGATCCATCCTTTTGTTTATAAAGTTAATGTGAACTGATTTAGTTAAATTAAGTATTATTTCCAGTTATAGATACTGTGGACTTCTATTTGCAGCTTGTGGGTTGCTTCTTTATTGATCTTTTCTACTGCTAGAATGGCAGTGTTATCGGTGAAGGTGGCTATGGTATTGTTTTCTAACTCTGTAAAATCACATGTGTATTGTAAGTATAGGACAGGTCCTAGAACACTTCCTTGAGGTACTCCAGTCTTAATTTCTTAAAAATCGGAATATACTTCTTCTTGCTTAATTTTAAAATATCTTTCCGGTATATATGAATAAAGTATATCTGTATATTGTTTTGGAAGGAAAAGTTTGATCTTATGTATTAAGCCTTCATGCCAAACCTGATCAAGTAGATATATCCAGATTTTCATTGATAGTCAAGATTAAATTGTTTCGAAATTTCTCCAATCTATGCTAATTGGATAAATTTTACTGGAATATTATCCAGAAAATACAAAATAATTCATATTTCTTTTAAAATTAATAATAATAATAATCTTTCAGTTCATACTAATATATATTATTGTATATTTTAAGAGCTAAAAATAGATTTAAACTCAACACAAGAATTATTCCGTCTTTCTCTCAGGCTTTTTTCTGTCTATTTGCAAAATACCGTTAACAAAAACAACATATATAAGCGACCGTTGCTATGCAAGCAAGCTTATCTTTCTCTCATATTATCCCATCATTATAAGAGACAAAAAATATAGATATATTTCTTCCCGCTAAGATTTTGAATTCAAGGCTATTTAGATACCACGTCTCATGTCTCCTACCATTAAAAAACCAGCCACCCTCCTCTCCGCTAAAATTCAGAGCATAATCTCCCTCTCACTTACCGACTGTAAACAGATGCAGTCGCATTCAATAGAGCAAAAAAGTTTCTTCGAATAATTAAAATGGTGCGTAATTAAACACACCCAAAAAGTTTCAGAGTTTTCATAACAAGAAAAAATGTAAATAGTTTTTTACAGTGAGTGAAGTGATGAGTAATATTTGATTTCGGTTTCATAATTTAAATTAATGTGCCGCTTTATGATTTTTCTGTTCATGTTCGTACTTGGAAAAAATGGAATAAAAATTACATTCCTATTTCAAATACTGTTTTTATTTAACATTCATATTGGTTTAACTCCTACCTAAAGAGTTTGGTCCTTCGATGTCTTCGAGAAAATCTAAGAAATTAAAAATAATGCTCTTCATAAATAGTTCACTAATAAAATAGTCTCTGAAAATGAACTGATGTAATTTCCGTTTATAGTGTGAAGGCCACTTGCACCGGGCAGCGTCAGTAGGGAAAAAATCACTAGCAGCCAGAAGGACAGGCTTTAGTTGCCCTAATGGGTTCAGCACCTGGGTATTCTCTACTGGGAATGCTGCGATGTTAAATAAAAATAATTAACTTTTATTTATACTCCAGAGAGGAATAAAAGGTGTGCAACACGGTTTTTTAATCGGTGATGTGTCGGATGGTACAGGCACGTCTTCAAGGCTGTGGTGAATCGGTACTACAGCTAGATCTGGTTGTCGGCTCAAACTGGACTTCGACCTCATGAGAACAAATTGAATCGTGGTATAAGGTAAGGTTTTTTGCGTCTAAGAAGCACGTGCGCGAGTGTCTCCATCTTTCGAGCGGAGGTTACAACTTTTCGCGTTAGATCTTATGATCGGAGGAAGATTGCCTTTACCATAATTTTAAATTAATTCTAATCCAATACTGTGCGCTATATAATTCATATTTTTTTGTTATCAAATATTAAGTACAAGAAATGAATATAATTCCGGTTATAAAGTAACTTCGGTACACATTTCTAGATACGTTGAAACTGTAAAAACAAGTCAAATAGCGTTATGAATAAGTAGTAAGCTTTTTGACTCGTTTTTTCATCGTTTTCAACATTTCCCGTTCTGGTCTGCCATACAAAAATAAGTCTGAGAGTTTATATTTTTTTTATAAAAAAAAATATTCAGTTTTGTCTCAACATCAGTTGATAAAAAAAATCGTTTTAATTGAAATCTATAAAAATGTTTTCCTACTTTTTTATATGTGTTTATGTATGTAGACAAAAAAAATCTGTATCCATATGATGGTGCAAATACAACCTTAAATTAGGTCTTACATTTAATATTGTAAATACGTGTATTTAAATTTGACGCATAAGTTCAATTTTTTTTATCTTAATAACGAAAAATAAGTAAAAATTGTGTCAACAGAGAAAATTTTATTCCAAAAAAAAATATTTTCTATTATAAAAACAATCTGTTAAAATACCATAATTATTAATTTATTTTTATATTAAATCGACAAAATAAATTTTTCTTCCTATTTTAATTTTCTGTACCACCGAAAATCCTGTATCTAGCGTCAAGACGCCGACGCCAATAGTTTCAATAAACAGTTGGGTTTTATTTCTTCAAAACCCGGTCAATTCGCATAAATTAAACTACGAACGCCATTAGCAGAAGTTACAATATTCGAAGTCCATTCAGCGTCGCTACGCTATTCGTCCCGACGCTAAATATTTTGGCTCTACCCATTTTCACATTTCCCATCGTAAACGACAATTTCTTCTCTACGTTTAGATTTACATTAAAATTAAAGTTTCTTTAAAATTACTCATATATATCACTCACTCTGTTAGTTTTTAAATGTCTTCCAATAAGACGGAAATGTTTTAACTTTAGGTAAATCATTTTTGATATAATTTAATACTTATTTTAATATCTCAACAGTATAAAATTATATTTTACATACACCTACTTAATCATCTTATCCCTTAAAAATTTAGGTCAATTTGTTCACACTAACAGGTGCAAATTTGAATAAGATTTATTGTTTATTTCCTACGAGGTCGGGCGTAAACTTTCTTTTTATAACGCAATCCCTTTCGCGTCCAATCCTTTCCTATATTAATAAATCATGCGTCCCGACGCCATCCACCGACGCTTTATAAAGGCAAAAAGGCGGCAGCCCATATACTGCCCTTATAAAAACTCTATTACTTGTTTTAGAATCCGTGGTTCATGTTCCACATACGATAACGAGATTTAGAAGCATATACAAGGAGTATGCAAATAATAATAACTTGTAAATTGAAATTTTAATATACAGGGTTTAGTATTTTAAAAAGGAGATAAAATCTTTTATATTGAAAATTTTTTTCTGTAAAGATTTTAAAAAAAAAATTATAATATATTCTCCTTTACATACCTTTCGTTTGCACACAAACTTTTACTTGACGAGTTTTATCCAAACTCTTGAGTTTGATCTCCAAATTACATATTTTCACGGTTTGTTGCTCCGTTCGCGACAACGCTGTGAAGAAAATTGCTAAAGAGATGCGTGTCCTGAATTTAAAACGATCCGTAGCTGATACTCAGATTAAGTGTCGTTCTCTCTAACTCCCTACACTAGAAAATTTCTCTCTTCTCTTTGGTATCGCGCGACACTCAAAAGAGATAATGCAAAGTTTGCCAGCTAAACGAGCCGTGTTTGGATTAATGGGATAATTTATAATTTTGCTAGGTTTTTGAATAGAATAAAGAGGAATGCAGGATTTTATTTTATTTTTAATTTTTTTAATTGAGCTATAGGTCCAGGCACCGGAAACTATATACAACTCTTGTCTGTTACTCGTAAACGTCTATTAGATAGATGAAATTTTATATTCATATTTAGGATAGCAAGAAAACGACCTGTATAGATTTTGGTGTTAATCGGATAACCGGAAGTGACAGTTGCTATAAGTGATGACGTCATTACTAAACAAGATGGCAATAAAATTTTACACGTACATTTTTTATTCATTATAGTTTAATTTCGGATGATTAAAATTATCAAAAACTTTTGCCATTGTAGCCAGATTTATCAAAAAGTTAAGTTTAAAAGTTACAGGATATAAAGTTGTAGAACATAAAATTTTCTACATTTTTTTTTGTTACTAGTTTTTTTTTGAAATCCTAATAGTTTTGACGGTAGAGGGCGTGAAAGAATTATATATAGACTTTTGCGCATTTTTTTAGATGTTGAGCCAAAATTATGGATTTTTATGAAAAATTACAAGAAATCAAAATTGTAGAATATTAAAGTTTCTACAAATTTTGTTATTACTATTTTTTAGAATTCTGCATAATTTAGCCGCTAGTTTTTATTTTAATTTTTATATAATTTTTATCTTTATTAATGTTTTTTTTTAGTTAAATTTTAATATTAAAAATTTTAAAAAAATAGCATTGAATTTGTAATGTTATAATTGTGATTTTTTTCAAAATTTTATTATCAAAATTGTGGAATCTTTAAAAAATTGGTTAAATTTGAACTTATATTGTGATTTTAAACTAAATTGAATAACTTTTAAAATAATAAAAATATTAAAATGGGATTTGCACCATTCGAAAGATAATATAAAACTCTAAATGTGCAGCATATTTTAGTTTCTTCGAATTTAGAATTGTAATTACTGTAGCCAAAATAAAGAATTTTTTTAAATTTTTTGTAATTTCGTTTCATCAAAAAGTATAAAACAAATGAAAAAAGTAAATAGTATATCCCAAAGGAATCCAAAAGTACCATGAATTTTTGACAAAAAAATTGACTTTTTGTAGTTTTTTAAACTAACTTAATTAATATATTTTGATCTAGAAAACCTAAAAAAAAAATGTTTGTTTCCCATTTTGAAGAAAATTGAATGAGATATTAATTATGAATTAATTTTAAGATTATTCAAAAAAAGGTTTTATTTTTTTAAGGTTAATTTTAATATTATAAATTTAAAAAAATCCCATTAAATTTGTAGTAAAAAACTCTATAATTGTGATTTTTTTTCAAAAATGTAATCAAAAAATTGTAGAATTCGTAAAAAATGGGGAAAAATTTTTGAAATTAAATAATTTTTTTTTTTTTTAATAATACTTATGGAAGTTATAGCAAAAATTATAAAAAGTTCGGGTCAAAAAAAACCAAAATGGCGTCATTTCAAAGTTTATAGTCTAATTTTGTTTAAAAAGGACAACCTGTATATTAATGCCGTATCTTGAAATCTATGACAATACCTCCCCGGACAAAGCTTCCCCGATAATCCTTTCCCGGATAATCCTTCCCGGACAATCCTTCTTCGAAAAATTCGTCCCGAACAATCTTATCCGGATATTTCGTCCCGGACAATTTTTTACGGATAATCCTTCCCAGACCATCTTTCCCAGAAAATCCTATTCACACAAACATTCCCGGAAAATCTCTCTTGGACAATTCTTCCCAGAGAATCTTTCTCTGACAATCTTTTCCGGAAAAACCATTCCAGACAATTTTTTCCAGACAATCCTTCTCAGAAAATCTTTTCCAGAAAATCCTTCCCAGACAATCCTTCTCGGAAAATCTGGGAAATATCCTTCCCGGACAATCTTTTCCGAATAATTTTTCAGACAAAGTCTTAAAGACAATCCTTCCCGGACCATCCTTATATGAAAATCCTTCTCAGACAAACCTTCGTGGACAATCTTTCCTGGACAATTCTTCCAAAAAAATCTGTCTCATTTCCAGACAATCCTTCCCAAAAAATTATTTCCAGACAATCCTTCTCGGAATATCTTAGAAAAATCCTTCCCGGACAATCTTACCTGGAAAATCCTTCTAGGACAATCTTTTCCAAATAATTTTTATGGCAATTTCTCAAGGACAATTCTTTCCGGACCATCCTTATCTGAAAATCATTCTCAGACAAACCTTCGTGGACAATCTTTCCTGGACAGTTCTTCCCAGAAAATCCTTCCCAGACAATCACTCGGACAACCTTTCCAGACAATCCTTCCCAAAAAATCCTTTGCAGAAAATCTTTCCCAGGCTATTTTTCTTGGAAAATCCTTTACGGACTATCTTTCTGGGAAAATCCTTCACGGAAAATCTATTTTTTAATTATGAAATAAAAAAAAATATTTTTAAGAATCTTCTCTCAATTTTTCTGCCAGCACTGTTTAACAAATTAGTTCCTATTACATATTCTAACCGTTGGTAGTTATTAAAAAAAAATCAAGAAAAATATTTTTTTATTTCAATATTTAAAAGTGATCTTGCAGATATTATAAAAACATTAAATATGTATATCTTAAAAACTATAAATTTTTCGATATGTAAAGGTGATGCGTTTTTTACGTGAAAGCAATAAAAACAAAATAGCTTCAAATACCAGGGGCGTATAAAATGGGAGGGGAAAGGTGACATATTCTTACAAATGCACACCTTTGGATCAAGAATGGAAACTTTTTTTTTTCATTAAAATATGCCCTTTTACTTTTAAAATAAACTTACCACCAAAGTTTAAATAAATATATTGATTCATTTAAAAGTTACCGAATACAATTATTTAATTTTTTATAACATATATTTCAAAATGTAAATATTGTAACTAGGCCGGTTCTGTGTACACACCGCGCTCGAAAGATACTAGAATATTCCATCAATCGTGACGTCACCCTTCCAGATATTTCAAGATCGGTCGTTATAAGTAGAAGAGCCGGACAAGAAAAACAGAAGACGGTCACGCGCTAATATAAATTAAAATTGTTAGTTGTGTTTAATATAAATAAAGTTGTTACAATATTTGGACCCCCTCATTCCTAATATAATTTTGTCCAATTTTATGTGAGGTGCCTGCAAAGAACCGTTGTAAGGGTCATTTTGAAACATCCTGTATAAAATCTTGGTAAGATTCTTGGTAAGAAAATCGGTTACTTGTTGACTTAAAATTTCACTTAGATTTAAAAAATCTCTTAAAAAAAACAGTTCATCTAAAAAATTGGTCAAAAAAATTTAAACTTATATTGCGATTTTAAACTAAATTGGATAACTTTTAAAATAATAAAAATATTAAAATGGGATTTGCACCATTCGAAAGATAATAATAAAACTCTAAATGTGCAGTATATTTTAGTTTCTTCCAATTTAGAATTGTAATTACTGTAGCCAAAATAAAGATTTTTTTTAAATTCTTTGTAATTTCGTTTCATCAAAAAGTATAAAACAAATATTTGGACCCCCTCATTCCTAATATAATTTTGTCCAATTTTATGCGAGGTACCTGCAAATAACCGTTGTAAGGGTCATTTTGAAACACCCTGTATAAAATCTAGTACATTTCTAAGATTCTTGGTAAAAAAATCGGTTACTTGTTGACTTAAAATTTCACTTAGATTTAAAAAATCTCGTAAAAAAAACAGTTCATTATTTAGGTAAACTAAAAAATATACATGAATAATTTACACTTAATAATAATAATAATAATAATATCAGTATTTTTGAGTAGGTACTTCATGTAAAGCAAAAATTAAAATTAAGTTGTTCATTCCTAGGCTATTATATTTTATCTGATTAATTAATTTGTCCAAGATTATTTCATCGGTTTCCTTATTCAAATATACCACGTCAAGTAATGAGTAAATAACTTAAAACAATAATTCTTGAAATTCATGTATTTTATTATCCATTCAATGTCGTATTAATTAATTTTACTTTGATGAAAATCCCCCGTAGCTATTTTACGATGGATAACAATATTTGAATGGCTTGAGGCAAAAACGGTAAAAGCCACAATTGATAAGTTTTGAGATAATTAGGTTTGAACATATGTTTTAAATCTGTATTATTAATGTTAGTACTCTAATGCTACTAATTTAACTAGAATAAAGTCTTACATTATATAATATTGATGTTGCTGATTAAAAAGTCAAAATACTTGGAATAAGAAGTTATTTTGAAAAAAAGGTGGGTTGTACCCTTTTCGGAAAAGAAAAACACATTTGAAAAACTCTGATAATAATAGTATATTATACACCAATGTAGAGACATAATTGTTCTCAGCCGAGCATTATTATTATGCCGAGATGCGAAGCATCGAGGGATAATAAGTTGCGAGGCTGAGAAAAATCTTCTCTACCGTGGTTTATATACTATTTTTCCACTACTAGAATATTTAATCATTTTTACAATAATCTTTTTTGGATTTTTTTGGGTATATAGTTGAAAAGAATTTAATGGAAAAGAAGCAGTTTGTGAAAACAAATTGAATGAGAATATTCAATAAATTAAATTGGCATTTCATTATGTTACTTGAATTGTGAATTTCAAAACTTTCAAGGAGCGATAAAGATATGAAGAATCGTTTTATTTGACACTTAGATTTAAAAACTATTAAATTGATTTTTAGGTTAATTTTAGAATAGGTATTATTGCATAAATAGCACTAATTAATATCAAAATATTTATTACATAACCCTAAACTATTGCAAACGAAAATATATCTGATAAAGAATTACGTACCTCTATTTTATTTGATTAGGTCGAAAATGTACTTGAAATGATAGGAATTGCAAAGAAAGTTCTTATTTGTTGTCGAATTTTTTATAATAATTTAAAAAAACCTCTTGACAAACGCAATGACAGATGCGTATAATTCATTAGAAAAATTTCCTAAGATTGTTTATTGTTTATATTATCTGCTACTAGTCAATAATCAATAATTATCTACTTGTAAATTTAACATCTCGACTCGAACACTGCATCAATAATGACATCTTCTAATACTAGTAGTGGAAAAATTACTTATTTATATAATAGTCTAGGAATGAACAACCCCCTCAAATTATTTTTTTGGGGTTTGTAGTCAGTCAAATATTGATTAATAAGAAGAAAAGTATGTTTAATTTTTGCTTTAAATAAAGTACCTACTCAAAAAGACTGATATTATTATTGTTATTAAGTGCAAATGATACACGTATATTTTTTAGTTTACCTAAATAATGAATTGTTCTTTTTAAGAGATTTTTTAAATCAAGTAAAATTTTAAGTCAACACGTAACCGATTTTTTTACAAAGTATCTTGGAAATGTACAAATGTTTTAAACTCGAGATTTTATACAGGATGTTTCCAAATGACGGTTATAAGACTTGTTTGTAGGTACCTCTCGTAAAATTGGACAAAATGATATTAGAAATGATGGGGTCCAACATATTGTAATATTTTTGTATTCAGGTTCGGTAAACTTAAACACTCAGTATAACTATAACTTATTTACAGTAAAAACAGAACTATATTTATATTAAACACAACCAACAACTAACAATATTAATTTATATTGGAACGCGACCGTCTTCTGGCTCTTCCACTTATAACGACCCATCTTGAAACATCTGGAATGGTGACGTCACAATTGATGGAATATTCTAGTATCTTTCGTGCGCGGTGTGTACACAGGACCGGCCTAGTTACAATATTTACATTTTGAAATATATGTTATTAAACGCTCTTATTTGGTAACTTTTAAATGAATGAATATATTGATTTGAAATTTTTAAATTTTATTTTAAATATAAAAGGGCATATTTTAATGAATAAAAAGTAGTTTCCATTCGTGATCCAATGCATTTGGAAGAATATGTCATCTTTCCCCTCCCATTTTATACGCCCATGGCATTTGAAGCTATTTTTTTTTGTATTGCTTAGTGATTGTCACGTAAAAAACCTTTACATATCGAAAAAAGTACTCCTAAAATTAATTACAAAAAGTTCCTATAAGCATATTTCGTTAAATGCCTATTAAGGGAGTTAGAGGCTTTAAGACTGTAAAGGAGGTAAATTTTGCAAAAATTTTTTTTTATTAAAAGTTTAAAAAACAAGATAAAATTTCGATTTTCACGATTAGTTTAACACCCCAAATTTTCATAAAATTGTATTAACCCGTGAGCAAGTTATGTATAAATTAACCCTCTACCCTTACAATAACTACCCTTTCCGATGATAAAAATAATTTTTAGATATCACCGTTGGATTTAAGGTTAAATTTTATGTCCCCCTAGTTTTTTTTTCGAAATTGTATCTTGTTTTTTAAAATTATAATTAAATAAAAACATTTTTTTTAAATTTACTCTTTTAAAGCCCCTAACTCCCTTAATATTTTAGAAATACTATCACACTTTGAATTTTTTTACACTATTTGAGGGACAGCCTGTATATTTCTTGATTTTTTTTAACAACTACCAATGGTTAGAATATTTAATAGAAACTAATTCGTGAGACAGTACTGCGCATGTAAAATATTGAGGGAAGATTCTTAAAAATATTTTTTTTATTTCATAATTAAAAAATGAGGGAGTAATCTCACCCAAGTTTCCGAACACTCCTAGTAAAATAATTGTTTAATCAGTTATTTTTGTTTTTCTTCATAAAAATACATTAATAAAGTTAATTTAAAACTAGTAAAAGAAATAATCTCTGCGCGGTTTTTCAAGACTACGGCCCATTTCCGTCAGCGGAAAAAGGTCCGATTCGAAAAAATTGGATAAATTTTCCAATAATTTTTTTTTTGATCTTTTTTTAACGAGCCGTATGCGATATGGGCATCAATCGACGCGTCTTGACTTACACAACACTTTAAAACAAATTAGTATCAACAAATTTGCTTTCCTTATCGAGATATCTCGAATTGAAGTTTCACTTAGTAGGCGGAACCGGAATCCTCGGACCCGAAATTGCTCAACTTCTGATAGAGCCTTTCTTTTTTTAATAAAAACCGTTAGCCGAAAGAATTTTCCGGATCGACCGTACCGTTCTCGAGTTATCGTACGCACAGGGATCCACACATCAACACATCCACACAGACAGATTTTTTTTTCGCTAAAAATCAATTTTTTTCACGTTTCATGGCATTTTAAGTCATTTGGTGCAAAGAAATATTTTGATATTTTTTCACGATTTCAATACTACTAACCAAAGGTGAAGTATGGGCGGGCCGTAGTAAAAATTAATTTACTAGATATTAGAATATTCCATCAATCGTGACGTCACCTTTCCAGATGGTTCAAGATCGGTCGTTATAAGTTGAAGAGCCGGACAAGAAAAACAGAAGACGGTCGCGCGCTAATATTAATTAATATTATTTTTGAATATAAATATAGTTGTGTTTTTACTGTAAATAAATTAGTTATAGTTATACTGAGTGTTTAAGTTCACCGAGACCGACTAAAAATATTACAATATTTGGACCAATTTTACGGTTAAATAAATGGGGGGAATGTAAGGAGTAAGTTATTTCAAGTCATTAATTTTTTTCGCATTAACAGGAATCGGTTTTGTGTATTTTTTTGGTAAGTCAATATAGAATGACGTAATACCTTTTTTCCAGTATTAACAGTATTAACAGATATTTGAAAAACATTATGTTAGGTTTGTCACTATGGAATTTTAAGCAACAAATTTTGTTGAATCTTAGTGGTTCACGTGGGCCAATCATAGTTTTCTTTTTTATTGCAGATTTTAGTTGTTCTTTGACTGATAGAAAATCGGTCTGATAGATAATGCTGGCTTATCATTTTTCTTTGGACTAGTTGCAGAATTTCTTTGGGATATATTTTAATTTTGATTTTTGTTATAATTTATTTGGTATTATTCCATATATATAAAAGTAATGCTATTTCAAATTTAAAAAAATTATTTAAAAAAGTTTGTCAATACTGTCTACCTGAAAATATTTTCAACTACCGTAATTTGGGGTAACTTGAGACACTTGTTAACTTTAAAGTGAAGTTTACGACATACCTAGAATAACTGAATGTTGAAAAACTATTTAAAAACATTAGTCATATAGGTAACAATGAATATTTCAATATAATATTTCAGTTTATTTTGTCATAAGTATTTTTTTTATTTTTTTTTTAAGTGTGTCTCTAGTCACCCACTAGAATGGGGTAACTTAAGACAGCTTTATAAAATCAATGAACGGCTCAAATTATGCGTTGTTGGGGGAACTTGGAAATATAAATAGACAGTGTTATGTTAACGTGAGAGACAATGAAAATATTTTTGGGGTCAATGAAAATATTTTTGGGGTTGATGATAATATTTTTGGGGTCAATAAAAACACAAAGAACTTAAAAAATGTATTTAATAATGATTGATTATAGTAATTTAGCTTTAGTAAATTGCTTTCATTTCTGGTATTGAAAAAATACCTCGTTTATTCAGAGCTGTAGGAGGATTAATGCCACCTATAATATCCTGCCAGCAATAATAGAGTTCATCCTTATGTTCAGGCCATTTCCAGTTTTCTCGTATTGTTTTAGTCATTGCACTTATTGTTGCGCCTTTATCGTCAAGCTTCTCAATGACCCCAGGATAAAAATTTGAATCATAACGAACTATAACAAAACTTCCAACTTGTTTATTTATTGGCTGCAGAGTAGGATGAGAGTAATTACTCTCTTGGTTATTGTCTTCAATATTATCGTCAATATTGTCTTCAATATGGTCTTCAATATTCATAATCTGTTTTGCTCGAAATCAGTCCCAGTCATCATCTGAACTGTCTTCAAGAACAACCTCATTATTGCAACTGTCTTCGTCATTTTCACTGGACTCAAGTATTTCACGTGTCTTCTGCCTTTTCTTAGTTGGTTTTTCTTTATTTATGACACTTTGATCTTACACTAGTAATTGTTTTCTTTTCTTTTTTTCTTGCTTTGGGTTATCTTCCAATATAACGATATCCTTTTCACAGATTCCTCTACCAGCGGGAACATTTAATTTCTTTTTTGTCTGTTTTCTTAAACCATCTGTTTCTTTCCTTCTACATTCTTCCAAATATTCTTGAAATGTAGACACCCAGGCGGTATTGTCATTTTCTTTGCCTTCTTCTACTGCCTTTTTACCTGGAAGTCTCTTCAATACCTCCTCTCGATTTAGTGGAATTAATCCTGCCCCTTTAAATCCACTCATGACGTTTTTTGAAGTATTTTCCTTTCCCATTTCCTCGAGACATTTTTTTAACAAACGAGGAAATGTATCTTTTGGAATAGTTCCACGATTTTTTGCTTTCCATGACTCTTAAAGTTTCACGCCACTTAATTTTAAGTGGACAGAAAAATGCTACATCTAACGGCTGAGCGAGTCCAGTGCTGTTTGGAGAAAGTAGAATGAAGATAATGTTGTTTTTTACATTCTTCTATTATATATGGGGATATATGACTCGCTAAATTATCCCCAATCATAACTTTCTTCCCCTCTTTATCTTGCTTCGAGAAATAGGGCATAGCAATTTTTCGAAACTAGTCTTCGAATATCTCCAAAGTAAACCATCCACTCTTACTCCTATTATAAACTGTCCCCTTAGAGCCATGTTCGGTCCAGGTATTATAAAGATTCTCAGCTTTATATGTCACATATGGGGGTAGAAGTGTCCCGTCCCCGGCAGCAGCAAACATCACAGAAGTGCTCGACTTTGAGGAGTCAATAATCCTTTCAGGATGTCAGCACCCTCTTCTAACAACAACTTTTTTACGGCCAGGGTCGTCTGTAATATTTCTTTCGTCCTAATTAATGACAGAATGAGGACTCCCTCCATTGACTGGTTTAACTCATCAAAGTACAGATTTATTGCGTTATGGTCGACTTTGGCTCGAGCTTTCTTTATGTTCTGGCACATTTTATTACTTAATGTGTTCTGGTGACGCTTCAAGAAAGACATGTCAAAATCTGGACCTGGCATGTTGTTTTTGAATCTAGATTAATTTCTTCCAGAACGGTCAAGGAAGGCTTTAACAATGAGTCTAATGTCGTATAGTGTGAGGGGAAGCCCCAATCCCCTGCTGCACATAGACACACTACTAATGCATTCTGGTCAACTTCATGCAAAACAAATGGTCTGCCGACCTTCCCTGTATTTTTCCCTTTTATTGCTCTATTGATAGAGCATCGTGGTATACCAAACTGCTCTTCCGCTTTTCTCAAAGAAAGTCCAGACCTGACAGCTTCCACTCCTTTAACTAGTTGCTCATTCGAGAAATTTCGGTATTTACGAGACCCCAAAACTTTTTTTTGGGTTCGAACCATAACTGACCTGAAACAATAAAAGTCTGATTAGTAGGTAGGTTGGTACCGAGATTTTATAGTACATAATTTGTGGTGGGGTAACTTGAGACAGTAGTCTCAAGTTACGCAATTAAGGTCAGGTTGTGAATTTATATTTTGTAGCAACCATAAACTTGGCAACGCCGCAATGAAATTTATGATATATCACAATTAATATTAGAGGTTAGCTTTTCTACAACAATTACTTGTTTTCAGATATTAGTCATAAAATTATAATATAAGTTATGTAATATATGAAATTTGACAGTTTCAAAGTTGAAGTTTAGTGAAAACTGATGAACTTACCTTAGATAGTATAAAAGAATTTAATTATTAACGGTTGATAACACCACGTTCCACACCTCTTACGAACAAAACAACACCACCCATGCCAACAGGGTTGCCAATATTACGAAAAATAGTGGTGTCTGCAAATTGTCTCAAGTAACCCCATCGTCTCAAGTTACCCCAAATTACGGTATCAGTTATTTTCAGTTGTACCGGAAGTATATATCAACTTGGTTATTTCAAATGGAATATGAGATATATTTCTTTCAATTTTTGTCTAATTTAAAGACATCTGATTAGCTCCAGTTTGTGATTTTTGTTTATAATAAATATGGAAGGATATTTAAAGAGATTTTAAATTGTGATTTTTATTAAATTTTGGTTGATTGGCTCGACTCCAAATTATCTAACATTAATAAAGAATAAAATATGAGTCGATTCTTTCCTCGTTCGGCTAAGTATTGTTTTTATTTAAGAAATCCGTCATCCGGTGCAAAGAAAATGTCCAGAATTCCAGAAATGATACAACTAAGCAGAAGAGCGACACAAAAGCTCATTTATCTGTTGTAAGTGTTTGTTGGCATTGCTGTCCCGAAATAACAGGTTAAGAAAGACCAGCAACAATTAAGACGACGGCCCCATTGCGCCATTAATCATACCCATTGTTGTGAAATTACTGAAATCCCTTTCGTTCCTCTCTAATTTGTGTGCCAGTAGAATTCTTCACAATTATAAAGCTTAATAGCATTTTAATTTCTATTTTATTAATAACTGACTTTTGATTGGCCATTAACCTTTTAAAGACGGGACTGGTCGATATTTCGACCACTCTAGTATCACAATATTTTTGAGTGATTTTGGGAATAATATTATGTTTTGAATATAGGGAATATAGTGTAACAATCTTAGGTAGCATATTTGACCTTGAAATAGTGATTTCAAGGTCGAATTTTTTATTTGTAAAATGGTATACCTATGTATTTTGATGCGCTGAATACGAAAACAATAAACCAATAGTACTGCGTACAGCAAAATAACCATATTTGACCTTGAAATTGTGATTTGAACACATGGTCGAGTTCGGGGTCCCGGAGAGCTGTACACTTGTTGAGCCAGATCGACCCCCCCTCCACCTCCACCTCCCAATTTTCCTAGAAAATTGTTTAAAATGCAGATAAATGTCGGGAGGAGTTGTGGTGGAAGGAGGTCGAACTCAACCCTAATCCTGGGTCATGCTGAGAGCAAAAACTAAATTACCGGGTCTCTGAGGGAAGGATGTCATCCCGAAACCAGAGGTAAGAGCAAAAAAGTTTTTTTTTTGCTTTTTCTAATATAATTTTTCTAAATTCGCACCCTATTTCTCGTGGTTTTCAATTGAAAAATTAGGCCCAATTTCAAAAAGGGGCCATCATTTGATGGAAAAAATGGCAAATGACATAAAAAACGTTACTATTTTCCTGTATCCAACGTAAAAACATTTAGAGATATTATTTCGGACAGAAAACAACGGATTTGACCTTGAAATGCAATTTTCAAGGTCAGAGATGTCGTCTGGGCATTTTTATTACCTTTTTCGTATTCAGCGCATCCAATTACTTAGGAATGCACTGTTTTTCCTCAAATGAAATTTTCACCATTTTACTACTTCAAAAATACAATTCAGATTGTTCTAGTGTTTTCCAAGATAATTGCACTTTAGCTTTTTTCCAAGATAATTGCACTAGAGCTTTTTCCAATATACTTGTACTAGAGCATTTTTCAAGATAATTTCATTTTTATCAATACAATTCTGATTGTTTTAGTATTTTTCAATTCCACTCGAGCTTTTTTCTAAGATAATTGCAGTCGAGCTTTTTTTCAAGATAATTGCAGTCGAGCTTATTTCCAAGATAATTGTAGTCGAGGTTTTTTCCAAGATAATTGCACTAGAGCTTTTTTGAAGATAATTGCACTAGAGCTTTTTCCAAGATAATTGCGCTAAAGCTTTTTTCAAGATAATTTCACTTTTACTACTTCTTCAAAAATACAATTCTGATTGTTCTAGTATTTTCCAAGATAATTTCACTTGAGCTTTTTTCCAAGATAATTGCACTAGAGCTTTTTCCAAGATAATTGCGCTAAAGCTTTTTTCAAGATAATTTCACTTTTGCTACTTCAAAAATACAATTCTGATTGTTCTAGTGTTTTCCAAGATAATTGCACTTGAGCTTTTTTCCAAGATAATTATACTAGAGCTTTTTCCAATATACTTCTACTAGAGCATTTTTCAAGATAATTTCATTTTTATCAATACAATTCTGATTGTTTTAGTATTTTCCAATTCCACTCGAGCTTTTTTCTGAAGATAATTTCAGTCGAGCTTTTTTCCAAGATAATTGCAGTCGAGCTTATTTCCAAGATAATTGTAGTCGAGGTTTTTTCCAAGATAATTGCACTTGAGCTTTTTTCCAAGATAATTGAACTAAAGCTTTTTCCAAGATAATTGCGATAAAGCTTTTTTCAAGATAATTTCACTTTTGCTACTTCTTCAAAAATACAATTCTGATTGTTCTAGTATTTTCCAAGATAATTGCACTTGAGCTTTTTTCCAAGATAATTTCACTTTTGCTACTTCTTCAAAAATACAATTCTGATTGTTCTACTATTTTCCAAGATAATTGCGCTAAAGCTTTTTTCAAGATAATTTCACTTTCGCCATTTCTTTATAAATACAATTCTGATCGTTCCAGTATTTTCCAAGATAATTGCACTTGAGCTTTTTTGAAGATAATTGCACTAGAGCTTTTTCCAATATAATTGCACAAAAGCTTTTTTCAAGATAATTTCGCTTTTGCTATTTCTTTACAAATACAATTCTGATTGTTCTTGTATTTTCCAACATAATTGCACTTGAGATTTTTTCCAAGATAACTGCACTAGATGAGCTTTTTTTAAGATAATTGCGCTAGAGCTTTTTTCAAGATAATTTCACTTTTGCGACTTCTTCATAAATAAAATTCTGATTTTTGTAGTATTTTCCAAGATAATTGCACTAGAGCTTTTTTTCAAGATAATTTCATTTTATAAATACAATTCTGATTGTTCTAGTAGTTTCCAAGATAATTGCACTTGAGCTTTTTTCCAAGAGCTTATTTCCAAGATAATTGTACTCGAGCTTTTTTCCACTATAGCTTTTTGCGAGATATTTTCTCTTTAGCTATTTCTTCATAAAATCATAATAGTTTTATAGTTTGAAAATAGTAGTAACAAAAATTAGACGTTTATAATCTTTTTTTGAGGAATTTTAGGAATTTTGATAAAAAATTTTAAATATTTTGATGAACAATTTTAAATATTTCTATTCCTGAAGAAGTCAAAAACAACTTTTTTGTATTTATAAAAAATCCAACGGTAAAAATGGATTTTAGCCTCTAGATTAAATAAAGATTTATTGAAAATTTCTGGTTTTCTAAACTTCAATGAAAAAAAATTTATTTTAAACATGGATGATATACATAGGCAACTTATTTTACAACTAAAGTTATTTTCTATATTGACATCTACCGGGCAATAGTTGAATTAATGGGTAAGAAGTATGCAGCATCCACCACTTAAAATGATTTAATGATTATTATTTTATATTTACATAAATATCTGTAACATATAAAAAGACGTGAACTTATACAGAATGTTGTAAATATAAAAGACCTAAAAGTTTGTTTTTCTGATTTTGAAATATTTTCAAAGGCGTCATGTATTATCCAGAAATTGGGGACTAGAGCTAGTTTTTATTTATAAAATGAATTATAAATATATTCTATAATTTTAGATGTTTCTAATAGTGAAAAAAGTAAACACGAAATACGCTAATTTTTATAAATAAAAAATAATAGTATTAAATTAATAGTGAAAGAATTAAGGCCATAAATAAACGAAATACGGAAACAAACGCCTAGACTAAAATAAATAATTTATTATCCTCCACCTTATCCAGAGCAACTGATATTCAACAGAAATCTACTACAAATAAACAATTTATCAATTCTACCAAAAATAAACAATAAGCCAACAAAAATGCACCCAAAAATTAATCTAAACTTACAACATCACTGCCAAGTCTCCAAAAATCTAAAAATAATATTCAGTTATCATGTGCTTCTGTAGGAGGAAAACTTACTTCAGAGTAATGTGCACTAATGACTGTTGTAAGTATCAACCATAAAAAAAATTGAGACGATCCCAGTCATTAATTAAGGTCTTTACATAATTTTTTGCTCTTTCGGAACGAAGTTCCTTAACGCGGTTTGTTGTAGAAGTTAATTGGCAGAAATCGTCATGTAATGAAAAAGCGTTATGCCCCCTCCAGGCGACCTTCCCCCTCTTTATAGATTTTTTATTTTTTGATTTTTTTTCGTTTTTGTATTTAGTCCTTTTGTTTTATAATTTTTTTTAATTTTCGACTTCCTCTGATTTTTTGATTTTTAGCCATTTTTGGGAATTTTGTTGCGTTTTTTTTTGCGGTTTTTAGAATTTTTTCATTTTATTTATGGTTATAATTGTTTCTTTGGTTGTTCTTTGTTTTTATTGCTTTTTTTGGGTTTCTTGCGATTTTTGCGGTATTTTTCGATTTAGTGCGTTTTTTCGACTTCTTTTTCGTTTTTTTTCGGTTATTTTGTAATTTTAAATTTATGTTTTTCATTTTATTTTTTTTTCAATGTTTTCTGATTTTTTTTTCACTTTTATCCCATATTTTCTAATTTTTTTTATTTTTTCCTATTTTTTCTGATTTTTTCGATTCTCCTATTTTTTTCTCGTTTACTTTTTTCTCATTTTTCTGATTTTCAGGTTTTTTCTGTTTTTCCGATTTTTCTTATTTTTCTCATTCTGTTTTTTTGTATTTATTCCTTTTGTTTTTCAATTTTTTTTTAATTTTTGTACTTCCTCCTGATTTTTTGCGATTTTTTTCGTTTTTTTTTACGTTTTTTCGGTTATTTTGTAATTTTAAATTTTTTTTTCAATATTTTCTGATTTTTTTTTCTATTTTTTTCTCATTCCGTTTTTTTTGTATTTATTCCTTTTGTTTTCTAAATTTTTTTTAATTTTTCTACTTCATCTGATTTTTTGCAATTTGTGGGGATTTTCTTACGTTTTTTGCTTTTTTTCGATTTTTTTCAATTTAGAATTAGTTCAATTTTTTATGGTTATAATTGTTTCCGTTTTTTAAGCTGTACGTTTTTTTGCGATTTTATGAGATTTTTTTGATTTTTTTTGCGATTTTTGCGGTATTTTTCGATTTATTGCGTTTTTTGCGACTTCTTTTTCGTTTTTTTTGCGTTTTTTCGGTTATTTTGTAATATTAAACTTTTGTTATTCATTTTTTTTTTCACTTTTATCCCATGTTTTCTGTTTTTTTTTGTTTCTTATTTTTTCCTATAATTTTTTCTCGTTTTCTTTTCCCATTTTTCTGTTTCTTTTTTCGATTTTTTTCTAATATTGTCTCTCCCATTCCTCTGGTTTTTTACGAGTTTTCTGTTTTTTCTTATTTTTCTGATTTTTTCGATTTTTTTTTTAATTTTAAAAAGTGAAAAAATAATGTAAGGAACTTTAACCTAGACGGGGAATCCCGACCGCACAATGTTCTTTATTTTTCATAATTTTCTCCAATTTTTCCCCATTTTTTCGTTTTTCAAATTTTCCCTATTTGTCCCTACTTTTTCTTTCTTTCCCTATTTTTTCCTATTTCCTTTATTTTTCTCAATTTTCCCTATGTATCTTTATTTTTCCCTATTTTTCTTTAGGTATTATTCCCTATTTTACTTTATTTTTTCATATTTTTCCCAATTTTCTGCATTTTTCCCTATTTTTCCACACTTTTTCTCGTTTTTGCCTATATTTCAGTATTTTTTTTTATTTCCCTGTTTCCTACTTTTTACCTGTTTTTCCCTACTTTGTCCTATTTGTCATTTGTTCCTCTATTTTTTACTATTTTCCCTATACTTTTTTCTATTTTTCCCTATTTTGGCCTATTTTTTTATTTTTTCTCTATTTTTTACAAATTTTATCTGCCATCCTATTTTTTCCCATTTTTCATTGTTTCCCCACTTTTTCCTATTTCCGCGTAAAGAAACTTGGTTCAAAAAAAAATTTGCCATTTGCATGTGACTTTGTGACCCCCATTTTTCCATTTGAAATGCTTGTGACCTTGTGACCCTCATATCTCCTGTCCACTTTGACCTACAGGGCTCAAATTTAAAGACGACCGAAATATGACCCTTAGGAATATACCACGTTTGAAGAAAATCGGTCCACTAGAACAGCGGTGAGAGCTCTCACAGACAGACACACACTAACAGGATGATCTCAATAACTTACTTCTCTGAATCTCTGAAGTAAGTTAATAAAACAAGTTTTTAATACCAAATATGATTTATTATTATTAAAATATATCACAATATGGATTACACTTGCTGATACTTTAGTAGTATCAATAATTTGTTCAACACTAAAGTAATTGTCTTATAATCCTCATATTTTCTGATTAAAATAAGGATACAATTTAAATTCGGTAACTTTCTCCCCATCCACAAATAAATAAGAATTACAGCACTCAGTACACAGAAACGTTCTTTCCTGTGGGAACCTATTACATCTATATACCATCCATTTGGAAATCCTTATTCTGCAGATTATGCACATAATATTAGAAGAACGATTAAAACTTACGATTTGTGGATAATCTTTGGTGTTAAGCCAATTTTGAACGAGATGAGCATCGGAAAAGACGAAAATATGTTCGCAATCACCTTGATGGATGTAAACATATGGATAACCCAAACGTGGAGTCAGACTGGAGAGGACAGTCTATAAAAAGTATAAATACTATACATATATTTTTTACAAACATAAAAATTATAAATTGTTAAAAATATATATTTTAAGCTTACATCTTGCATTTTGGCTGTAGTAAACTTGCCAATATTTTTCTCCTTTGCCCATTTTATAATCCCTGGTGATAGATCCGTGCAATCAGGTAATCTTGTGTCATTGTAAAATATGCCATCGATAAAAACTGTTTGAGATGGATACCATTTCTAAAATTATTATCATAAGATTCCAAAAGGAACAAGATTTGGAAGAAACAGATAAAAATAAAATTAATTCCAACAAAAGATATTTAACTTAACCTTGTTCTTTTATTGTTCCTAATAAACCAGTTTATCTAAGTAATTAGTATTGTTTTAAGTCCTACAAAATGAAAGTTTTTTCGAAATCACAAGAGTTTTTTTTGTCGGAATTTCAACCCTGATGTTAATATAGATCCAGATTTTAATCAAAATCAAGTTATACAGATTCCATCTAACAGGGGAAAGATATAAGAAAAAACCTAAAAATCTTGAAGATAATGAAGTTAGCTTTGAAACTATGATTAATTTTTCCGATTCTTAGACCATTGAAGAAGCTCTAAATATACCAAATTGTGACAAATGGCGTGAAGCTATGAATTAAGAGTATTCAGCTTTGATTGATAACAAAACATAGGAATAAAACGATACTTTATTTTGTTGGTAATAAACGATTAATGTGATTAAGCTCAAATCTTTATATTATGGGTTTGTTCCACGAATAGAATTTGAAATATATCAGAAGTAGAATATAAAATAAAAAAGTTTTGGACGCCAGTCAAATTGATTTTTTTATGTAATTAGAAACAATTGACAAAAAAACTATCATATATTTCAAAATCCGACCTTTCTTTTTTTTTCGGGTTAAGAAAATTAAACTTAAATTAAACGTTATATTTATTTATTTCATAAAAATAGGGTTCCAGAGATTTTTTTTTACTTTTTCTTAAAAAAAAAATTAGCTATTCTTGAGGGTTTTTTTTCTTCAAAGGAAACTGTAGTCCAAGAAACTTGCTCCAAAGGAGAAACTATAAAAACTGTAATCCAGAGAAAAAAACTTGGTCCCAAGGAAAAACGAAATCCAGAGGAAAAAAAGAAATCTTCAGTAAGCGACACGAACGATATAAAATAAAGTCAGTTACTTTACTGAGTAAGCAAGAGAAGAAGATTATTAGCATGGGAAAGACATTTTATAGGAATACCAAGAGAAGAGAGGAACATGACACGAAAAAATAAGAACGGATATCAAGCGAGTATAAAAATAAGATATATTGAGTAGAGGAATAATGAAAATACAGGGCACAAAAAACGTAACATTAACTAGTAGACTTTACTGATGACAAAAACCGTTAAAATGCAAATGGGTATTTAAAGCAAACAAGGATTCAAGTGGTACAAGTTTTAAGCATAAAGTAAGACTAGTGATTAAAGGCTGCAATCAAAACAAAGGGATAAATTATGAAGAGACCTATTCACCAAATATACGATATATAAGATATTTACTTTGTATAGCCATAGAATACGATTTTAATATTAATCACTTGGATGCTGTAATGGCTTTTCTACAGGTTCATCTTATAGAAGAGATATGATATAACCTGAAGGATACATAGTCAAATAAGATTGCTAAGCTCAGAAAATCATTATATTGTCTTAAACAGGCTAGTAGAGTATGGAATTTGAAATTAGATGATTGTCTTAGGAAATGTGATCTGATTCAATCGAAAAATGATCCACGCATTTAATATAAGCTTACCGATTCATTAAAACTTATTGTAGATGATATGAGAGAATAAAGGACATTGAAAAAGATAGATAAAGCTAGATAAAGAATAAGAAAATATGGTTAGATCAAAATTTGTGTTGGAAACTAATGAAACATGGAAATTTGTTGAAAAACCAGGTAATGAAAAAGTAATCCGTAACAGATGGGTTTTCAGAGTCAAAGAAAGTGAAGATGGTCAACCCGTTTATGAAGGGTGTCGTGTCAATTCGTACTGTCCCATTTCGTACCGTCCAAAAATTTTACCTGTTTTAGTTTCAATTGGTACCGTGGCTTATGAAATAAATATGAACAGTTGCATTTGGTACCGCATTATTGCAAGTCAAATTCCATGACATATTGCATCTGTCACTTTTTGATAGTGACACTTCCGTTTGACAGATGTCGTACAAAACCAATGGGTTCTTTCCGACGGGTAACCCAAGCCCATATACCAAATTTCAGCTCTATCGTAGAAGAATACACACAGACAGACTTCCATCTCGAAATGGTCTTAATCATCTCAGGTGATTTCAAAATGGATATTTCCATCTTTATCTCGAAAATTTTTTTTTGCTCGTTCACAATACTTTCCCTTCTCGGAGGTGGGTCGGGAAAGTAAAAAGAAATTAAACAATCTGGGTTTATTGTAAGCAAAGAACATCCCTATTTAGCTACTAGTCCAGATGGCATAATTGACGAGGATTCTTTGATAGAAATAAAATATCTGATCCCAAAGAGGCAATAAAAGAAAAACAACTAAAATCGCAGTAATTCAACCAGGCGGCTTATTTAGATTTAAAAAACCTGATAAATATTATACCCAAATTCAAGGACAAATGTTAAATTTTTGTTATTTTTGTATTTTGACGCCGAAAAGGGTTTTATTTGAAAAAGTTTGTAAATATAACATTTTGTGAAAAACCTCAACTTAAATTAGAAAAATTTTATTTTGATAATATGCTTCCAGAGCTTATTACAAAAAATATTTTGTAATTTGTGTTTGTTTCTTTTATTTTTCTTCTATACATTTTTGTTCCTTAAAAAACACTTAATTTTATGTATTTATGTACATACTTTTTCTATATCTTCTGTAATTATAAAGATATATCTAGAGGTACTTCAATAATGATTTAAGTTATAAAGTAAATATTTACAAAATTTATAAAGACTTATGGTGTCTCTAATAATTAAGGTGTTATTTAATATTATATATTATAAACTACTATCAAACATTATTTTTTATTTATATCCAAATTTATTTTTTTTATTTACTACAAGTCTGTGATTATGAACATTAAAAAAATAACTAGGTACCTGAAAAATGTCAATGTTACTGATTGTAGTATCCTTGTACAAACAAACTTCAGGTCATTAGTAAAAATAAAGCATGAGAGACATAATCCATGAGGTATTATTCTCTCAACAATACATACTATATTGTGTACCCATTTTCCCCCCTGATTAATGATTATTTATAGTCAAAATAATTTTTTAATAAAAGCCAAATCATGTTTCTAGTAATGGGCAACTTTAACTTTTGAAATTTGTTTTAAGTATTACATTTATTTGTAAGTAGTTAAACATGCGCTTAAAATATCTTATTTTAGAATTGTTTTACTAATAAAATAATAAAAAAGTTCATTGCGTGCCTTTTGGTGCACCTTTGGAATAAAAAAGAATTTTAAATTACTTTGAAAGTCCAAAAATCACTTTATAAGTACATAAGATACTTCTGAAACTACGTAATTACTTGAATTATTTATAAAATTATACAAATTTCTATTCACGAAAGTATAAAAAGTACAAAGACATTATAAAATTACTTCTAAAAGTACCGAAATTACTTCTAAAAGTTCGGAAATTACTTCTGAATTTCAAAAAGTATCATGAATAATAAGTAGAAAGTACTGAATATTCGTCAGAAAGGGCCATCGACTACCGATTTGGGTGAGTATTCTATGTTTCCCGCCTTTTGTTTTGCTTTTTCTTGCAATATTTCAGATAAATCCAATAGTCAGGTATCGCCGTTTATGAGAATAGTGTGCATTATTTTAGTGTTTGTATTTGATATCCCCGATGGATTGTAAATATAAGGTAAGTATTAAAAATAAATAAGTTTATTCGATATATTCTATGTGATTTTTAGATGTACTCTTCGGACTCTAATCAGAACATTTCTGATTCTATCGTGGACCAATATACAATATTCAATGAATTTGAAAAAGAGTACAACTTAACAGTTCCTCACTTCTTGAAAGAATTGTAAATATTTTGCGGTTTTGATAGTTATACAACATTTTCAATGTGGTCAGATCAAAGCTTACGAGATGTTAAAAGAGTGGTAGTTAATATAATTCCAACCGTGTTTCCAACAACCAAAATAAAACTTACTTAGGACCTTTCGCAAATAGCAAGATTTTGCCAGGACAAAAAATGATGCTTGAAAAATTGAAAACATTCGCTGAGTAAGCTGCTATTTTATAAATAACTTAATAAAAATTACCTTAGCCTTTGTTTCTATCGAACCATCTAACATTATAGGTTAAGCCTTTATCTTTTAGAGTCAATATTACTGTTTGTGTCGATATCGATCCACATTTTTCACTCTAAATGTTATAAAACAGAAACAGAATTAAACGTGTCTGCAAAGGCAATGGTGTTGTTTCTTGATTTTTGAAATTTAACTCCGGGAAACTCATTGGTCCAAGGCAATTGCATATTTCTCAATATTTTTTGCTTACAAATAAAAATCATTTTTCCTCGAGGCTAACTACTCAAACCAGGTTACGTAAAAGTTAACCATTCAAATTTCCTTGATGCGTATTCCAAACTATGACGTCATACTTAACTAACTTCTCAAACCATCTGGCTGAGGTAGAATCCGTTTCAATAGTAAAGAACCCATTTGCGTCACGGTTAGATGCGCGAACGTGACGTCATAACAACAGCCATAATGAAAATTGCAAGTTCCAGTGACGTGGCGATTTTAATATTATTACCACGAATTAAGATAAATACATACCTACTAAAAAGAATAAGATTGTCTAAATTATTGTTTAATTATCAAAAATGGTGTATAGATAAAATGATTTTACTTCTTTACCTAT
This sequence comes from Neocrepidodera transversa, assembly GCA_963243735.1. Classification (NCBI taxonomy): domain Eukaryota; kingdom Metazoa; phylum Arthropoda; class Insecta; order Coleoptera; family Chrysomelidae; genus Neocrepidodera; species Neocrepidodera transversa. Next base: position 7,091,426 of record OY725354.1, read on the forward strand.
GATTATTTATTGTGTGAATGTGTGATGTAAAATATTTTTCGAATTAAACAAAAACAATCGTACAATGAAGAAAAGAAAAATTAACGTACTTAAATGACAAATCCGAACTGTAAAAAAAATCAAACCGTCGAATAGTAGTCCTAAACTAAAAATCGTAAGGGATTTGCCGATCTATATTGTTTTTATTATCAGAAACTGCAAGGTGGTCATAAAAGTTAGAATAACAAATCATTTAGAAGGTGCGGAGTGATATAGGTGGACGAAATATTAATTTATTAATACTTAAATTTGGACGTAAAAAAATAATAAATAAAAAAATTAAAATTACATTATTGCAGCTAATTATCCGCGCGCCACTGACATCACCGTCGCTAAGCGACGAAAGTAAACAAGTTAAAATTGTGTTTCTGCACATCCAGTTATCTATGACGCAAATGGGTTCTTTACTATTGAAACGGATTCTAGTTTTCAGAGTAGTTATGTTGTCAGTTGTCATTAGTGCTGTGTTTTACTGATTTTATTAGGTTTTACTGTTATTTATAAAATATTTATGAATGGATACATACGAAGTTTATGTAAATGAAACGTTGTTTAGGATTATTGATAGTGAAGGTAACGAGACAATTCATAAAAAATCCTTAGATTCAAACATTGTTTATTATAGATGATGAATTCCTTATTGGATATATCGATAACGGGATAAAAAGTGACACTGGTCCACCTGCTAGTCCTCATGATATGATTTCTTAAATATAGGAAGACCACAATAAAATGTAACAGAACTGGATGTGGAAGAAAATGATATAATTGATAGGGAGTTCACTGATGAAGTCAGTCTCAACTCCTAAAATGCCATGTCATGCGCGCTAGCTTGTCAAAATTCGAATAGTTAACTACTCCTTAACTATGACGTCATTATTTTGATAACCTGGTTTGGGTAGTTAGTCTCGAGGAAAAATCATTAAAGTATTTCAAAATAAATGAAAGTTAACTACTTCAAATATACATTATTTAAAATTCAAGGACAAAAGCAGATTAGTTTTATAGCGGGAACCGTAATATCATTTCCCTACAAGTTATTTTTTTCACGTGGATTACCTCTAGAAGAAACAAACCAAACGCACAGAGTATTGAAGTGACGATTTATTAAACATTCGAACGAGTTATAAAACATTAAACATGTAAAAAACAATAAGACAACGGAGCAACCGACAAAGAGAATCGTTGGATTCGAGGTTAGGTCGAAATCACTGTCTTTTCTTTTTACTCTTTTTGCCTAAAAATCCCTTGGGTTTCACATGGCTCTGGCAGAATCGTTAGGAATGGCAGGCAACTCAACACGCATATGTACGCAGTGGTGGTTGCCTAATAGGTGGGTGCTACAGTTTAATTTGTTTTTTTCTGTATAAAAATTACACAGTACTGATACAACTTACAGAAAAAAATTTATTTTAGCATTATCTTTAAAATTATGCAAAATAGGTGGGCAGACAAATTTTAAATATGAATGATACATCTTGTAAATTTAATTGTAATGTACAGGGTAATTAATGTATATACCCAGTGAGTTTTGTCAAATGTAATTCTTATTGAAGAGCTCGTTTCAACAAAAAATTATAAGCACTGTGAATTTTTTATTTCCCTGAAGGTATCTACAAATATTTTTATATAGGTAGTATGTACAGTGGGCACATCTTTGACAGGAAAATTCATTGAAATCGAATAAAAACTGATTTCAACACCTTATAGGTGTATAGTTCATTTTAGATCTTAAATGTTATGGTTGGTAAAGTTAGTTGTTCATGGAGAATTAAAATTGCAATAAAATATAGGATGACTTATGTAACACTCCTCTATTACTGCAATAATAGACTGCATATACATTTCAATTTAAAAGACAATTCAAATTAAAAATCAACGTGTCCGAATGTTTTTCATAATTTGTTAAAATGATTCCAGCAAAAAAAAATCCTAAAGTGTAGAAAGAATTTAAAAGAAATTGTTAATGTATTTTTTTGTTCATGTTCATTATTTGTTTTATTTTCGTTTTTTAAATGTACAAATTTTAATTAAGAATTTTTAATTTGAAATTACTTATATTTTTTTAACCAAAAATCAACAAATTTATTGAGTTTATACTCATTATATAAAAGATACTACCAAAAAAATAGCAAAGATCGGTATAATCACTTTTAATTTTCAGAATTACTAGTAAAACTACTTCAAAAGTCCAAAAAGTACTAAAATGACTCTTGAAAGTAGGTAAATTACTTAGAAATATTAAAAGTACAAAAAGTACAGACATCACTTTTGAAAGTATATAACTTATACTACTAAAACTACTTCGAAAGTACAAAAAGTACTAAAATTACTTTTGATAGTAAATAAATTACTCAGAATAATCTTGAGATTACAAAAAGTATTTAATGTTGTTGTGGTACTTTCTAAAATTTTGAGTAGGGGCCCGTTTTTGGTACTAGTGGCACATCCCTCCCTCATTGCATATATTACTAGAGGATACGATAAAATGTTGTTATAAAAAAAAACGATTAAGAAATATCATAAAAATGCACTGATTTTGCTTGGGTAAAAATCCGCTTAATAAGTAAACGTCAATTTAAAAATTTATTATAAACATACCTTGGCATTCTGAAATTGACCTAAATCCACGCTAGTATTCTCCACTTCTTTAATAATAGCAGAATTTGACATACACTCAATGGTATCTATTACTTGTGATAAAAGATTAGATCCTAAAGCTTCGATTTCAAAAGCAAATCTTAATTTTTCTGCGGAATTTCTTTGTCCATGGTAAATACTGCAAGGTTTATAAATTATGATAGAAAAAATGTAATCTGATCCTGGTTCTATATTATTTGGACTGTCGGGTTCAGTTTTTTTCACCTTAAAACAAACAGTTTATTAAAACCAACAAAAGATGTACTAAGTTATTGTTATTAAAAATATACTTACAACTGATGCTTTTATAAACCTCTTTCCAGAAAACTTAAATTCTGGAGTATCCCACTTTTTTTCTAAAGCTTCTTTAGTTAATATAACATTTAGTTTTCGAGCATCATTCGTTATAGGATAAAAATCAGTGAATTTCATTTTCGTACTTAATTTTGTTGGAATCTCTATTGGTACCTTTTGAGATTCATCAGGAAGGGTAAGATTCTCCGGTCTAAAATCATAAAACGAATTTTATATACCAGTATTAATAAAATAAAAATATATTTGTACTTGCAATTATCTTCGATTTCTCCAAAATCTGTACCAAAATCACATAGATTTGCATCGTCTGAAAAGTTAAAAAAATTTTCACCAGGAGTACTGGCTGGAGGAGGACAAATTTCTGCATATTTTTTGAAGTATTCGGCAAGATTCAAATTTTCCGAAGCACGAAAACCAGATACTTCATACAATTTTTCCATGGTCTTTTTTAAACTTTCAGGCAATTTTCTTACGTAGAATGTATCAAATAATATTACAATTCAAAATTCACCACAATTTTATATGTGTGATTTTAAGGTTAAGTTTGTTAACAAAATATAAACGCTGTGACTGCAGGCACGCTAACGTGTCGCGACATATTAGAGGTACGAGGTACGTGAATTGCGTCATTATACGTTATTTCGCTTAAATAATAAGTTAACTAATTTTAATGGAACGTGAAAATGAATATACTTAACTAAGGCCGACACTACACACACGTTAACCTGACCCGCACACATTAAAACATTAAACTTCGTTATCTGACCTAAAAAAAATATTTATTTTATTAAAAGAAGTCTTTACTATCTAAATCTAGCTTGTATATAAAAAAGAATATTTATTTTATAACAGGAAGTTTTGACTATCTAAATCCTAGCCTGTGTTTAAAAAAAATAAAAGGCAATGTGGGATTCGATCCCCGGGCCCACAGCACCATTAGCGGGCACTATGTCACGCGGCTACCAGAGCTCATGCTTAAATATGTTCAAACTTATTGTTTAAACGAAATATGGTATAATGACGCAATTCATATGCCTCCAATATATCGCGGCACGTTAGCGTGACTGCAGTCACAGCGAAATATAAATGACATTATTGACATTACAGCAGTGTTGCAATTTAGAATGGGGACGTATTATTTAAAATTTTTAAATTAGCACCTAAAAGTCTGTTAACGATAATGCCTACAAAACACATTTATTATTTTTTAAACTCATATTATATTAAAAAAAGAGAAATTTAAAAAATATCTTAGTGTTCAGAGATGACAGTATATACGAACTGAATTCCTTATTAGACAGTGGCCCGATAAAAAAATGAGAAAAGAAGAAATATATTGTTTTCAGTATAACCACAGAAGATAAACTAATACAGAAGCGCAGGTTCCTGATGTAGGCAAATTTAAGTGACAGTTGAAGTTTCTGCCGCTTAGGGCCATTTGCACCGACTAAATTTAAACCCAGCTTTAGAGTAAGCCTCGCTTTAAATAAAAATTCATTTGTACAGCCAGACAAACTTGGTTTAAAGTGGTCTAAGCAAAGTTTAAGTTAAACCGTCAGAATTGAGGGTTTAATTTACAAAGCCTTATTTCATAACGAAACTTTTATGGTGTAGCATTTAAAAATTAGCAGTCCATGTAAACAGGAATATTTATACTCAATAGTATAATATAGTACTAACCTGTTACACTATCTTCCCTTAATTTCAACTTTGGTAAACATTTATTAGAATCGTTGCTTATTTTTGTAATAAACACCTGTTGGTATCGTATGAAAATGATTTAATTATACCATTCAGACCGTAATATCGATTGATAAGTCTTTGTACTTGTAATCTGATATAATTCTAATTATCCAAACCATTTCAGTATTTCATGTCCTTAGATTTCCAGGTATAAATATGTTTATTTTGATTTTTAATAACTTAGGTTATGGTTGTCGAAGGTCGAATCCGTAAGTTTGTTTACATTCTTCTTTCCCATTAATGAAAGTTCGGTCTTTTTCTTAGTGGTAATCCACTTATATTACCTCACTACCTTTGATGTGTAAGGCCATTTAGGTCAGATTTTCTGTCTTTGAACGACAAACGTTCCTTTTGGCGTTGGATCGGCAATAGTGCAGGTCGAAGAGTCTTCGCGACTTTTTTTTATTCGTTGTGTCCATGGTTTTGATGATTCCCTTTTAAAAAAGGTATGTTAATTTACTTTCGCTAATTTGTAGCTTTTGGTAGAAATATTTTCGTGATGTTTTACCAATTTTATTTGTTCTTATTAGGGACGTTTCTGGACCTCCGATTTTTTTTTGATGTCGTCAGCCATCTTGTCGATGCCGGCTTTTGTTTTTTTGATGTTCTGAAACCCCCTTGTGCACCAATTTCACTGGTGGCAGGATAGCAATGCCGTGCGGGATCGTTTCATGAAGTACAAATTTTGATTTACGTTCTGGAAATGGACAATCTACGTTCTGGACATTTTGTAATGTTCTAATATTTTTTTTTGGATAATTTTCCACCTATGAAACCCCTTTGTCTTACCGACAATCACTGGTAGCAGGATTGCAGTTCCTTTGGGATCGTTTCATTACGTTTTACCACTTCAATTTTTTTTGGATTCAAGAACTTGAATCATCGTCCATCGTATTCGTTAATGTTGATCAACGAGACCTTTTCAACATTCCTTTTTGGTGCTGAAGATTGTGGAACATTTTCAGTGTAACTATCACTACAGTTTACCAAGTAAGGTGTTTTAATTTAAAATTTAACTTTGGTTTTATTTCATTTCATTTTGAGTTTAATGTCACTTACCTTTGACAAAATTTAAGCGGTTTAATATTAAATTTAACATTTATTTAACTTTTCACTTAAGAATTTAATTTTTTCTAAATTTTACAATATGTATGTACAACATTCTTTCAATTACCTACTGTAAACTAAACATAGCTATGGTTGGGTCACCACATTGGTGAAAATATAAATTTAATAATTTTAATATAGTTTGACATAATTTGTATTGTCAAAAATATACATTCGTTAGACGAATATGTCACTTGTATTATACCAAATGTTATATAAGGTGTAAGATTATTAAAATGTGTTGATGGTATACAACTATAGGATTCACTTATACACTCATATTGTATATTTCTATTTTCTATTTTATATTTTATTAAACATTTACACTTTTAGGTTTGTGTTTGATTTCTTATGCATATATTTACTAAAACATTCAAACTATTTATGTAAAATCTTTTTGTAATACTCTACTTTTCGGGGCTATGTAAAGTTACGTTTTTGTTGTTTGAAAGTTTAATTATTAAGCCTCGTGGCGCCCACAATTTGACTTTAATTTTTCAATAATATCAAAAAGAATTCACGACCGCTCTACCGGTGAACAGCAGCCGTTCGCATAATGTCAACACAATCAACTTTTCATTGTAATTAACATCATATAAAAAAAAGTGTTGCAATGGTTTCCAGCCATTTGATCCAAATAACAAATTTTCTATAGTGTTGTTACTGCTTGATGTTTGTGTGACATTCTTATAATCTATAGTACTTTTTTTATACTACATCTTTTGTATTAAAAATACAAAATGAATTTCGATGATATTTTTGAAGGCGATTTGGATGTTCTTCAAATAATTAATTTCGGTTTTCCAAGACAAATTTATATCCGAAATAATCCTTACGAAGAGAAAAGTGAACTAACTTTCCATATTTGGTTATTATATTTAATATAGTTGTTTTCTCTTCATTTGAAAAATTAGTGCTTCGCTGACGTTTTTCAATCATTTTGACACATGTAGATTACAGAAATAAGGCATGCGACATAAAATATATTATATTTTCACAGCCACTACACCGTTTTTGAATTTTTGTCAGGTTAGAATTTTTGTTATGAAGTCACAAAGGTGGTCACAACTATAAATAAACAAAATTACCATCAATAGTTCGCTTGTACTCGCTTAAGAAAGCTCGCTTTAAAAATGTGCGGTGCAATGATTTGGAAAATAAACTTCACTTAAAAATTTAAGCGAGTTTTAAAAAACCAAGTTTAGATGTCGATCGGTGCAAATGGCTCTTAAACACTGGGAAAAATGTTCAACATTCGTAAATTCGTCTATCTAGACTTACGAATTTTGAACATTTTTACAGTGTATTAAGCGACAGAAACTTCAACTGTCACTCAAATTTTGATCATCATAAATCTAGCCTGTGTTTAAAAAAATATTAAATGGCCATGTGGGATCCGATCCCCGGGCTTACTGCATCACTATCGAGCACACGCTGCTACTAGAGACCATGCTTAAATATGTTCAAAATTATTATTTAACCGAATCACGTCATATCAAACAGTATACTTTCAAAACGGCAACATCGGATCGGGTCCCTGCAGACAGCGGCTGTGATTTGTAAGCGACGTTGTCAGACCGTTTCATTATACCACAGAATATAGGATCCTTTTTTCTGTGATATACTGAACTTATTACATTAAAAACAGTTTTATCCAACTTTGTGTCCATTTCAAAAGTATTGGCAGGCGGAACCATCTAGGGTTTTGTAGTAAAAATAGAAAAAGTGTTTTGACCTTGAGTCATTTGTGTGAACTCTCTAAATACGTAGTTTGTGGTAACGATTCTGCGTTTACTGCTAGAATAATTTAATAGCCTCGACCCTCTTGGGTATTTGGCCAATATTTCGGTTTTTGTAACAGTGTCTACTACATATGCAACTTATATTACATTGTTGTATTTATTTTTCTAAATGCCTAGTTAGTAGGGATAAATTAAATTTGAAATGTTTTATCCTGTTGAATAAGACATACTTTTATAATGGTCGATTTGTTAGTGTTATTATTTAAAGGTGTGTAGGTGTAGATATGGATCTAAATTTGTTAGTATTGTGTATCCAATGAAACAGTGGCGTAATTCAAGAAACCTAATCAACAATAAAAATAATACAAAAACATGATTTTTTAAAACTTGCTTTTATAAGCAAAACAATTTGTACATATTTTAAATAATTAATATTTTAATTAGAAATAATGTATAGTTTACTGATATAATTTTGTTATAAAAATCTTTATTTAGATTCTACGCTACTGTAATTTGATATAATAAACTTATATATGTCAACACATACAGACTTTAAACGGTTTATTAATGCCTTTTTAAGAATATTCCAAGGTCCCAGATCAAGCACAGTCTAAATAGTGATAGTGGGTTGAAAATTGCGGAACTATAATTTTCATATTGTACCAACGACCAATTTCTTTCAAGGTCCCCGCACAAATTTTACAGGAATTCGGTCATCGACAATTTTTTTAAAACTGGAATGTATGCGTAGGAGGAGACTGGGTTAAAAAAATAATAGAAGAATTAGTTCTATAGTTTTTTTTTTAAATAACTCTGTTAGAAAATTATTCCAAAACTTATCATATAAATTATGAGAAATAAATAAATGGCTAAATTAACCACTTGCTACTAGGTTTTTAAAGGTCAAACGTAACTAATAATTTTGTTTTGAAATTATCCTTAAAAAATATAACTCCAGAAACTTAAAACTTTTTAGTATAGTACTTATTTAGGAACTTAAAAAAACAATCTAAATTGTTCAGGTTGTTATAAATTAAATATTGGGGATAGAGATATGTTATGAGATATTGAATGAGACCCGAAACTTATATTTTAAAGCTTTATTAAATGGATGATCCTCGATACAAATTTTATTATAGGAACCAAAAACAACTTCACTTTAACATCATTTTTATTATCCTCGTCTTCATCTATTTCTATTATTTTTCCCTTAAAATAAAAACTACTTTCATCGAACTCAACATCTCTACTTATTATCAATTTTTGTTTTTCTATGTTCCACAACCTATATCCCGTTGGTGTGTACCCTAACATTATACATTTTTCTGTTTTAAAGTCTAACTTTGTTCTTAATTCTTTCGGTATATGACTATATGCTGTGCATCCAAATATTCTAAAATTTTTTACATTAGGTTTAGCCTTATTCCATATTTCCGCAGGTGTGATATTACTTAGATTACCTGAAATACCCCTATTTATTACATAGTTTGTGGTGAGTATTGCCTCTCCCCAACCTTATCCATCCCTGAATCTGCTAATAACGCTCTCGTTCTCTCTACTAAACTCCTATTTTTCCGCTCTGCCTTTCCGTTTTGTTGAGGCGTGTATGCTACCGTATAATCCAAAATTATACCCCTTTGTTTGCAGAATTTTACAAATTCTTTGGATGAATATTCACCACTATTATCGCATCTAATCTTGGAGATTCTACTATTAAATTTTGCTTCTACCATTTTTGTATATTCCATAAATGTTTCCAACACTTCACTTTTCCGTTTCAATAAATAGACGGCTGTAAAGTTTGAGAAATCATCTATGAAAGTTACAAAATATTTTTTCCCATCGTATGTCTCAGGTGTGATCGGTCCACATATATCAGTATGTATTATTTCTAACAGTCTTTTCCTCTTTGTCCTGTTTCCAAAAGGAAACCTAGTCATTTTCCCATTTATACATGGCTTACAAAATTCAACTTTTTGTACATTCACATTTTAACCCTGTATAACCTATATGTGCATAGCGCCTATGCCACCTTTTGAATTCATTAGTCTTACTCTCAACATTCATACATTCTGGAGTTATAAGTTCAAATGACATTTCATATAGATTTTCCCTATGTCCTATTCCTATCAATTTATCCCTACTATCTTTTACTTTTACTTTCCCATTTTCAAAAATAACTTTTATATTTGACAATTCTAACCTTTTCACTGATAATAAATTTTTCCTAAGCTCAGGTACAAAGAAAACATTTTTGATGGTACACTCTATTTTTTCATTTTTCAAATTACTTAATATTTTTATATTACCTACACCTATAGCTAATAAATAGTTATTATTTTTTGCTACTGCTACTTTTATTGGATTTTCTAAGATTAACAAGTCAGTAAAAAATCTTTTTTCATTCACCATGTGATCTGTACAACCAGAGTTAACAAAAAACCTCATTTCATTTTCATTATGATTTGTTTTTACATTTTCATTTAATCCCCCCATGAAACATACGCTATTCGCACTTTCACTTACTTGTGTCTCCTGACCTTCATCCTGTTGAGCATAATTACTTCGATAATTATTTTGGTACCTGCTTCTACCTTGTCCTCTGTATCTTCCCCTAAATTGGCTTCGATGCCTGTTGTTATGGTATCCTCTGTGTCCTGATCCTGCTTCCATTGGACATTCTCGTTTAAAGTGGCCTGCTTTTCCACATCTGTAGCATTTAGTTCCACTTGTTGCTGAAAAAGCATAAGTGGTGTCTTGTCCCGTTCCGCCTGATAATTTCCTTTTTTCGTATTCTCCTAAAAGTTTCTTTTTCACCATATCAAATGTGACATTCGAAATATTTTCAATCACAGTAACTACAGTCTCATATGATTTTGGTAGTCCTAGCAAAATATTGCAAACTAGGTCTTGGTCACTTATCTCGTTTCCACATTCCTTCAACTGTCTCGTAACTTCTTCAAAATCTTTTATGTATGTATCCAATGATTCGCCTTCTTTTAACTTCTTCGATAGTAGCTTTTTCTTTAAATATAGTTGACCAGGTAACCCCTTTTTTTCGTATTTTTCCTTTAGTGTTTGCCACATTGCATATGCTGTCTTTTTATCCCTTAGACTTTCTATTTGGTTGTCGTCTACGCATTGTACAATTAATGATTTCGCTTTACTGTCCCTTTTCGTCTGTACTTCCTTTTCATTTTCATCGGTGATTCCACTAACATCTAATTCTTTTTCCACGTATAACAGCACCCCATTTTCTTCTAGAATCAGCTCCATCCTAAATTTCCAATTGTGGTAGTTTTCACCCCTTAGCGTATCTATTAAATAGCTTTTACTTCCTGTTTGGGCCATTTTTCTTTTTTAGTTCCGCGTGCTCTGACGCACTCCTAACCTCAAATTTTATTTTTCCTTTCATTTGTCAATTTCGCCAATTTTCAACTAACTTCCTTTATAGAGAGTCTCCTGGGCCCATAACCTATTGAATATGAGACTCGAAACTTGTATTTTAACAGCTTTATTAAATGGATGATCCTCGATACAAATTTTAGTATAGGAACCAAAAACAACTTCATGAGAGACATTTAAGATAAGTTAATTAATCGCCATACATTTAAGAAAAACTTAAAGGATACCACTGTTTTCCAACATGAGAGACAATTTTATTTATCTTGCATATAACCCATACCTCACTAAAGGGTTACAAACGATTTTCCATAAATTTTAATCAGTTTTTTAATCAAACAATAGTTTGAAAAATATATTAAACAACCCAAAAGATAAAACAATTCATTGTTCTGATTATGACAAAATGTTCTGTTGAACAATCAGAAGATCTGTACAAACTAGGTTTAAAGAGCACAAATTTAGTGTAGAGAAGGTAAAATTACTTAAAAATGTACCTAATAAAAGATTGTTGGATGCACTTTAAAGTATAGAAATAATTAAATGTAAAAATAGTTTAAATAGGACCTAGTCCATATACAATACCATTCGATAAGGTTGGCGGGTTTTTTTTTCAACTAGCTCATTGGATAAAGCACCCGGGCGCACTTATCGCCAAAACGCGTTCATTCGTGAGTGTGGTGCATAAATAGCACGATCGTAGCCAAAATAGCACAAGTACCTCTTCGGACATCCTCGGGACGTCCGTTTTCGGATGTTCGTACGTCCGGGGTACGTCCAATTCAGGACTTTGGACGTTCTCGGGACAGATTTTGTTAATAATCAAGGAGTTCTATTTTGGACCCGACACGTCGGATCGTGAGTAGGCGGCTTTAGATGGCATGACTTTGAAAAAGATTCACACCGCAGAATTGATGCAATAACCAAAGAAAACTACAAATTTCGAAGAAAGCACTAAACTTTTGCTGTCAACTCCCTTCCCTAACTTTAATATCACAAATGTAGTTGAAATGTAGAGGAAGAACAGAAACTGCAAAGATATTGTAGACGAAGACAAAATTAGGTGAGCAATCTTCAGTTTATCTCGATTTGAATTTCCAGAAATTATATAGTATTTATTTAGCACTTTAGAGGGGCATGGATCTAATGGGTCCCAAGCAGCAAGCTGTCGTCATTTTGACGACATTTTTTAGTCATTTTTTTGAGGTTAGGACGTCATTTAGACTTTTAAAATGACGTCATTTATGACGATAGGATCACGTGATTATGTCACAGCCCAGTAACGTGATTTGATAACGTTAAAAGGACGTCACTGTATGACGTATTAAAAACGGCAGTGTATGACGTAAAAAGGACGTCATTGCATGACGTAAAAGGACGTCATTGCATGACGTAAAAGGACGTCATTGTGAGACGCAAAAATCACGTGAATTTATGCCGTAAAAGGGTCTCATTTTATACCATACAAATACGTGATTTTCTGACGTAAAAATGTCATTTACCAAAGAAAAATGAGGATACAATTAACTTTATACATACGTCAACTTGGCTATTTCTTCATTTTGTACGTCCAACAAGATTTGTTCTGGAATCCGGTTTGTTATTTATTTGACCAGCTTTTCAAACTTGTCTGGTCACCTGCATGTCAAAATTCCATATTCTATAGTAAAATGCAACATATACAAAACAACATTTTCTGTCAATTAAAAAGGTGAATATTTCATTTTAATGTATTTATTTTAGCATAAAACAACTGATTTAATAAAAAAGTTTGACACTTTCATTATAAAAGGTGGGGTTTTGGGACTTTTTTTAGTAAAAAAAAAATTTTCCTAAACTAAAATGCGTTTATTAAAAACAATAGAAATACGTTTATTGTATTTAACATAAATGAATATTCTAAAGATTCACATTTTTTTACATAATTCACAAACATCCCAGTAGATGAAGCAATCTACTTAAGTTGGTACCATATGGGAAACTTTTATTATTAGTTTTATAAAAAAACTTGTTCTTCATAAAATTTCTGCATGGTATAAAACCTAAAATACAACCATCCAGATATAAAATTTTTCAGTCGTATACGAGGTGTGCCAAAAAATGTGAATCTTGTATCAGAGTAAATTACGTTTACTTTTAAAACAACATCAAAAATTGGTAGAAAAAAATATATTTACAATTGAAATGTATTGAAATATATAATCATAAGTGACATAAAATAAAACTCAAATGTAATTATGTTATTGTAAAAAGTTTCAAAAAAATAAAAATCTTATTTATTAATGCACATGGATATTATTGCATATCTGAACGTAGTTGACTTTATAACAAATTTCGATATTGTCAAAAATGAGGGTACTTGCATATTTCACATTCACAATTTACATTTTTTGACAAATCTCGTATATATGACTGAAGTATACTATAAAAAACAAGTAAATAATCAAAGTTAATGCAATAGAAATAATTTATATAATAGTGATTTTTATTTACGAATAGATTTGAAAATTGGTTTAAAATACCTATAAAAAACTCACACAAAAACATTTTTTTAGCCTGTAATACCAGGTAAAGGCAGGTTAAAATTATCAGATTTTAAAAATAAATATTTTTGATAGGAAAACTGATTGTTTGACAAAATACGAATTTTTACTGAAAATATATCGAAAAATGTCGTAAAAATGACGTTGGCTAAAAAATGTACTAAAAAAATAGGTAGACTTAAAAAATATAAACTTGTTAAAAACGGTTTTTTACAGAATGCACAACATTTAAATTTTAAAAAGTTTAAAAAGTTAAAAATGACGAAAAACTGCTGTAAAAGTGACGACGCTAAAAAATGTAAATCAAGTATAAGTCGATGTAAATATTGATCTAAGAAATTTAAAAATCCACTGCGTTGATCTTTTATTGAAGTCTAAATTACTGAATTTATTAATAAATAATTCAAATTAAATGTGTTTACATATTTATATTCCGCCATTTTACATGCATGCACACTAAAAAGCTGAGTAGCAACTCAATAAAAGTAAAACAAATTTAATTCTTGGTATAGGTACAAAGTCTTTCAAGAAAAATAAAATAAAAATTACTGTTGCTAAACTTACCTCTTAATTTTTAATTCATTCACAATCGTAACAAGGTCGTACACAGATACACAAAAAAACTAACTTCCAATCAGCAGCCATTATACAATATGAATTTGTTTGTCTGCTCGGCTGGCTCGGCATCACTTACACTTTCCAGTGATGCCATCTTCACGAGAAATAAAAATACTCAAATTATATGATAAAAATGACGAAAAAATGTTGTAAAAATGACGACACGAAAAAATGTAAATCAAGTATAAGTCGATGTTAATACTCATAAATATGAATTATTTGCATTAAATTTTTAATTAAAACAATATATATTTATTTTTTCTAAAATGACGAAAAAATTCATAAAAATGACGTGATCTCTATGACGTCTACTAGACGTCCAAAAATGATCGGCATAAATCACGTCATTTATTGGTAAAATGACGTCTCGGACCAAAAATGACGAAAAAACCATGTCAAATTGACATCTTGCTGCTTGGGGTATACTCAGTTCCTCCTTAACTCCTCAACAAATGGAGAGATATCGTTTTTAAAGAAAAGCTATGTGATAGACCCTTAAAGGATGCGGTAATTATTACAATATCGTACATCTCAATCAGCATGCATACATCTTAGGGCCTTAATATTCGATTTTATTTCCTCCTAGGAAAAAAGACAAACCTCTTAAGAAAAGTAAAAATTGTATTTTCGAAATTTCTGTAATAGATGCTTTAGTACTAAATGAATTACTATGGGTACCTATTCATTAAGAACTTCTTTTATAAATACATTGTACATGTGCACTTTAATAGTTGCAGCAGATGAAGACATTGTTGAATTTTTGGTTTTTGGTTTTACAATACAATCAAAAGTGCAAAATTATTGCTTTTCATTAAACCTCCAAAAATTTTTGATCTAGAATCACTGTCTTTCATTATAATTTCCATAAACTATAAAAATGTAGATGTTTACTAAACTCTAAAAGTAACTATCAAAATCCAATTGGGAATTAATTATCACAGTCCAAGATTGTTGCCGTTCATTAAAATTGAAGCTAATTTCCACAGTTTAATCTTGTTTCTATTCATTAAAGTTTCAAAATATAAAAATTTTATTGTTATTAATTAAAATTGAAAAATATTTGTCAAAATCTAAGTTGGTTCCAAAATTCTTGCTGTTGTAAAATTAAAAAATATAATTATAAATAAAAATAACATTTATTTGTTTCAATGGGAAAATATTGTAAAAAAATAATTGATAAAATGAAAGTTTTGTTAATGTAATGTTTAACCTATATATTCTTTAATAGGTAATTTAACAATATAAAAAAGTAACTTTATGATAAGTTCTCTATTACAAGCGATATTGTTTTATCTAAAACTACTCTGACAAATATAATAAAATTTTGTTTAGAAAGTACTAATTCGAAACAACAACCATAAAAATAGGAATCTTGTGATTAGAATGCAAACGGTGTTAAACAAGCATTGATTGCATAATATTAAAAAATTTTTAGTAGGTTTAACCTGATTATTACAAAATTACCTACTTATCATTTTTGTAGGTTATTGCAATTTATCACTATAATTTATAAGTTAAAGTAAAATAATAATTGTTAATAATTATGAAAAATGCACAAGACCAAAATTTTTTGTAATTTTCTTTCCACATTACGGCAAGTTTTGGAAGGCTGTGGTAAAATTTATTTTACACGTATACCTATAATAGTTTTTTTACGTTTAAAGCTCCACCAAAACTAATAAAACAGAAACTTGTCCATATATCGAATTTCTCAATCTAACAGTGACGTTTAACATGTTAAGAATGATATGACGTCATAGTAAAAAAAATTAAAAATTAGGCAGACTGCCGACAGAAGTGAAAACTTAAAATTATGAAATAACCGTGGTTTTTTATAAGCTTTAAATTAATTGTAAATTAAACGATTTGTAATTTTTTTAAATTTGTTTATGTTTTCCATTATTTTTTTATATTTTTCTTTATTTTGTACTATTTTTCTCCGGTTATCCCTATTATCCTCTATTTTTTGCCTATTTTTTTTTTACTATTTTCGTTATTTTTCCCAATATTTCCCAATTATATGTTTCCCTAATTTTTCTATTTTTATCTAATTTGTCTATTTGTTCCTATTTTTCACTAGTTTCCCATACTTTTCCCTATTTTTCCCTGTTTCCTATGTTTTTACATTTTCCCCATTTTGCCCTATTTTTCCCCAATTTTTCCATTTTTTCCCTAAAAAATCAAATGAGAGAATTTTCGATAATCCTGAAGATAGTGTCTATACGTATATACCGTCGTATATATTGTAATAATATACATTATTTAACACAACTCTATTTAGGCTGGATTCTATAAAATTTAAGAAAATAATAAAGATTACGAAAAAAACGAAACAAAAATAAATTTTAGATCCTGTCCACTTCCTCTTCTAGACTCCTCCGAAAAATTCACTTTCAAATCATGTATCAGTCTTCCTTCTCCTAAACAGTTTTTTTTATTTATTTACTCAACATTTATACTTTCTTCCATCTTCAAGCCCAATCAAATTTATAGAATTACTCTAAAAATATTTTGTTTTCTGAAGCTCTCATTCTGAAATATATCTACCTTAAGCTATCAGTTTAATTCGAGCAATTTAATTTTTTTTCTGAAAGTATTTTAATAATGAGTATAACATAATTCGGGGTATTTGTTTATCTGTATAGTGACTGGTGATAAGTTTTTATTAGTTTTGTGTTACAAAAGCGTGGTTTAAAAATGGAATTTGAAGTATTTCTCATAGAATGGGAGCTCTGTGAATTCTTAGATCACATTAGAGGTAAGTTTTACAAATTATTCATATTACAATATTCTCTAACTAGTTTTGTCTTGGATAAACAGAATTTTTATTTTAAATAAATAGATTTAAATAGAATACATTCTTATTTTGCGTTTTGTGTTTTGTTCATACAAATTCGATTATTGAGATTTTAATATTTATGGTACCTATATTATATCCAAGGTAAAAATAATTACAGAATATCGTATGATTAATTTGTAAAACTTACCTCTAAAGCGGTCCCGGAAATTCTCGGGCCCCTAATCTATGAGAAATACTTCAAATTCCATTTTAAGCCATACTTTTTAACACAAAACTAATAAATCTTGTCACCAGTCACTATACAACTAGTTTAATTACTGTTAATAACACAGCCCCACAAAAAAAGTTCATACACAAGAGAGTGACATATGTACTCCCATGTATTTTTCGACGCTGAATCCGATTCCGAGCTCATAATTGGGCCTACACGTCTGGAATTGGCCGCAGGGGCCGAAAATGGCCTGAAATGCGGTTCCCGGGATAAGGCGAAGTCGACGCTGAATTTTGGAGCTAAAGCCGGATTTGTGCTCGAAAAGTTTATCGTCAACTGAAATTCCGGGTTTGGGTCCGGGAAAATGACCCCTTTGAGCGGGAAAATCCTGTTTTGGACGTCCCGGTCGCGACTGTGGTATTTTCATGGACTTTCCAATTCTGGAGCTGAGCCTGGGTGTGAAAAGTGTTTGGTCAGCTGAAATTCCCAGTTTGGGTCCGGGAAAATGGCCCATTGGGGCCGAAAATTCATATTTCGGATGTACCAGTCGCATAAGTGGGATTTTCATGTATTTTTCAATCCTGGTCCTTGGAGTATGCTCAAAAAGTTTTTGGACAGCTGAAATTCCCAGTTTTTGTCCGGGAAAATAGCCCATTGGGGCCGGAAAATCATATTTCGGACATACAAGTTGCAACAGTCGTATTTTCGTGTTTTTAAATTCTGGACCTGAGGGACCCTAACAGGGAATTTCACATGGCCATAAACCTGTCAAGCACAGTCTAAGCTACAGGAATTAGTAAATAAACATCCCACTGTTGCGATTGGTACGTCCGAAATATGATTTTCCGGCCCCAATGGGCCATTTTCCCGGATCCAAACTGGGAATTCCAGCTGACCAAACACTTTTCACACCCAGTCTCAGCTTCAGAATTGGTAAGTCTATGAAAATACCACAGTCGCGACCGGGACGTCCAAAACAGGATTTTTCCGCATCAAAGGGTCATTTTCCCGGATCCAAACCCGGAATTTCAGATGGCCATAAACTTTTCGAGCACAAATCCGGCTTTAGCTCCAAAATACATGGGAATACATATGTCACTCTCTTATGTATGAACTTTTTTTTGTAGGGCTGTGTAATTTGTTTAATCGTCTGAAGTAAAATATTTAATACTTTGGATTTCTAAGGTGATTAATTTTTGGTTACTAACGGTTACTGTTTTCTATTTGTTATGCAACGACGCTTCGGTCGTTACGGGTCACTTTGGCGCCTTGGTCCAGGTTTTGGATTACCTCGGGCGCCACCTTCCGTTTAGAGTGTGAAGGCCACTGCACGGGCAGCGTCAGTGGAGAAAGAAATACTCCAGGGTTCGTTATGGTATCGATCAAAATCACTGGCAGCCAGAAGGGCGGTCTTTACTTGCCCTGCTGGGTTTGAGTACCTATGTATTAGCTGCTGGGATGTTAACTCAAAACAAATATTAATAAATAAAACTTTTATTATTACCAATAAAATCCGGCGGAGAAAAGGTGTGTAACGGACGATTGGCTTGGCGGCGTGGTGTAGTCGGACTGACGGTTCTAGACTCCGGTACAACTTGAACTTGGCTTCAGCTTGACCTATCTCTGAAGGTCGACGGACTGCACTGCTGTTCCAATTAGGACGGCCACGGCAAGTCTGGCTTCTCGCTGCCTCTGCAGCTGCCGAAAACGGTATGAATGGCCCTACTCGATACGAACTTCGGCGTCTAAGAAGCAGAGACGAGAGTGTCTCCATCTGCCTGGCGACGGTTCAACTGGTACGACTGGCCTTTTATTCACAATGTTAAATTAATTTTACTCCAGTGCCGTGCGCGAATTAATTTTATATATTTTAAATAATACGGAAAAAAGTAACTTTGTTACAGTTATTAAACTGTTTAATTACCTTAAGTTAACTAATCCTAATGATTACAATTAAAGCCCTTTTTATTGTCATAACTAAACATTTGTTGAGTCCTAATACGTATTAAAGTATACTGCACCAGCGAATCACTCCATAATTCATGATCGCGGTGAACGTGTTAAGGCGAATTGATTCAGAAACGGTAATACTGTTTGGTGCCTCTTCATATGATTCCTATACCACATTCAATAGAATATTTATTTTAACAAAAATAGAACAATACTAAATTCTCTTGCAGTTCTAATTCGAATGATATCAGTCTAATCATTCCTGTTCATTATGGGCAATTAGTTTTGAAACGCCACGTATAAATCCTGAATATGACACACCGCGGGAAAGTACCTAATTACTGAATCTATTAATTTCGAATTTCAACGGTTACTTATGTTGCATCTGGCTTTTTTACTTTAAGCTAAGCTTAAACCTCACTGGGATTACGAAATACTGAAACTATTCTTTTTAGTAGCTACGTTTACACAGATAGCAATCGAAAATATCCAAAATAATTATATATTAGATATTTTTTTACTTCGGTATTAAATGCTATAAAAAATTTAGTTTTTTTAAAAATTTTGCTTTAATTAATGTAATAGGTAAATATAACATAATTATCATAATTGCCTCAATATAATTAAGCCAGTCAATATAAAAATATTGACCAGTCACTATTTTTATGTATTAAAAAAAGACTAGACAAAGCCAAATGCAAACCAGTCACTATTTTTATATATTAAAAAAAACTCTTGATTGTCTTCGTAAAATTATAAATCAGAGATGTGAAAACGGCATTAATATCCTTAAATATGTTACCAAATGAAAATTTGGAGCTGACCAAAACATTTCTATTGTTTTCTACAAATCTAATAGTTGGCAGCTACTGTGCACGATATGTTGATGATTTATGGTAACACTCGCGCTAATAGGTATATGATACTCAGAACGGCGACAGCCAAAAGTATAGTTTCCTCAATTTTTTCCAAAGACTATTGGAAACTTGTTGTTTTATAAATCATAGAATTCGTAGCGATCAGAAATATATGTTACAAAAAAATCTACTTATATTATGTGATAAATGTAACACTTTTTTTTGACATTTATATCGCAGAACGTAGATATTTTTATTTCACATATGCGGTGTTGCCAACTTTTTAAAATGACCTAGATAATAAATACAACTTCTAAATAATTTTTATTAAAAAATTCGTAAAAAGTTTTTGTTTTAAATAATGTCTTCTACCTATTCCTTTAATAAGTGCACTATTTTCTGTATATACAGATTATAGGATTTACACAATGGTGACGAATCCACGTTTTGTTGTGAACGTGGTTGCGTCGACCTTCATCGAATTGAAGAAGAATTTTAATGAATAAGTTGTGGCCTTTTTGATAAGAATATTCCTGATTGTGTGTGTAACGTGGGCAGCGGGATTTAAATCCCTCTTTTCAATGAGGTAAATTCGGTAATTGCCTTATTTACTCCTTTCAGTTCAGCAGGCGTAAAGCTTATGTCATGCTGTGGTATGAAAATTTATATACAAGGTGATACCATATCGATTATATTTTAATTGTAATGGATCTAAGGCATAAGATTTTTTGATTACACGATTTTATTAAAAAATTTGGGTCAAGTTTTGTACAATAAAAAATAAAAAAACTAATTTGAAATCTCAGCACCTGTATAGAAACGTCACCGACAAACAAAATAAACTAAAGATAAGTTTATATTAATTCAATGCAAATTCTTTGTAATCATAAGCGAGTTAGAACCGTTTACATTTTTATAAGAGATCACTATTATCCAATCTATCCTTTTAAGGCGCACCTTAAGCAACATTGCAAAAATATCCCAAAGGACCATGCACTTTTCTTAGGGCGGTTGGGTCCCGGGCCGATTTATTTTAAATTTTTTTACACATATATCTTGAGTTATATGGATCATTTTTGCTCATTGCTCCATGTCTCTAAAAATACAGGGTGGACAAGAAACTGACTCAATACATATACTGTGCTCTTAAGGGTGTAATAGCACCTCAGTAAAATTTGAAATCGAAAATCCTTTTGTAAAATAGCTGAAATTTTAAATGTATGTATTGGAGGATATTATCGATTGCTTCCGATTTTTTTTTCTTAAAAGTACTTTTTTTAAGAGAAAAAATCGCCGACCTCATAAAATTGGAATTTTGATAAATAAATATGACCTGATTTCAAATTTAACTGAGGTGCTATTATACCCTTAAATAAATTAGTAATTTTCTATTTATAAGTACTTATTAATATTTTTATTATTATTATGAAATATATTAAACGATACGTTAAAATTGAATTTTGTGAAAATAAACATACAGGTGGTCTTAAAAAAGAAGTCGTTTCTCTTATGCTTATTTAATTTTAATCAATGTTTAATCTTTTTTAGACTTTACCCCATCCCCAAAATGGCCAAAATCCACACCCCAAAAAATTTGAGGACGGTACGCCGTCTCATACCGACAAAACCCCGTTTTCGAGGATGCTGAACAAGATGGTGATCCTGGATCTTCACCACGAAGCAAACTAACCTTCAATCGATCAAAAAATACCCCTTTGATACACGGTTTTATGAAGTGCACCGGATAAGAGTAGAGTCTTTGGCAATTTGAAGGGGTAGTTTTTTTCAAGGAGAAGATACAGGATCTCCATCGTGTTCAGTATCCTGAGATATATCTGAATTAACCCTTTTCGGGGGCGGTTTTTGTTCTGTTTAGATGGTGCGGTTAACTATGAAAGAATTTAAACACCAACCACTAAAAATAGATATACAGGGTGGGCCACGGTCAACGGGACGGAGCTTACTGGGAAAACGAAAAATGTTATGAAAAAGTTATTTGGCAGGAGTACGTAGGTTAGTGACGACTACATTTCTAAATTAGTTAGACATATATAGGGTGTTAAAAAAAGCGTTATATATCAAAGTTATGTTTTTTTTAATGGAACACCCTGTATTTTATTTTATTTCTGAAGTATATTGAACAAAATAATGTCACTTTATTAAGGGTCCTTATACCCATTCTTGATAGTTTTCGATTTAAATGACTTTTTTTGTAAAATTAATATAGTTTAAATACATTCATTACACTTCGTCGCATAAAAATTAACTAACGCATTTTTGTGTATTAATTGCCGATTATTGAGGCCATCGATACGAATTATTGTAATGTAAAGTTTATTTACAGGGTGTTGTTAATTGAGAGTTTCATGACAATACAATATTTTATACGATTACTGCATTATTCTAAATGGGACACCCTGTATTTTGTTATTGTAATAAAAGGGTAAATCAATTCCCTTTCAAATTACTACAAGGTTCCCTATACCAATATCTAAACCAAATAACTTTTTCATAACATTTTTCGTTTTCCGAGTAAGCTCCGTCCCGTTGAGCGTGGCCTACCCTGTATAATATGTCATATCAGGTGAATGAAAATTACAAAAGGAAACAAAAAACGTCAAAAAAATGAATTTGCATTTCCTTAGTGACACCTCCTAAATTTTTTTTTTGCACCTCTGAACTGTTCAACATTATATCTATGAAAAGTATTTATAACGCTTTTTATATTTTTGTTCAATAAGAAGTGGGAGCAACTTAAAATTTAATTAGCCTATCGTTACAAAAAAATAAGTCATAACATCTTAACTGCTTTTCTATATCTTCTAGTTTACTAGATACCCTACAAAACACACCAATTTGGGATACCCTGTACATATAATAACATAATAGAAAATGTATAACAAGAAATTATTAAACTTGTACAAGAAAAAAAATTAAAGATATGTAATATAAAAGGAAATGGAAATAAAAACAAGGAATATGAAAGAAAATTTTAAAGTTATTAATACAGAAGGAATGGAAATAATTGATGAGATAAGATATAAAAAAGTGCATGTCAGACTTTTAGGGTTCCGTGCCAAATGTAGAATATAAGCCGAAACCCTAAAAATGAGGGATCGTTAATGAAAAAAATTATATTTGTTATTAAAATATACGTAACAATCAACATTATCGCTAGTATGTTTAGTTTCTTCGAAAACTAAGGGTGACGCAGATTTTGGGGCGGCCTTTTGCCTTTTTTGGAGGGTGCGGTTAACTCGGAGAAAGTTTAATCATCATGTTCAGCGTTCTTGAAAGCCAATTTTTTGAGTCACCCTGTATTTATAGAGTTATGGTGCAATAAGCACAAATAATCCATATGACTCAAGAAATATTTGTACCAAATTTTTTAAAAATCGCCTAGGACCCAATCGCCATAAGAAAAGTGCATGGTCCTTTTTGAAATTTGGCAACGTCCTTAATATTTTTTTTTCAAACGAATTTCTTCTCATTTGGCCAAAATTTCGGAACTTTGGTAAATAATTAGTTAGCAAATTTTATATAATTGAATTTTTTGAAAAATCTTACACTTTTTTGATATTTTTTAAAGCTAAATTTTTGAATATTTAATTATTCTGGTGAGTGTCACGTAACTCCGTATAATTTTTAGCGGTGCAGGAGGTGAAAAACAAAAAAATAGAAATGAACGATTTTTTGTTATTATAGTACATAAAATTGTCTCTAAATTCTTGGATATTTTTTTTTAATTTTTCTGTATTTTGGAAAATTGTGTTATTTTAAAAATATCGTCGCCAAATTTCCGAAAATTTCCAAGAAAAAAATAAATAAAATTCACCCATTGCCTAACTGATTACGTCTACCCTCACATTCAAGTGGAACGCCACTGGTAAAAGCTTTTGAAAAAATATCACAATAAGGGTCGTTTGTCTAATAAGTCAGCTATTAAGTTTTATTAAAAAATATTTATTTTTTAAAAAATTTTTATTTATTAACATTAATAATATTTGGATAAGTAAACATGTTGAACCCCTCATTCCATATATCAATATCAAATTTTACTAGAATTATCCACAGACAAACGTTGTGAGCGTCATTTGGAAAGACCCTTAAAATAGGAAAATTGGGAAAAAATAGTACAAAATAGGGAAAAATGCGGAAATTAGGTAAAAAAAATTAAAAAACTAGGAACAATTGGAATAAATGGGAAAATAATGATAAACATGAAAAATATGAAGAAATACTAAAATTAGGGCAAAATAGGAAAAATTGGGGAAAATAAGGAAACTGAAAATTGGGAAAATAGTTAAAAATAGGGAAAAAGTAGGGAAAAAAATATGAAAAAAATAGAGCAAAATAGAGTACAAATAGGGACAAATAGGACAAAACAGGAAAATTATAGAAAAATGGCATGGAGAAATAGGAAAAAAAGTGAAAATAGAAAAAACAGAAAATAATAGGGATAAATGAAAACCAGGAAAAATATAAAGAAATGGGAAAAATGGGGAAAAATATAAAAAATGGGTAAAAATAGATAAACACAGGGAAAATAATTAAAAATAAATAAAAAATAATGGAAAATAGAATAAAATAGAAAAAAATAGGGTAAAATATGGCAAAATAGGAAAAAATGGGGAAGTTAGAGAAAAATAGTATAGTGTATGGTAAAATAGTGGAAAATAGGGAAAAATAGGGGAAACTAATGGAAAACGGGAAAATAGGAAAACATAGAAAATAATAGAAATAAATAGGTAAAACAGGAAGAAATAAATAAAAAACGGGAAAAATGGGGAAAAATGGCAAAATAGGGAAAAACCGGCAATAATATGAAAAAAACAAGCAAAACATAGAGAAAGAATGAAAATTAAAGATAAATAGAGAAAAATCTGAAAAAATAGGACAATAGTGAAAATTTGCGTTAGGAAATGAAGACAACTTGGTGGCGCAACTTGATAAATTTGTTATATCAGGATATTTTGAGGTATATTTTGGTTGTAAATGTGACTCTATAGAGAAGATGTTTATTCTAGAGTCACCTCTATGTTAAAAAAGTGAAAAAGTGGTAGTTTATATTTGGTTTCAAAATATTTTATGTAAAAAAAAACTGTCCTATTCTATACATTTAGAAATAGGAATAACCCTATTTAATGCGATATTTTTTCATTCAAATCCACAGTAAAATAATTAGTAAAATTACAAAATTAATCAAAGCATAAGGAGCGCATGTTGTGAATGTAGGAAAGAAGAATGAAAAAGATTAACTTAGTGCGTGGTCCATTACCAGCTAACACAGTCGCATCTCGGCACTCTTATAGCCAACATCGGTACGGCGAAAAGAAGAAGAATTCTCTTTTATTTCGCGAGTGTATATTAATAATAATAATAATTTATTAAGTGCGATAAATTTTTATTTTCGAAAATGAACTTGTGGTAGTGTTTTTTCGGTGTTTAATTTTTTGTGAGGAAAATTTTTGGTAGGTTCTTATATGAATTAATATAAAATTGTTTAATACAAATTATATTTATTTACTCATTCTCAATAAATTAATTTTCAATGCAAAATTTATTAATTAAAAAAATACTTAATAATTGTGATCATAAACTTTTTATTACGGATGGATAACGGTTATTTTGAATCATAACTTATTTTAATTTCTAAGATGCGCCAAATTCAAATAAAAAATCTTTGTTTATTACTTTATTTTTCTGTCGTTACTTAATTATTGAAAATACAGAGCTGTACTTTTCTTATAATAGTAGAAAATAACAAATTAATTACAAGTTTTTTAATTATCTTCCGGTAGCTCTATAATATTGTATTTTTTTCTAAATTTTTTTTTAGTATTATCTTGCATTTCTTTCTTCAATTTTTTACTATTTTCATATATTTTTCTGAATTATCATTTGCATCATAATCTCTAGTTTATCTTATATTTGTTCCTCCCGTTCATCTAAATTTTGCTTTTTAATTTTTGTTATATCACTTTGTCCAAAATCTTCTTTTACTTCCAATTTTACCTCTGCCTTACCATGATCTCTAGTTTATCTTGTTTTTGTTCTTCCTGTTTTGATTGTTCACTTCTTTCTTGGATTTATTCTTGTTCTTTATCACTTTCTTCTACTAATATTTCATCTAAATTTTGTTTTTTATCTTCTGTTATATCACCTTGTCCAAAATCTTCTTCCTCTTCCAATTTCCCCTCTTTCTTACCATTATCTCTAGGTTTATCTTGTTTTTGTTCTTCCCGTTTTGATTGTTCAATTCTTTTTTAGATTTCTTCTTGTTCTCCATCACTTTCTTCTACTAATATTTCATCTAAATTTTGTTTTTTATTTTCTGTTATATCACCTTGTTCAAAATCTTCTTCCTCTTCCAATTTTCTCTCTTTCTTACGATTATATCTAGTTTACCTTGTTTTTGTTCTTCGCGTTTTGATTGTTCACTTCTTTCTTGTATTTCTTCTTATTCTCCATCACTTTCTTCAACTAATATTTCATCTAAATTTTGTTTTTTATCTTCTGTTATATCACCTTGTCCAAAATCTTCTTCCTCTTCCAATTTTCCCTTTTTCTTACCATGATCTCTAGTTTATCTTGTTTTTGTTCTTCCCGTTTTGATTGTTCACTTCTTTTTTAGATTTCTTCTTGTTCTATATCACTTTTTTCTACTAATATTTCATTTAAATTTTGCTTTTTAACTTCTGATATATCACCCTGTCCAAAATCTTCTTTCTCTTCCAATTTTCCCTCTTTCTTACCATGCTCTTTAGTTTATCTTGTTCTTGTTCTTCCCGTTCACTTCTTTCTTGTATTTCTTCTTGCTCTCCGCCACTGTCTTCTACTATTTCATCTAAATTTTGCTTTTTAACTTCTGTTACATCACCTTGTCCAAAATCTTCTTCCTCTTTTAATTTTCTCTCTATCTTACCATTATCCCTAGTTTATCTAATTTTTGTTCTTCCCGTTTTGATTGTTTCACTTTTTTCTTGGATTTCTTCTTGTTCTCCATCACTTTCTTCTACTATTTCATCTAAATTTTACTTTTTAACTTCTATTATATCACCTTGTCCAAAATCTTCTTCCTCTTCCAATTTTCCCTCTTTCTTACCATTTTATTTAACTTCCCGGAATTTGCCAAAAAAATAAATTTGTATAAGTACAAAACCAAATTAAAACCTTATATTAAAAATGCAGATTCATGTTTAAATAAAAATAATAGTACCCCTAGAGATAAAGATGCTACAATAGAAAATAAATAATATCCATTTTTGGCTTCCCTTGTATATTTCTAATAGAATTTTAATTGTTATTTTTTAGCCTCTAGGTATTAAGTCATATAATTATTACACACTCTTCTAGTTTTTTTCCTCAACATATTTGCTAAGACTTATAACCAGCTCTTAGTGGTTTTATTATTTTTATAAAATCTTTAAAAAACGGAAGAAAAAAAATGGATATATGGAATAGTAATTGAAAGCCATGTATCAATTACGCGCATTTGACCCACAGCCCGATGGCAGGCACATACAATTTATTAACCCCATTAGTTAATCAATTACAAGCACTTATAATGTTTACTATCAGTTCCATAAGGCGGTTAATATACAGGATGTATCAATAATGTTGAATATCCGGGAATCACTTTTACTAAATACAAGAAAAGATGCTAAAGACAAAAAATATTTTTATTTAAAATAATTATTATAAGACATATTTTCCAAACCTAGAAGTCAAAAATTAAACAAATCTAAATATAAACCATTTCAAGTTGAAGAATATCGTCACCACTAATTAAAACTACGCTTTTTTAAATACTCTACACACATTTCGCGATGATAATAGTAGTTTGTGCAACAAGTGTGGATATGATGGCCATATCGCACGGGGATGAAGTTTAACCACGACGCCGCACAGTGGGACCAAAACCACAGAAAAGTGGTCAAAACTCTGAAATTTCTAGTTATTTCAGAAAAAGTAATGAAAAAATTATCTTCTTAAAATTGAGGGTGAATATTTAAATAATAAAATAAAATTGTAAAACTTTGAATTTGTATAGAGTTTCAGTATTACAAAAATAGTGATTAAATTGATTTTTTTTAAATAGTTTTTAGAGGGTTTGTAATTAGAACAACTGATTTAAATTAAAACTATTTTAGATTTGTATATAATTCAACCTAACAGTTAAAGTAAAAATTACGAAAAAATTGCTTTGATGAAATTAAGCAAAAAATACATAAATGCAGAATATTGGAAATTTAACGATTTATACATTTATAAGATTTGTGAAATCATTTATACGGAGTTTCCATTGGTTACAAACATTTAACAATCTTACTCAGAATAAAGAAATATACAATTAAAAAATTAATTCATCCTGAATGGAAAAGACATCTAGATCAAATATTGATTGAATTGAAAAAGAAGGAACGAATAATGCACCAAGTCAATCAGTAGTTATACCAGATATGCCTTGTCAATTGAAGTACCCGTTATTGAGCAATTGCCATTTTCACCCAATATTAAGGGCCGACGAAAAAAGTAAATATGGACACCCGGAACGATTAAATTTGTGATTGTGATAGGTGTATTGGATCTTAGTGAGGAGGGATGTAATATATTGGAGTACTCGATGACGTATGACACTGTTACATCCCGCCTCAAACAAGTAGATTTAACCTGAAAAATACATTGTCATTATATATGTTCGTCTATCTTCAATGTAATATTCTCGTTTATTGTTAAGTCTTTACATCAATATAGTAATAGCACATTTTTTAATAGAGTTTGTTACATTCCTAGCTACAATATACTACACTTATTGAATCTTTAATAAACGTTCTATCTACTGACACAATCAGGCGACATGGAGTCGTCCCACTAAAGCAACGTGTAGTGTTCATTTTTCTGTTTTGCAATTAAATTCATGTCAAAACTAACCGGTCGAGTCGCTCGGCAACAAGAAACCGACACGCCAGCGATTTCGTATTGCTGTTGCGCTGTTTTCATGTGACGACGTCCTAAGGCCCTTCTCTCACTAACCAAAGCGACGTGTCATGTTGATTTTTCTGTTCTTCCATAAAATTTCAAAACTAACAGGTCGAGTCGTTCGGCAACAAGAAACCGACACGCCAGCGACATCGTATTGCTGTTGCTTTGATTTGGTGTGAGGACGGCCTAAGGCCCTTGTCTCACTAAATCAGCGCAACAACGACACAATTTCGAGATGATACAAACTGACGACATGGAGTGGTCCCACCAAACCGGCGTGTCGTGTTCATTTTTCTGTTGTGCCATAAAATTCATTTCAAAACTGATCGGTCGAGTCGCTCGGTAATAAGAAACCGATACGCCAGCGACATCGTATTGCTGTTGTTCTGCTTTGGTGTGACAACGGCCTAAGACCCTTGTCTCACTAAATCAGCGCAACAACGACACAATTTCGAGATGATACAAACTGACGACATGGACTGGTCCCACCAAACCGGCGTGTCGTGTTCATTTTTCTGTTGTACCTTAAAATTCATTTCAAAACTGATCGGTCGAGTCGCTCGGTAATAAGAAGCCGACACGTCAGCGACATCGTATTGCTGTTGCTTTGCTTTGATGAGGGGACGGCCTAAAGCCCTTGTCTCACTAAAGCAGCGCAACAAGGACACGATTTCGACATGATACAAGCTGACGACATGGAGTTGTCCCACCAAACCGGCGTGTCGTGTTCATTTTTCTGTTGTGCCATAAAATTAATTTCAAAACTGATCGGTCGAGTCGCTCGGTAATAAGAAACCGACACGCCAGCGACATCGTACTGCTGTTGCTCTACTTTGGTGTGACAACGGCCTAAGACCCTTGTCTCACTAAATTAGCGCAACAACGACACGATTTCGACATGATACAAGTTGACGACATGGAGTGGTCCCTCCAAACCGACGTGTCGTGTTTATTTTTCTGTTGTGCTATGAAATTCATTCACCCACAGCTTGAATGTTGCTTCACAACTGACCTGTAGAGTTGCTCGGCAACAAGAAGTCGACAAGCAGCTTGAATGTGTCTTTGCGTGTGTACTATGTATATAAACCATGGGTTAAACACGAAAGATACACGCTAGTGAAATCGTGTCGTTGTCGCATCGCTGTTGCGTTGCTTTGTTGGGGCGAGGGTCTTGGGCCGTTGTCTCACCAAAGAGGAGCAACATCGACACGGTTTCAACATGACACAAGCAGGCGACATGTAGTAGTTGTTGTTCTTTTTGACCATTAATACATTTTACATCGCATTACTACTTTTCCAAAAATCATTTTATTTTCAATGCCAAAATTTTATTTTTAGAATATTTAAATAAACTTTATTTACACACAAGGATATTTTTTTACCGCATCTACTAATTTTTCATTAAATTCCTGTAAATTTTTTTGTTGTGCCATATTTATTTACCTTTTCGATGTAAAATAATACAGAACACATAGCTTGAATGTCGCGCCGCAACTGACCTGTCGTGTCGCTGGAAGACACAAAGCGACACGCAGTTTGTCGCGTCGCTGTCGCTCCTCTTTGGTGGGACAATGGCCTAAGTCTCTTTTTATACTGAAGAATATCGTCACCACTAATCTAAACTACAGCTTTATTATTATTATTTTCTATTGTATTAATATTTACGAACTATAACATATGTCCGTGACTATTGAAAATTATTATATTATTTACAAATCCCCTTTTGAATTTTTGTAATCGATATCAAGGACATCCGCAAAATTTTTGGATGAATGAATTTATTTATTACAACTTAAAATAAATGATAAAAATGGTATATTGTTGGTAGTGAAAAGTGTATCTAGAATAATTTTTATCTTTTTCCGGACATTTCGCAGATGGATTTATCTAGCGGCATCCGTTCCTACATATTTTTCAGCCTGAAGGTTGTTTCGTGTAATATATCTTTAAAATAATGGAATATACACACTAGTTATTAAACTTTTAATGAAAAAAGTTAAATGTATTATTCAATATTCACAAGCTTTATATAAAACTACAAAAATAATGTTTTGGAACCAAAAAAAAAATACCCCATATCTCGAATCCCTTTGACCAACGTGTTTAAAATTTAATGACCAAATATGAAGAGAAGTAAAACGAAAATTCTGGTTCCCACAGACTAACGAACAAACGCACATTTGGAATGTTCGCTATGCTTCCTTAAATAATAATGCTTTCATTAAGTTAAAAAGTTAAATATCGGGAGAAAATAATAAAACTGACCTGATTGTTTTGACAAGCATGAAGTTAGTACCCGCTTTTCACGGTGCAAGTTTGAAGCAACAAGTTCGGTCGCTGTGTTTTACACTGAAGTAGATCCAGTAAAAATGATATCGTTCGGTGATATCATTATTACAACTGATATTACCCTTCTCACAATATTTACAATGTCAATACAAGAAAATTCGAACTATACAAAATTTTTAGATAAAAATTAGCCGTATCAAAAATTTCTTAAGAAATACATAAAACTTTCTAAATTATACAGTGTGATTTGATTTTAATGAAAAATATTTGATATAAATCATTTTGTATTTTCGTGGCTCAGGACAATTTTTTTTTAACTATGAAAAATATTATTTTTTTATTTTCTCGCCTTTACTGCATTAACACATTAAACAGTGAATTTGGTAACTAAATTTCGATAATTTACAATACCCCCACTTTGAATTCTTCATTTTTTCACTTTTTTCACGCAAAAATTACCTCCACAATTTTTCTTAATTTTTTCACCTTTTCAATGAAAATTTTTTTCTTCATTTTTTCACTTTCTTCACGCAAAAATTACTTCCACAATTTTTCTTAATTTTTTCACGTTTTCAATGAAAATTTTTTTCTTCATTTTTTCACTTTTTATACCTAATTATTTTTTCTATGATCTCCTAGATAAATTACCCTTTTTTCTCATTTTTGTCAGTTTTTAGTCTCAAATTTCCCCTCTTTTCTCCCTGATTTTCATCTTTTCTCTAAATTTTCTTACTTTTTAGGATAAATAATGAATATTATATTATATTTAAATGAATTTATTTGTAACACATATTATACATTAATTTTAGCTTTCTGCACTACTCCTGTATATAAACTTTAACTATGTAAAATCTCATACTCCACCGTTTGCGCAATACGCTGAAAAAGGGGTCCGAACTTTTCTCTTTGCGTATTAATATATAGATTTCAGGACATGACTATTTGACCCCTCATGAAAATATTTATTACTACGCCACTATCTGGAGGCCAAGGAAAATAGATAAAATTTCTTTATAATATTTTATATAACAAGTTTATAAAATTAGAATTTAATAAATATTACATTTTTGATTAGTTCCAGTTTATTGTTAAAAAAATCTACTTTTTTTATTGAAAATATATAATTGGCGCAGTCAGTAGGATTAGAAAATGATACCTGATGATGCTAACATCGAAAAATGTAGTTTGTAACGTTTTAATACTTTAGTAGAAAGTGCTTAAATTCAATTCCTTTTTTTAAGGGTTCGTTTTTGACATAACAAAACTTGAGTAATACCAACGAATCGATCAAAAAAACTCAATTAGTTCTCTACCTACAAAAGAAAAAATTCAAGATTGTCCAGCTGGATTTACAATTTTGAAATAATGTGCGACGGTCCACCCGAATAATATTATAATTTTACTCAATATTGCACTATTGTGTTTCGAGGTGAGATTTGAATTATATGCATCTGAGCACATTGCCGCTGATGAGTCCTTAAGGGACGAAACAGCTGTCTGGTATACGACTTGGATGCATAGAAGTCAAATTCTCACAACTTACAAGTATTTAATAGTTGTTTAGGGTTTCATATCCTTTGAATATGGGATTTCTGTCGGTTCCAGTTAGTACTGGCTCTTTTTACACAGGTGGAATCTTTTCCCTAAGTAATAAGTGACACCGTGTCCCATTGGTAGATGGCGTTAGCTATCTACTATTATTTTACATGTCTTTTACTCATTATTGCACTATTGTGTTTGGAGGTGAGATTATAATTCTATGCATCTGGACACATTACCGCTGATGAGTCCTTAAGGGATGAAACAGCTGTTTGGTATATGACTTGGATGCATAGAACTCAAATTCTCACAATTTACAAGTATTTTATAATTTTATGGTAAAATCTATATATCAACTACTTTATTATTGAGATTTGCAACGTAGTTAACATTTTTTTTCATGGATTAATTATTTAATAATAAGAACATGACATTTTTTATTGTCTTTTTAATTGTGGTCGTGATTATTTATTATTAATATTTTTTTTTAGTTCCACAGATTAAAGGAAGCTCCTCGAGAGCTGAAACGCAGATATGAAGCTAGAAGAGTACGTGCTGGTCGTTTGGTTTTTCGCGACAAGTATAAGTGCTAGTAGACTTAGGAATCCACATTTAGAACAATCACATAATGCTACGACTGAAGCGCAACATTTACCTCCCGGAGGGTAAGTAAACAAAAATATTTTTATAAAATTGAAATCAACTTTTTCTATGTAAATGAATAAAACAACGTTTTATGATTTTAACAAAAATAACAAAAGTTATTAATTTATTGGTGACTAGTTTCGTTACATAGTAACTTCATCAGAATAATAACTTTCTTCGTGTATTGAAAATTCTATTGATATTGTAATTAATCAATGAAAAAAAAGTGAATATTATATAATTGATTATACGATCCCTGAGTATAGGTTATTGCGTTTAGAAAGTTATACAAAAAGCAGTATCATTTTAAGTTTAAAGATAGACAAGGAAAGCAAAATTTTCTTTTTTCGTCTTCAATAAATAAATTTCTATTTAAAACAAATTATCGGTAAAATATTTTTTATGACACAGTTATCTGTATACAAAAATTCTCTATCGGATAGGTGTAAAAAATACGTGTCATATAATTAAGAAGTTTTTCATTGTTATTGTAACGAGGCCGGCCCTGTGTACACACCGAGCTCTGGATATACGGAGAATACTCGGGAAAATCGTGACGTCATCTTCTAGAAATAACGCGATGTGTCGCGTTCAGCCGTGAGAAGTAAATTAATATTTTAGTTGTGTTTAATATAAATAAGAGTTGTATTTTACTGTAAATAAATTAGTTATAGTTATACTGAGTGTTTACGTTCACCGAACCCATACTATAAAATATTACTTTATATACACCAATCAAATGCATTTTTGAATCAATCAAATTTTAAATCGCAGAGGATTACTCCCAAAATATGATAAATACTAAATGTGGTTATATATGGGAGAAAGGGGAGTTGTTTTGGATATTTTTTTTTAAATGGAGGCTATTTCCAAAAAAAAGTTTCCCAGAAGGGATTTTTTAGTGGTTATCGTTTATTTTGAGTTTAAGTTATAATTTAATTCTGTATCCAGTCGTACTGTATTCGCAACTTATTGCGCAGAATCCTAAAATCGGACTTGATTTTAGTGGACCGCCTACTTAGGTTTTAAATTTTATGATCAGTAGCGCAACAACTGCAACTACAAGTGAGTGAAGTTGGTATTTTAATAAATTTTATTTTTAAACATTATTTTATAGAACAATGGGCAAAAATATTGAAAAACACATTAAAAAATTTTCGCCTTGGTAGAATTTTGAGTCCAAAAATTAAAAAAAAAACCAATAAAAATGTGTAGAAATTTAAAAATTTTGATAATTTCAAAAGTACATATTCAAAATTTCAAAAATATATCGAAAAATTTAAAATTTTCCAGTTTTTTTTTCGAAAATTTCAAAAAGTAAAAAGTCAAAATATTCAAAAGTTCCCAAAATATATCGAAAATGGCAAAAAAACATAAAATTATTCATCTAATTAAAAAAATTTCAATAATTTTTGAATATTTCAAAAAACATTAAAAAATTATTCGAAAATTGTAAAATTTACAAAATCTGTAATAGTTGTAATAAATTTGTAAATTATATAAAAATTTGGATAAATTTACTATGAACATCAATAAACTTGATTGTAAAAATTTTTTGTAAAATTTAAAAATACAACTGAGTTTTAAGAACTTCAAAAATTTCGAAAATATTTAAAAAATTCCAAAATTAAAAAAAAGACAAATAAAAATGTGTGGAAATTCAAAAATTTCGATAATTTCAAAAGTACATTTCCAACGTTTCAAAAATATATCGAAGAATTTTAAATTTTGCAGTTTTTTTTCGAAAAATTCAAAAAGTAAGAAGTCAAACTTTCAAAAAACATTGAACATCTAATTAAAAATATTTCAAAAAGTTCAAGATTTTGAACATTTCAAAAAACATTAAAAAATTATTCGAAAATTGTAAAATTTGTAAAAATTTATAAAATCTGTAATAGTTGTAATAAATTTCTGAAATATGTAAAAATTTGTAAAAAATGGAAAATTTGTATAAATTTACTATGAACATTAATAAACTTGATTGTAATAATTTTCGAAAATTTAAAAATTTAACTGAGTTTTCAGAAATTCAAAAATTTCGAAAATATTTAAAAAATTCCAAAATTAAATAAAAAACAAACAAAAATGTGTAGAAATTCAAAAATTTCGATAATTTCAAAAGTACGTATCCAAAATTTCAAAAATATATCGAAAAATTTAAAATTTTGCAGTTTTTTCCAAAAATTCAAAAAGTAAGAAGTCAAAATTTCAAAAAACATTGAATTATTCATCTAATTAAAAATTTATCAAAAATTTCAAGATTTTGAACATTTCAAAAAACATTAAAAAATTATCCGAAAATTGTAAAATTTATAAAAATTTATAAAATCTGTAATAGTTGTAATAAATTTCTGAAATATGTAAAAATTTGTGAAAAATGTAAAATTTGTATAAATTTACTATGAACATTAATAAACTTGATTGTAATAATTTTTTAAAATTTAAAAATTTAACTTAGCTTTAAGGAATTCAAAAATTTCGAAAATACTTAAAAAATTCCAAAATAAAAAAAAAACAAATAAAAATGTGTAGAAAATCACAAATTTCGATAATTTCAAAAGTACATATTCAAAATTTCAAAAATATATCGAAAATTTTAAAATTTTGTAGTTTTTTTCCAAAAATATCAAAAACCAAAAAGTCAAAATATTCAAAAGTTTCTAAAATATATCGAAAATTTCAAAAAACAAAATTATTCATCTAATTAAAAATATTTCAAGAAAATTTCAAAAAACATTAAAAAATTATTCGAAAATTGTAAAATTTGTAACAATTTATAAAATCTGTAATAGTTGTAATAAATTAGTAAAATATGTAAAAATTTGTATAAATTTACTATGAACATTAATATACTTGATTGTAATAATTTTCGAAAATTTAAAAATTTAACTGAGTTTTAAGAAATTTAAAAATTTCGAAAATACTTAAAAAAATCCAAAATAAAAAAAAAACAAACAAAAATGTGTAGATATTCAAAAATTCAAGTTCATATCCAAAATTTCTAAAATATATGGAAAATTACAAAAAACATAAAATTTTTCATCTAATTAAAAATTTTTCAAAAATTTCAAGAATTTTGAACATTTCAAAAAACATTAAAAAATTATTCGAAAATTGTAAAAATTTGTAATAGTTGTATAAATTTCTGAAATATGTAAAATTTGTAAAATATGTAAAAATTTGTATAAATTTACTATGAAGGTCAATAACAAATCCTACAACAAGAATTTTAGTTTTCTGAATTCATTTTTCACGAATAAATTCCACAATTTTTGTAATAAAATTTTGGAAAAAATCACATTTATAAAGTTTTTTATTACATTTAACGTTATTTTTTAATTAAAAATATTGAAAAAAAGAAAAAAAAATTATTAGAAGAATAATTGATTAAACAATTATTTTACTAGGAATATTCGAAAAGTTGGATGGGATTACCCCCTCTTTATTTAAAATAATTTATTAATTAATAATTTAAGACGAATTATTATTATACGGTTTAAATACTTTCTAAATATTTTTTTATAGAAAACTTAATAGCCAAAAAATAAACCAAACATCTAACTAATAATTAAATAATTAAATTACCATTTCTTCTTAATAACATGCAATGAGATCATAATTTTTATTAAATTATACCAACAAACATGGTGAAAACTTTGATCGTAACGACTGATAAAGAATATATATTAATATAAATATATAATTATCAAATACCTAAAGAAAAACTTATTTTACTGACATTTCAACAATATATGTTACAAATTCCAATCTCGTTTCACATGGTGTTTTCTGATAAAAAATCAGTGACAATAGAGGATGCAAATATCAAAAGGAACACTCCTTGTTCAATATCCTAACAAGATAACAAAAGTATTCATCAAAGAGATGCCTAAGGAAGATAATGATGGATGACTGCAGCATTTTTATTGATTTAGTCATTTCGCCAATATCAACTCTCTATGGTTTTATTCTTATAATATTTACCTGAAAGAAAAACTAAAAAATATACAATTAATAAAACTAGTGGTTGTCCAATGGTCGAAATTCGACCGTCATTCATTAAATTTTAAAGTTAATCTTTATACCTATTTTTATCAAATTTTTTCGATAATCGGTACAGGCAAAATTTACCAATTTATATAAGCACTAGACACCCAGCATTAAGTACAAAATACGCAATAATAATTTTTTTATTACTTTTTATATATAGCGAGAAAGTAAAAAGAACAGTACACAGCTGTATAATAAACTTATCCTCCAATAATTACCCAATGATGTGAAAAAATACGCAAAAATGGGATCACTGTTGATTATAAAGTACCCAAAATAGGAAATTCCCCACAAATCGGCATCACTGTTTGATTACTGACTGACTAATTGAGCTGCGCTTCTAGCATATCATATGGTTCTATGCGTGAGGTAGTACAGGACTTTCCCCTAATCGCTCAGTGGCATACCTGCTAAACCCTCCTTGGTTTGTTATCCTGTTCCTTGTATCCTGCTATAGTAGTAATTTACTCCTTTTTAAGAATACTGGAAAATATGTGCTAAAAAGGCTGTAGGCTCAACAGCAATGGAGTCATTAGTGGGGGAAAAAGCTCATCTGATGCGTAGAGGTGCATCCTCCAAGAGATCTAGAATCTCACCCGGAAGATCCTTTGCTTCCTTTATAATTCTTAGATTTAGCTGGGGGAATTTCTTCTTTGGTCGTTTGAAGAAGGCTCTTCTATTGCTTTCATCTATCCACTGCGTCTCTAGTGGGAATTGAAAAATGTTTAATCTTCTCCTGACGTGTCTTCTCTGGAGTATTTTTAGCCTAGAGGATAGGAATATTAGTTTTATTATATTTGGTTGGATGAGAAACGCCAGGGGAGATAGGAGCATTTCTTGAGGATCCTCCTCTCGGTTGCCATTACGGGATGCAAGAGATAAGGAGGAAGGGTGGAGAAGTTGAGGGCACTGTAGTCAATTATGCTACAGATGTAGGTATGTAGCAACGTTAGAGGATTACATCTTCTAATCCGACCACTCAGTGCTCAGATAAGAGGGGTTCGTTTCCGAACTATGTCAAAAGTTCTTTGGACCGGTTACCCAATTAACGTTACGCGTAAAGAACACTCCCAAGTGGGTGACCTTTTTCATGGGAACGAGTCTCTCTCCCCAGAGCCTAATGTTAATCTCATTGAGGGATTGGTTATCTTTTAGGGCGTGGTTGGGATGTTTGAAAATGATCAATTGGGTTTTTTGAGTATTGAGAGTAATCCTCCAGTTGCTCCATCACTGCGAAAAGTGGTTTAGGAGTTGTTGGGTTTTGATGTTCAGATCTCTCGTGGATGGTGCGGTGGCAGAGATTTGGCTAGATGAACACAGGGGCAAGTTCTCAGCCTTGGGGAACTCCTGCAAGAGGAGTAAATATTTCAGAAAGCGTATTTCCCACTTTGACATGGACAGCGGATAGTGAGACCGATGTTTGAAAGTTTCCGAACGAGTCCGGCGTGCCAGACCTTATAAAGCCTTCTGAACATCAAACAGGACTGCTGATGTTCAGAAGGCATTTGATCAGGTCTGGCACGCCGGACTAGTTCATTTTGGGTGGAGTGTTCAGGTCTTAATCCGTGTTGGAATTGGGCGATCGTTCTCCTTTTATCCAGAAAATTCCATATATGCTTCTTGATTTTTTATTAATTTTAAATTATTTACCAATTAGATGAAAAATCAAATAATGCATTTCGTAAAACTTTACAGCGTTGCCACTACCTATTTTTTTCCATTTTTCTGCGTTTTACTTTTTTCTACTTTTCCCTATTTTTTCCCATTTCTTCATGTTTACTTTTTGCTATTTTTTCCCCATTTTTTTACTTTTTTGATTTTTTTCTATTTGCCTATATTTTTCTAATTTCCTGTTTTCCCATATTTTTTCCTATTTTTCTCTGTTTTTCTTATTTTTTCCTATTTTCCTATTTTTTTCTATTTTCTCATTTTTTTTATTTCTTTCTACTTTTAACTCTTTTTTTTTATTTTTTGTTTACTTTTTCCATTTTTTTTCTATATTGCCCATATTTCTCTAATTTTTAGTAGTTTTTCTATTTTTTTGAATTTTTATCGTTTTTTTTTATTATTTTTTGCCAGTTTTCTAGTTATTTCGCTATATTTTTCTCATCTTTTCATGTTTCTTTCTACTTTTTACTATTTTTTCAGATTTTGTTTACTTTTTCGATTTATTTCTATT
Organism: Neocrepidodera transversa; assembly: GCA_963243735.1. Classification (NCBI taxonomy): domain Eukaryota; kingdom Metazoa; phylum Arthropoda; class Insecta; order Coleoptera; family Chrysomelidae; genus Neocrepidodera; species Neocrepidodera transversa. Next base: position 7,131,080 of record OY725354.1, read on the forward strand.
TTGCCTAGGTATATTTTCCTGTTTTTCTCTGGTTTCGTTTATTTTTTTCTGTTTTTCCCTATATTTTTCTATTTTTTGTATTTCCTTTATTTTTGTTTATTTCTTTCTCCTTTTTACTATTTTTTCCTGTTTTTTTCTTTTTCAATTTTTTTCTATTTTGCTATTATTTCCTGGTTTTTCTTATTCTTGCCTATTATTCTTGCCTATTTTTCCCCATTTTTCCTGATTTTTCCCTTTTTTAATTCCTTTCGTTTTTCCTGTTTTTGCCGGTTTTTTTCCTATTTTTTCATGGTTTGTTCTATTTATTTCTCTTTTGTCCTATTTCACTATGTTTTTCTATGTTTACCTATTTTCGCTATTGTTTGCAAATTTTCTTCTTATTTTTCGTATTATTTTCCATTTTTTACTATTTTTTCCTATTTTTTTTCTATTTTTTTATGCTTTTGTTTTCTATTTTTTTAACTTTCTGTATTTTCCTATTCTCCTATTTTTCTCCCCATTTTTTTGATTTTTCTTTATTCATTCCTATTTTTGCCTATTTTACTCATTAATTTACCCGTTTTCTCCTATTTTTTTCTATTTTTGCCTATATTTTCTATTTTTATTATTTTTAGTATTTTCCTATTTTTTTCCTATGTTAACTATTGTTCCTATTTTTTGGTGTTTTTTCCTATGTATCATATTTTTTCCCATTTTGTCCTATTTTTCCCTCTATTTTTTACCATTTTTTTCTAGTTTTTACATTTTCGCTTGTTTTGCCTATATATATTTCCCTCAAATTTTCCAGTTTTTCTTTATTTTTTAGTATTTTAGCCAATTTTTCGTTAAATTTTCCAATTTTTTCTTGTTTTGTTTGAATCTTTGAATTGTTTTTACATTTTCCCCTTTTTTTTTTCTACATTTCCTACTTTTCCGATTTGTAGCTACAAATTTTATTCTCTATTTCTTTCAGTGTTACCTATTACCTACTTTTTGTATTGTTTTTTATTGTTTCCTGTTTTTTACAATTTTTCTTGTTGTTTTTTCTATTTGTCAAATTTTTTCTGTTTTTCCTATTTTTTTCAGTATTTTCATATTTTTCCCATTTTCAGTAATTTTTCTATTTTTTTCTATTTTTCCCGATTTTATCCAATTGTTTATTAAAAAATAATAAAAAAAAGTTGACAGGGTTGTGATTCCAGAACCTTAGCCCATTCGGCTATCGTACCGATATATAAAAATTGTCTAATATTTAGCTTTCCGCACCAGTCCTTTATATAAACTTTATCTATGTAAAATCTCACACTCCTGCGTTCGCGCAAAATAATAAAATTTCTGTATCTCCTTGACATAATATATTATTATGTTATAAATAATTAGCAATTTATTTATATTTGATGACTTTATTGTTATCTAAATTTTAAAATTTCTTTACAGCTGAATAATAATTTAACTTTTTATTTGTCATGCTTTTATCATTTTATATTTTTTTTTATCAATTTATTGTTATTATCGTATCGATCTATTACATTTTCTTTTTTTATTAAATAATTTCTTTAAAATTTTCTTCTTCATTGTTATCTTTATTTCGTTTTAGATTATTGTTTGCATTATTAATTCATTGATTCTAAGTTTAAGGAGTTAGGTTAGCAGTAAAATTATAATGGTATTAAATTTGAAATTTAATTGGTAAAATTAGGCTCAATCAAAAAAAAATCTAGTATAGTGATTATTGATTATAACTTAATGCAATGTTTAATTGACTATTATTTAATTCTATTCGAAATATTTTTTTAGTTGGGTCTCTTTATTTTTTCTTTTTCTAAAGTATTATTTAATATTTGATGTACTTTATCTATGCTTAGAATAAAGTTTAAAAATATATAGCTAATCTATGGATTCAGTTTAAAATTCATTCTTATGAAAATAAATTTATTAAATTTCGACCTTTTATTTAGCTATTTCAAGATCAATCAAAGTTCTAGGGGTCATCTATATTTTATCATCGAAATGACTTAACATTTGTTTTATACATATTCAAATTTGTAAAAAGCCCAGCTATCTCCGTACACCACGATAACTTATGACCTCTTTTTGCACATATTTTGAGGAAGTTACTTAAATTTTTTGTGTCAGTATCCAACCGGGTTAGATATCTATAAAAATACATTTTTGGACATATATTCACGTTATTTATGTTACAAATTATGAATTGTGATTTTTTTTCGAAATTTGAGGTAATAAGTTCATTCTATAATTTATCAATTTGAAAAAAAAAACAAAGATATACTAGTTACATATATCTTATTAACTCAGCAGAAAAAAAATCACCGGAAAAATTTTTTTAACCGTTTTTTCATCATTGTTAATAACTAATTTTTTTGAATTTTTTGTTGAAATTTGAAAGTTTGTTGTCATTATTCGAAAAAATATGGCCACCGTGTTCGAGACTAATAATTAAAATAGAGTTCGGGGATTAGCGATTTCTGTCTTTTTCTTTCATAATATTTTACTTCGGTCCGAACTGGAAATATTAAAATCATAAAAAAAAATGAAAATTTTTGTTTGCTTAAAATTATTTTTGTCACATTATTTATGTTACATATTATGAATTGTGATTTTTTTGAAAAATTTGAGGTAATGAGTTTTCCAAATTTAGTTTCAGAAACTTTAGTTGATTTCATTCTATAATTTATCAATTTGAAAAAAAAACCAAGATATACTAGTTACATATATTTTATTAACTCAGCAGTTTATCGGTTTATTTAGAAACTAAAAATAAAAAACTGGAAAAAAAATCGATTTTGTCCCCCAAAAACTTTCCCGATGAGTACCCAGAGACAAACGGTATATTTAATATTGATATTTTTTTATTTTTGGCAGTAAATAATTTTGATTTTTCGGAATAGATTTTTTCAAGAGGTTTCAAACGCCAGCTAAAGCTTTAATTACATCATTTATTGCAGTCAAAAACAAAGTAGGGCTAATTATTGATCCTTGCGGTGGTCCATTTTTTCTTGTGGCAAGAGCTTCGTGAGCATCACGCTTCAGGTCCAGTATATTGTCAACGCCAGTTTTGTTCAGTAATGGGGAGTTCAACAAAAATATAAATCTCACGTTTTTTCTTTATTAACAATTAGAATTAATCAAATAAAACCCATTGAGTTTAATTATCTACCGTAATTTGAGCTAGATTTTTGAATAAATTAATTTAAAAATTCAAATTTCTAATTATTTGAATATGCCGCTATTACGATCGTGACGTCACTTATGTGCAATAAAGTTACCGTCAAGCCATTAACTGCAAATGGGTAAAGAAGAGAATACGAATGATTAACAGCTGTTAAATCTTACTTATACAGATAAAGATGGAGAAAACCATTATATGATAATTGGATAAAGATGAAAACTTGGACCTATCTACTGTGAATTCGCATTCAAAATCGAGAGAGATAAATATTGAAGTAGTAATTCCAAATTTATCGCAATGTAGGGTAGATTACATTTCCAAACTGGAGAACTCCTTCTCACTGGGCTGGGTTCAAAACGTCTAAATAAAAAATTACAAAATATAATGACAATTAATAAAATCAATGATCTTCTCCCTATTTTTTTCCTCTGTTACTTCTTCAGCTCTTCTAATATTTTTTTCACCTTTTTTTTTATTTTTACTTCTGCTCCTCATTCACTTTTGAAACTGCTTATTGGCTCCTTTCGAATAGTCACCTTTTTAATTTTTTATTAATCTTTGTTCCACAACTTCCATGAATAATATTGATTTTTATTTATTTTAAAAATTTTATTTCTTCATTCAATATGCCATTATTTCTACAAATACAACATTCCTCTTTAAATATAATATTATTTTTTACAGATTTATTTTTTTTTTTGCTTTTTTACAAAATTTCTGACAACCTTCAAAAATTGTTTTTGATTAATTATTTTTCTCCCTTCAATTTTTTTTTCAACCAAAACTTTTACATACTATTTTTTTTAACATAATTTTAAACTGAAATTTTGATTTGACACCAACCCAATGACAAATCATTTCACCTGCTAAGAAATGCCATTCAACCTGTCACAAGAATTTAATACTTCAAATGGCTTAAGCCCTATTCATGTTACAAAAAAATTAGTTTATAGTTTTAATACCAGTTACCCAAAATTTCTTTTTAATTTAGATTTTTCTCTTTAATGTTAAAAATAAAGGAGCACTGTTAATTTTAATACCAATTACTATAATTTTTTTTAACTCAACCAACACTTACTTACTATACTATTTTACAACAAATCTTATACAAATTTTGTAATAATTACCCAAAATTACAGTTTATAACAAATTTCATAACAATATATATTAGATTCCGCTGTTAGATAAAGATAACGACTATTTTAACGAGATCAGGTAATAATTTGCTGTTTGGTACATAAGTGCTGGGCACAAGCGTTCCTGATTAAGTGAAAGGTCACGTCCGCGTCTGCTCACTGTATATTTCACTGTGAACTATGCAGTAAGCAGATGCGGACTTAATCAGGAACGCTTGTGCCCAGCACTTATGTACCAAACAGCAAATTATTACCTGATCACGTTAAAATAGTCATTTTCTTTATCTAACAACGGAATCTAATATCTATTTATCTTTCTCGATTTTAAATGCTAATTCACAGTGGATAGGTCCAAGCTTTCATCTTTATCCAATTATCATATAATGGTTTTCTCTATCTTAGTCTGTAGAAGTAATATTTAACAGCTGTTATTCATTCATATTCTCTTCTTTATACATTTGCAGTTAATGGCTTGACGGTAACTTCATTGCACATAAGTGATCGTAATGGCATCATATTCAGATAATTGGAAATATGAATTTTTAAATTAATTTATGCAAAAATATAGCTCAAATTACGGTAGATAATTAAACTCAATCGGTTCTATTTGATTAAAGAAAAAACGTGAGGTTATATTTTTGTTGAAGTGATTTTATGTAAAAAATTATATTAACTAAAAATAAGTTTTAAAAGACTACAGGCAATATTTTACACTTCATTTCATATATGCTTTTCCAATACTATTACCTCCTAACAAGCATTGTCAATTAGATAGATATATCTGACTTCAATTTTCACTAAACCGGCAAGATTTGATAATCATCTGTTAAAGGATTATTACCTACCTAACAGTTCTTATACAGGGTATTTCTATGGGAAAAACTTACATTTACCTTAGGAATAAAATTCATTTTATATAGGAGACAACTATTCTTTTATCTAAAATTATTAACTTACTTCAGAACTCTTCAGAGCTTAGTACGTTATTGAGATCATCCTATTAGTATGTCTATTATGACGAAACAACCCCCAGTATATTATTTTTATTTTTTTTAGCCACTTCTAATGGTATTTTGTCTCGTCATATTACCTGTTTCTACAAAACGATAATACACACTCGAACCATTTGAAAAAATATTAATCCATTAGCGCCTAGAATAGAAAAAGTCCGATTTTTTATTGAAATATAGTATATTGTAACTCAAAACTGGTTCAATAAAAATATCAAAAAAAAATTTTGTTTCTAAATTCGAGTTTTGAAGGTGTTCCCATATGGGACCACTAAGCGGTTTACAGCTAAAGTTAATTTTTATTCGTTACAATTATAAGTCAAAAATAGGATAATGTATATTAAACTTCTAAAAAATTATAATTACTTTTTGTGTGGAAATCTTTAAAACACTCAATAAGTCACATTTTCAGCATATATTACGACATTTAGTACTGCAATTATATCCAGCGTATCTCCATCTCTCGTTATCAGGAATTGGTATTACGAAATGGAATATGTTATCCAGTCACTATTAAAATCACTATGAAAGCTCTCAACTCTTATAGAGATACCTGCGGATCAGGACAATTACGAAAAAGTGCATAATTTATTATTTGCTAAAAAATGATCTGCAATAATTCGCAATAGGTCATATTTTTGTAAATATCTTAGTTTTCTTCTCGAAACTAATGTTTAGTGAATAATAAATCCCCGTCACAAAATTCAAAATTGGCTGGTGCCTTGTCAACTTTCAATGTACTCTTGTTAGTTTTCTCAACATTATTTTCCTGCTTCAAGTCATCGTTGCTACTTGGACACACCATATTTTCAAGATGTAAATCGCTACCCAAATCATCCGCAAATCCGCCAAATCTCCCAGAATTCGTAAACCGAATTTCAGCTCCAGCAATAAGCTGACGGGAACTCAAAATTTATTAGCGAATCCTCCCTCGTCTTCATCAGTCGAGTCCTCATCTGTTAGCACGTGCGGCTCTCTGGAGGCTCTATAAATACTTCTTCAACTTCCGTATCCGAATCTGATTCATGGGAAATATCTAAAGCTTCTTTTAACGTGATTCCGCTTAAAAAAAAAATTAGTATCAACAAAATTGATTTTGCCGTGAAGCGCCTAGCAGTTCCATATGGGAACACATTATTTCCAGTCCATCTAAAACAAAAACCAAGAACTTTTTTATAATAACCGTAGTATCTCTACTTAGAATAATGTTTTAGTTGTACTGAAAAACGACTATAATGAAATTAATCTAAAAATGCAAAAATTGTTATACTTACACAAACTTCGGGTCAGGCATTTTTCAACTACTAAATTAACAAACACAGTTTACCAAATCATAAATAAACTAAAATAAGTGTTGACAGGAGACTGGCATGGAGAAACAATTAAAAAACGCGTATAGTTATCCCCACCACGAAACTCAAAAACATGGTGCGTATTGAGCCCATAAAAGATATGGGATAAGTTACAAAAGTTGAATGTTGAAATATTAGAAAATAATTCTTTTCGCGCCTAAATATTAAGGGTTAGATAACGTTGATGAGAACGAAAAGTAAATATGGACCACACAAGATTATGATGTAAAATATTTATGTCATAACTCGGTAAAAAAGGGTGTTCGCAGCTCAGAGAAGGATCAGTCAAAATCAAATTTCAAACTACTAACACCGTCACCGAAGTTCCTGTATCTAGCGCCGAGACGACGACGCCGATAATTAGAACAAACCCAGTCCATTCACACAAATTAAACTACGAACGCCATTAGCAGAAGTAGCAATATTCAACGTCCATTCAGCGTCGCTACGCTATTCGTCCTGACGCTAAATATTTCGGCGTTTACCTATTTTTACATCTTTCATCATAAACTACAATTTCTTATCTACGTTTAGATTTATTTTGTCTTCGTAAAAATAAATCACAATAAGTATTTGCATATTTTAATTCGCAAACTTCTTACAGTCCCTGAGCTGAAGGTTAAATACGAATCGACTGAACCAGCTTACGAGATTTCCATCTTTCGTGAGTTCATGGGGGAGGGTGTCATTTATCAGTTAATTGTAGCATCCTAAATAACAACTTTTATCATATATTTTTCTAAAATATATTGTCAGTGTTACGCAGTGGCGTACTGTGTCTAAATTATGGTCCAACAAGTATTCAGTCTGAACATAAGGGTTGCATCGCTGATACTGATCCGGTCGCAATCTAGTAGGATTGTCCATACAAAAGATGATATCACTGATATCCAAACAACTATAATAAAAGATGATATCTCAGATATTCATTAAAAGAGCAATATAGCCAATAATGCAGAGAGAGACAGTGCACATAATCTAATGACATTTACGGTATTTACTTAATGTAATTAAGAACTTTTTGTACATATTCGTTGATAAATGTCCCGGGGGTGGGTATTAGTTGGATGAAGTTTTTATAACCTCCAAAAACACAATTGGTTAACCCTTTCGCTCACCTTGTATTCAATTGAATACACAGATGTTGTAATTTTTTATGAGAATCTGAGGCCCGTTTTGACAATTTGTTAAGTTTGTATTCATTTGAATACCATCTGAGGAATCATAGAGCACATGTAGCTCCATCTATGGGGTAAATTCAAAATTGTATTTTTAAAATGTTAGTTTACTGCATGGCCATAGCTGTAAGAACGGTGAGCACTGCGTTTGCGAATTTATAATGCCCAAAATAACTTATATACAACCCCTTATCTATGGTATACAATTGAATACAACGTGAAGAACAGGGTATACCTATCATGGTAAATATAACCTCACCTTTTCATTTTGGTTTTTTCATTTTCGTTTTTTATTCAATTAGGGAACAAAATTTAGCAAGAAAAAACTCTTGACGGGTGAGGAATTGCTTCAACTGATGGAATCGGAACTTTCGGACATCGAATGTATGAGTGACGAAGATGATGACTTGGGGGATTGGGGAGTGATTTAGGGGATGGCAATGAATGTGAAGACCAGGAGTCTTGTGGATTAGAAGAAGATGACCCTCTAGAAGAATTTGAAAATCCAGAGCTACAGATTGTTGAGTCAGAGTCCAAGCAATCAATTGACGAAATTGATAATCCGAAGGAGGGACCAAGTCATCAGACAGAAAAACAACTGAAAAAAAAAGTAGGAAACGCAAACATCAAACAGAAAAAGATATACGAGTTGAAAACTTTATGAAAGAGAACCATTTGGCACTCAAAAAGGACATTTGTTGGATAAAGGATGCAACTTACTTAACTCCTGAGATAAAATTGGCATAAAGAGACAGTTGCAGGTATTACAGTAGAACTACAAAGTCCAGTTTATTTCTTTCAAAATTACTTTACTGCAGATTTATTTGATCTCATGGCCCAGAAAACGAATTTATGCTGTCCAAATCATAGTATAAATTCCTGCCTGCGACAGTCGAAGAAATGAAGACGTTTGTAGGTATACATATAATAATGGGTAACTTTCACTACCCAAGAATAAAATGCTACTGACAACCACAACTGAGCTTACCAATTATTTCAAGTAATATGCCAATCAATCGTTTTTATAAATTGCGCCAACATCTCCATTTTGTAAATATTGAAGAAAAATCTAACAACAACGACAGACTATGGAAAATTAGACCCCTCTATGATACTCTTAGAGCCGGTTTTCTATCTTTACCGCTCGAAACTGATCTATGCATTGACGAACAAATGATTCCTGTCAAAGGGAGTTTGAACATCAAACAAGACATAAAAAATAAGCCGACTAAATGGGGCTTAAAACATTTGGCACTTTGTGGACAGAGTGGGTTATGTTACGACTTCATAATTTACCAAGGTTCAACAACGGAATTAGCGTTCGTTACAACATTATCCCAGCGTATTACTGAGCCGATTTTTCGTTTGTATTTTGACAATTACTTTAGTAATTATATAACGTTTGGATATATTTAAAAAAACAAATCCATCTATGCAGCTTGTACTGCTCACATAGACAGGTTCGGGAAACCACAATTTTCTTCAGATAAGGTAATGAAAGAGAAGTGCCGTAGAACTTGTGAGGAAGTCGTCAGCACAGATGGAATTGTTATGGTCAAATTATATGATAATAAGAGCATTATCATGGCGTCAAACTATAAAGGACTTGGAACCACAGACTACTGCAAACGTTGGGATAAAACCAAGAAAGAATATGTGCAGGTCAAAAGACCAGAAGTCATAAAAGACTATAACAGTTTCATGGGTGGGGTGGATTAATTTGATTTATTGATTACAATTTATCGCACATTCATCAGATCCCGAAAATGGACCCTACGTATGTTCACCCATGCCATTGACATGGCATGCACTAACGCTTCGTTATAATACAAGGCACAAGCTGAGCTTCTAAAAGTTCCCAAAAAGGATATTTTGGATCTCCTAGCTGTTAGAGCGTATGTTGCAGAATGTTTGATCAAGGCTCAGAAACAGCAAACAAAAAAAGTTGGACGCCCACTTCTAAATCAATCCTCAAATCCACCGAGCCCATCTGGAACATCTCCCTGTAGTACACCACCAATTGGTAGACGAAACGCAGAAGTCAGGCCAGTTTTAGAAGTTCGTTTCGATCAAATTGGACATTTTAATGATTTTGACAAGAAGGCTTTTGCATCCAGATGTAAATATCCTAATTGCAACGGACAAACGCGGGTAACCTGTGTTAAGTGCAATGTCCACTTATGTTTAAATAACGGAAAAAATTGTTTTCTAAAATACCATGTAAAATGATTTAAAAACATAAACTTCTAAAAATTCATATTTTTTAATTATTGTATATTTAATTTTTTTTGTTTTACCCATCATTCACAATGTATCCATTTGGACACAGTATATAAACAGAAGGGGGGGAGGAAAAAAAAATTTTTGACATTGTGAAAAATTCTCTAAAAAACAGTACTTTTATGGTGTAAATTTTCAGAATTTTTACTTAATGGAAAAAAAGTCGTGAGCGAAAGGGTTAATTTATAATTAATATATTCATTACGATGGTGGTTAGGTTTTCCTATACCTTTTATGCCAAATGGCGCCATCATTGTTCAGTAAATTTTCTTAATGAATTAATATTTTCTTGAGATTTTTGTGTTTTGATTTATGTTCACTTGTCATCAAACTTTAAAAAGAATTTCTGGGGTTATTACAATTATTACCGAAATGGCCATCGAAATGGCCATCGGTTTGTTACATTGTACTCGCCTTTATCATGAGATAAACCGGCCAGGGGGTGGGAGGTCACACTATGTGTTAGGTGTCTGTCTGTGAGAGCTCTTACGGCCGTTCTACTGGACTAATTTGCTTCAAACTTAGTATATGTAGATCATTTCTCTGTTGATTTTAAACTTGAGCCCTGTAGGTCAAAGTGGAATAATCTCTATCATGGTTTATATACTATTTTTTCACTAAAATGATGTGATATTTTCTTATATTTTTTCATTTTTCTTTCCTACTAGTAAATAATGAAAAATTAGTTAATTCTAGTAGAGAAATTTATCTTCTCGGCTTCAACACAGCATAAATAATATCTTCTAATACTAATACTAGTCTGTATATAAATACTGAACAAAAAAGTTAAAAATATTATGAATCTAGTTTAAAAAATAGAAAACTTAAAATAATGCTTGTTCACTCTGTATAATATTAATCTCGATGTTCGATCAGTTTTTCGGATTCCGGTACTAGAAACACGGTTGCCGACACTTTAGCCACAAGTGGTGACACACGTTTCTTTATCTTCTGTCGTAAATCTTAAAGGGATAAAAAGTAAAAACGGATGTGTCAAAGGGCAATTAGTCTAATCTGAAATTAGTTTTTTATTTGTTAGATTTTTGTGGTTTATTGAAATCTATTTTTAACAACAAAATCTTAATAGGATTGTTCACATCTTAAAAAAAACATGTTTAATTAAGATTCTAGAAAATTGTACTATAAAAATATTGCAAATGTTATAAACAAATAAAGATTTAAAAAAAGTTTTTTGGAAATAACTCAAGACTAATATTTGAAAAAACATTGTGAAAAAAAGAAGAAATTTAGAATAAAAAAGTTACAACATTTTGTACTCTACCTTAAATATTAATACTTTTAATTTGATACTAAAAATAATAATAATAATAATTTTTATACCGTTCCATATTAATCTAAAATTTACAAAAATGGTTTATCTAGATACTGGAAAGAAGAAAAATCTGCGGAAAAATTTTTTTCACTGTTTTTTCATCATTGTTAATTAACCAATTTTTTTGAATTTTTTGTTGTCCGGGGATTAGCGATTTATTTCTTTTTCTTTCATAATATTTTACTTCGGTCCGGACCGGAAATATTAAAATCGTAAAAAAAATTGAAATTTTTTTTTTGCTTAAAATGACTTTTGTCGACGTTTTGAGCCACCCACAACACGATCAAGTGAAAAAAATTTTCATGTCCGGTCTGGATGAATGTACATGGAGACGATAACTCGCAAGAACCAGTCGTCCGATTTCAAAAATTCTTTTTACCTATAAGGGGGTGGAAACTGGAGGGGGTTGAAATTTCAGAAAAATTCATATCTCCGCCATTTTTAAAAATATCTAAACAGGTCATAAGACTTTTTTCATGTCCTAATTATTATATAATTAATTTGCTTTAACATTTTTTCGATTTGACTTTAATGGATGGAACTGGAGGGAGTTGAAATTTCAAAAAATTCATATACACCATTTTTTAAAATATTATAACAGGTCTTTACATTTTTTTCATATCCTAATTATTATTATAAAATTAATTTGTATAAAACTTTTTTTTATCCGACCTACAGGGGTGAAACTGGAGGGGGTTGAAATATCAAAAAAAATTATATCTCCGCCATTTTTGAAAATATTGAATCAGCTCATTACACTTTTTTCATGTTCTAATTTTTATAAAATTAATTCGCTAATTTTACGATTTTTTATTGATTTTCAAAAAATTGAGAAAGAGGAAAAATGGGAAAAATGGTAAAAAATCATAAACGTAAAAATCGTAATTATCGTAAAAATTCGTAAAAAAACCGGAAAAAATCATAAAAATCCGTAAGAAATCGGACAAACCAATAAAAACTGTAAAAAATCGTAAAAAAATCGTAAAAACCTGGTAAAAAGTCTTAAAATTTCGTAAATAATGCTAAATAATCCTAAAACATCATAACAAATTGTAGAAGATCATGAAAAACCGTAAAAAATTATAAAAAATCAGTAAGAAATCGGAAAAATGTAAAAAATCGTAAAAAACAGTAAAAGATCGTAAATAATTGTAAAAAATAGTAAAAAAACTGGTAACAAATCGTAAAGAATTGTAAAAAAACGTAAATAATTGTAAAAAATCGTAAAAAAAACCCTAGAAACTGGTAAAAGTCGTAAAAATTTCGTAAATAATCGTAAAATAAAAAAAATCGTAAAAATCCTTAAAAAATTATAAAAAATCCGTAAAAAATCATAAAAATCGTCAAAAATCGTAAAATTGTAAAAAATCGTAAAAAATCGTAAAAAACTGATAAAACCCCGCACAATTTCGTAAAGAATGCTAAATAATTGTAAAACATCATAAAATAAATCGTGAAAAACCGTAAACAATTATAAAAAATCCGCAAAAATCGTAAAAAATCGGAAAACCCGTAAAAAATCGTAAAAACCCGTAAAAGATCGTAAATAATTTTAAAAAATCGTAAACAACTGGTAACAAATTGAATTGTAAAAAAACGTAAATAATTGTAAAAAATCGAAAAAAAAACCGTAGAAACTGGTAAAAAGTCGTAAAAATTTCGTAAGTAATCGTAAAATATAAAAAACCGTAAAAATCCGTAAAAACTATAAAAAATCAGTAAAAAATCATAAAAACCGTAATAAACCGAAAAAAAAAACTGGAAAAATCTGGAACAAATGGAAAAAAGGGATAATATCGGGAAAGATCAAAAAACGCGAGTAAATTAGAAAAATCGAAAAAAATCAGCCTAACCTAACCGTCAAAAAGTCTCGCTTCTGTTAGTCGAGATTCAAATTTTAAGAAAAAAATGATTTTATTATACATTTTTAGAAATTAAATTTTTTTAGGATTTATTTCCCATTTTTTTTACTTTTTCCATCTTTCCCCATTTTTTCCGTCTTTTTTTGTTTTTCTCCCATTTGTTATGATTTTTTTCGATTTTATTTTTTTTATCAGTGTAACTGGCCTTTGTTACTATTTTAACAAAATGACATTTTACTTTCTACGCAATATTATTATTCAAATTACACACCAAGCTAGTTATAGAAAAATCAGTAACTTCAGAATTAAAAAATGATTCTTAAGGGTATAATAGCACCTCAGTTAAATTTGAAATCAAAAATCCTTTTGTAAAATGGCTGAAATTTTAAATGTATATATTGGAGGAAGTTATCGATTACTTCCGATTTTTTTTTCTTAAAAGTTAAAGAGAAAAAAATTCAGTTTTGACAAATAAATATGACCTGACCTAGATAATGTCACATTAAATATGCTGTAAAAATTTCCTTCTCCCGAGTGTACAGAGTGAAATTACTGAAGCAGCTGGATCCATATAAATAAGAAATTTTGAAAAATGTTATTTCGACAACGGTTTGATATTAAGAAACAAAATTTTCACAGCATATTTATTGTGACATTATCTAGGTCAGGTCATATTAATTTGTCAAAATTCCAAATTTTATGAGGCCGACGAATTTTTTTCTCTTTAATAAAAAGTACTTTTAAGAAAAAAATCGGAAGCAATCGATAACTTCCTCCAATATATACATTTAAAATTTCAGCTATTTTACAAAAGGATTTTAGATTTCAAATTTTACTGAGGTGCTATTATACCCTTAATTAAGCAATTGGCTAAGACATATATTTGTATTTACTTAAATCCAAAGGATGTACATTTCTCAAAATGCAATTTTAGACAAATATGCTGATTATTTAGTTGAAACATACATAGATAAAAATGCTACACGCATGCGTCTATATAAAGTGAACTTTATAGCCCGCGCGGGAATAAAGATAAAAAACAGTTATTAATAAGCTGTATTAGAAATTTTACAAATTATGCAATAAAAATATGTAAAAAAATATTGTTATTAAAATCAAATTAAATTTTCAGATTTTTTTAAATAATTATATCGCAATAACGAACTAGTATGACATAAATGGCTGGGGTATAAATACAGATGTAAAACCTCAGGGTATAAACATCTATTTATACCCTTAGTACATAAATATTTATACTTTATTAATTTTTCCAATGTAGACATGTATTTCAGTCATATGAATTTTTATATAATAACAAGGATCTAGCGAGACGTTTAATTTGATAAAATTATTTCCTTAGTAGGTCACAAACACCTACACCCACTTCGCTGGGTAATTGTAATGCATTTTAACATTTTGCAAATAGGATAATGACCATTAGAGCATCAAAGATGGGTTGGTAAATTGCTTTGGTCATATTAGACAAAGAAATCTTACATCATGGTTATTAATAAAAGCACGTGAGGTCGGTATTAGATTGGTCTCTTTACTAAATAAGGATTTAAGGCATAACCGTAAAAAAAATAAATTTAGATAATTGTTTCTTTTTATATAGAGTTTTTTTTATTTATGAATATTTAAAGTATCTACACTCTATAAATGTAAGTCTACTATATGATCCCTCTCATCTTATTGTTGGAGTTTGTATCTAAACATTGACCTCAATATTATTTATTTTGTTTATATCAAGTTGACTGATTTTTAGTTTTTAAATGACAGTTGTTATACTTTAAGAATTTTTCAATAAATCAATACAAAGGTTCAAACTTATTTTTATTCTGCTGTAGCATCATATATTCTAATAGGTTATGTGCCCAGTTTTTGAAGCGTGAATTAATAAAATGACTAGTCTCACAACAGTCAGAATTAAAACTCTCGGAAAAGAAAATTTTGATACTTGGAAGTTACAAGTAGAAGCTGTCTTAATAAAAAAGGATTTTTGGGAATATGTTAATGGAAGTAAGAAGCGTCCTATTGGAGATGCAGGAGACGTTTGGGATATTACAGATCGAAAAGCAAGGTCTGATCTTATCCTATCTATTCATCCAATCGAATTAAAGCAAGTTAAAGATTGGGTAAATGTTGAGCATTTACGAAACTCTCTGATTTTCATAAAAATTGGTATAAATCATCTACATAGTGTAAATATCACTTTCCAAAATAAATTTTCTGCCGCAACCACTATTAAAGACCCTTTTTCCATTTTTATAAATATATTATTTTTAAGGTTAGTTTTGTTTAGATACATCACAATGACTTACATGATGTTGCCAAGTTGTGTAAAATATCTTAAATCAGCTTTTTTTTGATTTATATTGACTGGTTTTTATTGGACAATATATTTAATTTTTGGTAAATGTTGAGCATTTACGAAACTCTCTGATTTTCATAAAAATTGGTATAAATCATCTACATAGTGTAAATATCACTTTCCAAAATAAATTTTCTGCCGCAACCACTATTAAAGACCCTTTTTCCATTTTTATAAATATATTATTTTTAAGGTTAGTTTTGTTTAGATACATCACAATGACTTACATGATGTTGCCAAGTTGTGTAAAATATCTTAAATCAGCTTTTTTTTGATTTATATTGACTGGTTTTTATTGGACAATATATTTAATTTTTTTTTCAAAATATAAAAATGGTGCGATACAAAATATAGCAACTGATTTTCATTATTCAGCGATATTGATATTAAGCTGATAAGAACGCAATAATATTCTTTGATCTGTGTCAGTTGGTCGGGAAGCAGAGGTAATTTTTGAATTAAATTGAGAAAAAAATAGGTTCATTGGGCCAGTTGGTGAAAAAAGAACACAAAAATATGTAATAAAAGTGTTTGATTCGCTGTCTTTAGACAAATCTAGAATACAGTGCTACAAATGCTGTCTTTAGAAAAATTGTTGTATTTACATCCTTAATCCTTGTTGGGCATATTAAAAATTGGATAGGTCTTAGGTAGTTAAATTAGTACAGTAACTGGTCAGCTTTTTTTCGTAAGTGCTCAACTTTTTCCAAAGATTGTAAAACGTCTCATGAAATATGGACTAAGTTGCATTCCATATATCAATGACAAGGTCCTGCAAGAAAAGCTACTCTCCTGAAGCAACTAACACAACGTAAAATGAAAAGTAATGAAGATGTTCGTGAATACATAAATAAGTTTTTTGATGCAGTGGATAAGCTGAAAGATATGGCTGTTGAAATTAATGATGATTTGCTAGCTATTATGCTATTATACAGTTTGCCTGAAGAATATGAGAATTTTAGATGTGCAATAGAATCCAGAGATGATTTTCCGAAACCTGAAATGTTAAAGATTAAAATTATAGAAGAAAGTGAAGTAAGGATGGAGAGAGAAAAATCAGATGATTCTAGCTCATTTCTTATAAACAAAAACAAGTTTCAAACAAGAAATTCACCAGCGTTACCGTCATCATCAAATAATAGCTACAAAAGAGGAACGTTTCCTTTTAAGTGTAATATATGTAAAAGAATAGGCCATAAAGCAAGTGAATGTTTCTATAAGAGATCTCAAAATACAGAGGCTGATTCAGACAAAAATGAAGAAATGGGTTTCCATGCTATTTTTTCTATTCAAGAAGTTGCAGAAAATAATCAGAAATGGTGTTTAGATAGCGGCTGTACTTCTCATATGTGCAATCGGGAAGAATCATTTAAAAATTTTCAGTTTACTCAAAATGAAGTAGTAAATTTAGCAGATAAATCTACAAGCAATATTGTGGGTATTGGAAATGTAAAAATATTGATGAAGAACTATTAACTCTAAAAAATACTTTATATATTCCTGAATTAAGAAACAATTTGATGTCTGTTGCCAAAATTACAGAAGATGGATATGATGTTTTATTTACAAGGGATAATGCAATTATCATGGATAAAACAGGAGATCCCAAATTATAAGCTGATAAAGAAAATGGGTTATATCTTATCAAATAATACTTAATCTATGGCATAGGAGATTTGGCCATTTGAATGAAACAGATCTCAGGTTATTCTTTAAAAAATATGAAATAGATGGTACTCATTTTGATAAACAGGGCAAATTACCTCCATGTGAAATTTGTATTGCTGGTAAAATGACCCAAACGCCTTTTCCAAAATATTCTTTAAGAAGCACATCGATTCTAGAAATAATTCATTGTGATATTTGGGGGCCAATGTCTACAGAATCAATTGGAAGAAATAAATATTTTATTACTTTCATTGATGATCATAGCAGGTGGTGTGAGGTAAGATTTCTTAAAAGAAAAAGTGAAGCTTTATCTGCTTTTAAAGAATACAAACATATGGTTGAAAATCAAAAAAATAAAAGTTTTTACAGACAGATAATGGAGGTGAACTATGTAGCAATGAATTTGACGAGTATTTAAAAGAATGTGGAATAAAACGCAGACTAACAGTCCCTCATACTCCACAGAAAAATGGGACAGCTGAAAGACGTAATAGAGTACTTGTAGACATGGCTCGTTGTATGTTACTAGAATCAAATCTTCCAATGAACTTTTGGGCTGAGGCCATTGCGACTGCATGTTACCTTAGAAATCATTGTCCTTCAAAAGGTCTTATTGATAATGAAATATCTTATGTTATTTGGACTAATAAGATACCTAATATAGAAAATCTTAAAGCGAAGGATACATTTTGAAAAAGGAGCATAAAACAAAATTTGAAGCAAGGGCAGAAAAATGTATATTTTTGGGATATTCTGATGAATCTAAAGGCTACAGAGTATGGGTAGTCGACAAAGCCAAAGTGCAGATAACAAGAGATTTAAAAATGTTAAAAGAACATTTTGAGATAACCGAGAAGACAGAAATTCCAAATCTGTTAACAAAAGAAGTTGAAATAGAAATTATGGAAGACAAAATTGGAGAAAATAAAAATTCTGAACATAAAGTTTTAGAAGATGATTTTAATACTGATGATGAAAATATAAATATAGATAATAACGAATAATATCAAGAGAAGATAGAAAAGAAAGAGAAAGTGACAAGAAGTCCAGGAAGACCAAAAATATTAAGAACAGGAAATACAGGCAGACCACGAAAAATATATAATACTGTTTCAACCAAAAAAGACAAGAATTTACAATGTAATAATATTGAAGTTTCCTGTGAAGAAGCTTTACTAGAAGAGAATTCAGAAGAATGGTTAGAAGCAATAAAGAAAGGGTATATTTCTTTAATACAATATAAGACGTGGATAATGATAGAACAGTCATCTGATAACAGAAAACCAGTAGATTGCCGACTAGTATTGGTGACTAAATTTAAAACAGATGGTACTATTGAAAGACGAAAAGCTCGGCTAGTCGCTAAAGGATATTCACAATGCCCCGGAATTGATTTTGAGGAAACTTTTGCGCCTGTAATAGGAATCAATTCATTAAGAACAGTAATTGCATATGCTATAAAAACTGGTATGAAAATTCATCAGTTAGATGTAGAAACTGCATTTCTTAATGGGGATTTAGAGGAAGACATTATAATGGAGTTACCTGAATTTTTTGAAGATATTTTGAAAGAAATTTTTGAAGATAAGGACAAAAATATTTCTAAAGAAGCTCAAAAGATGATGAAAGATATTAAAGAAGGTAAACGTTTGTGTGCTTTAAAAAAGGCCTTATATGGATTGCGACAGTCAGTACGACAGTGGTATATTAAACTTCACGAAATACTTATTTCATCCGAATCTGCCAAAGAAGCCGTGTTTCTTAAAAAAAATTTATCAGAAATTAGTTGTGAAAATACAGTCAAAGTGACTATTTATATTGATAATCAGAGCAGTTTAAGATTAATAAAAAATCTAGTTTTCCATTCCAGATCCAAACATATAGACATAAAATTTCACTTCATTCGAGATATAGAAGCTGCTGGATTGGTTGAAGTGAAATATAAACCTACTTCTGAAATGGTGGCTGATATTTTTACTAAATCTTTACCAAGATTTAAACACGAATTTTGCACTAAAGAATTGGGATTACGAGGTCATGTTTAAGGGTGAGTGTTGGATTTTGTCTAAACATTGATCTCAATATTATTTATTTTGTTTATATCAAGTTGACTGATTTTTAGTTTTTAAATGACAGTTATTATACTTTAAGAATTTTTTAATAAATCAGTACAAAGGTTCAAACTTATTTTTATTCTGCTGTAGCATCATATATTCTAATACTTATAAATAAACCCCAAGTGAAAAAAATCCTAGATGGTGTTTACATATATCCAGTTCAGCGACAACTTGATGGATTGACAGTATTAATAAAGAGATAGCAAGATAAACGCCAATCCAATATATCTTGTGACGTTAGAGTGAGTGCTTGAAATATAAATGCGAATATGCTAATGAGAGCTGGATAAAATGTATCAGAGAGATTCGCCGACCTAAGATAACAGATCACAGTTGATGCTGATGGAGAAATGGAATACGAGCCACTAGTCTATAGTAAGTAAGTTGATCAGAAACGGATGTGGCGTTTGATTTTTAAAAAGTATAAGTCCAGTGAGTGTTATTTACCAATCCGCAAAAAAATTAAATTAAATTTATTGGATATTTTATTTAAAGGATTAAATAAAGATCCAACTTCCAAAGTAAATGTGAATTTATTGAAATAAAGAAAAATACATTTTTGGCAACAAAAACAAAAAACTCAAACGATCTGAACCCTACAACAGTTACAGTCTTACTAAAGATAAAACTAGATTTTTGCCAGCTATTGACATCGACACTTGACTAAGAATCATTTCTAAAGAATATGAACATATGGGTCGAGACTAAAGAAAACAGAAACTTTCTAACAAGTGTGCCCTGTTTTTAGTTCAAAATTCTTGGAAGATTCACTGGTTAGATACTTAAAAATGCAAAAACACACTTTTGTGCTTATTTAATTGTACAACAACTAAACTTCAACAAAATTAATATTGCAATAATGATTAAAAGCAGAAACGATGAAAGTTAAAAAAATATTCCAAAGGAATAAAAATGTAAATAAAAAATATTTCACGGATTAAAACATGATGTTTTTAGTACATCGATCCAAAAACATTAAACACAAGAACTACACGGACCACGAAATTTATTGTTTTTTTAGACAGACTTAATCAAAATGACAAAATCTTTTTGTGAAACTGCACAAAAAATATTTTGGTTTTTTTTAATATTCCGAGAAATAATGAATGTACAGACCCCCAAAAGCAACGAAAATTCAATATTCTTGTTTTACTTTCCCGGCCCTATCAAAGAGAAAGTAAGGTCAACGAGCAAAAAAAAATCGAGATATCGGCGGAAATATCCATTTTGAGGTCCCCCAAGGATATTGAAACCATTTCCAGAGTATGGTCTGTCTGTGTGTCTGTGTGTAATCTTCCACGATAACTGCCGAACCGTTTGACCAATCAAGCTGAAATTTGGTATGAAGGGTCGGTGTATGCCTGGAATGCGACCATTAGTTTTTGGTTTAAATTGGTACAGTAGAAGGTCCTCAAGACCGACATTGATTAAATGCAGATGTAAGATTTTTTGCCTTTTTACTTTCCGAACAACAGAGTTGGTTAGAAGGAAAGTATTGCGATCATGATATTTTGACCATACCCAGATTTTAACGGATCTTTACGTTTTGAGGTCACGTGAATCCATTTATACCATTTTTAGCATAATGTCTGTCTGTGTGTGTGTCTGTGTGTGAACACGATAGCGTCTAAACGGCTGAACCGATTTAGATGAAATTTTATATACATATTTAGGGTAGCAAGGAGACACCCTGTATAGATTTTGGTGTTAATCGGACAACCGGAAGTGACAGTTGCTATAAGTGATGACTACTAAACAAGATGACAATAAAGTTTTACACATATATTTTTTATACGTTATAGTTTAATTTCGGATGATTAAAATTTTCAAAAACTTTTGCCATTGTTGCCAGATTTATCAAAAAGTAATTTGTTTTCATATTTTTCTTAAATAACCAAAATAATGAATTTTTTGTAAAAGGTTACAAGATATTAAAGTTGTAGAATATAAAATTTTCTACAAATTTTGTCTTCACTATTTTTTTTTCAAGTTGCGCATAGTTGCGCCGCTAGTTTTTATTTTAATTTTTATCTCTATTAAATTATTATTTTTTAGTTAAATTTTTATATTAAAAATTTAAAAAAAATATCTTTAAATTTGTAATATTTAATTTTATAATAATAATTTTTTTCATAATTTTTTTACAAAAATTGTGGAATTTTTAAAAAATTGGCAAGAAATTTAAGATTATATTACGATTTTAAAATGAATTGAATAACTTAATTTAATAATATTAAAGTTATTGAAATGTGATTTTTGCCATTCGAAAGATAATAAAAAACTATAAATTTAAAATGTATTTTAGTTTCTTAGAATTTAGAATTGTAATTATTATAGCCAAAATAAAGAATTTTTTTTAAATTTTTTGTAATTTCGTTTTATCAATAAGTATAAAATAAATGAAAAAATTAAATACCATATCCGAAAAGTATCCAAAAGTACTATGTGTGTAAATTATTTCATAATTTTAACATAGTATTTGTAAAAGTTATAGCAAAAAATAAAAAAAGTTAAAACAATTCAATGATTTACCCATGAATTTTTGCCAAAAAATTTGATTTTTTTTTAGTTTTCCAAACTAACTTTATTAATGGATTTTAATCCAGAAAACCTTAAAAAAGGTCTGTTTCCCGTTTTGAAAATAATTGAATGAGAAATTACTTATTTATCGACTTTAAAATTATTCAAAAATAGGTTTTATTTTTTTTAAGGTTAGTATTAATATTAAAAATTTAAAAAAAATACCGTTTAATTTGTAGTAAAAAACTCTATAATTGTGATTTTTTTCAAAATTTTATTGAAAAAATTGTAGAATTCATATTTTTTTTTTAAATTTAATATAAGTTTAAAAAAAATTGAATACAAATATTAAAGATATTAAAGTGGGATTTATACCATTCGATAGATAATATAAAATTATAAATTTAGAAAGTATTTTAGTATTTAACATTGTAATTGTTATAAACAAAATTTAAAAAAAAAAAATTTCTGTCTTTTGTTTTATCGAAAATGGTAAAACAAATAAAAAGTAAATAGTACATCCGAAAGGGATCAAAAAGTACATTATGTCTGAAATATTTCATAATTTTAAAATAATACTTGTGAAATTATACAAAATTTCAGAAAAAATTGGTTTTTTTTTTAATTTTCGTAAACTAATTTTATTAATGTATTTTGATGCAGAAAAACTAAAATAATCGATTAAACAATTACTTTACTGGGAGTGTTCGGAAAGTTGAATGGGATTACCCCTCATTTTTTTAAATTTTAAGGACAAAAATACACTTTAGTGCAAAATGTTCCAGCGCAAAATTTTTAGAGCATAAAATTTTCTACCATTTTTGTGTTAAACATTTTTAATAATTTTAAATAGTTGCGCTACTAGAGGGCGCGCAAAAAATATGCATGTAGGTTCTTCGCAGTTTTTCCAAATTTTGAGGACTAAAATAAACTTTAGTGCAAAATGTTCCGGTACAAATTTTTAGAGCATAAATTTTTTTACAATTTTTGTGTTAAACATTTTTAATAATTTTAAATAGTTGCGCTACCAGAGGGCGCGCAAAAAATATGCATGTAGGTTCTTCGTAGTTTTTCCAAATTTTGATGACAAAAAATACACTTTAGTGCAAAATATTCCAGTACAAATTTTTAGAGCATAAAATTTTCTACAATTTTTGTATTAAACTTTTTCCAGAATGTTAAATACTTGCGCTACTAGAAGGCGCGCAAAAAATATACATATAGGTTTTTCGCAATTTTTCCAAATTTTGAGGACAAAAACTACTTTAGTTCAAAATGTTCTAGTACAAGTTTTAGAGAATAAAATTTCCTAAAATTTTTGTCTTAAACTTTTTCCAGAATTTTAAATAGTTGCGCCACTAGAGGGCGCGCAAAAAGTAAAAAAGTATGCATGTAGGTTTTTTTCAGTTTTTTCAAATTTTGAGGACAAACAATGCACTTTGGTGCAAAATTTTTAAGTGCAAAGTTGTAGAGCACCAAATTTCCTTTAACTTTTATATTTAACATTTTTTCCGATTCTCCATAGTTTCGCCGCTAGAGGGCAAAAAATATATACATTTTGGCGTTTTCCAATTTTTTTTGTTTGAAAGGCAAACAATGGGCTTTAATACAAAATATTCTAGTTCAAAGCTCTAGACCATAAAATTCCCTACAACTTTTGTATCAAATTTTTTGTCGAATTCCCAATAGTTTTCACCCATAATTTTCGGAGATCCTAATTGTAGCAGTGTGCTGTATAATGTGCGCATGCGCCAGTTTATGTCATTATCGACATTTAAATATCAATTGGATAGACGTATTTACCGTACGATTGCTATTTAAAATTTGTTCCATAAATTAATGGAACGCTTATGTCTTTTGTAATTAAAATAATCCTATTCTCCATAGCCGAGCCTGGAAAGTTCTGCGGTGACACAGCCGATTTTTTTAAATTAGAAACGTTAATTTAAAAGAAAATATTTGAATCCAATCCTGTAGTTCTTTGGTCATCGTAATTTACGAGTATTATTAAAACTTTTTACGGTTACAAGCGTGTAGAATCAGAATTTTATCCAAGTTACAACATCGCTATTGATATTTCAAGAGCAGAATGATAAGTCGTCTCAATAATTTATGTAAATTTTTTAGCGCCACTATGCCACTCAAGCTCTTATTCACTCTTTAAGCACAGGTATCTTTAATATTAACATAATCTTTGTAATAAAGTTATCGTTAGAGTAGTTTATTCAGCGGCGTAGATATTTTTTAGATTTTTGGTTTAAATAACTTTGAAAAAAATGTATGAAAAAAATTAAAAAAATTCAATCAATTAAAACCGTAATTAGTGATACAACAAATTAATAATGTATCATTTCTAAGTATTAGTATATTCGGTAATAAAAAAGGGTTAATTAGTTGTTGACTTTAAAATCAGAAATAATAACTGCCAGAAATCGTCACGTAAGAAAAAAGCGTTATGCCTCCTCCAGGCGACCTTTCCTCTTTGTCTCTTTGTCTCTGTCTCTTTATACAACGGTGATAAGATTTAAAAAGAATTTTTTATTACTTAGAATTTTTTTTATTAAATTTTTTTATCCATAATTGATTTAAATCTTCACATCCTCTACAAATTCGAGAGAGAGAGAGAGAGAGAGAGAGAGAAAGCGATTTTTTTATTTTTCTCGTTTTTTCTCATTTTTTTGAAATTTTATAATTTTTTTTCGATATTTTTCTATTCTTTCCTCATTTTTTTCTCATTCTGTTTTTCTTTTCTATTTGTCCATTTGTTGTGTGGATTTTTTCCGGATTTTTCCATTTTTTGCTATTATTTGCATTTGCAATTTTTTGTGAATTTTTTTCCGATTTTTTTATGGTTACAATCTTCCCGATTTTTTAGTTGTTCTTTGTTTTATGCTAGTTTGGCCATTTTTTGCAATATTTTTCTTGTGTACCTTTGTTTTTTTGTTAGTGTTTTGCGAATTTTATCCGATTTTTTTGATATTTTTTACGATTTTTGAGATTTTATCCGATGTTTTGTGATTAGCATTTGCAATTTGTTGCAATTTTTTGTGATTTTTTCCAATTGTTTTTTTATGGTTACAATATTTGTTGCGATATTTTTCTTGTGTATTTTAGTAACTTTTTTTTCGTTTTTTTTGCGGTTTTTTTTCTGATTTATTTCGGGTTTTTACAATATTTTTTTTATTATTATTTTTTCTGATTTCATCTGATTTTTTCGATTTTTTCTAATCTTTCCTTATTTTTTCTTTATTCTGTTTTGTTTCCTATTTCTTTCTTTTGATTTCTAATTTTTTCTTATTCCTCTGATTTTTTTCAAATTATTTCAATTCATTCAATTTTTTTAATTTTTTTGTACAATTGTTTTCGCTTTTCTTTTTTTTTGCTATTTTTTTGGGAGTTTTTGAGATATTTTTCGATTATTTGCATTTGCAAATTTTTATGATTTTTTTCCGATTTTTTTCCGTGTTTTTTGTTGTTCTTTGTTTTACACAATTTTTGGCCATTTTTTGCGACATTTTTCTTGTGTATTTTAGGAACTTTTTCTGTTTTTTTTTATTATTATTTACGATTTCACCTGTTTTTTCGATTTTATTCTAATCTTTCCTCTCCTCATTTTTTCTTCATTCTGTTTTTTTTCTTTCTTTTGTTTTCTGATTTTTTCTCACTCTTCTGTTTTTTTTTCGATTTATCTCAATTCTTTCTTTTTTTTAATTTTTTTTTACAATTGTTTTCGCTTTTCTTTTTTGTTTTGCGAATTTTTTGCGAGTTTTTGAATTTTTTTCGATGTTTTACAATTATTTGCATTTGTAATTTTTTATGATTTTTTTTACTGGTTTTTCATGTTGTTTTTTGTTTTATGCTATTTTTGGCCATATTTTGCAATATGTTCCTTGTGTATTTTAGTGAGTTTTTTTCGTTTTTTTTTGCGATTTTTAGCGTTTTTTGCGATTTTTTTTTTTGGATTTTTACAAAATTTCTGTTTTTTCTTATTTTTTCATGTTTTTCTTCTATTTTATTCGATATTTTTATAATGTTTCCTTATTTTTTCCCCATTATGTTTTTTTTTCAATTTCTTTCTTTTGATTTATTATTTTTTCTCATTTTGTTCTTATTCCTTTACTTATTTTTTTCGATTTATTTGAATTCTATGGAATTTTATATACTTTCTTAATTATTATGTGTTTACAATTATTTTCTGTGTTTTGGTTGTATTTGCTGTTTTTTTCAAATTTTTTGTCATTTTTTGCCATTTTTTGTTATTTTTTGCATTTTGTAATATTTTTCCGATTTTTTTCAAGGTTAAAATTCTTTCGGTTTTTTTAGTGTTCTTTGTTTTATGCAATATTATGCGATTTGTTAGCGCTTTTTTTGCGCATTTTACTATTTTTTGCGATATTTTTCGATTGCTTGTATTTTTTAGTTAGGTTTTTTTTCGTTTTGCGATTTGAAGCATTTTTTTTTGTTTTTTTGCGGTTTTCTGTTTTTTATGGGTTTTTACAATTTCTTTGATTTTCTTTTTTTTGTATTTTACAACTTTGTTTTTAATTTTTTTCTTCCAATATTTTCCAGATTTTTTTTTGATTATTTCGACTTTTTATAATTTTTCCTCGTTTTTTTTTATTTCTTTCTTTTGTTTTATTATCTTTCTCATTTTTTTCATATTCCTCTTAGTATTTGATATCGCATATAATATTTCGTAACTGAACTTTCATATATAATGTACATCTAATACTTAATTATATTACATACACAAAAAACTGAAACTTACAATGGCCTACTGTTAAATATAACAGATCTGTACTTAGGACGTATAACCCAAATAATAATTAAATAAACATTGATGATAGGAAAAAGAAGTTCCTTCCTTAAGAATAAATAATACTAAATACACAAATTATTCAATTTTGTTTTAAAATTAAAAATGATAGAATATACTTGATTTTGATGTTGATTAAAAACATAAAAATTCTTAACGACTCAAAACTATTGCACTTTTTTTTTAACAACTGCTAATCAAAACACAAATATTCTTGGACTAAATTAATATCGCAAATCCAGAAATTTCCCATTTCCTTAGTTTTGACGACAAATTTATATATTTCCTCTAAAAAATGATATTGGTTTTTCACAATCAATAATACCTACATCTTATTAAATATTACTGTCAATAATAATAATAATACTCTCCCTATATTTCACCATCCTACGAGTGAACCCACTTATTATTCACCGTGGTGCTCCGGGACGACTTACTGATGATTAATGGTGCTATTTGTCTATAGGTGTAGTAAAACCCGGAAAACTCCACCACCATCAATAGATGAACAAACCTATTTCAACTGCATGCATGTCAAATATAAAAAATCCAATTTTAACAAGATAATTCTGTAAAAAGGTTTTTTTTTGCTATATATTTTATACAACAAGATATTTGACATTTCTTAGTTAGTACTATCACTGTACCATTATAGCAATATTTTTAACTTTAAATTATTTTATATAAAGTAAAAAAATAATTATGACAGTTCATTAAATTTTCCAGTTTTATTATCTGCCCAAGAAAATAAATAATATTCAGTAGGTAGATTATTCTGATATCCACCTAACAAATGATTTTGAACTTGAACCAGCAACGGCAGGATGATGTTATAATCAAAATGTCAGCGGGTTATACTTGAACTAATGAATTTATGGTTATAAGGTGTGCATATATTAATAAAAAACGACGGTTGAAAAAGTTCGTTTACACTTCTAACCTACCGTTCAGTGTATTGCCCTTTAATATTAATTTTTAACTTCAAATTAAAACACAAAAAGGAAAATGATCAAACATAAAAAAATCCTTTAATAAAATTTACCAAAAATGTTTGTAACTAAAATCAAATTTGAAAGTAGTTCATTTGTCTTTTCATTATAATAAAGTGGCATTGTTACCAATTAGTGCATTTTTTAAATGTTTTATAGGTCATATATTCGGTCCATCATTGACTCCTTTACTGTTTCGCATCAAAATCTAATTTTGAATAAAATTCAATATCGCGTAATTAGAATTTGTTCAAATCTTCTCCATGATCTGAAATTTAATGCTTCAGAACCGCCACTAAGAAGACATTTTCTATCTAAAAAATTTATAATAAAAAGTTGAACTTTTGATAAACACGATAAAATCAATTCCCTCGCAATAGAGCATCTAATAAATACATATTGGAGAATTAAAAACGCACCTCTGTTTGCCGAAGCCTTTACTGAGACTGGTTGGCATAATATTGGTTCAATGAGCAATTATCCTTTATACAATACTAGCTGAATACCTGAATACGAACACGAACGCGTTGTTGTGATCAGGACGGTGCCAAAGGGTGAGAGATAGAAAACAGTGAGAAGGGAAGAGAGGCGCAGAGTGTTAAATACATAAATCTCAGCAGCTGCACACACTACACTTTATTGATTATTTTAAGTACTCCGGCTTGAGGAAATTGGCAGATTATATAATTTTCGCGATCCTTAAATTATTTCCTTCAAAAATTAACCGCGCTCGAGTAATGCAAGGTGACGTTTTTTTTTACAAATTTGTTTCTCCCCCACTTCCTTATGTCACACTGAAATCCTCAGATTATTGGAATGTACACCTTTTATGATGTAATTAACTCACCCTACCTTAACCCTTGAAAGCCCGAAATATTTTTTTTCGATTTATTTTGTTCTTTTTGAGTTGTTTGTACTAAAATGGGGATAATAAAACTACTAAAGAAAGTTTTAAATTTTTTTATTACCTTTAAGTAAGAAAAAAAAGTGTTACATATATGCAACACTAGGCTTTATGACTACCCATTTTTATTACTTAGTATAAAACCCTATATTACATATCAAACACAGGCCAACGTTGCATTTGTTCTTGCAATTGTGTTACAAAGTGTACAAATGATCGGTTTTATCAAATCTAATAGCATCACTAACTTTGTTTCTTTAGCTACTGATCAACGAAGATGTTAGCCTTCCAGCTCCTTTTGAAGCAGTACCGTATTTTGAAAGATTTACTATTTCTCGCCCAAACTGAAGTTGAGTGACAGACTTTCCAGATTTTTTATATAAGACCCAGGCATTTTGAATAGAGACGTCAATTAGACACGAAAATATAGGCCACCACGATTTTTTAGAACGGATACCTATGCGATACCTTCCTACATTTTTGTCCATCAAATCGGTTCCTCCCATTGATGCATTGTATTTTCCAATCAGATTTGGTCTTGGAAATGTTATGACTTTCTTTTCCTTTTGCGAGTATCTTCTTACTTGGGGGATACTGGCTCAACTCCATGACATGTGGAGGCCATGGTGACAATATTGTTATCTACCCATTTCACAAACACGATTCCAGAAGTGGTTCGGTCAAGTACGGAGTAATGTTTCCCACGTATTGATGATTTTTGTATAGTCTTTTTTGCGGGAGATTTTCTCGCATTGTTCCTGTGCACCAGTATCCTTCAGCTCTCATATCCCTTAGTAAATATGATTGATCAATTTCTAAATTATTTTTAATGTTAGCACCCGCTTGCAATTGACGAGGGGGAAGATGATTAACATCTCTCTCGGTATCCTCATCACCAGACTCCTCATCAGTTAAGACGTTAATATCTGGAGGCTCAGTATATATTGCATATACATCTAAGTCGTCGTTATGTGTAACACACAACTTTTAGGTAAACTATAACGAAATACAAAACAGTTTTCCTAAATCTAACCTAAGAGGGTCCAAAATATACTTATTAATGATTACACTAAAGATATTTAAGGTTAAAGTAATGTAGTTTTAATATTTTATTACACTTACTCGAAATTGGTTTCCATTTTTCACTCTCTTATTAATCAGCTGTTTTTTGTCTGTTTTTAAAACGCACATAAACAACAATATTTCAGCAACTAATGTTTAGAATATATAAAACGATATCTCTTAGGGCCATTTGCACCGACTAAATTTAAACCCAGCTTTAGAGTAAGCCTACAAATTCATTTGTACAGCCAGACAAACTTGGTTTAAAGTGGTCTAAGCAAAGTTTAAGTTAAACCGTCAAAATTGAGGGTTTTAATTTACAAAGCCTTATTTCATAACCAAACTTTTATGGTTTCCAGCCATTTGATCCAAATAACAAATTTTCTATAGTGTTGTTACTTCTTGATGTTTGTGTGACATTGTTATAATCTTTAGTACTATTTTTATACTACATCTTTTGTATTAAAAATACCAAATGAATTTCGATGATATTTTTGAAGTCGATTTGGATGTTCTTGAAATAATTAATTTCGGTTTTAAAAGACAAAATATCCGAAATAATCCTTACGAAGAGCTAAGTGAACTAACTTTCCATATTTGGTTATTATATTTAATATATTTGTTTTCTCTTCATTTGAAAAATTAGTGCTTCGCTGACGTTTTTCAATCATTTTGAAACATGCAGATTACAAAAATAATGCATGCGACATAAAATATATTATATTTTCACAGCCACTACACCGTTTTTGAATTTTTGTCAGGTTAGAATTTTTGTTATGAAGTTAGTCACAAAAGTGGTCACAACTATAAATAAATAAAATTACAATCAATAGTTCGCTGTACTCGTTTAAGAAAGCTCGCTTTAAAAAGGTGCGGTGCAATGATTTGGAAAATAAACTTCACTTAAATATCTAAGCGAGTTTTAAAAAACCAAGTTTAGATGTCGATCGGTGCAAATGGCTCTTAGTAACATAGGTAGCGTCATCTATCCTCGAAATGAAAAAAACTTAAGCACAGTAACCCACTTCATGAATCACTGCAGTAGTTGCATATAAGTAACGCAGAGCTTTTAAGGGTTAATCTGACGCGCTCGATAATTTCTAATGATCAACTTTTTTTTACTATTCTGTTCCTTTATCCTATACATATTAGGAGCTCATATCCGGTAAAGGTACTCAACTGGATGTAAGGTATACCCCATATATTAATCTGCCGCGCTTTAGTAAATCCCCAAATCCCAGTTTGGTTCACCTACTATTATTGTTACTTTCTACCCATTCAAGACTAATTGCTCTGCGCTATTGAGCTGTAATTGATTGTTAAATCCTCCAAGTTTTATCTATATTTCAAACGTAGTCCAAGTATTTTAAGGAAAATAAAAGTCAACGTATTATAAGATCAAAATTTGGAAGTAAGGCAACTAGTTTCGGCTAACTAGCTATCATCAGACCAAAAAGTATGGAGGGTTGCTAATCGAGCTTAGGATTAGGATAGGATCGATGTGAGTAGGGCGTTCGCTCGTCACTCTACTTCGGCCAGCAGAAGCCTATTGTGGCTTACCCCTACGGGCTACAATTCACCATACAATACACACCTTCTCACGAAGTCTAGGGTCGATTTAGGTGAAGCTTCCTTGAAGTCATTATCTGTACAAAATCATACGTACGAAGCCTATTCATATTCAGGGTAGGACAAGAGCATAGAACATGCTCCGCCGTTTCGTCTTCCACACTACAGAAGCGGCAGTCCGATGTTTGACTGAGACTTAGCTTTTTCAGATAGTAACGCAGACGACAGTGCTCTGTAAGTAATCTAATTAAGATGCATAGATCACTTTTACTCCATTCTAGGATCTACAATAGGGTGCTATGAACGCCTTAGAGTGAGCTAACCCAGGAATACCTTTCCAGTGCTGGAAAATTTTACTCTCGGCCACTTTCTACCTTTTCTCCCAAGAGTGTCGGCTTTCCCGTTGCCATCCACCTCTTCGTGTCCTGGTACCCAGAGTACGATAACTCTGTTACTGGTAGCAATGCGATCCAAGAATTCGATGCACTTCCACTTCATTTTCAAACTGACAATTGTCACTTTCAAACTGACAATTGTCACTTGCAAACTGACAATTGT
Source organism: Neocrepidodera transversa (assembly GCA_963243735.1). Taxonomy (NCBI): domain Eukaryota; kingdom Metazoa; phylum Arthropoda; class Insecta; order Coleoptera; family Chrysomelidae; genus Neocrepidodera; species Neocrepidodera transversa. The sequence continues at coordinate 7,162,974 of OY725354.1, forward strand.
CACTTGCAAACTGACAATTTTCACTTGCAAACTGACAATTTTCACTTGCAAACTGAAAATTGTCACTTGCAAACTGACAATTGTCACTTTCAAACTGAAAATTGTCACTTGCAAACTGACAATTTTCTGTCATTTAACACTGCTACCAATTTAAAATTTGACAGTTTTGACATACGTCAAGTGTCATACACCTTTTTATTATTATTATTAACTTATATTTATAAAATCCAAGAAAGCGAAATATGTAAATAAAATATGTTATATGTAATACATACCTTTTGAGTTGCTTCTGTTATAATTACAATAATAATACGATTATAATAATATATATAATTTATAAGCATTCGCTTTCTTGGATTTTATAAATATAAGTTAATAATAATAATAAAAAGGTGTATGACACTTGACGTATGTCAAAACTGTCAAAATTTTAAATTGGTAGCAGTGTTAAATGACAGAAAATTGTCAGTTTGCAACTGACAATTGTCAGTTCTAAAGTGACAATTGTCAGTTTGCAAGTGACAATTGTCAATTTAAAAGTGACAATTGTCAGTTTGCAACTGACAATTGTCAGTTTGCAAGTGACAATTGTCAGTTGGCAAGTGACAATACTGGAAAAAAAGTGAATCAATGGCCCTAATACGCCTTAGTAGAACTCAGTGCTTTAAAAGTCTTTCGACAAAATGTAAATAGTTTTGTTGACAAGAGGATGGTTTGCTAACTCTCTTGCTTACAATTTCCTCATTGAGGGTTTAATAATAATGTTTTAAATTTTTTTGTCATGTACCACGTATAATTGTTTAAGTTTGACTTAATAACAGCGCGGTTGCGTTTGTAATGTAAAAATTCATTTCTATATTTCCTCCATGTTTTTTGACCTGATGATGGCTAGTTAGCCGAAACTACTTCCAACTTTCGCTATTATTACACGTTGTGGAACTGACTTGGCGTTTTATTTTCATTAAAATTTAAGTTTTAGTTTAATTAATTAATTTATATAAAATACAAAACTAAACACTCAACGTAATGTTTCGCTAAAATTAACATAATTTTTGAAACCACTGCCTAAAATTTTATTTATAATAATAAAGATTCCACTTAAACTAAGAGAAAACTCTAAAATGTAGCAACTATTATAGTGCCATCTAATATTGATCTGTCACATTAGGATAAATTTACTATAAGTGAAGTTAGTTTTTATTAGCTAATTGACCTGTAGTTATGATATGTTACTAATAGACAGGTTCTATGCAAATCTAATTACATTAATGGAAATTTTCTCTGCATTTTCTATGCAATTTATATTTATTTATATAAACATACAGGGTGGAGTACGTTCAGAGGAAATTTATTGTTTCTGTTATAATTAATTTTTCCGAGGATTTCATCGTAATGTAACCACTCAGTAAAGAATATTTAAAACTAGTTCAATTAATTAAGCAATGTAAAAAAAAAATATATTTACTTTGAAAAATAATATTTTTTATAAGAATTTATACACTTATTTTAATTTTGAGACAACTCAGAGATAGCTTCAGGCCTTAATATATTATTTTGTTTTAATTAGAGATAGTGGAAGATATATCAAAAATAAAGGTGCAAAATGGGCGCCAGCGTATTCTTGCTATTGTTTTTTCTGTAGAATAGACAAAAAATGGACTATTTTTTAATCATTATTCTTGAAATTTTTATCTCAGAGAGGATAAAGATGTTTCGTATGTTATACTTCCTGTAACCAATATTTTAAAGTTAACATAACACTTTTATTGCTTAATATATTTCTCCCTGTATTTATATGTGCATATAATGAGATTCAGTGATGCAGGAACTTTATTTACTATGCATAATTCTATCGTATCGGTATCGGTAGTACTCTTAGTAATTTTGTCACCGCATAGGTCACTGACTTATAGGACTTATTATAATTATTATTAGGCGTTCATGTATGCACATATCTATATAAATATGTATAATTAATTAATATATGAATCAGTAGAAATAAAACTCCAAGATATGTACCACAATATAATTAAACAAAAAGGTTTAGTGGGCAACTAGTTTCCGCTTATGAGCCATCCTCAGGCCATATTTTGTAATAAAATTAATTTAATAAACAATGTAAACAATTTACATGTTATTAAGGGTGAAGATATTTGTTTATTTTAAATTAAAATTGAAAATGTTGTCCATATATGAATATACAAGTTAATTTTTGAAATTTTTGATATGATTTCATCAAATAAGTAATTAAAATATTATTAAATATATTAAAAGTTAATTATACTGTCCAAGAATATACACAGTGAGTTAGAATAAGACCGACAAATTTTGTATTCAGATTCCTAACTTCAGTCCTAATTTAAGATTTATATTTTTTATATATTTTTAACTTTCCCGGTCCCACTGAAGGGAAAGTATAGTGAACGAGCAAAAAGAATTCGAAATATCTATGGAAATGTTCATTTTGAGGTAAAATCTTAAGAAATCTAAAAATATCTAAAAAAAAAAATGTAAAAAATCATCTCAAATAATGTGAAAAAGCTGAATTTTATATAAAAAACACTAAACGATCTAGAAAATCTGAAAGAATTTGAAAATCTGACATAATCTAAAAAATCATGTAGAAAAATCTAAAAAAAAGTTGAAAACCCCATGAAGAATATAGAAAAAGAAGAAAAAATATGAAGAAAAAAGACTAAATAAAACCTAGTAAAATCATCTTAAAAAATCTGAAAAAAGCTGAAGTTATCTAAAAAAAATACTAAAACAAAATAAAAAAATCTAAAACTAAAAAAAAACCAGAAAAATCTAAAAAAAAATCATCTCAAAAAATTTGAAAAATGCTGAAGTTATCTAAAAAGTACACTAAAAAAATGAATTCAGATAAGAAAATTTAAAAATATCTAAAATATCTAAAAAACTTAAAAAATCTAAATAAATCTAAAAAATTCAAAAAAAAAAAAACTAAAAAAAAAATCTAGAAAAATCAAAAAAAAAATTGTCTCAAAAAATCTGAAAAATGCTGAAGTTATCTAAAAAGCGCATTAAAAAATTAATTCAGATAAAAAAATTTAAAAATATCTAACACATCAAAAAAAAATTTAAAATAATCTAAAAAAAATCTAAATAAATCTAAAAAATCCAAAAAAAAAAAAAACTAAATAAAAATCTAGAAAAATCTAAAAATAAATCATCTCAAAAAATCTGAAAAAAGCTGAAGGTATCTAAAAAAAACACTAAAAATTCTGAAAAAAGAACTGAATTTAGATGTATATTTTTGGGATATTCCTTGGATTAAGAGATTTAGTGCTTTTTAGATCTTGTTGAAAAAATCTGAAACAAACTAAAAAAAATCTAAAAAAAATTAAAAAAATCTAAAAAAAAATTTAAAAAAATCTAAAAAATAAAAAAAAATTAAAAATATCTAAAGAAATATAAAAAAAATCTAGAAAAATCTGAAATATAATTTTCTCAAAAAAACTGAAAATAGCTGGTTATCTAAAAAACACTGAAAAATCTGAAAAAAAAAAACAGAATTCAGATGTAGGTTTTTGGGATATTCCTCTTTATTAAGATTCAGTGCTTTATAGATCTTGTTGAAAAAATCTGAAAGAATCTAAACAAAATTAAAAAAATTTAAAAAAATCTAAAAAACCTAAAAAAATTTAAAAAATCTAAGAAAATTTTAAAAAAAAATTTAAAAATGTAAAAAACTAAAAAAATCCAGAAAAATCTAAAACAAATAATCTTAAAAAATCTGAAAAAAGCTGAAGTTATCTAAAAAAAAAATAATGAAAAATCTGGAAAAAAACTGAATTCAAATGTAGGTTTTTGGAATAATCCTTTGGATTGAGATTCAGGGCTTTTTAGATCTTGTTGAAAAAATCTGAAACAATCTAAAAAATATAAAAAAATCCAGAAAAATTAAAAAAATTTTAAAAAAATCTAAAAAATTTTTAAAAAAATCTTGAATAATCTAAAAGAAATCATCTCAAAAAATCTGAAAAAACCTAATCTAAAAAAACACTGAAAAATAAAACTGAATTCAGATGTAGGTTTTTGGGATATTTCTTTTAATTAAGAATCAGTGCTTCTTAGATCTTGTTGAAAAAATCTGAAAGAATCTAAAAAAAAAATAAAAAAATTTTAAAAATTTAAAAAAAAACTAAAAAATGTAAAAAACTAAAAAACCCAGAAAAATCTAAAAAAAATAATCTTAAAAAATCTGAAAAAAGCTGAAGTTATCTAAAAAAAACAATGAAAAATCTGGAAAAAAAACTGAATTCAGATGTAGGTTTTTGGAATATTCCTTCAGGGCTTTTTAGATCTTGTTGAAAAAATCTTAAACAATCTAAAAAAATTTAAAAAATTTAAAAAATCTAAAAAAATTTAAAAAATCTAAAAATATTTAAAAAAATCTAAAAAACTAAACAAATCAAAAAAAACTAAAAAAAGTCTAAAAAACATTTAAAGAAATCCAGAAAAACCCTAAAAAAATATTCTCAAATAATATGAAAAAAGTTGAAGTTATCTAAAAAAACACTGAAAAATCTGAAAAAAAACTGTATTCAGATTTTTTCAGGTTTTTGGGATATTCCTTTGGATTAAGATTCAGTGCTTTTTAGATCTTGTTGAAAAAATCTGAAACAATCTAAAAAAATTTAAAAATATTTAAAAAAATCTAAAAAAATTTAAAAAAGGCAAAAAATCTAAAATAATCTAAAGAAATCAAAAACAAATCTAAAAAATTTTTAAAAAAATCTAGAAAAATCTGAAAAAAAACTGCATTCAGATTTTTTCAGGTTTTTGGGATATTACTTTGGATTAAGATTTAGTGCTTTTTAGATCTTGTTGAAAAAAACTGAAACAATCTAAAAAAAATTAAAAAGATTTAAAAATATTTTAAAAAATCTAAAAAAATTTAAAACAGGTAAAAAATCAAAAATTATTTAAAGAAATCAAAACCAAATCTAAAAAAATTTTAAAAAAATGTAGAAAAATCTAAAAAAAAATCATCTCAAAAAAGCTGAAGGTATCTAAAAAAAAATACTGAAAAATTTAAAAAAATCTAAAACTATTTTAAAAAATCTAAAAAATTTAAAAAAAAATGTAAAAAACTAAAAAAAAAAACCATCTCAAATAATGTGAAAATTCTGAAATTATGTAAAAAACACTGAAACAATTTAGAAAATCTGAAATAATGTCTAATAAAATCTAAAAAGATGTAAAAAACCTAAAAACTTCATATCGAAAAATCTTAAAAAAAAAGCTGAAAAAATCTTGAAAAATATAGGAAAAAAACTTCTAAAAAACCCTAAGAAAAATAATAAAAAAAAAACAAAATAAAATCTAAAAAATCATCTAAAAATGCTGAAGTTATCCAAAAAAAAACACTGAAAAATCCGGAAAAAAAACTGAATTCACATGTAGATTTTTGGGATATTCCTTTGGATTTAGATTTAGTACTTTTTAGATTTTGTTGAAAAAATCTGAAAAAATCTGAAAGAATTTGAAAGTCCGACAAAATCTAAAAAAAGTCATTTAGAAAAATCATGAAAAAAACTGAAAATCTAAAAAAAAACCAGAAAGAAAATCTAAAAAACCCTAAAAAATATAACAAATCTAAAAGAAAATCATCTAAAAATATGTGAAAAAGCTGAAATTATATAAAAAACACTGAAATAATCTATAAAATCTGAAAGAATTTAAAATTGCAAAATTATAGAGGATAAAATTCCCTACAACTTTTGTACCAAACTTTTTCTCGAATTCCCAATTTTTCACCCATTATTTTATAGGAAATATAAAGTCGGTATACGTATGCTTAGTATTTTGTAATTAAAATAATCCTATTCTCTACAGCCGAGCCCGGAAAGTTCTGTTGTGATATATCCAATTTTTTTTTCAAAGAAAAATTGATGGAAAATGTGTTTATATACTACGCCACCAATTTTAATATATTTTGAATTTTTGAGTAGAACAATTTTTTTAAATCCCATTTAGCGGTGGATAAAATTGTGCATTAATAGTAATTTCAGCATAATTGAATAGCGCACCTGTTTCTTTAAATTGAAATTAAAACCAAAACGAAAAATTCACATTCATATTCCATGTCATAAATTTAATGATCGTAGTTCACACTTCACACAATACAGAGTTCTAGTTAAGAAATTTTTAACGACCCATTAAGTCAAAGATCTCATGAATGGCAAATTAACCTGCACTTATAGCTAACACCTGTAAATCTAAACAAAAGGGTCAGCTAAAAAAAATATTATTTTAGAGAAATTAAATATTAACGAAAATTTAATAATAAATTTAATACATTAAAAAAATCTTAAAACTTAAAAGAAAATGTTTTAATTTTATATTGTAATTAATTAAATTTTAATTTTGATGAAAAATTTTAGACTAGTAAAAAAATCATGAATTGTGAGAAAAAATTTCAAGAATTGTAATGAAAATTTTTATATAGTTTTAAATTCCAATACTAAAAACTGACAAAATGTGAAAAATCTAAAAGGATCCAATAAAATCTAAAATAAATCATCTCGAAAAATTTGAAAAAAAAACTTAAAAATCTAGAAAAGAAAAACAGAAAAATATAGAAAAAAGAAAAATAGAAAAATATAGAAAAAACAAATTTATAAAACTCTAAAACTATAAATAAATCTAAAAAAATTATCTCGAATACTCTAAAAAGTGGCTGAACAACCTAAAAAACCCAACATATAATAATAAAAAATCATCTCAAAAATTCTGAAAAGGCTGAAATTATATAAAAAACACTGAAACAATCTAGAAACTCTGAAAGAATTTGAAAGTCTGACAAAATCTAAAAAATCTGAAAAAAGCTGAAAACCCCCTGAAAAATATAGAAAAGAAACTGAATAAACCAAAAAAATATAATAAAATCTAAAAATCTAAAAAAAATCTCAAAAAATCTGAAAAAGCTGAAATTATCTACAAAACACACTGAAAAATCTGAAAAAAAAACCGAAATTTGTAAGTCTGGTAAAATCTAAAAAGATCAAAAAAAAAACTAAAAAAATCACCTCAAAAAATCTGAAAAAAAGACTGACAAAATTCAAAAAAACTAAAAACATCTAAACAGATTTAAAGAATCTAAAAAAGCATCTCAAAAAATCTGAAAAAATGCTGAAAATCTATAAAAAAAAACCTGAAAAATATAAAAAAGGAACATCTAAAAACCCTAAAAAAAATTTAAAAAAAATCATCTCAAAAATTCTAAAAAAACCTGAAATTATGTAACACAACTGAAAAATCTGAAAAAAAATTAAGGTGGTCTTTGGATTTAGATTCATTATTTTTTAGATTTTGTTTAAAAAATCTGAAAAGATCTAAAAAAATCTGAAAGAATTTAAAATTCCGATAAAATCTAAAATATTTAAAGAATCTAAAAAAATCATTTCGAAAAATCTGAAAAAATGTTGAAAAATCTAAAAAAAAAACCTGAAAAATATAAAAAAAGAACATCTAAAAAAAACCGTAAAAATATGCTGAAATTATCTAAAAAACGCTGAAAAATCTGAAAAAAACTGAATAGGTTTTTTAGGTGGTCCTTTGGATTTAGATCAGTATTTTTTAGATTTTGTTCAAAAAATCTGAAACAATCTAAAAAAATCTGTAAATCTGACAAAATCCAAAAAAATAAAAGTATCTAAAAAATCTAAACAGATCTAAAGAAACTTAAAAAAGATCTCGAATAATCTGAAAAAATGCTGAAAAATTTTAAAAATAAACCCGAAAAATATAGAAAAGGAACATCTAAAAACCCTAAAAAAATTAAAAAAAAATCATCTCAAAAATTCTGAAAAAAGCTTAAATTATCTTAAGAAATACTGAAAAATCTGAAAAAAAACTGAATATTTTTTTGAGGTGGTCCATTGGATTTAAAGTCACTATTTTTTAGATTTTGTTCAAAAATCTGAAACAATCTAAAAAAATCTGAAAGAATTTGAAAGTCTGACAAAATCCAAAAAAATCTAAACAGATCTAAAGAATATAAAAAAATCATCTCAAAAAATCTGAAAATATGCTGAAAAATATAAAAAAAAACCCTGAAAAATATAGAATAGGAACATCGAAAAATCCCTAAAAAAAATTTAATAAAATCATTTCAAAAATTCTGTAAAAAGCTGAAATTATCTAAAAACAAACACTGAAAAATCTGAAAAAACTGACTAGGTTTTTGAGGTGGTCCTTTGGATTTGATTCGCTATTTTTTAGATTTTGTTCCAAAAAATCTGAAACAATCTAAAAAAATCTGAAAGAATTTGAAAGCCTGACAAAATCCAAAAAAACTAAAAATATCTAAAAAAATTTAAACAGATCTAAAGAATTTGAAAAAATAATATTGAAAAATCTGAAAAAATGCTGTAAAATCTAAAAAAAAAAAGCTGAAAAATATAGAAAAGGAACATCTAAAAATCCCTAAAAAATTTAAAAAAATCATCTCAAAAATTCTGAAAAAAGCTGAAATTATCTAAAAAAAATACTGAAAAGTCTGAAAAAAAAAAACTAAAAAGATTTTTGATGTGGTCTTTTGGATTTATATTCGCTATTTATTAGATTTTGTTCAAAAAATCTGAAACAATCTAAAAAAATCTGAAAGAATTTGAAAGCCTGACAAAATCCAAAAAAACTAAAAATATCTAAAAAAATTTAAACAGATCTAAAGAATTTGAAAAAATAATATTGAAAAATCTGAAAAAATGCTGTAAAATCTAAAAAAAAAACCTGAAAAATATAGAAAAGGAACATCTAAAAATCCCTAAAAAATTTAAAAAAATCATCTCAAAAATTCTGAAAAAAGCTTAAATTATCTAAAAAAATACTAAAAAATCTGAAAAAAAAAACTAAAAAGATTTTTGATGTGGTCTTTTGGATTTATATTCGCTATTTTTTAGATTTTGTTCCAAAAAATCTGAAACAATCTAAAAAAATCTGAAAGAATTTGAAAGCCTGACAAAATCCAAAAAAACTAAAAATATCTAAAAAAATTTAAACAGATCTAAAGAATTTGAAAAAATAATATTGAAAAATCTGAAAAAATGCTGTAAAATCTAAAAAAAAAAAGCTGAAAAATATAGAAAAGGAACATCTAAAAATCCCTAAAAAATTTAAAAAAATCATCTCAAAAATTCTGAAAAAAGCTGAAATTATCTAAAAAAAATACTGAAAAGTCTGAAAAAAAAAAACTAAAAAGATTTTTGATGTGGTCTTTTGGATTTATATTCGCTATTTATTAGATTTTGTTCAAAAAATCTGAAACAATCTAAAAAAATCTGAAAGAATTTGAAAGCCTGACAAAATCCAAAAAAACTAAAAATATCTAAAAAAATTTAAACAGATCTAAAGAATTTGAAAAAATAATATTGAAAAATCTGAAAAAATGCTGTAAAATCTAAAAAAAAAACCTGAAAAATATAGAAAAGGAACATCTAAAAATCCCTAAAAAATTTAAAAAAATCATCTCAAAAATTCTGAAAAAAGCTTAAATTATCTAAAAAAATACTAAAAAATCTGAAAAAAAAAACTAAAAAGGTTTTTGATGTGGTCTTTTTAATTTATATTCGCTATTTTTTAGATTTTGTTCAAAAAATCTGAAACAATCTAAAAAAATCTGAAAGAATTTGAAAGCCTGACAAAATCCAAAAAAACTAAAAATATCTAAACAGATCTAAAGAATTTAAAAACATAAGTAATCTCGAAAAATCTGAAAAATTGCTGAAAAATCTAAAAAAACCCGAAAAATATAGAAAAGAAACATCTAAAAAAGCGTAAAAAGTATAAAAATATAATTTCAAAAATTCTGAAAAAAGCTGAAATTGTCTAAAAAAACACTGGAAAATCTGAAAAAAACTGAAAAGGTTTTTGATGTGGTATTTTGGATTTATATTCGCTAATTTTTAGATTTTGTTCAAAAAATCTGAAACAATCTATAAAAATCTGAAAGAATTTGAAAGCCTGACAAAATCCAAAAAAACTAAAAATATCTAAAAAAATTTAAACAGATCTAAAGAATTTGAAAAAATAATATTGAAAAATCTGAAAAAATGCTGAAAAAAACCTGAAAAATATAGAAAAGGAACATCTAAAAAAACGTAAAAAGTATAAAAATATAATTTCAAAAATTCTGAAAAAAGCTGAAATTGTCTAAAAAAACACTGGAAAATCTGAAAAAAACTGAAAAGGTTTTTGATGTGGTATTTTGGATTTATATTCGCTATTTATTAGATTTTGTTTAAAAAATCTGAAAAAATTTGAAAGTCTGACAAAATCCAAAAAAACTAAAAATATCTAAAGAAATTAAAACAGATCTAAAGAACGTAAAAAAATCAACTTGAAAAATCTGAAAAAATGCTGAAACATCTAAAAACAACCCTGAAAAATATAGAAAAACAACATCTAAAAAACCCTCAAAAATATGAAAAAAATCATCTAAAAATATCTGAAAAAAGCTGAAATTATTTAAAAAAACATTGAAAAATCTGAAAAACAAAACTGGTGGTCTTTGGATTTATATTCACTCTTTTTTAGATTTTGTTCAAAAAATCTGAAACAATCTAAAAAAATCTGAAAGAATTTGAAAGTCTAACAAAAACCTAAAATATCTAAAAAAATCTAAACAGATGTAAAGAATTAAAAAAATCATCTCGAAAAATCTGAAAAATGCTGAAAAATCTAAAAAAAACCCTGAAAAATATAGAAAAAATCATCTAAAAAAAGCTGAAATTATCTGAAAAAAAACTGAATTCAGATGTAATATTATTAAAACGAATTCTACATCATGAAAATCGTGAGTAGAATACAACCGGAAATGATAAAATAGTTGAAAGAAAAAGGAAGAAAAGAGCAGCGAAAAATAAACTTTTGAGAAAAACAGATGAATAGATTTATTTTAAATTTTGGTTAGTACATTTTTCTTATTTTATATATTCACCCTTAAACCTAATTTCATTTAATCTACCTAAAAAAGTGTAGGTAGTCAGTCACTTTCCCAAACAATTTTGATCAAATTATTCAAATTGCTATATTAAATTATAGATAATAGTGTAGAAATATGTGCTATTTTATTTATAGACCTGTCAGTGATAATAGTTATCAAGTAGTTCATGATTTATTATACTATTTTAAGTAAGAGAAGTGACTAGTTTACTAAACCGTAGGCAATTTATATAAGCAAGCCACTTTTGAGTCGTTAGTATATCGTATTATTTTTTTTATTAATAAAACTGTTGTTAGAAGGATAGTTTCGATTGATTTTGTTATCATCTTTAGGATATTTAAAATATTGATTTTTCTTGCTTTAACCACTTACAAAAAGCGTTAGTAACGCAACGACTTAATAATTAAAAAAATATATAAAAGAAGTACTAATACGGATTTAGCAAGACCAAACAGAATATTAGTGTTATTCAACACAGTACTGAAATAAAATAATAACATAGGTTTACAAAAAAAAATACCGGACTATTTGACCGGACCATGGTATTCCTAGGTATTTTCGCATCCTGAATCCGATCCCGTGGTCAGTTTTACCCCATCACGTCAGAAAAACTAAATTTCAAGAACATTTAGAGGTTATGGTGATGTTTTTGGAACCGGCCCTGGGACAATTTCTTAAGCGAACTGTTAAGTTGAGGGGTAACTGTCTAGGTCGTGAATACCTTCCAAACAAAGTAGAGCTTCGTGAATATTTCCCAGAAATTTCTTGGAAATAATAAAGATTCAAACTATATGGAATTGGGCTTGCTCCAGAACTATAAAGCCCTTGGATATTTAGATGAGCTTGAAGGTTCACTTCTTGGAGTTGCATTTGAACAAGGTGAAAGATTCCACCAAGAAATAAACGAAATGAAAAGACGCTACCAAGGTTTCTGCGACATTAACATGTTGGCAGATTGCTGTTGGAACTTGAAGAGGGATACCAACAAGGGGCATAAGAGAAAGGCGCTTAGAAGGAGTTTTGATCAAACCTACAGACCCCATAAGCAAGCACGCAAAGACTGAGAAATTGGGAGGGAAAAAAGTAAGGCAAGAGGACTCACTATAAACAAGCACCCCGTCGTTGTTCCTAGGTAATCCTAATAGCAGAACTGAGTTTATCAGCAGCAGACTCTAAGTCATAGTCGCAAAGATTTTATGATAGCCACAGCAATTCACTTGGTGGAATGTGAGGTCTTATCAGAGGGATTGAATTCCAATGGCCTGCCTCAGCAGAACAAAGGTATCAAACTCTGAAATTGCGGGTTGGGATCCTCGGGTCATTTTCTGCATCCGTAGTTTGCCCCAGACAGTATACTCAGCTTGACCCAATTTTTGGACGATGTTCTAGAAGCATTTTGAAAAGTGACGATAACTCAATCGCCTAAATTCTACGTGTTGGCAAGGGAAGCAAAATTCAGGAGCTCGAATACATCGAACCACTTGAGCATAACTCCAATGTTCTGGCAAGGTTGTAGGGCCATTTGTGTCTGTGCTCGGTCCTATGTCATTAATTCAGAGCAAACGGATCGCCGAAATTGAACGACTTCGCAAGGAGATTGAAATTCGCGAGATACGACGATCATTTTAGCCACTTGGTTGGCTTGTGCTGGTCCTGGTCGAGATTTGAGGACTGTTTCCAATGTTTGGAAGGTATTCAAGATCGACACAGTTACCCTCAACTTAACAGTTTGCATGAGAAAAAAAAAGCATCATTTTAACCTCGAAATGACCTTGAAATCTGATTTGTCTGACGAGATGGGGTAAAACTGACCCCGGGATCGGATTCAGGATGCCAAAATACCTAGGAATGCCATGGTCCGGTTAAATAGTCCGGACTTTTTTTTTGTAAATCTGTGTAATCTTTGATGACAGACAATCATAAACACTATATACATAGTACATACTACAATCTTCTTATAGGAAAGAAAAGATGTAGAAGACCGGTCCGGTTTCTGCACGGGCGCCGTGGTTGACTGCTACCTGCATCGGAATCAGCATTGGTGGGTGGGTCTTGGTTCAAAGAGATATCTCCTAGTTGGCCATCATCTGACAGGTCTTCTTCAACAGTTTGTTGTACTGGAGTTAGTTTTCTGTCGGAAAGTGTTGTCTTTCGCACATCAATCAGTTTATTCTGAGTTACAGAACTTCGTCCACAATGGAGTCACATTTTGAGCTCCTTTCATTATTTTTCATGAATACAGGTCCAGGTGAATGGATAATAGTCGGCAAAAACTGTCCATTTTCTGAACAACGTGGATGATTAAATATGCACTCATGTAGAGTCATGTTAATGCTCTTACATAACAAAGACGTCATAGAGGGAAAGTATCCTCGATCAAATGTCTGTTTTTTGAATAGAAGTTGTTGTCCCAATTGGAATATTGCTCGAAGAGTCCAATTACCCTTTTCAATGTAGCAGCATCAGTAGGGATTGGAAGATTTGTCAGCAGTTCCAATTTAGACTTATCTGGTTTGATAATGTTGTCTTCTATAGTGTAGCCAAGTAAGTTTATCGATTCTGATGCAAAAGTGCATTTATTCATGTTTAGAGTTAGTTTGTATTTTTCCGCGGCCTTCATAAACATTTTGAGGTTTTCGTCATGATCAGATTTATTCTTACCGTACACGATTACGTTATCAAGATATGCGAAGGTACCTTTGAGTTTTTCAGTGTCGATTATGTACTGCAGAGTTCTTTGGAAAACCGCTACTCCAAATGGTATTCTAGTAAATTGGTAGAGGTTATTACAATCTTCAAAGGCAGTGTACACTTTTTCGTTTGATAGAATAGGGATTTGGTGGTACGCTTTTAAAGTCTGGTGAGATGCTCGGTTCAATTACTTTGTCTTTTTGTACATTATTTATTTGGTTACATATGAGTTTTGATTTTTTGAGAATGTCGTCTTGTCGAATAGTTATAGGCTTTATCTCTGACCGATTCTGGTGGGACAGAAGCCTCTATAACATTACAATCGAAGGTTGTCACCTCCAAATTGAAGTTCTAGTGACTTCCCAAGAACGTCGTGTCCAATGATGACATAGGCGCACAGATTCCCGATAGAAAACAGAGGCTGATGTGTACATATACTTGTGTTCACCAATCTGGATTGTTTCATAGCATAGACCATCGGCAAAAGAGACATTAACTGGGGACGCTAGAGTCATTGCTTACAAGATTTGATAGTTCGAGCAAGGTTTTTATCGATAAAGCTGATAGAGCTACCAGTGCCTAGAAGAGAATCTGCACGATATTCATTAATTGTGATAGGAACAGTTGCTTTTCTTATACTTACAGAAGCAGCAGCAGAGATAGTTGACAAGTAAAAGTGCGATAGCATTAGCAGTACGATATTTAGTGCCAGAGCTACGACAAACGTTAGCAAAGTGTCCTTATTTGAAACAGAGCTGGCATTCACTCTTATAAGCGAGGCATCTATTTCGTTGATGAATATTACCACTGCAAAAAAACGTCTGGTTTGGAGATTTATTTGGAGCGTTAGTTTAGGTACTGGCAAATGTTCTAGAGGTTCAAGAACACCAATGTCATGAGAAGACATGGAAGTTGTCTCGGCGAGCAGTTGTGATGTCTTTCCCTCAGTTTCCAGAGATGAAGCTAGCTTAAGAGTATTTTCCACTGTGTCAGTGGAATTTTCTAGTAATTTTTCTTTTATTTTTTGTGACGATATTCTACCAATGAACGCTATGATCTCGTTTTGGTAATCAGCGGCAGTTTCATTTATGAATTTACAATCATGAGTATTTAGTGCTCTCGTATATTCAGGTATAGATTCTTCTGATTGTTGTTTTCTTGATATTATATCGTCCGCTAAGGCTTTCAGTGCGATAAAATTCTCGAAAGAATATTTCCAATGGGTACACTTGAGGTCTGTTCCTATCATTGAAGGCTTCCATCCACATCAAATCGTTCGGGTGGCAGATAACGCGATATAGATGTCTTTTCGTCAGGCATTGTCGTCAGGCGATACGAAAAAATTAAAGTTGCACAAATTGATAAATGGTACGTACTACAATCTTCTTCTAGGGCGTAAGGAAACTATTATCACAAGTACCATTTTAGATCCGCATATTAAGATTTATTCCTTTGTTGATCCTGATGTTATTGGGAATGGATACCGGTTATATATGCGGATATCATTTAACAAAGAGATTTAAGAAAAATTATACCAAAAGTGGCTTAAAACAGTTGTTGGAAATTATTTTTAAAGTTATAAGTCAAACGCTAGAGGGTGTAACTAAAAAAATAATATTTTATAGATATCACTATAATTTAGCATTTTCAGATTCTTCCTGAAAAGCTGATTTTAAAAAGCTATTACATCTATAATACACATTGGAAAACCCCAAATATTGGATTATTAATTTTTTAAATCAACGACCCGATCTTATATGTGGTACAGTAGACACTACATTTGATAAAATAAAGAAAATAGAGTCCTTGAACGTATGTTCCGCGCATGGCCATTTTTAATCGATATCGATGATTTATCATAGACAATAACGTAATAATAGATACTGGGTTAGTACAAAATAATATTTTATCAATACATTGATTAACACATTTAGAATTTATCTTTTTTTGCGATTTAAATTATCTTAGACACTTATCTGATTCTCATTTATGCCCAGGATACTAAATCGGTTACTGATGATATATCCAAAGGAAATTTATCGTTTGAAAAAATAAACATACAACGCATGTCACTAATGGGTCTTTATCCATACTTTATGCTAGACCTTTTGTAAGAAACCGTGAAATTTAGTCCTAGAGAATATTAGTTACCTCAAACTGGCCTTCTTAAGCGTGGTATTCTCTGTTTACAAATTTGTTAATTGAAAAGCCATTGTGTTTTCCATTGGATGAACACTTATTAATCTCACCTTCTAAACAGAGTTATCCTCTACGGAAGGAAATTTCGCTGGTAGTCGGGAAATTATTCGGAGGACGATTCTAAAAAGAAAAATTCCAGAGGCAGCATTAAACATAATGACATCATCTAGCTCAGAGAGCACACTCAAACAATATGCACCATTTTGCAATAAATTTTGAAGTTATATGTATTTAATCATAATTTAGATACATAATTTAATTTTTTGATCAATGACACTGAAAAAGGTTCATCTTATTCATCAATCTACACATATAGATCGGCACTTAACTAATTTATCCAGTAGAAAACCTGACCTTGGAAACATTAACCCTTAAAGTGGTTACGCTATTGTAATAATCGGCAAAATGGTTATTTTTTCATGTAACACCCTATAAGTTATCAAATGTTTTTGTATATTTTTATATGGCGTTATTTATAAAAAAAATCTCCTAGAAGAGAAAATATGGGGTCTAAGTGTGTTCCTTAGGCCTTTAGCGATTAGACACAGCAGCGGCGGTCAGGCTCCGAAAACTAGGACTTTTCTGTGTCGACAGAAATCAACCAACAGAATTATTGTTATTTTCTTCTTATTTCTTGAACAATAAACTTTTAACTTATATTACTTAAATATCGTTAATTATCAATTGAAGAATTAAAAATTTGCCACCGAAGACCTTTTCTGGGTTCCGACTGTTCAAGTACCCATTGAGTTCACGAAAGCTTATATTTTTTGGCTCTGCGTCCCTCATAAGAACGTCGCGACGTTAAGGTGAGGCCCAGTGGTGTCGTACCGACTTGCTAGTTGAAGGTACTATTTTTTCGTGACTTTAATTGATTGCGCGGTTTGTAACAAAACATAGCCAAGTGTTCCCTTTTTTTCATTAGCTAATAAATATGGCCTCGTACCTCGGACGAGCTGAGCTGATGTAATACTTTTCTGCGGCGGTTTTTGTGCGCTAGGCATAGTATTGAAAGATGTTCAAATGGCAAAATTCAACCTGAACTCTCTTTCAAATTGTGACATATTGTGACTACTTTTTAAAATAAAGAATTTGGTCCATAGTACAGTGAGAGTGACTAAATGTACAACAAAGAAATTGAAGAAAATAATGATAGGAAATGAGCATACCTGGTGATACACACGATAACCATGTTGTTTTGCCGCATCCGTTGTTGGGGACAGATGAGCTAGGTGAGCATGGTATCCCCATCTCCACCATATACACCAATGAGGCACTTATCTCGGGTTTTTTTTGGAAGGGTGTTACACATTTGGTTTTGCCCATGTAGATAAGGGCAGAGGTTACGTCACAACTACTGAATGCGTGTATGAACATGATTGTGCCTGCAGGATAATCACAATATCCGCTTGTGAATGATGTACTTGAATAGTGCACGTTCTCTATAATAAAATATCTAAAAGTCCGGTTCCTTATAACATTTATGAAAATAAATCGTTTAATGAGGTAAAAACCAAGACGGTGTACTTTGAGATATAATATACATGCTTTCACGGTGATTTCAAACAATAAACTGAACTGAAAGAGGCAAGAGGCATCTGTTCTGTATGATTTGGTTGTGTTGGAATAAGGGAGGGGACAAAAGAGAAGACGAAAAAAATAACAAAAGAAATACCTGCTGACCTTGGGTTGGGTCGAGTTCCTAGCGGTGAGAGATAATACTAAAGCGTTATTACAATTTTCGTTACGATGAAAGTTGTTCAGTTTATGAAGCGTTTGTTCAATGAAAGTAATTTTGCCGGTATTCAACTTGAAACATGAAGAAAACATAAAATTTTCACTTTTTTGAAAAAAAAAACCAAATATTTAAAGAACCATTTCTCTGTAACTATTTGAATTAAAAAAATGGGATAAGTCTCATTTTATAGCAAATATAAAGGTGATATTAACAATTTTAAGGTGTTATGGGCCAAAATCCGAAAAAAGTGCGACAAAATCGCAGTTTTTCGACCACCATTTTGTTAGCACAGTTTTCCGAGGGTTGCAAATGAGGATTTCTATTGATTTTTTGTGTACATTTTACCTGGGCTATTAGTAAGAAAAATAAATAATCTTATCCTATGCTTTAACTGCTTTACAACGATTTGATATATTTTTATCGTAACTATAATCATAAAAGCAGAATTTCCAGTTACTTTTCAAAATCAATAAACATTACTAGACCGTAACATAATTAGATGAAAGATAAACAATTATCTACCCTTAGTTATTTTTACCTTTTCTCAAAAAAAATTGTATTTTTGCAATTTATATATACCTACTCTCTTTGTTTCCTTGCTTAGCTGAATCCATCAATAACGAATATTTTGTTCTTGTTTGCATTTTATAGACAACTATTTCCCTTTTTAACAAACACTAATAGTATAATGGTACATTGTTAACTTGGCTCGAAACGCCCAACATAATGAATATATAAACAATAACTCTGTGAGTGCCTAAAGGTCCGCATCCGATGGAGTTAACAAACTGAATACCGTAAAGAACTGACCGACCGCTACAAGAACTCGATATCAAAAATACGGAAAACGCATATCGCAATAAAAAAATATTACAGTTAATTCATTTTTACTTTCCAGCTACATATTTTTACAAGGTGTCCCATATCTAGATATTTAGTTTATCATTAGCGCTTTAAATGTACAGAGAGTTAAAAAAAAACCAACCAGAGAGGTTCATGCTGTTGGGATTTCCTAACCAAAAACTTTTGACAAGTAACATTTACGATTATATCAAAAAGTATAAGATATAGAGCAAATCTGAAAACGTTTATGGATTCAGCGTTCAATTTAACTTTGAAATGGCTATTTTTAAAACCGGAAGTCTCTTCCGGTACAGGTTTGTAAAACCGGTCTTGAAACCGGAAGTTGTAGTAATGGATATGGCCTATGCACACATTCAAGATGTACCGAATTTATAGCCGTTTACCGTTTGTCGCTATCTGTTATACTTCCTGAGAAATAAATGCGGGCAGACGAACGGACAGATGTACAGAGCCGTATCAGAAGTGGTTTTTTTTCCTTAATAGAAAAACTGCCTAAAACTGGAAGTAGATAAGCTATGACACTTCTGGCGCAGTCCTTAAGGCAAATATCAAGCGAAATCGCTAAAGTCCATTCTGGTAATTTTTGTCCACTATCAAGGTTCCGATCCCCGCTAGACGAGTCTCAGTCGGCTGTCGATCCGGTTCCGATCACAATCTGTTCCGAGACCTGTTAAAAGATGTTCGAGACCTGTTAAAAGCTGTTTGAGACTCGTCTAGGGCGGATCGGAAACGAATCGACAGCGGGAATCGGAACCTTGATCGTGGAAAAAAATTACCAGAATGGACTTTAGCGATTTCCCATGTTATTTTCCATAAGGCGTGCGCCAGAACTGTCATAGCTTATCTACTGAATCATATCCACGTGAAATTCGTCAGATATTCTGTTAATTTTGGTTTAATGAAAACAGAAGATCTAAACTAAACTCAAAACAGTCGATAACAATCAAAAAAACTAGATTTTTAGTTAAAACAAAACAGCTGAGACATATGATTATCTGACATATCTATATTTATACATAAAAAAACTTATATAAGAATTAAATTTTATAGATGTACTAATTTCGGCATATTCTTAGGTATTAAAAATAATCATGTGCCGCCTATGTGAGAATCATAATCGTCTATTATAAAGAAAAACCTGTAGTATCACAGATGGATCTGTTTCTGAATTTTTTATGCGCTTAAAACATTCTCATTGACTATTTAAAAAGCCACTTAGCATTTTAATTGACTCTTAGCGGCAATTAATTTCTACTACTTGTCTTTCTAATTTATTTAAACATTGAGAATTTTTAGAGTGACTCTTTTAAATTTATTTGATACCTTTCGGCTTGGTATATTATTTTGTTTTAATGCGGTTATTGTTTTCTTTGATCAATTATTTCTCTGAACGAACTACCCAGTCGTGTGTGCTCAATTTAGAGTTCACGCGTTTCGTGATAAGATTATAGCTACAATAATAATCGAAACACATGAAATATTCGGTTTGTTTTTACACACGTAAACCTGTAATTTTTCAAAGATCCTCGTGATTCATAATGAGAATGAAGAAATCTGCAGAATAATATTACTGTTATTATTTTTTTTTGTACGTGTTTTAAACCCATCAATTATATTATAAAATTAGTACAAAATCGTTGTTTACTTTTAATTATCAATAAAAAAATACACCTATTAACTCTGAGAGCTAAACTGTTGGACAGTCATATCAGGAATACAGTGTTGACAAACCAACCATAACAGGCAAACCTATAGAAACAGCATTACACCAACTCGTAGAGAAAGTAGAAATTGCACTAAGGAACAAAGAGGTCTTGTTGGCTGCATTCGTCGATATCGAGAAGACCATTCAATAACACATCAATAAACTCAATATTAAGAGCATCGAGAGGAAACGGCATCGATGAGATCTGCTACAGATGGATAGACTGCATGCTAAGAGAAAGACTAATCTAATCTTCTCTAGTGGGAGAAATATTGGCAACCAAGGTCACCCGGGACTATCCGCAAGGGCATATATTGTCCACACTAGAAAGAAATGGACAAAAAAAAATTCTAGGGTACGTAAATTGCATAATCATCATGGTCCAGGGAAAATTCAACACCACCTTTATGGAATGAATTCAAATGGCCCTAATCTGATGAGTGAATGGATAGATGAAGAGGACCTAAACCATAGTACCTTTTACCAGACGAAAGAATTTAGAGAGACTTCTTGATGTAACCAATTACTACAACAGTAATAGGACACAATTACGGAACACACTCTCTGACAATTGACAAGAGGAAAGGGAAGAGGTTGGTGGTTGTACCTTCACCCTCTCTGTTCGTTTTTGTACTCTCCAATATAATGTACTTTTTAATAAAATAAATTTTCATGAACGAACACGTTGTGGTTATTTTATGGAAAAATATTAACAAGACTATGCCCACAACTTGCAAGGGTAAATAAAAATGCGGAAGCGACGCTAATAGAAGCACATGAACTAACATGGGGGTTAAGTCCCAATATGGTGTATTGAAACCCATGATCACCTACGCATTTTTGGTATGGTAGACAAATATAATCCAAAAAACAGTTGCGACTGAGTTGAGCAAAGTACAAACCTGCCTCAGTATAATCTCTGGCTTTCCCAGTAGGGTATTTGTATACTGGGTAGTTAGAAATTGTTTTTAATAGCTCTATGAGGGATGTTGTCATAGAAGTGCACTTTGAGGACTGTAGGGGGATTAAATTTAGATTTATTTTTGTCCAGGATCTATAAATCATTGTAACCAATAATTTTTGTGAATATTAATAAAAAAATACAATAACATAGAAAACATTTATAATATAAGAAAACATAGTTTGTTATACAAGTTACAATTACCTTAGAAAAAAGGCGTACATATTTAAATAACTAGTAGTAATAAAAAATTTCTATATTTTTTATGTACAATTCAATATTAAAACATTAAAAATATCGATATTACTTACTAAAACAATCGTTTGCACTTTTACTACTTTTTTTTCATTTTTTTTTTACTTTACTTTATTAATGTTATGAACCACAAGACTCTAAGGTAGAACCTAACGAAAGGGACGATTCCACCCAAAAATTAGGCTTTTCCAACATATCCTTCCATAAAGATAACTCTCGTCCTGATGCGTCCATCCAGTCCACTGGTTTTCCATGATGTTTACAATACAGTAATGAATACATGGATACAAACTAAAGGAAAATGTACAAAATTGTACAAAAGAGATGGAGAAGAACATTTTTCAGGTTCTACACTTTTAGTAGTCCATTCGGATATCTGTAAATATTTAATATTCATTTTTAAGTCTTGTAGCAAAGTTTAGATTTTGTTTAGGCAACGTGACATGATAATTCTCAACGCAAAATTCTTCCACGACAATTCTTTCCCACGACAATCCTTTCCAAGACAGTCAAGTCCTTTTGTTTTGTAGAGAATAATTGTCGCTGGGAAAAATTGTCCGGATAAGGATTGTGGCTGGGAAGAATTGTGATAGGGAAGGATTGTCGCTGGAAAAAATTGTCATGGGGAAGAATTGTCCATAGAAGGAATGTCGCTGGAAAAATTGTCATTGGGAAAAATTGTCTAGAAAAGACTGTCCAGAGGATTATTGTTGGGAAAATTGTCATGCGGGTAAACAGATTAGCTTGCCCCGTTTACTCTATGCGGCCGTAGCGCCTCTATATACATAGTCCAAGCTTCTACGAATAAAAGCCTTCTTCCTGTCCACTCTCACTAACCGGTTCGTCTAGTGCAGGAGTGTTGAAGATATATATGACTTGCTAGAATTAACTAGTAGCTGCGATACCTACCGGATGGTGACCCACTTTGATCTGGCCTAGTCGTTAAGGTGACCCACCATCATTCATGAGTTAAAACCCCGCAGTACGTTAGTTCGAGAAGGAATCAGAGTGATAACTGAAACTTCCTCAGATGAGCCGTGACACATCCAGGTTGGCTTCGGCCTAAAATGTAAAGCAGTAGTAAACGGCCATCGGAATTTACATGGCGTGTGCATCCAGACCTGGTGATGTACACGAATAAACCGGTTAGTGATCAATCTCGAACCGCGACCAGTCCAAGTTTGGCTACGGTCTAAGATAATCTGGTACCTCGGGGGTAGAAGTGACCATCGTCGCTGGCTTGCGATTCTTCTATCATTAATTGGACCCGATGGGACACTGGTTCGTCTAGTACATGTATGGTTAGAAATTTTTAAGATATTCAGGCTAACATTATCAACAGCAGCCATAGAAGCTCTCCTGAAACATCCCCAGATTGACATAACAATTATGGGGGAGGCAATAATGGTACCTTCAAGGCTAGAAAATATGAGCAATAGTTCGGATCACAACAGAATTTTTAAATTCCATGGGATACAAACAGACAGACAGACAGACCTGTAAAATTTAGTAACAAACTTTTTTAAACTTCGTCGAATTAATAAAATGTGTATCTGGGGACATTTAAATTAGTTTTACGATTGTTGGTAGCATTGAAAATAAAAAAAAAACAAAAAAGATTTATTTTCCTAAATTTTTGACAATAGTGAGATTAAGTGTGAACATGGACCCTCACGGATATCGAGAAGACGGGGGAAAATATGAGGAGGGATATCTCCATTACTATTGGTCCAAATTGAACGGGGCAAATGGCGCCGTATATGAAATGTGACTTATAATAGCAATTTACTCTTACTGGCGGTCTGGACTCCAATTAACGCGCCACTTAGTACCTTACGGATATGACCAATCACCAATCGATTCTACGTTGACGAGTAAACAGTGGGAAGTAACACTATTGAAATTAAACCAAAGGACTACACAACCCAAACGTGATAAAAATTTTACTCCTGATGACATAATGACCAGTGGCGACTCGGAAAGTGCCCACCAAACAAATCTATTCCATTTCATATTTATTAAACTTTTATAGTATAGAATACATTAATTTTTGACAAATCTGTCTAGAAATGTATTAAATGTAGTAAATATATTGAGATTTTTAGATATTATCATTATCACTAGGAAAAGCTCACTATCCATCATTAAAATCTTCAAAGTGAACAAAATACTTCACATCGTTTCAAAAATAACAAAAATGTTTATTTAGAACATTTAATATCTTAACATAATTTCAGTTTAAGCAAATCTAATTTCTATTTTCTTTTTTTTTTCAGACCAAATATATGTCGATCTAGGACGAGGTCATATTGCTGTCCAGGATGGCAAAAACATAATTTATTAGGATTTTGTATTATTCGTAAGTACAAGTATATTTTGTTTTTTTATAATACTATCTCATATATTTTTTTAAACTACTAATTATTGTTACATATATAATTTTTCAGCAATTTGTTCGAGACATTGTGGTGGCGGACAGTGTATCTCTCCAAACGTGTGTCTTTGCGATGGGGGACAAAGGTCGTCTACGTGCGGTCCTGGAAATAAACAAGTACAAGGTATTCCTGAGTTCACTAATAATTTAATTATTTCTTACTAGGTTAGGCATATTAGAGTTCTCAGAGGAAAGTTTTGCAATAGTTTTGATTTTTTCATCATCTATATTTTTTGGATCACTAAACAAAAATTTTAAGTTTGCAGGCAAAAATTTTACCCGGAACTTTGTTTTTTGGGAACTTTTTGACCAAATTTTGGTACTTTTTTCCTGGTCCCAGTATACCTTACATGAATAATGAATAAGTAACTAAAAAATGAATACAGGAGATGTTATTTAATGGATTTATTAATAAACGAAGTGAGTAGTAATCTGCACATATTTACTGTTGAAGATACTACTGTACATACCTTCTTTTTTCAAAGAACTATCACATCCTCTTCAGTCTGTTCATCTATACTTCCAATTTTTTTAGCTGGTGGGGGTCTATAATGAATAGAAGATATGGGTTAGTTTGTACATTAATTTTAAGTATGTCAGACTGTCGTCTTTGGGGAAAAAATGTTACATGCCTTCGTCCTCTTTGTTCACACTTTCTTCGATGGTCTTACCAATCGACGAGAAGGTGAAGCCCCGTTCGTCCTGCAATTCGACGTCGAATGGTCCGTCATCAAGAGTGTTTGTGAGATCTGTCTCGATTGTCACTTTATTGTCTTGACCCCTCACAGTTAATGCACAGATTGGTGCATTCGATGACTGCTTTTTTGCAGCTACATGCTTTTGCGCAGGTCTTGACGCATCTGCATGATACCAGACACAGCAGTTCGGGAGGAGCCGGGACTTCCAGAGAAGTGATTGGTTCCAGGCAATTTGTAGCTCGATTCTAACCCCAATCAATAAGAAGAAAATAAACTTTAAATTAAATCAAACCCATCAATACATTACATTATATAATTTATACAATATAAATAAGCTTATCGCGCAATTTACCTACAGGCATGTTTTCTGAGATTTGCTTGCGTCAATTATTATTTATTTACACAGGTATTATATTATATAAATTGTATAATGTAATAAATTGTTACAATAGATAAGTAGCGCAGCAAGGGCGATTTCCGCGAAAATAGTGAATTTCACTAGATATGGAAATATGGCCCTTTTTTAGAGAGCTCTAGCGACGAAACGGTTAGTCTTACAAAAAAACGTTATGTAAGAGAAATGTAGGAAATTTTGTCTACTTTAATTATGTATTAAATGGGCTAATCAAAAAAATGCTTCCTTCCTGAGATATAGGTCAAAAACTTAAAAAAGTGCCAAAATTTATTCAAAAAGTGCCCAAAGTTCCGGGCCAAATTTTTGCCGGCAAACTTCAAATTCATGTTCAGAAAAATATGGAGGGAGAGAAAATCAATTCCTTTTTGTATATTTTTAATCAACGTTTTTTTATTTAGGTGTGGATGGAAAATCCTGTAGGGCAATTTGTATGAACGGTGGATCCTGCGTAGACGGAAAATGTGTTTGTCCTTCAGGATATAGTGGAGAATTTTGCACTGACCGTAAGAATATAATTAGCTACTTTTTTTATTTTTCTACGCACGCATTATTTTTTTAATAGCAATTTGTGAAGAAACCTGTAAAAATGGCGGCCGATGTATAGGTCCAGATAGATGCGCCTGTTTCTATGGATTTTCTGGAAATCATTGCGAAATTGGTAAATATTTTCTTAAATAAAATATACTACTAAAATATATCTGAAATTATTTTCTTTAGATTTTAGAACAGGACCATGTTACACCGGATACAGAGGGAATCTCTGCGTTAACCAATTAGAAGGCGTCGTATGTACAAAAACCCTTTGTTGTGCCACTGTAGGAAAAGCGTGGGGACACCCGTGTCAACATTGTCCATCTAGGTTAGACTGCGAAACTGGATTTTTAAAAAATCTTAAAACCGGAGAATGCGTTGGTAAGTATCAAAGTATTAATTTCCGTTTCTTTTGCAAGAAATTTTTACACACTATAGTAAAAGCCAGATTTAGAATGAAGTATAGGCAGCATAACCCAATGCATTTTAAATGGAAGAATGCTCGCAGCTTGGTGTGCTCAACCTTCCGTTTTCTAACGTTTCCGACTACCAGATATCGGCGGCAACCCTGCACTCCATAAGGCCCACACTGCATTCTAAATCTGGTTTTCGCTATGGAAGAAGTTAATAAAAACTGGATTAATGAAAAACCGTTTCTCTTAAGGATAAGAAATCCAAACCATTTTTATTTTACAGACATCAATGAATGCGAGGCGATACCACATCTTTGTCAAGGAGGTACTTGTCTTAATTCTGTGGGTTCTTTCACTTGCGAATGTCCTATTGGACAATCAAGAAATCCTGCTACAAATCGATGTGAAGACAAAAACGAATGCGAAGAAGAAGACGTCTGTCAAGATGGCAGATGTGTCAATACGAATGGTGGATTTATTTGTCTCTGTAATCCAGGATTTATACAAAGTCAAGACAAAACATATTGTATTGGTAAGAGCTTTAAAAGTACCTAATAATTCTAGAAGTTTCCTATTTGTTACATATTTTAGTTAGAATAGGATCTTTTATTTCTATTTTTAGTGATATATAACAGTAAATAGCTTATTCTTTTTCAAGATGGCCGACAAGGATTATGCTACACCGACAGATCTCCCAAAGGATACTGCAGTAACAGCTTACAGATGCGTTTATCAAAGAAAGACTGTTGTTGTGGTGTTAACATGGGACAAGGATGGGCAATGTACAGTGGAGAGGAATGTGTTGCTTGCCCGGAATATGGAGAAGGTAAATATATAATTATATGGATTTACTTGTTGAAGTGCTGATTCTCCCACATTCATCAAGTTACAGATGCATATTCGTTTTTATCATTTTTATGTTTCCTTAGAACGGATCACACCTTGATCTTTACCATAAGTGTCTCCTTTTCTTCCTATCCTTTGTTTTATTTTACCTACCACTTTAAGTACCACCATTTTAATATTTTAAATTTAATTTTAACCTAAATTTCCACTGTTAAACAAAAAAAAGAAGTATTATAAAATGGTTTTGTCCGTCCGTTTGTTAGCCTAATTCAACATGTTTTCGGTACTAATAAACAATTTCAAACACGTACATTTCTAAGAACGTAATTTGACAATAACAGTGGAAAATGACAACCATATTTTTTCAAACCAGTAACTCATCATAATCATAATTTATCAAAATAGTACAATTCTAATAACATGATATTCCACCAAACGGAAGTCCGTATAAGCTAGGGATGTTCGATATAAATCGATTATTCAGAAGATCGATCTTTTTATCTGCGATTCTCGATTATTTAAATCGATTTTTCCATAAGCGATTAATCAGTGTATCGATTATTTTATTACAAAATTGCTCAACAAAAATAGGATGTTCACAAATTAAATTCTTAAGTCCAAAATGTTATTCATAATCACAAATTAGGTAGTAAAGCTCAAAATCCTGTACCACAAAAAATAATATAATCTTTAATAGAAATAGAGGGAGAAGCATCAATTACAAATGGGCGGCGACTAGTTTCGGCATTGTGCCATCATCAGGCCTATAATATAGAGTGTAAGAAAACGAGGAAGATACTTTAATAAAACTTACTGTTTTGTAGTAGTGAGAGCAGTTGCTCTACTAATAATAATGTCATAAAAAATATAATATTAATAATTTTGGTTTTCTAATAAATGGGTGAGTAAATAGCCCTTACAGTTCACTTAAATAATTTGATTTATTTTGTGGTAACATAATAATTCCTTACACTCTGTATTAAGGTGGTCCTTCGAAAATTTAGGCAGCGTTAACACGCTGTCTGCCGTAGTAAATTATTCCAAACTCACCTAACCTAATTTTAAATGAAAATTCCTAATTTTGATCTGGACTGGGAAATTATTTAGTCAGAAAGAAGTGAGATTGGCAAATTTGGTAATTTGGAGTTGCAGACTAACTCGAAAATATTATTTTGATCATTTCTGTGTAATTATTTGTATACGGTACTTGATAAGTCTTAAAGTGATATTTCACATTTTGCAGTGGTTAATATCTATAAATTTTTCAATTCTCTATTGTTTTGTATAACAAAACTAGTCACCAGTCAGAAATAATAATCATGTGAAAAGCAGACTAAAAATTAATTGAAATTTGAAAACTGGAGGTTCTAAATTATTACAAATATGACGTGAAATGTACGTCAATGTGATGTTACCAAGACGATAATGGATGATATATAATAAACGTCAGCTGCTGAATTCACTTGGCTGTGACTTTTTCACGTGATTGAGACGTAATGAATACGTCACTTGCTGACGTCAGCCTGAGGATTTAATGTCGTGTAAACGACGTATTTGTAACGTCATCTGGTTAGCTGGGGTAATAGTTACTTGCTTTTGATGATAGCAGTTTTTAAAATAAAATTTGAATTTCGCGCACTTTTGCTCTTTAGAATGAAATACGGTTTTGCCAGTTAACAGTTTGAAACTATACAATTATACAAACTTACGTTTAGGTAAAAATAACATTATTGTGTTTATACTGTTTTGTTAAATTACGCTTATGATGGGTTACTAGTTTGCAATTTTATGAGTCTGACAAAAAAACATTATTGTGTCATAATTAATGATAAATGTGTCCTTTTGAAAAATCAAGTGTTTATGTTTTTACTGTTTCGCCAGTAAATTAGTGTTTAAATACAGTTTGAAAATGTAACTTTGGCATATTTCGTATTGATCCGCAAGAGACAAACGGACAACGTCAATGGACTCAGCAAGGTCTAAATAGGCCAAAATCAAAATAAAATTTGGCTTTCGTCTCTAGAGTCACGTGACCTGTGACATAACACCCATATCTCAAAAAACGGTATGAGATAGACAAATGAACAACAGCGATATATTTAGAAGTCCTATATACTTTATAATAATTTTTCCTCGTTTAAATATTAAAAAAGCTTAATATATTGTGGTACATGATTGAAAATAGCAAAACTCTAAAATACCGAAGTACTAAAACACCAAAACTAAAAAGTACCAAACCATCAAAGACGCAAAGCATGAAAAGTCTATTTTTTTATGACAATTATAACTAAAAGTCGTTTATTAACTGTCTTATCTTATATTCAACGATATTATACAGGGCGTTGATATCACTTAAGTCTGCTGAATAATTTATGCCACAGAAGTCAGAGGCGCCTGTCTGCAGGTTCCCACTCCGCTGTTGCCATATCGTTCCCTTGAGTGAAACGTGATTCGCTTAAAATATTTATTTTATTAAAACAAGTCTTGACTATCTAAATCTAGCCTGTATTTAAAAAAAGTTTAAAGTCTATGTGGGATTCGAACATCGGGCCCAATGCACCTCTAGAGAGCACTATGTCACGCTGCTACTAGAGCTCATGCTTAAATATGATCAAACTTATTATTTAAGCGAATCACGTTTCACTCAAGACGCCTCTCAGAAGTCTGTCCAATAATTCGAACTTCAATTTATATAATTTTCTTGGACTTTTTCCACATCTAAAACCAAATTTCTTCCCACTATTATTAATTAATTTTTACTGATATTGGAACAACAATGTTAAATAACCTCGTAGGACATAAACGATCATTTTTTTAATTGTCCCAATTTTTTTTCTATAATATTATTTCCTTTTAGATGAACACCGAAAATTATGTGAAGTGCCTACTCACCCTATCCCAACACACCCAGGTGGCCACTTTGACTTAACACCAGGAAACATCCCTGGAGGTAACCAAGTGGGTCAAATCAGCGTTAATGAATGCATATTGAGACCAGATATTTGCGGACAAGGGAAATGTTTAGATACAGTTCAAGGTTATGAGTGTCTATGTGATGCTGGATATAGACTAAATAGCAATTATGTTTGTGAAGGTTAGATTATTAAATGATAAGATAAGCCTGGGTATTTATATATTTATTTATTTTAGATATTGATGAATGTAGAGAAGGTAAATGTATAAATGGTCGTTGTACCAATCTCCCAGGAAGCTTCTCTTGCCTTTGTCCACCAGGTTTTGATGTCTCACCAGATGGTACTATGTGTACGGATCATGATGAATGTTCTGAAATAGGAATGTGTAGTAATGGTATTTGTATCAACATGGATGGAAGCTTTAAATGTCAATGTAAACCCGGTTTTAAATTATCTCCTACGGGATATGCTTGTACAGGTAAAAACAAGAAATACAAATACATCTTCTAGGTTCACAGCATAATTATTACTTATAGATGTTGATGAATGTTACGAAAACCCAAGAATATGCTTAAATGGAAGATGTCAAAATACGGCAGGATCTTACACTTGTGCGTGCCTTCCAGGTTTTGTCGAATCTGGTGACAGGACTTTTTGTAGCGACTTAGATGAATGTTCCTCAACAGGTAAAAACAGACTTTTTATTTATAAAATTTTTACTTGATATTTATTTCAGGTATGTGCGATCACGGAAAATGTATAAACATGGAAGGTTCCTTTAGATGCGTCTGTGATTCTGGTTACCGGTTAGGTCCAGACGGAAAACATTGTATCGATATAGATGAATGTATTAATAATCCTTGTCAATTTGGAACCTGTTACAATACTCCTGGTAGTTTCAGATGTGAATGTCATCCTGGATTTAGTCTTGGTAAGTGAAATTATTGTTTAAATCATCTTTTATATACTTATTTTGTGATTTTTTAATGTTTTAATTACACCAGAACTATTTTATTTATTTCAGGAACCGATGGTAGATCATGTTTGGATACAAGAAGAGATCTTTGTTATCAAGAATACCGCGATGGACTATGCCTTAATCCATCTACGACAGCTGTTACAAAATCGAGTTGTTGTTGCTGTACTATCATTTCTGGAAAACCAATGGGCTGGGGAACAGCTTGTCAACCCTGCCCTATGCCTGGAAGTACAGATTTTGATTTGTTATGTCCACATGGTCCAGGTAAATACATTAAATAAACTATGCTTTTATTTTCTATTTGATCTGTTTTTATAGGTTCTACTTTCGATGGAAACGATATTAATGAATGTGCCCAAAATCCAAATATTTGCCTAAATGGTGCCTGCGAAAATATGATTGGTACTTATAGGTGTATATGTAATCCTGGTTTTGAGGTAGATGAGACTGGAAAAATTTGCACGGATATTAATGAATGCGAGGTTGAAGAATTGGTAAGTGAAACATTTTGAATTATTTAAAAAAAATATTATTTTAAAATGGCTATGTGTTGAAAGAACTTCAACAAGTAGGTCTGGTCCTGCCTTATTGTGGGTTCGTTGCTTCCACTACCATATAGGAACAATATGTATTTACCACCGAGTTAGTTCCTTTTTTGAAACACTATAAACATTCCATATTTTTCCTTTTCGCGGTCAAATCGTGTCCACTCCTAGTTTCTTTTCCTGTGTTGCACAGTGTAAGATAGTTGATAGTGTAAAAAGTTAGTAAGTTAATGTACTAATCCATGAATCTGTAAGTACAGTTACTTGGTTGTCATAAGGCACAATTATAAATGTACCATATCTAGCCTGACTTATTCTTCGCATCAAAATCCAAGACAAAAAAAAAACCTATGAACTAGCTTCCTACAAATCAGCTTCCTAGAAATACTTCAAACTAGTGGATTTCTCAGTATCGAAAATTTAGCAAGATTGATTAAAAAATCATTTTAATCATCTAATGTTAAAATAATTGATATAAAAATTAGCACCTAAAATACAATAGTCATCCAGTGTCTGCCTCAAGGAATGTACAAATCAATCTAAACGAGACTCAGATCTGGAAAATAAAATGGCGAATAAAAGTAAACGATTCCAAGTCAATTTATGTCACTTTCACTCTACGAAAGGAAATATGCCCTCATGTCAAAATTAACGAAGTCAAACTTCCACAAGCGAGCACCGCCAAATATCTAGGACTTTACCTGGATCGCAGATTAACATTGCAGAAACAGATTCATAGGCAGAAAATCCCAACTCTCAACTGAAAATAAAGTATTATTGTACAAAAGCATCCTCATGCCTATATGGACTTACGGAATTCAACTTTGGGGTGCAGCAAGTAATTCCAGCATAGTTATACCGTAGAGATTCCATAGTAAGTTGATGCGCATAATTATCAATGTCTCTAAATTTGTGTATTTCTATAGAGTACTCTTATTTCGGCGGTTTATCAAAAGGAGTATTTTTGGCGTTTTGACCAGCCTTTCGGCAATTTGAACATTCGGCGATTTGACCAAAGGCTTGTTTTAGCAATTTGTCCATGTTTGGCGATTTGTCCAAATAGTAGTTTAAGCTTTTTGACTACGCTAAATGTTTTGATCAGAGTACCTAGTTGGCATCTTAAGCAAAATCTATACAGCGTCGTTTTACATGATTCGGCAATTTGTGTACGTTCGGTGATTTGTCCAAAGACCATTTTTAGCGATTTGTCCATTCGGCGTTATATCCATTAGACGATTTGTTATTGACCCATTCAAACCCATTGTGATAAACAAAGGTGTAGCATAAGGAGATCCCTCTCCCGCCTTCTGTTTAACCGACGAGTCGATAACATTATACGGGAAGTGAACGAAAAGAGTATAAAACGAGCCTATAGTTATAAAATTGAAATAGGAGAACGTGCGATTTTGTTGGCCTTCGTTGTTGTTGGGAAAAACTAAACCGCTACTTTAGCTATTATTAGCCTGATAGAAGATTTAGGTAATTAGGTGATCCAAAAGCTAAGCAATTGTAATTATGGAGGGAAAAGTAACTCAGGAAATATAGGAAATTTGTACAGTCAGCAAGATTTGCATAAATAATAAAATATGGTATGTGACAAGAAAATAATAATTACGTTTAAAATTCATTAATAAAGAAATTAAGCATATACAAATTAACCATATTGGGCATAATTGTAATAAAATCAATATTCAGGAAAATCATTTATAAGAATTTAATAATTCTTTATGTTAAAGCACTTTCAAAAATGTTAAATTATATAGAAAAGATTATAACAACGTTCAAAACATAAAATACGAATTATTCAGACTAAACCAAATCCAGACAATAAAGAATATTGCTCGAACAGACAATTGCTCGAAAGAACAATTCCTCGAATGGACAATTGCCCGAAAATATTTAAACGAAAGTAAAATTAACTGAAAAAATGTATCTACTTATTTATATGTTACATTTATATTAGTATTTATTTATTAGTTGTAAAACCGAGAAAAATGTATTTTTTCGAAAACGGTCATTAAAAGTTGATGATATGCTATTCCCAATAAGATGTCATTAATGTTCGCAGGATCGTAATTATTTACCAGATTTGCAATTTGTTCCGCACAATCACTGTATTTTTTACATTTAGGATGGCTTTCCATGTCTCCTACATATTGTTCAATTTGAACTTCATGTAAGCTCTGCTTCAACTAAATAGCTTTAATAAATCTCCAAATGTTTGAATGATCCGCGGAAATCTATTGTTCACAACTTGGATGCTATCCTTCTAGGGAATTGTTTGTTTTTGGTAGTTTTATTGTACCCCGTTATAAATATTCCACAGATAATGAGAAAATAAAGGCAAATGACGTTGTCTACCTCTTTGTGGAGGACCGATTCAGGTGTCCTCAAAGAATCGACAACTGACTGGGCATCTGCAGGTAACATGTCTTGCTCCTAAAGGGTTTGCAGTAGGCATAAATGCTAAAGCAGACAATAATAAATTTGCTTCAGTTGCGTACCTTATTTTGATACCGTGTAATTGGATTCTTCTAAAGATACACTGAGTGAGATAAAAAAAAACCCACATGTCTTGAGTCAGCATATTGTTGTCTTATAGCAGTTATCATACCGCCTTCAAAATCAGTTAGTAACGTTGCTAGTGAAACTTCAAGCAAAAGTTCTTTTAATTTTGAAAGTAACCGAATATAAGTTTCTTCTGTCTTGTTAGGGTAGTTCATATACTAAATGAATGGCAGTATTTTTATCTAGTCCGTGCATTGTATTTAGTTGATAAAATAGGCGAGGAAGAGTTTTGAAAGTTTCATTGGCAAACCAGTGTTGTGACTTTGAAAGTAACAAGTTTTGTCTAATTGAAAAAATTAACAACTGATCATCGTGTGAGCCTGAATCATGTAGTAAAAATTGTTCTCCATTTTTTGTTATTTTATACTCTGCTATGAAGGGGTAAATCCGGAGCGGCTTCCTAGTTACTCCGCACATACCTTATTGTTCTTTTAATGCTGCTCAATTTTGGAAGTATAGCAGCTGTAGCTTGGCTAAGTCCAGTAGATGCAATCACCTTAATTTAAATTTTTCTCTACTTGCCTTGCATCTGCCCCACTTTTTTATTGTCCGACCCCGGCAGCGAGCTCCCCCTATAAGATTGTATTGTGTGTCGGTCCGTCTGTAGTTGACGCGATATCTTGCTTCAGGTTGACCGATTACTTTTGGAATTTTTTCTATGTGTTTGTTATAACGGGCTTTAGCGACATGTAAATTTTAGTAGGTTTACATTGAAAGGGAGATGGTCCACGCCTACAAAACAGTAAGAAAACTATGCAGAATCGGTTCGTTTTGAGTGTCAAGGGGCGTAGCTTCATCCCCTTTTGAATCAGAGTCGCCAAAAATATATCGGGCGATGCCTAAATGTATGACGATGTCGAACAAATACCCGATGGTAGCAGGTCAATTCGTTTTGCTGACACTGGAAAAACAAAATGGGGAAAAAAAACAAAAGAAAAATATCGATTACAATGTAGTCAATTTGAACACCAGGTTTGATGGAGAAATAGGAAAAAATTGAAAAAATGGAAGAAAATAGAAAAAATACGAAGAAATAGAACAAAATTGAAAAAAATAGTAAAAAAACAGGAAGAAATTAGGGAAAGTAGGAAAAAATAGAAAAATGGGATAAAATAAAGAAAAATAAGGAAAAATGCTCGTTCTCTTTTTAGGTACTCACGCACCCATGTTTGTGTATGTATAAAATTCCCTGTGGTTACAATAACTTTTACTTAGAAGAAAGTTCCAGGCTTTTACATATTAGGGAAATGAACATAAATCTTATAGGAAATTTGGAAATCAAAAATATATGAACAGACTTGGAATTTAGGACATAAAGTTCAATTAGATTTAACTATTATCGTATCTAAAGAACCAAAAAGAAGTTTGATTTTGAGATTACAAAAGAGTTCATTCATTGGTGTCCATTTCCAGTTTTGCCACGTGGTACTCTTGATCGTCAAAAAAAGTACGGGTACTCCTTTGATAAATATGGTACCTAAATTAGATTCTGGGTACAATGAAAAATATCAACTTATTTATTGATTTTTTTCAAACAAGAATTCAAAATGTCCATCGCAGGTGACTATGAAAAGAGAGAGCAGAGAAGCATGCTTCCCAAAATTTGTACTAGAAATGTTACTCTCCGGTTAGATTCTCTGTGGTGTTCACTATGAAGCGGATATAGTGTCCACGAAAATAAATTATGCGTTACGCGAGTCTCTAGCGGTTGATCTTAAAACTGAGTGAACTGAAAGTTCGCTGTCTCTCTCAAGTTACTTGACTTTTGCTCCTATTCGGCGCACACTTAGCAACCCATCATTCTTCTGAATCTTGAGCAGTTTCTTAGGCTTATAGCAAATATATATGAAAAAATGTGTTTTTTCTTTCATATGGAATGGAATTGTCTTCTTATTGGGTGGTTACCACTGAGCGGTATGTATAGTTGTTCCACCGCTGATGAGTCAGCATAATCCATATTCGAAAAAAAAAAAAAAAAAAAAAAAAAAAAAAAAAAAAAAAAAAAAAAAAAAAAAAAAAAATTGGTACATTTTCATCGATTTTGTGGTGGCAACACTGTCCATTTCATAATAAACTTCGTAAGGTAAAGAATTAGTTTCAATTTTATGGTAAGCGAATGTTGTACCTATCCTTAAAAAAGTCATAGTCCAGGTATACGCCATTTAAAAATTTTAGTAACATCGTTTGGATGTCGTTTGCTACATTAAAGTCAATAACATTTTGAAGTGTTACATTTTGTAATTCTTAAAAACAGTATCTGGTGTTTATTTAAATTTGGAGCCGTGTCCATTATGAATTGTTAGATCCATTGTACAGGTGTGCAGCGGCGGTCAATGCAGGAACACTCCAGGAAGCTTTCAATGTATATGTCCTACGGGAACCCACATGAATCCCAAGAATTTTGTATGCGAAGATATCGATGAGTGCCGAGAATTAGGACCAGAAGCATGTTTCAATGGAGAATGTGTCAACGTACACGGCTCTTACAAATGTGAATGTGATCCCGGTTCAATTTTAGATAATACTGGAAGAATTTGCATAGGTAATTCGATTGTTTTTATACAGATTATTTCTTTTGATTTTCAAATTGAAATTTTCCATTAAGATAAAAAAATGTAATTTTTCTTCAATATTATATCACTTATAACACTATACTTTATTTACAAGATAACCGTAAAGGATCATGTTGGACGACGCTCAACAGAGGACGCTGCGAAAATGACTTACCACAATTGAGCAGGCGGTCGGAATGTTGTTGTTCAGTGGGAGTAGCCTGGGGTTCCCCTTGTGAAAGATGTAATAGAAACGAATGCGACTGTCCTAAAGGATACGCCAAATCGGATGGAAAAGTGTGTACAGATATAAACGAGTGCGATCTGAATCCTGATATTTGTCGAGGCGGTGGAACTTGTGTCAATACTGATGGAAGTTTTACTTGCAGTTGTCCACCTGGATTGACGCTAGATGATACTAGTAAGAATATTAGTATTCGTATCGATTTTTTTTATAATTTTTTTTTATCTAGGAACCAAATGTTTGGATATTCGTCAAGAACAGTGTTACACGAAGTACAAGCACGGGAAATGTATAAGTCCAGTAGACGGTTTATTTCATAAAAGTCTTTGTTGTTGTTCCCAAATCGGTAAGGCTTGGGGAGATCGTTGTGAAAGTTGTCCTCGACAAGGTACAGCTGCTTTTAGCGAACTGTGTCCTAAAGGATTAGGATTTCTGGATAAAAAAGATATTAACGAATGTACTGACTTTCCGGGAATATGTCAAAATGGCAGGTGCAAAAATACAATAGGAGCATACAACTGCAAATGTAATAAGGGATATGATTATGATGATAATAAGATCAAATGTATTGGTACGTATTTTTTATATATTTAATTTGTTATTATAAATATTTTTCATTCTTTACATATTTTCTTCAATGTATAAGTTATTATTCTTTTAAATACTCTTTAACCGTTTATCTGCATTTCTGTTTTGGTCTACTCTTATTCCCTTTTTCCTTGTGTAAGATCAATTTTTATTATTCCAAAAAATGAAAAAACTCCTCTCTAGCAATGACTGGACTAATCTTCAATCGAACACCGATGTGAATTTCTTATCTTCCTTTTTTATGAATAAATATACCAGTGATGTAAAAAGAGGCATATTACAACATATAATAATTACAAAAAGTATTACAACGAACAATTTAAAGAATCCAAAAAATCATCATATGACTTTATTTTTTTCTCAATAAACAAATCCAAAGTATGTTGGCAAATTATAAATTTTGAGTGAAATAAAACAAAATCCCCCGCTGTTATTAACAACTTATCGTATGACAATTTTAACGACTTCGTGGAAATTGCTAATAACATCATTAAAGCACTTTCATGCATTTCAAATACTGATCTCCTAAATTTAAAAAAACTTCCTGCTCCCTCAAGCTCATTTTTTTTAACTCCGGTAACTTCACTTGAAGTAATAGATGAAATAAGTCTTTTAAAAAATTCTAAACGTTTGGATGCAAATGAACTAAACTCATTCATAAATATGATCTAATTGCTGAGCCTTTTGTACTACTAATTAACAACATTTTTAATACGGGTATTTTTCCGGACACATTCAAACTTTCCAAAGTTATTCCTATTTAAAAAAATTTATTCCTCAAAACAAAAAGTCGTGACTGAAAGGGTTAAAACATGAAAAGGTGATTAATATTCTAATACTTAATTTAATATTGTGATGGCTTTTAGGCTACACAGAATAACCTTAAATAATAATATATCGTAGTTCATTATTTAAACAATATAAAGGTTAAGACGTGAGGTATACGTAACGTGGTACAGCACGGTAACACCAACAGGTTGAACGCCGGTCATTGCCCATAGGTCAGGAACTGTTTATTGTTGACTTTGCATATATAGTTTGTTATCTCTTTGATAGAGTTCAGTCATTCTTGTTCTTGATTCATTCAGTCATTCTGTTTCTTGATTCATTATCGACAATTTATTATATTGTAGTAAACATGTACCAATGAATAAGTTTGTAGTTGAAAGTATCCACTGTTTATCTTCCCAACAATGAGATACTCTACATGGCTATCTTACTATCCCACATCACATGGCGATCCTAGACCATTACATTACACTGCATTACATATTATCATGAACTTTGGACTTTACAGGGATGGAAAAACCCGCCAAAAAACCATCATCCAAAACCATGTCCTGTCTTCCAATTTCATATATAGCAATATAATTTGACTAAACTAAATATGTTGTTTTATATGGTTGAACGAGTAATTTAATTTCGTGCCAGAAGGTTTTATGTACTGCATATGTTGTGAGCCTGTTGGCTTTTTCCTTTTGCATGCCCTTCTGAGAGGAACAGCCTTTGTCCTATTGATTATATATCATGGTAATATTTCTAAAGTGAATATATACAATGTATTGAATTCTAACGAAACATTCTATTTTATTTATTACTTCCTTTATGTCGAATATAATTTACTAAGACACCCCTGAATAAGGTACTGTTACACTAACAACTACAGTTTTCTTAACTTGTTAGCCAGATTGACCAAAATTAATCTGAAGATAGTCAAAATATTCCCGGACAATCCTTTACCATAACAATCCTTTCTCTCGTCAATCCTTGCCAATGACAATCCTTCCCCTCAATAATCTACTTCGAACACTGATTCCCCAAATAATCCCTCCCTAAGATAATTCACCCACAATTATTCCTTAAAGAGTTGTGACAAAAAGTGCTCGCAACTACTAAGCACGTTGAATTTAAAAAAAGTGCCTAAAAATTACTAGGATTACGCACATTTTATAGTAAAATGCTCGTAAGCAGTAAGCACCCTAAATTCACGATCACTAAGCCCTAAGAACTTTTTGAAAGTTTAAATTTTGTTTATTTTTTTAAATAAGTATATGTGTATTCGTTTGAGTCAATGCGTTGCAATGTGATTCATATTTGTTTCCTCCAACTGTCCCTCTAAGCATTTTTTTCTTCATCTCATATGTTTCTTGTGTAACTCCAAGGTTGCACTCATGGATGATGTTTTTAGTCACAGTATGATTTTGTAGGAAAATTGTAATTAGGTTGCTTTGGTTTAATTGAAATTTCCATCCTTGTTCAAGTTTCCTTCAACTCTTTTCCATTTTTAGCTATAATGGCAATAATATCTGCATAGTATATTCCATTTGATAGCTTTTATGCATTTAAAATTCTATTTTACTTAATTAACTATAGCTTTGATAATTTTCTTCAGTACCATTTTAAATATTAGTGTTAAGAAATCTCTTTACTTTCACATCCGTTTTCTTTCCCAAAATTATCGAATTATTTTATTATTTTTATCGGTCTAGATTTCCTTCAATATAAAGATTTAATGGGTTGTACTCGCGCCTTGCTGAATCATGCTTACCCAGCAAACAATTTTATCGGTATTATTCTGGCCCAGAATATGCTGGCCATATCAGGCCAGAACGACAAGACTCATGTAGCCTAAAGTGGACCAGTGAAATTAGGAGACACCGGCCATCATTAGGGCCAATATAGTCAATTATGGTGCCTTTTGAATGATGTGCCTGTAAAGGCAAAACTAAGGCAATCATTGACGGCCTAGTAGAAATACTGAATGTTGCCTATAAAGAGGGTTGGTATTAGCCCACTGCCTGTATCTGTATCTTTCCACCTAGTTTGAGTGAAAAAAAGTTCAATTTTCCTTTTAACAATTGAAACAAAATGACTATGAGATTCACAAAGCGTTATGATAAAAGAGGCAATTAAATCTATAGTTTATACCAACTTTAATAAACACATATAATAAGTAGTTCGCAGGGTATTTCAGTTCTTAATTGAATATCAGTATAAACTAAATAAAGAAACAGAGTCACAAATGTAATATTTGTGACACTTTAACAGAGTGATAGTCCTTGAGTAATGCAATAACCATCAATCTGTTAATGAGCAGGAGTACCATATTATACTTCATCTACTGTCTTTGTTGGGCTCCTTTTGTTCCTCCCCCATTATCGGTCAGATGCAGTTCTGAGCCAGATTTTTTGACCACGCCTGCAACTTCTGCTTCTGTGGCATTTCTGGACAAAGGATTTTTTCGAAGACAAACTGAAAAGAAATAAACTGGTGAAGTGCGAGTGTAACTCACGCATGAAGGTTTTATAGACTTTAATTTCTTGAAAACCATGAAACAGTGACTCATTGTTATAGTCTTCCTGGAAGATTTATGTGAAGTATTCCTAGTTTTTTAACATTGTCGTTAAAGGTGCATCTAGATCGGTGCAACAAACAGCGCAAAACGTTCACGTACATTGCAAAACATCTCGGTTTGGACGGGAGCGCGCTCACGCCTATTCGTTCGCGCGCTGAGCAAAACAGCACAAATTGTTTTCCATGCGATGTCGGTACATCAAAGGAAATTTGCTTGTTTGTGCGCGTTAGTTTGGACGTGGAATTTGAATTACACGCGCGATACGTAGTTTAGTTGGTTAAGTGTAACTAGAAATATAAGAAGGTCATAAATCAATATAAGCCGGTGACCCTCATTATTACCTATTCTTCGAAATATAGATAAGCAATAAATTTGTGTGTCCCTTAAAAGATTCCCAGGTCCGGATTAAAATAACTCATGAAATAGTTTGGCTCTCTATTATTTTTTGTCTTTTGTTGGCAGTTTTGTACCTGTAAAACAAAGCATAATGGCTAGGGTAGGTAGGCACGTCTCTGCGTAGAATCGACCGCCTGCGGATAACTTAATTGCTTGGTGATTTCTCACCTTCTTATATTTCTGGTCTTAATTTAGAAATATATTGAATTGTCAAAATATATTGAATTTTGAATTGACTAATTTTTAATATGAATACAAGGAGGGACCGTGAGGGTGTTATTTAATAAGAAGAATTAAACAGCGAGTCTGGCGAACAAAAATGGAAACATCAACGAACACTGACAAACAAAAAATTGTTGCTGCAGTTTAGACGTTATCCACGCTTACCCGAATGCTTGTTGCAAAATGTTCGCGAACGTTTTGTGCTGTTTGTTGCTCCGGTCTGGATGCACCTTAATAAACTTTTAACTCAATATTTTCGAGAGAAGCGCTACATAACCCCAAAAACTAATTATGGTTTTTTCATGTAAACGATGGTAGAATTGATTATAGATTGACTTACCTCATTTCATCACTATAATTTGACATCCTTTTTCACTTATTAATAATTAATATATGTGCCACAACACAAAAACATAAATACGTATAAATCCATAAATTTGCAATATGTCAAATTTTAAAGACCTGTCGTCTGTCGTCAGATCAGGGAGCGTCTCGAGACAGGTTTAACAATGAATATGACAGCTATGTTAATAATAAATATTATTTCTGTGAATTTTATATGTGAACGCCTTTGTTACAGAAAACCCGACAAGTATTCTATCCGACAAACTTTACGCAAAATAATATTCTATTTTTACTTTATGTTGGTCCACTGATAGCAAAATATGTTTCTCAATTGTACAATACCACTTGCAACGGGCCATCATTTGGATGATGTCGGTCGAAAGATACTTTTGATAGTATTGGCCCATTGCTGGCTAGATTATAGGTATCCGATTACAATATACCATATATTGGGCAGACATTTTGTTGCTCTAGCTTTACTGTTTCTAGCATTTAGCCGACCGATCATTCATTGGGCCAAAGGACGGCCAAAGATTCATTGTTTGCTGGGTACTTTTTCTCTATCCATCTATTACTGCTCTTATGTGTTACCAACGACTTGTAAATCACATGTAATAATTATTGCAATCTATTTCCACTTTTTATTTTATATTATTTATCATGTTTTTCATTTTATATAGATATTGATGAATGTAATCTAACAACTGAAAATGTATGTGGAAACGGCGTCTGTAAAAATATTCCTGGTGATTTTGTTTGCGAGTGCCATGATGGTTACAGAACTATGGCTCCTATGCAAATATGCATGGGTAAGTAATCTAAAAATCCATATATTATTAGTATTGGTAACAAAATTTCCTTGCAGATATTGATGAATGCGATGAAAATCCTGGACTTTGCCGTGGTGGTTTATGCATTAACACGGAAGGATCATACAAATGTGAATGTCCCATAGGTCACGAATTATCACCAGATAAAGAATCCTGTAAAGATATAGATGAATGTTCCAGATCTAGTGGTATATGCTCGAATGGTGTATGTGAAAATATGATGGGTACATACCAGTGTATTTGTAACGAAGGATATAGGCAAACCGGGCAAAAATCCCACTGCGAGGGTAAGAAAAATAAAACAAAAATATATTTTTTTAATTTATATTATTTACAGATATTGACGAATGTGACGATGAACCTTGTGATGATTTATGTGTCAACATACCTGGCAGCTTTTCTTGTGCTTGTGGGTAAGTCAGAATAAAAATAACTTGTTGATAACAATTTAATTATTTTTATTATTAGTACTGGTTATATTATTAACGCAGATGGAAAATCTTGCGCTGATATAGATGAATGTAAAGAAAATTCTAGAATATGCAACGGCGGAAGATGTACAAATACGATTGGTAGCTATATTTGTCATTGTACTGAAGGACTATACGCCGGACCGAGTGGAACTTCTTGTAAAGGTAATTTAATAAGTTTTATTAATGACACTAATAATGAGTATAATTTGGATTTCAGATATCGATGAGTGTAAGCAAAATCCAAACATCTGTGGTGCTGGTGAATGTATCAATACTTTAGGATCGTTCCACTGTAGGTGTGAAGAAGGATATTCTGTCAAACCAGAAGGAGGAGCACAATGTACTGATGAAGATGAGTGCTATTTGGGAACTTATAATTGTGATGATAATGCTGATTGTATAAATAATCCAGTAAGTATATGATTTTAAAGGACTCTGCACAGTTCTTATAGAAAAAGAGACCCAGTCGAATTAGCTGAAAATTTACTATAAGGGTAGTTTATGATGCCCTGATCAAAAATGTTTCCATGGGCACAACAAGATCTAATGGACAGTTTCTGAAATTCATTAATTACAAAAATAATAGAGTATAGTATTAATAATGAACAGTTACTCCGTATACAGGGTGATTTTTTATTGTATTAGCCAATGTTAAGATTTTTATGTATTTCTTTGAACAAAATCAATCAAATTCAAAACCCGTAGACTTGCAGGATAAGTAAATATTATTTTATGATTTTAATACCGGGAGTCCCAGATATTTCTAACCCATTTTATCTAAGAACTTAGAAACGATATGGAAGTGCCTTTTTCGTTGAACAATTTTTTATATAAAGTTTTTTTCAGTATAAATGTTTATTTAGTTAAATCTTATATAGGGTGTTTTAAAAATGGTGTTTTTTAAATGCACATGAGTTTTTTAACGAAACACCATATATATTTCTAAACCTAAACAAATTATACGTTTTCCGAAAGATGAGTAATTCGGATTTCAGATGGAATAAAGATATATAGGATATATTAACAATATTTGAATTTAAAAAACATCATTTTTTTAAAACATAAACTTGTGGGACACCCGGTATTGGGTAATACAATATACAGAGTGATTTATTAAAAGTGACGACCGACTTTATTAACAGCTACAATAAAAGTTCAAAAGAGTTCAATCAAATAATTATAACATATTTACGTTTAAATTTAATGTAATGTATTAAATAAGTAAACAGATTACACATACAGGATGATTCACCAATACAAGACAAATAGAATTTTTTCAATTTCAAGTGATTGCTCCGGCCAAACGACATAAAATCGAATAAAATGGCTATTACATGTCCCGATCTTAACTTTATGAGTTTTACTTGGTATAGCAACTGACAAGATGAAGATTCATCATATTGGCAATACTAATAATGGAAATTAAAAATGTTCCAGCTGTTGTATGAGTGCCATTCTTTCAAATGTCAACAAATCCGGAAAACTATTTATTGTAATGTTATACAAT
Source organism: Neocrepidodera transversa (assembly GCA_963243735.1). NCBI lineage: Eukaryota > Metazoa > Arthropoda > Insecta > Coleoptera > Chrysomelidae > Neocrepidodera > Neocrepidodera transversa. The sequence continues at coordinate 7,207,215 of OY725354.1, forward strand.
ATTATATCTCTATGTAGGGGTGGTTTCTACTACAAAAAATAGGCATTACAATTTAAATAACATAATAATTATAAATTTAAAAAATTTCTCGAGACTTCCACAGTTTTGTTCCTTGCACAGTTTTGTTCCTTCTATAGTTATTTGAATTTTATTTTATAAAAACTTTTTCATAAATGAAGATTCGTTTTTTTAAGTACATTTTTTAAATTTTTTTCCTTTCCTTTCATATTTTATATAATAAATATTAACTCTTTAAAATACCAAAATTTTTTAACCATTAACTCATTCAAAAAAAGCTCATACACAGCATTTCATTACATATATCCTTGCTAGTACGATTTTACTTAAAGGATGAATTAATTGATGAGTATAACAATGCCAGCGAAACTTTTCTTGCTCGAGAAGGCCAATTAAGACATACAAATGTATACATCGTGCAAGAGACGTAAGACGCATGCTTTTAATTTTCTTGAAAATCCAGAAAAAATTGTTGAGGCAGAACTTGAAGACAAAGTTACTGAACAGGCGATGAGAAATGGGCAGTTCCAGAATTATTCGACACCATTACTCATAGTATACAAGACCAAGTCGCAACAGAATTTGTGTTATGCTGTGATAATATAGCAGTTAAAATTTGCACATTGACCGATATAGCATTGTAGCATTATATAAATTACCATTTGAGAAAGACAAAACAATTTGCCAAGCGACACAGCGTGGCGTATACATAGACTTCTAAATAAATTATATGTTTTTCTCAGTTTATTACTGAACCGGAAGTCACATTACCACCGGAAGTATGTCAGGTAATTAGATTTTAATAATCTTTCTAAAAATATAACTTCAATTGTTGTAGAGCATATATTTCTTTAAAAAGCAACACCTGGAGGTAAAAGGTCAATATTGTATACCACGCTAAATCTAATGCCGTTGTCCTCTTAGCTCTGGCTCTTACCGTTTGTCCTCCGAATCTCGCTACATTTCAACAGACGGACAAAGCCAGAATATAAGACTTCGACTTTTTGTTTAGATGTCTAAAAATGGCACTACTCACTTGTAAAGATTTACATTTACCAATCTGTTACATGCTCTTAGAGTCCAAGAGAATGATTTTTAACTATGATGCCAGGGCTCCAGGAAGTTGAGTCCTTCGCCGAACGAAGATACAACTGAGCACCCCATAGCACATCCGATCGAAATCCGCCACAAAGCTCAATTTGTTGCAAAAAAATTAATTATTTCATTCTGAAAAGGACGACTCTTAATTATGATGCCAGGATTTTAGAAAGTTGACCTTTTGGCCGAAAAAAGATACAACTGAGCACCCCATATCACATCTAATCAAAATCCGCCACAAAGCTCACCGTATCGTAAAAAAATTAATTATTTCATCCTGAAGGGGACGACACCTAATCACGATACCAGGGCTTCAAGAAGTTGAGCCCTCAATCGAACGAAGATATAACCGATCACCTCACAGCACATTCAACCAAAATCCCCTACAAAGCTCACCCTGCCGCAAAAAAAATTATCATCTCATCCTGAAGGTGATGACTTTCAACCATGAAGCCAGGGTTCCAGGAAGTTGAGTACTTGGCTGAGTGCAGATACAATTAAGCAAGCCACAGCACTTCCAATCGAAATCAGCCACAAAGCCCACCCCGTCGTAAAAAAACCAACCATCCTATTTTGAAGAGGATGACCCTCAATTATGATCAAAGGTACCCAAGGAAGTTGAGTCCTCTTCCGAACAAAGATACAATTGAGCAACCCACAGCACATCCAAGCGAAATCCGCCACAAAACTCAATCCGTCGCCAAAAAACCAACAATCCCACTTTGAAGAGGATGACTAATTGATTTAGATAGAGCAATGAGCGTATATCTAACTGGTGCACACTGATCCTTGTACAATATCGATTTTAGCGAGTGCGATTTTTAGAATTCGGGCTCAGGATGCGACAAGAAATTCTGATAATGTAAACACGGACAATATTTTGTCAGACGATATAGAACAAACTGGAAGATTACAAAAAGAAGTTGGGAATACTGACTGTGATGTTCCAGTCAAATATTAACATATTATCTAAAATAGTACAGATGATTATATTTAAGGCTTTTATAAAGTGTTGTTAAAAGATTTTCTTATAACACGCGTCGAATGTATCAGAAATAAATTTGGCGATTGGTTTAGACCACACTGAGAAAAAAGTTTGTAGTGTATAATGACTGGTGACGTTATATTAGTTTTATGTTACAAAAACGTGGCTTAAAAATGGAATTTGAATGTGAGATCTGGAATTTCCGGTACCACTTTAGAGGTAAGTTTTACAAATTAATCATATGATATTCTCTGATTATGTTTGTTTTGGATAGAATATAGGTACTTTAAATGTTAAAGTCCCAATGATCCAATTTATCTGAACAAAACACAAAACGTAAAATAAGGATGTATTATATTTAAATATAAGTATTTAAAATAAAAATTCTGTTTATCCAAGACAAAACTAATTAGAGAATATTATAATATGATTAATTTTTAAAACTTACCTCTAAAGCGGTCTAGGAATTTCCCGAGCCTCAATTCTATGAGAAATACTTCAAATTCCATTTTTAACACAAAACTAATAAAAAAAAACTTGTCACTAGTCACGAATTATGGTCGTAGCTGTCTGTGCAATGCACGTTGATTTTATTATTTTGCTGTACATAACACCGACAAGTCATCATCCAGTATTAATTAAACTTATTAATTGTAATTAATATACTTTGCTTATGTTAGGTATATGTTATACTTATTATAATTAAAATAAATTCAAACAAAAAATTAAATTGCTCTAATTAAACTGTTAGCTTACGGTAGATATATTTCAGAAAGAGAGCTTCAGAAAACAAAATATTTTTGGAGTAATTCTACAAATTTGATTGGGGTTAGCGATAATTTCTGAATTAAACTAATTTAGTTGGCCTATTTTTCTCGGTGCATAGAAAAATTTATTTTAAAATTTAAATTGAAACTTCTAATATTTTAAACATTTAAATGACTTAAAAACAATTATTGTTGTATTTTTAATTTTTTTTTGCTAAATGGACAAATTTTAACTATATACTGTTGCACATCTGTCTCTCCTTTCAGGTTCGTGAAATTAATACCGCTTTAACATGGTTTTACTTCCAGTCGTTCGACAGTAACAAATTTGTTCTGTATCACTCAGTACATTGTAAAAGCTCTTAATAGGAGAAGTCAGGTAGATATTATATACACTGACTTCTCCAAAGCCTTTGACAAACAGCTAAACTTTTCACTAGTAAATCTATTTCGGTCCTATTTGATAAATCGCAACCTTTACGTGCAGTGCTTAGACCACAAATCTACATATTACAATCAAACATCCGAAGTACCTTAAGGATCAGTATTGGAGCCACTATTATTTTTACTGTTCATAAATGGCATTGTCTGGGTATCTGAATGTTCATAATCTTTTATTTGCCGATGACCTAAAATATCTACTCTTTCGGATTGCATCAAACTACAGGAGAATTTGGGCCATTTATATGAAAGACGTGTAAATAATAAGTTACGATGATCGTTTCAGTGCAAGAAGGCTACAAAAAAATGCAAATGATGCCCTCAATAGTATTTTTATCGAAACTTGATTGCATTTCGCTAACTGAAGTGTTGGACTTTCACGTTTCACGAATACTCTCAGTCTAATTATACTTTCTACTTGTCTTGACATTTTTAATTGCTCTGTTGCATCTATTAAGTGTATGTATTTGTTTGGTTGAAGTAGGATGTAATGGGTACAAACTTTTTTCTGTTTTTCTTTCTTGTAAAGTTTTTTTATTTCTTTTTAGGTTGCATATATTTTTTCTTTATATTTTTTTTATCTATGGTATGTACGCCTTACTTTATGTATTTGTCTCGTTACAATTATTGTATTATCTTATCCTTTAACTGGGAGAAATCCGGTTGAATATTATATTGGAGATAAATAAATAATAGCATAGTATACAAAAATATATAAAACAAAAATAAAAAAAAACCATGGAAAGAGAAATGTTTTTAACAAATATTAAATATTTGTTATAAATTTTAACAAAAACTGTTTTTATTATATTTAGAGGAAATTATGTTAAATGTATAAAAATAACTGTTTTAGGGTTCCTATCAATGCCGTTGTCAAGATGGTTTTACTGGAAATGGTATCAATTGTCGTGACATTAATGAATGTTTGACTAACAATGGCGGTTGTGATCTAAATGCACAATGTATTAACAACGATGGATCTTTCAGGTATATTTTTTAAATAGATTGATTTAATATATCACAAACACTTTATAAAACTATAAATTCATTTATTTTATCATTTTTTTCTCAGATGCGAATGTGACGCAGGCTTTAAAGGCGACGGATACTCCTGTACAGACATCGACGAATGCTCGAACGATCCAACTTTATGTGAAAACGGTCAATGCGTTAACTATCCCGGTTCTTTCAGATGCGAGTGCGAAATGGGCTTCATGCATCCACACGAAGGCAGCGAACAATCTTGCGTCGGTCAGTAAATAGGCCTTTAGTGATTTTCTTGGGACTAACAAAAGCTTTAGATAATTTTTTTCAAACAAATCCAAGACTGATTCTAACAATTAATTTAGTGTGAGATTGTCTTCGTAAGCGGTGTCGGTCAGTGATTTTCTTGGGATTAACTAACAAACGCTTTAGATATTTTTTTTAAATATATCCAAGACTGATTTTAACAGTACAAAGTGTAAGATGGGCTTTATATAGCTGTGCCTTTACTAATTTTTTGTGACTAAAAAATGCTTTAGATAATTTTTAATACTAATTTAAATCATTAATAATTACTAAGATTTAAAAAGAAATTTTATTCGTACTATTGTTATTTATTCTATTTTTCACCAAAAAATATATGTAGTTAAAAACATCCGAATATAATAAGAGATAAAACCCTATTTATGATTTATTCTCGTGTTCTTGTCTTACAAACACTTATATGAATTCATTTTTGTTGTTTATCCTTTTTTGTACTGTTTTAGGTTTAAAATCTACCATTTGTTCAGTGCTACATTTAATCCTTCTAAGATATTCCTAATTTTTTTATTTCAAATAATTTTTATGTTTCAGTTTGATTTGTTCTTTAAAATTATGCCCTGAAAATCATTTCGTTTTTAATGTTTTCAACTTCATTCATGTCAATATTGTCTTATAAAAAGAACGCGGGTTTAACATTGTCAATATTGACAACTGATTCTCTATTATATTTCAAAATTGTAAAAAGTTTTTCTGACTTTTTAATTACTTTGAAAGGACCTTCATATGGGGCCTTTAAAGCCGGTTTTAAGCCTCTGTGACTTTAACGAATACAAAATCTGCTTTCTCCAAATCCGGAGAAACAAAAATGCTCTTATTTCCATGTCTTTCGGCTTGAACAGGTCGAAATTTACTGAAATTTTCTTGTAACGCGATCAAAATTAATACCAACTTAAAGAGTACAGAAATATGGTTCTGAAAGAGCAAAAAAGGTAGACCAGTCTTTTAAATGGAACACCCCATATAAGTGAAGAAGTAAACTTTTTTAAATTAAGGGTTAAAGAACAAAGTTCGAAGGACCAGTTGCCGAAGCAACAAATATTATTGTAATTAATAGTTACAGTCATTCTGTCAATTATCTTTGGCGAACGAATGACAAAAGGAACGATCCTCAAAAGTCAATTGTCAATCATCATTATCAAACGATATAACTATTAACGTCAAAATAACAATATTACCAAAACAATAATCGAAAATATTTGGAAAGAAATCAAAAATGTCGTATTGACAGCAGCTCAAGTAATAAGGAAGAAGAGTACACAAAAGGAGAAAAAATAATGGTATGACCAACAGTGTGAAGAAATAAGTAAACAAAAAATACGGCAAGATTAAAGCGGATAATTACAAACCAAGAACGGGACAGAAGAAACAGGGAAAATGCAATATACAAAATGAAAAAATATGACTGGCTAAATGGAAGATTGAAAAAAAGAGAAGATGATAAGAGTAACAAAAATCCGAAACAATTCAACAAAAAAGATAAAAGCACCGACAAAGTATTCCAACAAATCAAGTGGAAGAAAAGGCGCAATAGTACGGAAATGGTAAAAATATTGTAGCACACTACTTTATGAAAATCAAGTGGAAGAAAAGGCGCAATAGTACGGAAATGGTAAAAATATTATAGCACACTACTTTATGAAGATGATCCTCCATGGAGGTAAAAAACATAGTAGCAGAACCAGGATACGAATTCACGTTAAACTGTCCCTCTGAAAAAGAAATAAAAAGAACTGCCAACGGAAAAGCCACAGAAGACAAAATAGCACCAGAGATTCTGAAGTATGGCGGTGAACAACTCCAAACATATACAACAAATATTGTAACACTGGAATAATAACACCCATCCACAAAAAAGGAGATAAGGAAATTTGTAAAAAATATGGACCAATAACCTTAAAAAATAATTTCAAATATTATAAATCACAAGCTGAAGGCATACGCAGAAAAAATAGTAGGAGATTAGTAAAATGGGATCAGACCAGGAAAATCAACAATAACTGCAATACACACCATCGAGCAGATCTTTGAAAAATTTCTGTAATACAATAATGACCTACACAATATTTGTATAGACTTAAGGAACGCATTTGACTAAGTCATAAGATCCAAGATAATAGGAGAACTAAAAACACTAGGAATCCTAAAATTCCAAGGGGAGATATCACAAGAATTAAATATGAATAAAACAGGGAGATTCATTTTCTCCAACACTGTTCAATCTAGTACTTTAAACCATTTTGAGGAAAGCAAACTTAAACGAGAAAAATATTATCGTGAACGAGACCCAGCTAATAGCTTATGCCGATGACCTCACAATTGTAGCAAAAACGAAGAAAAGTCTAATAAAATCAGTAAAGACGTTATAAACGGACAAAACAAAATATATGCGAATGGGGAAAAGTAAACAGATCAGATAATAAAAAATTACAAGTTTGAAATTGTACTTATAAGACAAACTAGGAAAAGCAATGTATAAGAGGGGATATTAAAAGGAAACCAAATTTTTGGCATACATAGAAAATTATTAAAATCCAAATCGATCGGCAAAAAAAAAGATACAAATCCATAAGGTTTTAATCAGGTCAGTCATTACTTACGCCCCAGAAACAACAACTATAAACAAAAAAGAAGACGATTTAAAAATATTAGAGACGAAAATACTGCGAACAATACTTGGACCAAACTTAACAAGAGAAAGGAGATTAAGAAGAAACATAGAAATAGAAAATGAACTAGGTGGAGGAAATATAGCCCAATCTATAAAAGCAAGAACACTGGAATGGGTGGGAAAATTATGGGAAGAGCACCTTATAAATAGTGACGACATGAGTTCCATTGAAGACGAGAGCCAAAGGAAAGCCACGAAGTCGATGGTGGGATCAAGTATCAGAAACTGGAAAACAAAATGCAGAGACAGAAGAAAATCGAAAACCATAACAGAAGAGAAGTTATCTACCTTTTCAATAGGATTTAATACAGCTCTTTTTGAGCTAGTCCTGATCCTTCGGGGTCGAACGACCATGATGATGATGATGATCCTTCTTCTTTAAATTGTCAATTACCACTACTATAATAGAAATAATACTCATTTCTTGTACAGGAACAAGTAATATTATAAATTATAAAAACTCAATAAAAGTGCTATGTCATAGCAATCCATGCATGCTTTTTTTCTACAACGTTTTATTTTGATACATTGTTTCTTTCTTTTTGACATTTGTAATTGGTGTTATTGTATTTCTGGTATCTGCCAATCATTTTTCCTACAGATATCTTACTTCTTATACAAGAACAAGTTACATTAAAACCTCCTCAACGTTTTGGTCAGAATTAGATGAACATGTCGTGAAATTCTTAAAGTAGCTGCACATTAGCTAATATCCTTATTTTTTCCTTTTTCTTTTGGTAATTCTCAATCATATCTTCCTACAGATTTCTTAACTCTTATACAAGAGCAAGTAAAGTAAAAATGATAATTTATACCAAAAAACGAATATCATTTATTTTATCCTAAATAGCAACAGTGATCATAACTTATCATTAATCATATATTAAAAATATAAGGTAATATTTAGAAGTGCTTTGTGGTAAACTAACAATAATTTAATAAACAATTAATGCTTTTTAGTAGCTTAATCACGCTTTAGTTTAACATTAAGAAGATTTTATGGAACATTTGGAAATATGAAGAAGAAGCAGTAATAAAAACTAACAAAGACATAACTAACCATCACACAGATAGAGGTATACACTTTTAAAATCAATATTACATTAATATGCCTATTATTATATTTAAAATATAATTATTTCTACAACAAAAAGGGTTTTGGCCAACCTAAATCTTAGTATTCTAGAATATAATTACAGTTGTAGAAATAATTTTGTAATGATTTTCTCATATTATAAAACCAATTTTTTTAAATCTAGATATCAACGAATGCGACATGTTCAATAACTTATGCGTCTTTGGAAAATGTGAAAACACTTTCGGCTTCTTCCGTTGTGAGTGTCACGATGGTTACAAACTCGACAGCTCTGGTGGAAACTGTACGGATATAGACGAATGCGAAAGTCCACAATCTTGTCTTTACGGAGAATGCACCAACACCGACGGAAGTTTCAAGTGTATTTGTCCATCCCATCATGATTTGATATCCGAAGGAAATGCATGTATCGGTAAGAACAGTGTCTCCTTGTTTTTTGCTGTCAGTTCAAAAACTCTTTGTCTAATTCAATTATTATTTTTTACATACTCTAAGCGTTCTATTCTACTAAAAAAACAATTAAATATGATAAATATACGTTTATTTTTAGATAGAAGGACATCAAGATGCTTCCTAACAGTCGACGGTCCTGGTAGATGTTCAGCTCCAACAGCAGATTATGTCACGAAATCGGCTTGTTGTTGTTCAGTAGGACAAGGATGGGGTCCAAATTGTGATCTATGTCCTCCTCCCGATAGTCCAGAATATCAACAATTATGTCCCGGTGGAATGGGATACAAACCCAACGATATTACGGTAAGTTTTAATTCTTCCTTTTCTTCCTTATTGCTTCCTCTGTTAATATGTCATCGATGTCTTTAACAAAGTCAATTAAACAAGTATTCTTCTAGAAGCTTTTATATTATCTTCTTGGTGTATATGGGTACGTTTTCTTTATGTAGGAAGACTGTATTTATTTCGCTGTCGGTATTTTTATAAGTGCAGTTTGTGAATCAAACTGCTTGGTCCATTTATTAAAAACCCAAGCAATGAAACAATAGAAGAAAAATACAATTCCTACAAATTTGGGTTTGTCCACTTTGCTATATACCTATTTTTGAAACTTGTTTCAACCTCGTTAATGAAGTCAAAATAATATGGGTTTACTATATGCTTCTGAGTGGTCTGCTAAACCGAAAGCTTTAAATTTAGGAACAGCCATATTGTCAATAAGATTATCTGATTCTATAATTGATAAGTTACTTAATCTATCACTTAAAACTGATGAAAATCTAAAGTTGATTCAAAGTTTAAACTAAACTTCAATAGGACAAGGAGAATGACATAGAAAGGAAAGCAACTTACATTAAACTAAGATCTACATTCTTAAAACAGGTTTTCTCAGGAAGACGAGGCTCTTCTGAATAAACAGTTGAATCTGACGAGTTTGTCTTGAATAAAGATATAAGAATTTTTCATCAGGAAGAAAAAAAAAATGTAAGGAAGACCGGGCAAAACATTATAGAAGCAAAGAAGATCAATTCATAGGGGGCAGAAGTTGGGGTAGAGGCACTTGAGCGTGGGAAAATTTCCTATCTCAATAGCATTGGAATCCACGCCCCATTTCCATCGTTTTTCGTCATTTTCGTCGTTTTTTGTCGTCTTCGCCGTTTTCGCCGTTTTCGTCAGTCTAAAAACGCTGAAAAACGACGAAAACGGCGAAATGTCGAAAACGACTAAAAACGTGAAAAAACGATGGAAATTGGCGTGGATTACAATGCTATTGAGATAGAAAATTTTCCCACGCTCAAGTGCCCCTACCCCTACTAACAGAAAAGCAAAACTGAAAAGGTGTGAACACTTCAAAGAATTGCTCAACAAAGGAGTGGCCGAAGATGAAGAATATGATCTAGTGGAAGAGCTACAAGCTATAACACAGAACCAATAGGTAGAAACGCCCACGGAAGAAGAAGTGAGAGAGACAATAATAAACATGAAAAACAATAATAGCGTATAGTGTATGTATACCAGCTGAGTTTATCAGGTAGGGAGGAGAGACATTGATTGCACAAATAGTCAAACTAGTGAGGGGCGCAGGAGAAAATGCCAAAAAGTTGAGGAGATGCTATATTATGTCATATATATATATATATATAAAAAAGTGACAATCTGACTGGAAATTATAGCGGCATTTTTTTGCTAGATGTGGCACATAAAGTACTTGCCAGAATTATACGAAGGAGACTTGATGGATCTATAAAGGAAGAAGTGGTCTAGTACCAAAGGGGTTTAAATAAAGGCAGATCCGCCATATACAGTAGAGCGTCAAAAATACGAACTAATTGGAACCACAGAGGTAGTTCGGATTTTCAAAAAGTTTGGATTTTCGAAAACAGCCAAAAAAAATGCTATTTAGACCTAGAAATATGCCGTTTAATCAATTAGAATGGTTATTCAGAACATACAGTAATATAATTACTGTATAATACAATACGTAAGGCTACTGACATTTTGTACGTACAGTACAGTATTAAGGTTTTTGTAACTGCCATTTAAAACTTTTACATTAACGTTAACATAAAGGAACAACGCAACAAAAAATGAACCAGAGCAACGCACTAGACTGTATAGTAAAAAAATATTCTAGTGCATCTTAATGTAATCGGCCTTTTCTTGAAAGTCTTATTTCTTTATATTGGCTAGAATTATTAGTCCAGTCAAATAGATAGATTATAAAGTGTGTGGACACATTCGGCCACCGTGTTATTGGTCTTATTTTTATCAGTTTAAAGTGAGTCATAAAAAAAGACAAAAACGTAATTTTTGTAGTAGCGCTGGACCGCGTTCGGATTTTTGACGTTTCGGATTTTTTACGTTCGAATAATCGACGCTCTACTGTAGATCAAATTTTTGTGCTAAAAACACACGTGGGCAAAACAACATCGTACGTGTGAGATTCTATGCGGTTCCTCGAATATTTAAAGGGCATCATCTTAGGTCCTAACGAAATCCTGGTCAGCTTTGACGTCATTTCATTATGTATAAATGTGCCACTGGAAGAAGTCAGCTACATATGAAAGATTTTTCCAGAGCACATTAACCTTTTCTGACACTCGCTCACAATAACATACTTTGAGTGGAACCAAATATTCTCTGAACAATGTGACGGAGTCGCTATGGGAATCCCACTCAGCCCAGTTGTGGCCAAATTTAAAGAAAGAGCCATCCGCACTGCTGAAAAACAACCAGGTATGTAGACACATTTGTAGTCTGTAGTCATGGAACAAAAGACCTGAAGAACTTCCTAAATCATCTGAACAGTTTTCATCCTAATGTCTAGTTCACCATGGAAATAGAAGAAAACCGACAATTCCTTTCTTTCTAGATGTATTAGTCATCGAGAGGATAATAAACTAGACCACAGATTATAAAGAAAGAAAACACACACTGATGTATACTTTCAACATTTCAGTAAACAGAGCGTTAAGGGTATGTGAACCAAGATATGTCAACGTTGAAATAAAAGACTTGACAACACTGATACAAGCAAACTAATTCAGCAAAGAAGCATCTCTCAGTATTTTTTGCCAAGCACGTTGCGAAGTCCATTTGTTGTTCTTATGTACTCGGCGATTCATGTACCTTGCATTGGGCATGGATTTTTTTATTAAAATTAAACTTTTTAACTTGTTTCTGATGTTGGTTAAAACGCTTATTTTGTCGATTTATACCTTGTTTAAATTTATTAATTTCGGTTTTCAGTTCTGCAGAAGTTGACAGTTATAATTTTTCATCATTCTTCACTAATACGAGAACTTTACTCGATGAAGATTGTGTGAATCAGAGTGAATGGATTTAGTATATTTATGGACTTGTTGTAATAGAAGTTTGGTTCAAAACATCACACATAAGCTATCGCGTGGTCGAATAAATATTTCGAAGGACCACCCTATAATTATTACTCGTTTAGGGGACGTGGGACAATAAAACGTATCATCCTGATTTCTGATAAGATTTAATCAGCAAGCTTTAAACGTTAAAGGTTAACACATAAATTTACAATAATTAAACAATGTTTATCTAATAGTAAACAACACAATTAAATTCTACTAGTAAACGACAACAATTAAATAGGTAATGTTTGATACAATACATTTAAATGAAAGTAAGAACAAGACATAAATAGTTCCGAATATAGCACAATACATTTAATAACAGCGCATATAAAAAAGATATAATTACAGAAAAAAGGGTGTCCATAAGAGGAGCTCTTCCTTGGTATATCCTGGACCGTGTCCTAAGGAATTCTAAATTGGTCTGCTAGTTTTGGCAACACCGCTCTCATGCACGATGATCCATATGATTGATTAATTATAAAATAGACTCGTGGTCTTTGCATATTTGTAATAAAATGGAAAAGATCTGTTACCTTAAATTCCACACATTAGACATTATATTTTAGGTTTAAAACCATACACAGGTAGATAACGAAGCACTATATTAATTTACATGTTAACTGTTCGACGGTTGAAGTGGAAGAGAGGGTTGTCACGGTGCTCACCTTGGCGGGAGTCGTTGTTGAGAAAAAAGAGAACTAAACAGTGGCGTATCAAAGTTTCAAAAGTTAAAGTGATTTTAACAAAGATGAAAGGACAAAAAAACTGTTGAATGTTTTCAAATCCTGTACGTTTATATCGAAGTAGATCGATTATTTCTGGTGATTAAGATTTAACAAATTTAAACGATGGGCGCCTACACGTTATGCATATAAATTGGAAATTGTTTAATCGTTTTGTTTGACTTTTTGTTTTCACATGTAAAAGAATTCTTTCCGAGGTGGTTGGACATGTTTTATTTTTATAACATCCTTATATTTTCTTAATTTCTTATCGTTTATTGTAGGTTGTCTTAGAAGACATAAACGAATGTGAAGAACATAAAAATATATGCAAAAATGGTCACTGTACTAACACCTTTGGTAGCTTCATGTGTTCCTGTAACGAAGGATATAGATTAGATCCATCAGGATTTATGTGTATAGATGTTAACGAATGTTTTGAAACTCCTAATATATGTAACGTAGGCGAATGTGTCAATGAACCTGGAAAATATTATTGTCAATGTCCTGAAGGATATATGCCTATGCCGGGAAGACGTAAGTATAAACATATATAGAAATAGATCACATTTTATTTTGTTATTTCTTTTTTTTTATTTAGGTGAATGTGTGGATATGAGAAAAGATCTATGTTTCTTGAACTACAGTCGGTGGAGGTGTTCAACTCCCATGACTCAAAATCAAACGAAGAAAGTGTGCTGTTGCTCCATGGGACAAGCTTGGGGTCAACCATGTGAACCATGTCCTCTTGCAGGCACCAGTAGGTATAAATTTCTTCTCTTACTTCATCTTTTGAGTACATGTCAAATAAAAATTTATTAATTTATTATTTAACCAGAGAGACATGTACTTGTTCTACTATCTGTTCCTTATTATTCTGTAACTATTCTATTTTATTTTATAACTATTATGTTCTTACCGGACACGGTGGCCAAGTTGGTTAAAGCATGCAGCCTTTATACTTGGTCGATGATCGTGCAGTGGGTTTTAATCATATTTAAACTAAAGTGGAAAAAATGGGATAAAATTTTGAGCAAGGGCAAAAAAGTATTTGTAACCAGGCTGGATGAGATCAGATATCTCGTGGAACTTATAGGGGTTAGTGGTACAGGAATATATTTGCTAGTAGATCACTTAAATGACTACGGGGTTCGGAGCCCTCGTTAAACTGTAGGTCTCATCAAAATTAGCCCTGGTAGCAGAAAAGAATCGTTAAAATAACTCAAGCAGGCAAGCAACTAATACATTTCATTTAAACGATTTGTTTTACTATAATGAACAAATATATACATTTATATTATTTTTAAGGTGAACATATCGGTTTATGTGGAGCCCGACCTGGTCAGATAGTAAATCCTATTACAAATGAAACTGTTGAAATTGACGAGTGTGATCTAATGCCATCTATGTGCAAACAAGGACAGTGTATCAATACACCTGGAAGCTTTGAATGCATGTGTAATAGGTAAGTCAACAAAAAATTACATATGTATTGTTTCAATTCTTCTTACATTTTTTCATCAGAGGTTACGTTTATGACGAAAACTCCCACCAGTGTATAGACGACAACGAATGTTTGCGTAACCCTTGTGAAGGTAACGCTCAGTGTATCAACCTTCCTGGTAGTTTCGAATGCAAGTGTCCAGCTGGCTACAAACATGGCGCTACTTTTATGGATTGTGTTGATATTGATGAATGCATTGAAAAACCGCATATCTGTCAAAACGGAGAATGTAAAAATCTAGAAGGAAGCTTTCAATGTATCTGTCCTACTGGATATTTGCTCACATCTACAAGGTAGAATTTATAAATAAATATTTATTTGATAGATCCTAATTATTTTGTAATTTATGTTGCGTCTGATTGCTTTTATGCATAACTTCATCAAATACTTAATTTTCTTAAGTAAATATTGATTTGAGTTAAATCAGCCAGTAAGTACATTTTATAAATACAAATCTTCAAAGCAAATTTTAAAAATATATAAGTAGACTATTATAAAATATATCTATTTTTTGTCCAGGGATACTTGTTTAGATATAGATGAATGTCAACGTCATCCCAATATCTGCAACAACGGCAGTTGCCTTAACATGGTTGGTCACTATAAATGCCATTGCAATCAAGGCTTCAAACTTAGTAATAATAATGACTGCGTGGACATCGATGAATGTCATATGATGCCGTTTTTGTGTAGAAATGGTAGATGTAGAAACACCATGGGTTCATTCTATTGTGAATGTGCCAGCGGATATGTCTTAACACATGACAAACATAATTGTAGGGACATTGATGAATGCCAAGAGGTGAGTTTTTAACAGCAAAAAGTGAAGGGAATTAAAATTAATATTTTAGAGACCTGAAGCTTGTCCACCACCAGGAAAATGTACTAATGTTATGGGATCATTCGTATGTACTTGTCCAGAAGGTTATGAACTAAGTGCAATTACAGGAGTATGTGAAGATATCGATGAATGCATAGTTAATGTTGGAATCTGCGAAAACGGTATATGTACTAATACAGATGGCGGTGCTTTTTGTACATGTCAAGAAGGATTTATCTTAGATCAGGTCAGTATAATATCACTCCCAAGGTTATTTATCTTTAACAATGGTAAAATTTTGTTTTAGCAAACGATGAAATGTATAGACGTTAGACAAGAACAATGTTACGATATATTTATCAGAGGGCAATGTCAGGAGCCGCGAGGAATGAGTATAACAGCGAAGGAATGTTGTTGTTCCAAAGGAGCAGCTTGGGGACGATATTGTGAACGATGCCCTCAAGATGGTTCTCGTAAGTACTTTAACCAACATTTTTGTGGTAATAATTAACTAGTTTCAATTTTTTTAGCCGATTTCTTAAAAATGTGCCCAGAGGGTCCAGGCAGAATGGATACTGGAAGTGATTTAAACGAATGCGAACTCATGCCTAATGTTTGTGATGGAGGCGAATGCGTAAATACTGATGGATCCTTTAGATGCGATTGTCCTTCGGGATATGTCTTAGATGGTTCTGGTAAAAAATGTATTGACGATAACGAATGTGTTTCTACGCTGAATATTTGCGGAAACGGAACATGTACTAACGTTGTGGGAGGATTTGAGTGTAGCTGTAATGATGGATTTGCGCCAGGACCTATACAGGTTAATATAAATTTTTATGTCACAATAAACTAGAAGATGTAAAATTTGAGATAAAAAAATCGTTATTAGCAGTGGAATTAGTGTGAGAATATAGTTGAAGATGGCTCTTCAAAAACGAAACGTGTTTTTAAAAAATTGGATACGCTATGTTAAGTGGAATTTGAGCTTCAATAAAAAATTAACGTGTTAATTAAATAAAACGACAATCGTCAATTTTGGTTGTCCCCAAATATCTCGGACACAAGTCCTGATATTTTAATTTTGAAAAAACGATTCAATTCGTCTTAAGGTTTAAGTTGACTCCCGGAAAAATTTAATACAAATTCAAAAATTATAAAATGAATATCAACTATATTTTGTGAATTAACTTATTTTGTTAAAATAAACATCCATAAGTTTTTAAATATTTTTAATTTACGGTTTTGGTCCAGATGAAAAAATAATATTTAAATAATTTTTGAATCTTTTATTTCTTTATATTTATATAAATCTTACTGAAATCTATTTAAAAGAATCAATCTGTATTTAATAAAAAATATACGACTCAGTTAGATTTGTTTAAAAAATAAAACAGTAATATTATTTCAAATTCCCAGGCTAGATTTATTTATGTGTGGGAATGCCCTCTAACTGAGATACAGGATCTTTTTTAATCACTTCGGACATAGATGCCACTAATTTTTAGTCAACGGACTGTTCGACGTTGCCGGTTCGTTTTTTAAAATTTGTATTGTTTAATATTGTATGTTACACACCGGGTAATTTGTTTCTAGGCCTGAGGATGGCTCATAAGCCGAAACTAGTTGCCCACTAAACATCTTTTGTTTTAATTATATTGTGGTACATGTCTTGGAGTTTTATTTCTTCTGATTAATTTAAATACCTATATTAACATAATGGCACAATAATAAAGGTGAAGAAATTTTAAAGAAGAAGAATACATTATAATGTAAAGTTTGGTGTTTTTGTTAGTTTATAGTTTGTATTATTTTTCTGTAACCATAACTATATATTGTTCTATATAATGACGTTCATTAAATTGAGGCACATTTATTTCAAAATAATTTTCAGCCTTTGGGATCTCAACTACACCCAAAAAACTCTTCTATATCATCATCACTGGATTCTAAATGGTTGTACATCTAAAAATTATATTTCTATTAATCTATCTTAAGAATCTCCTTCTTTTCTTGTGTTAAATTAAACTAGACAATTTACATTTATGCATGCGTGGGATGTTATATCCCTGCTTATGTCCTGGGATCTATCGGACGAGTTCTGAAGGTATCCAGAATGTAATAAATCTTCACTGTTTGTCTGAACTAGTTATATATGTATGAAATTTAAAGGTAGCAATGAATAACGAGAATTTTTTTTTGAGCACACCATCTAGTGAGCATTAGCGAATCTAGAAGTTATGTCAACAGTATTCTGTATGACTGAAAGTTAAATGGCACGTCTCGTAGAGCCCTCTTGCGTACAAAAAACAGTAAATTTAGGTTAACTTAAACATTAAAAATACGCATATTTTCCCCATTTAACCAACAACGTATCTATAACGGTTTACGGAATTCCAATTAGTGTTTAATTAAATTTACCTCACCCTGTATGTCTAGTCGTGGGTGACCTCTGGGGCTGAAAATCACTCTCATAGATTGGATTAACCTGAGGTATCTGTGTACCAAATATGAAGTCATCCAATATCTAGAACG
This sequence comes from Neocrepidodera transversa, assembly GCA_963243735.1. Lineage (NCBI taxonomy): Eukaryota > Metazoa > Arthropoda > Insecta > Coleoptera > Chrysomelidae > Neocrepidodera > Neocrepidodera transversa. The sequence goes on from OY725354.1 coordinate 7,225,013, forward strand.
GAAGATATTGTATTGACAGACACACAAACACACACAAAACATACACAGACAGACAGGATTGCGATATTAGAGATTGTCCAACTACTAAACCGACACCTACAGAGTCCCCACCTCAAATTTCTCTCTTCCGGTTTCCTACAGTCGTTTATCGCCGAACAGTGAACAGTGGCGTCGTCAACTTTGAACTGTTTCCTGTATTGTTTGCTTTGGCGGCAAATTTAAAATATCTGATCTTTTAAAGGTGTATATAAGCGTTAAAATGAATATATCCAACATTAAACAAAGAAGTTGATTTAAATTGATGAATACGTTTAAATATAGGAGTTATTTTAAATAGAGGATAATTATAATTTAAGTTTTTTTGCTCATTTTAGCAAATGTTTTTAAATTGTTCATCCTCCAGTTATCCTAGGAGGAGAAAATGAGGGACGATTACCTATTTTAATTTCTTCTGTCTCTTAAATTTTTTTTTCAAAAAGTGTTCTTTTTAAATCCTATTGCTGCTAATACTCTTATCCTGTGACATTGTAAAGAAATTCGGATGTCATTTTTTGTCTGATTTTTCATAAACTTAATAACTTTGGATATTATTTGTTGTGTTTGGAATACTTACCATTTTGATAATAAGAAATAACCTAGTTAGTCTATATCAATAACAACTTTAAGCACGACACTGATATCGGCCAGTTTGCCATGTACTTTGCGTTTGCCCATGCGCAACCGATTTCGGAGATCCTCGGGCCTCGTTCCCCACTTCTCTAATTTTTAACGTAGCGGTCGTTTTAGTAGTTGGACAATCTCTACTAACTTTCTGCTTCGTTATGGAAACTTAATAAAGATCTACAATAGATGAAATAATTACTTGAGAAAATTTAAATAAATAAATCAAACAAAATTAACTCTAGATGAAACAAATGGCAAAGCTAATAATCGGCGTTAATCTTTCGAAATGAATAGATGAAAGGAAGGAGGCCTCAATTTGGAATTAGACATTGTAATATATTTTTTCATTTCAAATTACCTTTAAAAGAACTGTTTTATAATATTGTGTTATTGCAGATATGCGAAGATATTAACGAATGTCATGAATTGGGCAATCAATGTGCCTTTAGATGCCATAATGTTCCAGGATCATTTAGATGTATTTGTCCCTATGGTTACGCTCTAGCTCCAGATGGTAGACACTGTACAGGTTAGTTCTAATAAAACTTTTCATTATAATCTGCATCTTCTTTCCTACCTCTAAAGATTTCCTCTACAGTATTTATATAATAATATTGGATAACGATATATATTTTTTAGATGTTGATGAATGCAGTACTCCAGCTAATAACTGTAAATTTATGTGCAAGAACTTAATCGGATCATTTATGTGTATATGTCCGGAAGGTTACAGTCAAATAGCATTGACAGATGATTGTATAGATATTAATGATTGCGAAAATCCAGATTTATGTCACAACGGTAGATGCCACAATTTACAGGGTAGCTATAGATGTGACTGTAATCAAGGTTTCGATTCTAGCCCAGATGGTAAAAGATGTCTTGGTAAGTAATTTTGTGCATCATAAAATTAATTATTAATTATTATTTTATATAATATTGCAGATAGAAGACAAGGAATGTGTTATAGACAATTGATAAATGGTAGATGTAAAGCACCTAATAACGAATTAAAACTATCTACGATGGCAGATTGTTGCTGCTCGATGGGTGAAGCTTGGGGACCTAAATGCGAGCTTTGTCCTTCAAGATATACTCCACAATATCAAGAATTATGTTTGGACAGTGGATTCTTAGTCGATGGAAAAGGTAAATCATTTTTTTATACATAGTTGGGTTTGATGTTAAAGTTTTTGTTTATATTTCAGATGTAAATGAATGTGATTCTATCCCAGACTTATGTCGTAACGGTCAATGTATAAATACCTTAGGATCTTACAGGTGTATTTGCGATAAAGGATATAGACCTGATCCTTCTGGTCTTTATTGTCTTGGTAAGTCTATTCGGCATTTAATTAAGAAAACATTATGAAAAGGAAGTCATTATTATAACTTTCACATTAATAGTTTATATTAACAAAACTATTATTATTTTTTAGATATGAATGAATGTTATACGAATACATCACATTGTCAGTACCACTGTCAGAATACAGAAGGAAGTTATACTTGTTCCTGTCCCCCTGGATTTTTATTAAATCCAGATGGTCTAACTTGCAGAGATCTAGATGAATGTGTTACCGGTGAAAATATCTGTCAACAAAACTGTATAAATACTGAAGGAAGCTATAAATGTTCTTGCGATCAAGGGTATAATCAAGTTGGAGACAACTGTCAAGGTAAGATTTTAGATTATTTTAAATAAGAATTTTTGAATAAGGAATCGATTTTTAGATATAAATGAATGCGATGAACCAGGCGTTTGTCCAAAACCAGGTAGATGTGTCAATACAATGGGCAGTTTCAAATGTATATGTCCAAGAAAATTCAAATTGGATCAAAGTGGTACTTACTGTATAGATGTAGACGAATGTGCGGACGATAGTAAATGTCAAGAAGGTTGTCAAAACTTCGTAGGAGGATACAGGTATTTAAAATTTTTATGAACTTTAGAAAAGAAACGATGGCAGTAATTTAATATGCAGAATGTGGTATAGGATTATTTATTATTTTCGTATCATTCTTCAATATTTACTCATAACTCATCTGAAATTTTTAATGCATATGATCAACTTAATAAAAAATTTGATGGATTTAATCATGCCCCAGGTAACACATGTTCGTCATATGGATGTCTGATGGATATCTGTAACAGATATTCCAGATATCCATATCTCGTATGGATATTCTATGGACATCCATAAGGTATCTGTTACAGACATCCACGAGATATCTGTTACTCATATTCATAAGATATCTACCAAATATCCATTACGGATATCATGAAACAGTTTTAACGGGTGTCCATGACATATCATTTGTAAATAAAACTAGATTTGATATTATTTAACTGATTTAGATCTTGTTATTAAAAAAATATATAATTTTTGGCTAGATTAAGATGTCTAAAAATCCTGGTGTATCTATTGATTCGATTTTGTTTAGAACTTTATGTGAGTACCACCGGTTGAGTTCAATAGAAAACCGGGCACGATGGCCAGGTTGGTTAGGGCATCAGCTCTTATACTTGGTCATTGTTCGGGTCGTGGGTTCGACTCTCATGAATCTCAAGTGGAATTAAAGTCAGGTAAGACTTTGGGCAAGTGCAAAAAGATATTTGTGCCATGAGCAGTTTTATTCACGCCGATAACCAGGCCGGATGAGATCGGATATCTCGTGGAACTAATGGAGACTGGTGGCACAATTACACACTTGCTAGTCGGTAGATCACCTGAATGACAAAGGAATCGTCCTGGGTTTAGGGTGATTGAGAGCACGATAAGCTGTAGGTCCCGTTTAGATTAGCCCTAGTAGCAGAAAATAGATGTTAAAATTAATAGCAAGCAAGCAAAAGGTCGATAGAACTTACCAGAATTCTGTAAGGTTCAGAATTGTTTGAGTCCTCGCTGAGTTTGTCACAGATCACTTAAATCATATGAGATGTCAAATGAATTATTTTGTCAGTGTCAATGCGTATTTTCTATAATCGGTGTGTTAATTAGGGTATAAGGATACTTTTCGTCAAATGGGGCCATCAAAAAAATGAAAAAAAACGCTTTTTACTTCTGATATGTTTTGTTTGGAACACAGTCCTTGACCTGCCCAACATGTGACGACAAATCTTGCGCAATCTATTAAAAATTTCAGTTAACTTCAAATCACAGATTACAAATACACCCAGTGTGATCTGTGATTACAGTTTACTATGAGCGATGTTTGCCCCATCTGAAATTTCTAATCTGAAACTCTAGTGATCTCTCAAAATTGGTCAAAATCAAGTAGGTAAAAATTTCCCAGTTCTAAGCTACACCAGGATTTTTAGACCTTTTAGGCTAGATACAAGTTAAAAAGAAATACTTTTTCCCTTGTATGATGAAAATTGAATAGATAATAATAGGAAATAATATAAGTTATCTCTAAAAGTTGTGCATATGAGAATTTAAACTCACAGGCTGTACACCAGATAGCTATTTTGTGCCCAGATACATAGAATTCAAATCTCACTTCAACGTACCGTAGTACAATATTGAATATGTGATTTATATAGATATCTGACGCCATCTATAATATAGTTATGGAACAACAGTATCACTTACTTACGTAACTAATTAACATTTAATTTTAATAATTTTGTGTTGATTTATATTGATTATGAGAAACCCGAAACAAAATTATTTCTAATTTGTGTTTGTTTTTTCACTATCACTAAAGAATATTCTATAGACTTCCAATATATCCAATGATAAATGTCTATTTACTATCTGTTGATGGATATCTTATGGATTCTATGTACGAGGAAATCCCTACCTGAAATGGACTTGTAAACAGATATCCGTAGGATAATGTGTGCTATCTGGGGTGTAAAAACTTTTATCTTTGACAGATAAGACGAGTTTTATTTCTGCATTTCCGTATCTTCAGTGATTGTTTATCATAATAACATCGATGTACATAATTCATGTAATTCTGCTCACAAAAGGTGCAAAAGAGAAAGTAAAACATGTTTATTAATAAATGATCATCTAAACGGTCGTGCATAAAGTTTTGTATGTATTTCGGGCGTAAATAGCGTTTATGGGCCTTACGGCTCAGGCTCTTATACGTTGGGGGCCATAAACGCCTGTTTTACGCCTTTGATACATAAATAACTATTATATTATAGAATCATTATTGTGAAATTGCATAACAAAATATATACGCATACGGAATGTGATATTACATCTTCACTTTTACTGCACTCCATTTTTCTCTTAATTACTGCTAACTATAATAATTGATTTTTTTTAGATGTGGTTGTCCCCAAGGTTACATACTTCATCCTAATTACAATCAATGTGTAGATGATAACGAGTGCCAAAACAATCCATGCGGTGGTACTGGCAGTTGCTTTAACACTCCTGGTAGTTTCAGATGCGGTTGTCCAGATGGTTATCAATTTGATCCGAATCTAAATATCTGCATACAGGTAAAACTTTTCTTCTTCCTCTTTTAATTGTAGCTTCTTGATTCATTTCCACATTTTATCTGATCTTCATACTGTCCTTTTTTTCCTTTGTTTTGCATTATAAATTGAGTTCGGCTTGGTTACTCTTTTCAATCGTTTTACCTTGCTCTTGACCCTAGTAGCACACAACGTCCTTTGGACGTACAATTTATTTCCATTTACTGTCAAAATGTTCATGGACTTGGTATGTATGTCCTTTGGATGTTTGTTTTTGGACAGTTTTAAGTCGTCCATGATATATATCTATTGTTTGTACAATTTATGTACAAATGTCGATACCGGATACCCATTAGGTGTCCGTGATAGATATAATACAGACTATATAACATAGATCTATATCATATAGCCTTAAAACAGTCCCTGGCCGACTTAATACAGGCAATGTCAAAGAGATGTCCGGGACAGACACCTAAGAGTGGTCCTCACTCGACATGATATGGACCAAAAGTAAAACTCCGTCTGAAAGATGGAGACACTTGCACTGGTGCTTCTTAGACGTCACGAATAGTATGGTATATCGTGATTTAAAACATCCTATTGAATCTGCTCCGAGCTAGATCAGTACATTCTTCAAACGGTAGCTATTATTCACGTAGATGAAGTTTCCGACAAGAGCGAGTGTTGAAAGATAAATTTCACGATTACAATTGAACTAGTGTAAATAACAAAAAATTCACTTTTTCTGACGTCCATTGTACCAAAATAGGACGTTCTGTGAATGTCCATAGTGATATATAGTCATGGTTCCAAGGGGATATCCAGTGGATGTCCGTGGTGGACGTTCGAATTCAGTTCAAAGTTGTGACATTAGTGTGTCCCTCGGACGTCTATAGAACGTCCACTGTAGCAGAAAATGATGTCCATAATGTCCTAGGAAGGCGTCCTATGGATATCTGTAGGACTACTTTGTGCTATTTAGGGGATCTCTCCGTTCGTGTACTGACAAAAAATCGATTTAGACGATACTCCAAATACTCACACTCTACTCCTAACGCTCCAAATTCTTAAAGCCCAACTCAGCTGTAAAATCTGATTAGTTAAATTTTTGCCTATATATTTTGCTTCGTTCCATAATGCACCTTGGGTTGGATCCATCGCAATGTTTTTTCATAATCTAATGCATGTTTAGTTAAATTTTTTTATTCCCAATTTATTTTTATAATCGTGATTTCTGCCAATGTTTTCTAAAATTTCCTATATTTCCTATATCTTCTCATACCAGAATATTTATTATAGTTTTTTCTTCATATAATACTAACTGATTGTCTATGAGTTCCAACTTGAAAGCATCTGAGCCTCATTTGCAGACATTATTTTTATTTTAAATTTATTTGGAACTAACTTTTCAAGAATGTAGGTAACGATAGCTCAAGAATCTACAGTGAGAGGACACAATATCGTCATTTTTTTAACAATTACCTTATCATCAGATCCTGATTATTTTAACATAGCTAGGAAACCATGCGTTGTGTTAAAAAATGTAGTTTTGGTTAGTGGTAACGATGTCCTTCAACATTTCTGAAAATGAAAAGTCCCAAATTCCCAATTTAAGTTGAAACTCTAAATTTTTTGACTAATAATCAATTTTTTCAGCATTCCTTTAAACGTAAACTATTATTGTAATATAATTTTGACATCAGATTTTTATAAAATGAATACCAAAAATTTTATACCATCAGATGTAAAGATCGAGTATTTTTTTTACTCTTTAAAATAAACGAGTTGACAGGTGGGGGTAGCAAGACTTAATCCTCTCATTGTATTAAAAAACTTCTGTATTAAACTCCTCTTTTTTTTAATAAACAAAACCATTAATCAGTATCCTTATGTACTAAAATAATCTATATAATCCTAAAAGTTGTTCATTTTTCTCTTGGTCATCTGCTTCTTTACATTGTACAGTATTTACGAACTTTATCGTTTTACACACCATCTGCCAATGTCCAACTTTCCCACGGTAAGAGCCTCTTAACAATTTGGCAGAGCACTGCTCTCTTATAGTTCACAAAATAAACACCTATTTTCTTTGTTCTCTGATACTGTATTTTTATTTCTTAAGCCAATTTGAAACTGAATTTACTGCCATCACCTTGGTTGATGTGCATTTCAGCTTTTTTTCTAACATACACACTACAAGTGTATTTGTGAGACTTTATGCAGAATATGCATGTGTCGCTCATTAATAAAATCACTAAACCAGGCGAATATTCCTTTAACCTGCAAGTAATAACACATTCGAATTTTTTTTTAAGTGTCATCTATCTACGATTTATTTTAAATCCCATCTTCTCTTTTAGGTTAGTTCTAGTTGTTCGGGTGCTCCTTGCGCGTTTGGTTGCAGTAGCCAAGGATCAGGATTTATGTGTGGATGTCCGCATGGATATCAACGTATCGGACAAGGTCACTGTTTATCCACCATTACTCCCGCTTATCCCGGATACGGACAGGAAATTGGCGATGTTCCAGTATATCCCATAGATGAGGATTCTTCTTCAGGAAATAAAGATAAATTGATCACTACTGAAGGCTGTTTCTCATGCAGGGTGAGTAATTATTGTATTTTATTTTACTGTAAATAAATATTTAGAATCAAAAAGTAGTTATGCCCGAGAACCTCTTTTAAAAATTAAAAATGAACAAAAATTTGACGAATGAATATTTAATTAAAATATTATTCTAGGTGAATGGAAGACATAGAAGATCATTTAAACGTTCTAGATTGACGAGATCGTCGCACAATGAAACAGTTAATGAGCTCTTTGAAGATAGTTCCGTTAATAGAAGAATCAGAAGGCACAAACATGGAGATCACGATGAAGAATTCGAGATTAGAATAAATTTATCACAAACAAGACATAGAACCAGGCTTATTAAGTTACAACCTGCTGTCAAGGTAAAATAATCTTTATTGGTCAGTTGTTTATTGTATTTTAATTTGATTTATTATTAGGTTCCGATGCATTATAAAATAGTGGACGGTAACGAAGATAAGAAATTTGAACTTATTAAAAAACATGGTGTTTGGGCGTTACACTTTAAAAGAAGACTTAAACATCCTGGTAGATTCGAGTTGATTATACATGGTAGACCAGAAAACCAAACTGTGGAATCAGAACCTTACGAAAAACCACTAACTTTAAAAGTAAGGATACTAGTGGGTGATGAATAAGGAAAAAACAAATAGATAAAATTATATTGATGATATTTTTCGAAATGTAACTTTTTGTTGTACAAAATTATAGAGGAAGAAATTAAATAATTAATATAGAATATATATTTATTAAAATTGTAATTTTATTGAATATATGCTTCATTTTTGTTTATTTGTTATATTTTACACAATATTTGATTTTCTCTCTAATTTTGTAAAGAAAAACTACTTTTTGTTATACATGTGATATTGAAACACTGCAATAAAAAAATAATATCACTGCCAACGTTTTTGGAAAAATAAATATTTTTCTATATTTGTATAAAAACTGCCATAATTTTTTTTAATTGTAGCTAACAGTTAATAAGTATATATTTTTGTTTTTATATTCTAAATTTTATGATTTTTTTTTTAATACCAAAATTCGAAAGTAGTTGCAAAGTATTAATAGACTATTTTTGTGACCGTAGCCTATAGACAAATTTCGAATAAATATATTTATAGATTTATTTAAATTAACTATTTAATTAGTTACCTTAGATATTATTTCTAATGACCTGTAATATATTTTGCTTTAATATACAATTGTTCATAAGTAAATTAATTGTTATTTTAAAATATTACCTAGTAATACATTTTCATTATATGCGTTTATTAGTTTTTTTCTAAATTATAGGGAATTACGGAAAGAAACTTGACAAGCTTATAATATATAAAATATACTAGAAGATGCATAATACAGGGAGAAATTAAACCCAATAAACAATTAAAATAGTTCAGTATTATTTAAAAAAAAAGATAAAAAGAAAAAGGTAGCGCTCTGAAATTCTAATTATGGCTTACACCTTGGAATTTTTTGAACAATATTATTTCTCCGATTCGAAACAGGGTAGTTTTTATTTAAAAAATGTATTAAGGGAATTAATAGTCTAGATACATAAATACATAAAAATACAAGGCTACATGCAATACTTATAGCTAGATAGCTTTCATCAGCTCTCCCGAACATTGAGTGGCTATCTGCCAACGGGCTCAGGAAGATTAAAGCAGGGGCTAGCGATCAAAAATGATAAATTTAATAAAAAAAATGATAAACCTCAAGGATAAAAATTATATAAATATCAAGTATTTGTTATTACTAAAGGTGGAAAATTATTGGCAGACGACTTCGTGAAAGAGAAAAGGTCAGCAGACTACAACAAAGTGGCCTTAATATAAGTGACAAAAAATAATAAACCTCATGATTAAAAATTATTGGAAATAATTACTGAGTTGTTAACTAAACTGTATGCTGAATGGCAAACAAAAAAACAGAAGATTGTTACTGCCACTAATAAGCATATTTCAAAATAATGCCTTTTTAATTTGAAATCATAAGCGGGAGTGCCACGTTGCCAAGTCGAATCATTCAAGTTACGTTCATTCTCTTTATTGCCTATAAGCATATTTTACTGAAGTAAAGTTTTTGAAAGATTAAGGGCCGTTTGCACCAACTATTCTTTAGATGAAGAAGCCATAGGGGATACCTAACATTAGGAATTACTTAAAATGTACCTGCCTCGCACCACCTTGCATTCTCAAATACCTTACTAGGGTAGTCATAAATCTGTGAAGAAGTTAACCAACCTCAAGTTTCAATTTCAGTTTGTTGTTTATCACTATTTTTAGTGGATGCTTAGTCTTATGTTAACTCCTTTTACATTCTGAATCTTGAAAATGGAAGATCTCGAAATTCCCCAATAAGTCAAAGCGAAAACGAGCACCAAACTACATAAGCAGTGAAAGGGAATTTCTGCTAAATTGTATACTAAGATTATAAAAACCTAATAGAAAACAAAAACTCAGGGGGTATCTGTTTCGGAAAAAAAGCAACTTGGCAGATTTTCTCAAAAAGTATTATTAACATATAAAAGAATTCATTAGGAAGAGAGTAGGCGATGCCAAAAACATATTTAACATAAAACCTACCGATCATCTGGAAATTTTAATGAATCCTCGATCTCTTGCGGTCTTGCTAATGATGTAGGTCTTGTCAGAGAAAACCTCTTAAAAAATACCAAGTCATTTCATCAAAATGATTTTTCCTTTCGTTAACTCTTCTAGGGAAACCATTATCCACGATTTCCAACAAATCTAAGTCATCAATAAAGATTTCCGTTTTTCTAACAAGTAAAAAACAAAACAAAATATCCAAAGGAATAATGGATAAGAGCAAAACTCAAAAATTGTAGGTTGTTATAATCACGTTATAATTTTCTTTTAACAGCGTATGTCCATAATATAGATTGTCCAACAACTAAAACGACACCTCCAGCGTCCCACTTCTCTAATTTTCCCTTTGTTCTTTCGTTCCCCACTTCTCTAATTTTTAACCAAGCGGAACGGTTTGCAATTTCTGAGTAATTCCACCAGTCTGTGAGTGGAGGGCAATTGTAAGTAATCAGAAGGTATATTTTTGGTAATTTTAGTTAGAAAAAATTCTGATCTACTCTGATAAATTATTATCCTTTTAGTTTTCAAAAATCTTACTTTAGACCTAATTTTACGCGCTGTGTTAGTCATTAGGTATAATTTTCAGTTTTTGGATTTACAGCGTCCTCTATTGGTTTTCCAATATATAGGTAACCCAGTAAACACCATACGTTTCATGTACGTACTTTTTACGTCATTTAGGCTGAGTTACGTACATGACTCTAAAATGTACGTCTGTAAGATGTAAATTTCTGTACGTATTATGTACGTTTTAGATATACATATTATGTACGTACATTTTATGCCCTCTTCGGTATGTAAAAGAATGCACTGCCATCTTTTAAGATTTTGAAGTGAAAAGGCAAAAATTTTATACTAGCAAACGTAACATTTGCGATTCCAAATAGAAATATTCAATTATTAAACAAAACGTTTGTAAATGGTGAGTCATATAAGAACAAGTGCAGACATTAGTTTTGATGAAAAAAGAAGAATAAGACATAAAGAAGAAGAATAAGAAATAAAAAAGAAGAACCTATAACCAAACTTTTTTTGCTTTCAGATGCCGCTAATTTCTACCATCTACTCTCTTTATTGTTTTTGCGACAAATATAATAGTGAAGTGAGATAATTGTCTATGGAAGTGAGTAAATATGATTCGGGCGGGTTAATTTTGATTTTCCCACATTTCTTCACGTTTTCCCTCCCGCATTTAGAGTGAACGAGTGAGTAGACAGACAGTGTAGATAACCAATAAGTGTAGACACTGAAAATAAAGTATACGGACTTGTGATATTTCCTTTTTTTGATCTTTTTAAGGTGATTTTTACATTTATTTGATCAGATTTTTTTGATATTAATTTATTTAATAAATTTTAGAAGCAGCACTTCGACTTGAGAAGGGAGATCAAAAAGCTATAAAAGAGAGTATTTATTCATGGTTACGAAGATCCACAGACCGTGTAAAATTTATTAAAAAAAGGAACTGATCAGAATATGTGAACATTTTTTGTTTTTAAACTTTTTTCCCGTTTTTTCCAGTCGTTGGTTTGTAAAAAAATGGCATATTTTGAATTTAAAGAATATTGTTTTATTTTTGGTTTGCTCTTGTAATGTTTTATTCATATTTTTTTTTTTTTAAGAGTATACATTTTATTTTTGGATTACATACATTTTTATTTATTATTCCAACATTATAACTTGAAAAAGATAATCCAGCTATTTAAGATATCCAATATAAAAGTTTGATGGATCTTTGGTAGATACTATTCACACTTTCTAAATCCATCAAAATGTTGATGAATATCAGAACATAAGTATAAAGGTAAATTATTATGACATATATTATGATATTCAACAATTTGATAAATTTTGAAAAAAAAGTGTTTAGATAACTTCTCAGAGATTCATCTAACTGTTATATTAGACATCCAAAAATAGTCACAAATTATTTTTTAAGTAGGTCATTAAGACGTACGAATATGTACGTACATATAACCAAAACAAAATGTAGAATGTACGTAATTGATACATATTTAAAACGTAAAATTACGTCTTATTTTGGTTATTAAATGACCTAAACCGTATGTCTTTTGTACGTACTTTAGTGTGCCCATATGACCACCTATGTACGTAAACAAGACGCATACCTGACGAAACTGTACGTACATATGACATGCTTTACGTCGAGTTGATACATTTTTAAAACGTCCATAAGATGTAAGTGTGTTTACTGGGAAGGTAGTTGCCTAATAATTAGTCTATTTGATATAACTTACAACACGTTTGTTTTTTGTTAATCTTTGAAAAGATTTTTGCATCTAATATTTTGTAACTTGTAACATCTGTTTTTTGTAAGATGGCGAAAGCGCAGATAAATACACCCGTTTTAGTTTTGAAACTTTTGGGCTTTGGGAATATCTCTTTTCCTATGGCAACACTTAACTAATGCCCGATTCCACCAACATTTTTAGGGCTTACTTAACGCTAGGGAGAGAATATCTTTAGGTTAGGGGTCGATTTCATTTCCACCAAGTAAAATCTTCACCTAAACCGGTCTAAGGCAGCCCTATATTTAGGGGTCCAAATTTCTCCACCTAAACAGTCACCTAGTAAGGGAATGGTGAATTCTAACCTCATTTTTTCAATATTTTCATCATTTTTGTGTATTTTGTGTATAATTTTTGTACCCATACCGTTTTTTCGCTTAAATATAATAATGGAAATGTTTGACGACGACTTTGAAATACTTGATTTAGTTCAAAATGGATTTCCTAGAAGAATATATGATAGAAATAATCACTTTGATGATATGGATAATTTAACGTTTTTTCGTCGGTTCAGATTAACTAAGCCAACGGTTGTACGTGTTTTGGAACAAATAGAGGATCAGTTAGAATATCCAGATGACAGGTGAGTCAATGAGTGTTTTTATCCTTATTATCTAATTGTAGAATGTAGATAATCCCTTTTTGTATCATTTTTAGAAACAACTCTATATCACCTGTAAATCAGCTATTGACTTGTCTAAGATGTTATGCCACTGGTGGGCATTTAAGTTCATGTGCTGATTTTATGGGGATATCTGTGAGTAGTGCCTCACGAACTGTGAAAAAAGTAACTGAAGCAATAGCTAGTTTGAGGCCCCTCTATGTAGAAATGCCTAGGTTAGAGGCTGCAGTTGTTACCAGCAACATGTTTTTTCAAATTGCTTCTTTTCCAAGAATTCTAGGATGCATTGATGGGACTCATATCCGCATCCAATCACCAGGTAGGGATTGATAACATGAACAAAATTATAAATTGCAAATTCTTTCATTCAATACTCATTTGCTTATTTAATCTAATTAGGAGGTAATGACGCAGAACTGTTTAGAAATAGGAAAGGGTATTTCTCCATTAACACTCAGGTTATTGGAGATGCAGAACTTAAAATTAGAGACGTAGTAGCAAATTGGCCAGGATCTAGTCATGATCAAACAATATTTATAAATAGTAGAATACGCGCTAGGTTTGAAGCTAATGAATTTCCAAATTTCGCTCTGCTGGGTAAGTCAAAATTGCTTAATTTTCATTCTTCAAATTAAGGCCTAAATTAATGTGTAATATAATATTTTTAGGAGACAGTGGATATGCATTAAAGAACTATTTGCTTACGCCGGTAACTGATCCACAAACTCGACCACAACAACTATATAATGAAGCTCAAATAAGGACAAGAAATACAATTGAAAGATTGATAGGGGTTTGGAAAAGGAGATTTCCAATATTGGCGTATGGCTGTAGACTCAAAATTGATACTACTTTAGCTGTAATTCCTGCTACAGCAGTACTTCATAATGTAGCCATAGAAATGAAGGAAGGTGAACCTCCAGCCGAAGGCAATATAAGAAATTTACATTATTTAATCGAAATGGGAAATATTCCTGATATTCAACTGCCGCAGGCACCAGAAGGACAAATTTTTAGAAATGATGTAATTAATTATTTTGCTAATTTATAAATAAAAACAATTTTTTTCATATTTGTACTTTATCAACTGCAATTTTGAAGAACATACAAACATATATAGAAACTCTTAAAAGAAAATAAACATATTGCATATAATATAGCATAACTCTTAAACTAAATTTTTAGAAACAAACAAATTCTTGGAACATCACAGGGTGACTTAAACTTCACAACCAACAAAATACCAGTGGCCCTAATATTAATTTTTAGCACAACATTGGCGACTCTAGTAATAACTCATCAGAGTCTTTAGTAGCTAAAGAGGCAAGTTGTTTTTTTTTTAGTAAAATATCCAACTCCAACGCTTGCATTCTTAACTTGTGCTCTTGTTTTAGACATTCAGCCAATTCAATTTTTTTGTCCACCAACATTTCATATTTTTCTCCCAATTTGGAAGATGTTAGTGTTACTACTGTATTGGGTCTTCTACGTGATGGTACAAATTTTTTCTTTGATACTTGCACAGTCTAAAAATAAAAAGAAACGAGTTTTTAGGTATTATTGTTTTAGGTTATAATAATAAAGGTTTATTAATGAAAATTAAGAAATTCAATCAAATACTGAGAATTGGTAGAAAGTAAAAATACTTTAATATGATAAAACACAAGTATTTCATATAAAAACTAACAATTAAATTCATAAAAATACCTTATTAACATTTTCCTTTAAAACATTGCTAATCGGCCTTTGTAAATGTACCCCTTTTTTCCAAATGTGTGATGGTAAACATTCACTAGGCTTTTGAGATTTCTCATAAACAATTTCAATATTGTTATTACTATAACTGCATGTAGGTATATCCAATGATCTCTCTGATTCTCCTTGTTGGATTAATGGATCCTATAAACAGGCACAATACACAATTTTCAATAATATACCTACTACTCAATAATATTACCTCTTCAGTGGCATCTTCATTCAGTACCTCAACATCAGATGTTGTAGCGGCAAAGGTTTTCACACTATCCTAAAATAAATATAATATATTTTTAAGTTTAATTTATAATTAATAAATTTTAATACTCAGTGTATGTACATACAGTTATAGCAAAGAATAAAAAATCTAATAATAAATAAGAAATGACTACCTGTGTATCATTTGATTCACTTCCAATTATCATTCTCTCGTTATTTGAATCGAATTTACTTCCCAATCCTAAAACGGACTTTTTATTAATTATTGACAGTAAGAGGTCATCTTGCTGGTTATTATGTGGCCCAAGGCCTCTGCCTCCACCAGTTTTATATAGTTCTGTTTTTATTTCCGCTGTTTTTTTTCGTAAATCTTCTTTCATTTTTTCGTAAAATTTTTTTAGGGACTCTACAGGCCTATAATAAAGATTGGGAGATGAAGTATTAAATTGTTGACATATTTTTTGCCAGGTTTCTTTTTTTTCTTTAACTGAAACACCATCGGTTTTTTTATTTTCTATAACATCTTTTTGGTTTTCCATAATATTAAGCAACAGCTCTCTTTCATTATTAGTGTAATTCGGAGCTCTTTTTTTGGATACAGTCGGATCTTTCGAGAGATCCTCTTGCTGGTTTCCTTGTTTCATTGTTATTATTTTATTGTTTATAACTATAATTGCAAACAGGTAAACGGTCAACAAAATAACACAAGTTGTGATTCACAACACTACGAAACAATGTGCGCAACTTACCTTGACAAAAATAAAAAATCCCCACATTTTTGCGATGTTGCCAGTGTCTTTCTCCACTTAGTTAGGAAATTCATAATTTTGATTGGTGGAAACCATTCTACACTTTTAAGGTATCCCCAAATTAGGTAAGCCCTACCTATTCTTTCCTTACGTGAAAGTCTGTGGAAACCGGCATAAGCCAAGCAGCACCACTCTTTGATGCTTGGCAACATTGCAGAGTCGTAGTTTTAAAAATAAAATCCAACAAAGAAATTGTAGTATTAATAAAAATAATAAATACGTAATTGAATTTTTGGTACGATTTTTAAAAAACTGCCTTGATATTGATATTTTGAAGTTGTGAGTAATCCGGAAAAAAAATTGAGAGCAAATCGGCAAAGGCTAGAAGGCAAGTCTGCCAAGCGGTCGATTTAGTTTTGACAAAGTTTAACTAGGAAGAAGCTAGGAACCCAAATTTTAATACCTAAATAATTTAAAGAAAACCCAAAGAAAGATAGGGACTGAAAATCTAGTGGTACAGCGAAATCGACACCTAGGGCTAATTTACTGCTTCCCCAGAGTTAGGTACATAAAACAAATAAATTTTAGTAGTACGATGAAAAATATGCAATATAGGCTTACCTAATCAATAATTATGTTAAGTGAGTTCGGCTTCGATACTCTTTTCACTCGTTTTACCCCGCTCTTGATCTAACCGTTCGAGTACTGACACAAATAATTCGGTTTAGACGGTACTCCAAATACTCAAACTCTACTCCTAACACTCCAAATTCTTCAAGCCGAACTCAGCTATAATCAGTGTTGCTAGATTGGTAGTAAAGTACCACATGTGGTACTCTTGATCGTCGGTGGTAGTCTTTTAATAAATGTGGTACCTAAATTAGTTTTGGGTACAATGAAAATTATCAACTTTTTTACCGATTTGTGTTAGTTTATGAATGTCTTTGTTTAGTGAACTGTGAGGGTTTCTAACCTCCCATTAGTTTATTTAAGTTTTATATTTAAATATTGTAAATGAAGGACCAGTAGTTATTTTTAGAAAACATCTATTGTATAACTACAAACAAAAATGACTTATAATAAGTCTACATTTAATAAATAAACAAATTTTAACCAAGATGACCACATAAATAAAATGCCGGTTACGAATTTCGCTTGCACTTCAAACTAGACACTTATTTTATATACGTTCACACAATATATTACTAAAAATCAATAATCAATTGGGCAGAATTTATTGTACGAGAGAGTGGACGCAATACCAGAACAATACAAGAGAGAACAATTACATGAATATCAAGCGAGACCAATGTGTGATTCTTCACAAGGTACAGAGCGTCATCAACCCAGTGTTGCCAATGACAAATCAACAAAATACCCGCAACTTTGACTCAAAATACGCGATTTTACTCACGTGGGATTCCAAAATACCCGCATTTTACCCACTTACAACTTGAAGTGTTTGTCAGAGATTTTCTTTTCGTTCGGCGCAAATTACTAAAAAAATGTTCTGTGTGAAAACTAAAATTAGAAACTGGGTTCTTAAATGGAGAATAAATAATTATCTCCTTCTTTTTCCTTTTTATGAGGCCTCAGCTTCAAGGGCTATTTGTCATTTTACTATTTGACTTTGACATCTGATGTGAATTATGTAGATGTGTGTTGTGTTGCCAAGTGTGTTCAATGCAAACCAATTACTATTTTTATGTATTTTTTGAGAAATAAGATGATAGCTGTAGCGGTAATTATTTAGGGGTAATGGCCTCACTCCCACAAAACATGAAAATAGTGAATAATTGACACGAGATGAAGATGGAAAGAAATACCCGAATTTTAAACACAAAATTGAATACCCACAAAGCAGCAAAATACCCGAAAATCGGGTAATTACCCGCAGGTTGGCAACACTGCATCAACCCTTCTCGACTGTGCAAAAAAAGCGTACGTGACCAGAGTTGCCACATATCGTTTTTGCGCAGAAAATAAATTAAAAATAAGCGGGTAGATTTGAAATTCCAACAATTTGTTCAAACAATGCATTAAAATGTTCATTGCAGATGACTATGAAAGGAGAGAGAAGCATGCTTCCAAAAAATTGTACTAGAAGCGTCACTGTATGGTTAGATTCTCTAAGGTGTCTTATGTAATGGAATTGTCTTCTTATGGAGAGGTTGCGACTGGCTCATGAGTCAGCCAAGGGTTGATGATTGCAGTCGAAGGTAACATTATAATCTATATTCAAAGAAAATAATAAAACACAATTTTTTAACTAAAAAATAAGTAAGGTGGCGTCTCTCAGTCAAGAATGAAGTGACCATAAAGGCCGCACACGACAGAATATCAAAAAGTGGTACACTGAGGCAAAACTTGATACATTTTTATAGATTTTGTGGTACTGAAAAATTTTCCCACCTGGCAACACTGGCTATATAATATACTATTATATTAATGCTTTGTTTCCTAGAAAATACAAGTACTCAAAATGTGGAAAAATATACTGAGACATCAGCTATGCAAAATGTAAATATTCCAAGTTAAAATGTTGATAATATGAAATTATAGTCATATCTACTCTGAAAGTTTGTAGGTCATTCTTTTTATTATTATTTAACAAAATAATAATCAAGTAATGTTAGTATTAAAAAAATCATAAACTTTTGTTTCAGTTTCTTGTTCCTGGACATTAAATTAGAATGTTAAAAAATAATACTTCAACAAACGGTTTAATTAGAATTCTAAGCTCTAGTTACTAAAAGTTACGTTACCTCAATATTTTTCAATACAATATTATTTACAAATATCACAACTAAAACGGCAGTTTTTTCTCAATAATTCCACTGATATTTCTTTTTATTTATTGTTGCATTGAATAATGGTGTAAACGTTTCACAAATTTAAAATTTTACTTTATTTAAATGATTTTTCACAAATGCCACTTTTATGGCTTTTCCTCAAGAGTGGGTTAAGACATGTTGTTGTAAATGAGTTCTTTGAGTAAATAATTTTTCACATATGTCGCACTTGTATTTCTTTTCGCCAGTATGAATTAGATGATGTTTATTTAAACCAGAAAAATCAGTAAACAATTTTTCACAAATGTTACACTTGTATTTTTTTTCACCAGAGTGAATTAAGTGATGTCTCTTCAATTTATGATTGTGACTAAACAATTTTTCACAAATGTTGCATTTGTAGATTTTTTCTTCGGAATGGATTAAGTAATGTTGCTTCAAATTTAAATTATTAATAAATGATTGTTCACAAATGTCACACCTAAAGTTTTTTTCTCTGGAGTGATTTAATTTATGTTTTTTTAAATTTGAATTATAAGTAAAAGATTTGTCACAAATGTTGCACTTGTAGTTTTGTTTGCCACTATGAGATAACTGATGGTTCTTCAAATTTGATATATGAGTAAATGATTTTTTACAAATATTACACTTGTAATTTTTTTCAGTACTATGAGTTAAGTGATGTTTATTTAAATTTGAAATATGAGTAAATAATTTTTCACAAATGACACACTTGTATTTTCTTTCACCAGTGTGAATTAATTGATGTCTTTTTACATAAGCAAGTTGAGTAAAAGATTTTTCACAAATGTCGCACTTATAATTCTTTTCCCCCGAGTGAGTCAAATGGTGTTTCTTTAAAATATAATTTTGACTAAAAGATTTTTCACATATATCACACTTGTACGTTTTTACACCAGAATGCTTTAGTTGATGTTTCTTTAAATTATAGCTTTGGATATACGATTTTTCACAAGTTTTACATTTGTACTTCTTTTCAGCTACCTTTTTTACACTATTCTCATTAGTATCTTGTACAGTGCAACGCAATTCTTCAGCTTTAATATCCAATTCTTCCACTTCTAATTTCACATTGAAATTATTCATAAAATCTTTGTTAATATCAATAATATCTGGCATATCATCCGTACATTCTGTTTTAATAACAATTCCTACGTCTTCAGTCTTAATAGATCTTCCAATATCTAAATCCTCTAATTCTTTATTAGATTTTACTTCAATAAATTCAAAAGATAAATTCGTTTTATTTCCAGACAAATCCATTTTGTATTTCTAGGTTATTTTATTGACAGTTTGACACATGACACTCGAGGACAACCCAGTGTTGCCAATGAAAATCACCAAAATACCCGCAACTTTGCCTCTAAATACCCGATTTTACACGCATGGAATTCCAAAATACCCGCATGTTACCCACTTACAATTTGAAGTGTTTGTCAGTAAGTTATAACGGTTTTTTTAATGTATACAACAGAATACAACACAAATTTTAACATGCAAATGTAACACAAACAAGAGCTTGTGCTTGTGAATGAATAATCTTCTTTTTCGTTTTTGAGGCCTCAGCTGTTAGGGCTATTTTCTATTAATCTAAAACATCAAAACAGTAAATAATTGACATGAGATGAAGACGGAAGGAAATACCCGAATTTTTACCTACAAAATTGAAATAGCTTCATGAATACCCACAAAGCAGTAAAATGCCCAAAAATCGGGTAATTACCCACAGATTGGCAACACTGTTACAACCTCTTCAAGCTGACTAGTAATTTTGTGTTAATATGTTTAGTGTGGCTAATCTGTTTGGGTGTCTACTGGGCCAGTACCAAGTTAAAAAAGTTTTTGGGACTTTTAAACATAATGCTCTGTCTGGCCTTGTGTTTTTGATAGAATCTGGAGTGGATCCATCATTAAATGTCCTCACATAATATGAAGAGATTTGAAGGAACATTGATATAATTATTTCCTTTTTGAGTAGTACTTGAGTTACGTCAATTCAATATAAGATTATCCATCTACCCATTCTAAGTTAAAATCTCAATTAATTAGAGCTTAAAATAGTATCAATAGACACTACAATTTTGACGGAGTATTAACAGAATTTGTTCAGTTGTCGCCAACTCAGCTGGGAATTGTGAAAAGTTAAAATCAATATGATATTTGTACGTTTTGAACAAAGTAATAAACTTATTATTTTAAGCTTGAAGGAAAATTCATATATTACTCATATACTCCCCGATGGAATATTTGTCTTCCAATAACCTCCCCTTTCGTTTAAAGTTGTCGTCATGAAAAAAAATTTAACTTTTTTAGTTGGCAACAATGAGTGTTATAACATAACCTTAAATCCCAAAAAAATTAAATTCTTAAAAGTCACAGATTTAAATTAAATAAATAAAAAATGGATTTTTGTAAAAATGAGAATAGTTTATCTTTTGAATTAACTGAAATTAGATGTAAAGAAGATGCAAGATATATTAACATTGAATACGACAAAATTATAAAAAAAGAATATACAGAGAATCTGCCAGATTTGTATAATTTAGGTAAAAAAATAAAACTGGAAGATGGCAAATCAAATATTAATATACTGGAGACTGAAATAAAACATAAAGAAGTATTACAGGATTGTGATATTACCAGGTTTAATACCAACGATAAAGAAATTGTTATTAAAGAATGTACAGAGGATTTGCTAAATATCGATAATAATTTTAATATGAAAATAGAGGTAGAAGAATTAAATATTAAAAATGAAGAAATTACAACGGACGACAGTGAGTATAATGCAAATATTACTAAAAAGACATTTGTGAAAAATCATTTACTAGATTTTATTTTAAACAACATCTTTTAATTCATGATGGCAACAAAAACTACAAATGCAACATTTGTGAAAAAACTTTTAATGAACATGATTGAGGCAACATCTTTTAATTCTCTGGATAAAAACTACAAATACTACATTTGTCAAAAATTATTTACGCATCTTTTTAATTTAAAGCAACATCACTTAATTCAATCTAACAAAAAAATATATAAGTGCAATAGTTGTGAAAAATCTTTTACCCAAATATCTTATTTTAAGCAACATATCTTTTAATTCACGTACTTAGGAAAAAATAACTACAAGTGCAACATTTGTGAAAAATCTTTTACTCGAAATTCAGTATTGAAAATCCATCAATTACCTAACTCACACAGATAAAAAAAACTATAAGTACCAAATTTGTAAAAAATATTTTATTCAAATTTCTCATTTAAAACAACATATATTAACTCACTCTAGCCAAAAAAAACTACAAGTGCAAACATTGTGAAAAATCTTTTACTCAAAAGTCTAGTTTGAAGACTCCATTATTTAACTCATACTGGTGAAAAAAAGTATAATTGCAACATTTGTGATAAATCCTGTATTCGCAACTTTCTAATTTGAACACTACTTAACTCACTCTAGGAAGAAAAACTGAGTACAAAATTTATAAAAAAAATGTTTATTTAATTCACATTAGAATTTATTTGGATGAATTAAAATCTTTCAAATTTTCTGACAAACTTTATTATAATTTTTTTTTAAATAATCACACAAATCAACAATAATTATTTCAGGTAATAAAGCACAAAGTCAGATACCACAAAATTTAATTTAAAAAATATATAGTACTATAGCAGGCAAGTATAGTTTCGGTCACTGACCATCATCAGACCTAAAGATACAAACGTTCGTAATTAGTTATAAGATATAAAATTAGTTACAAAACCAAACTTTTACCAATATTAAGTACTAATAAGGGAAGAAAAAATTATTAATCACATAAGTGAAGTACCTATTAAGGGTAGATTAGGTAAAAATTAAATATGATGGTACTCGAAAAACAACAAAAAGTAAAATTAAATAAATCTTAAAATAAAAGTAGTTGCTCCCTATGGGGTAACCATGATTACCCGTACAAAGGGACGGCACCTAATAATTTTGTTACCTCAAAATTTCTCATCTTTTACTTTTTATAGTTTTTGTTAGTGAGATTCAAGAATATATATCATTTTTGATTTAAATGATGAATTGATTTTGTATGTTTAGTTTATCTAGATCTAAAGTGAAAAAATAATATTAAAATATAGGTACTTATTGAAAAAATATACTTATTGAAGGAAATAATACTATAGTACATTATTTAACAAGTGGTAATGTAAGTCATAGCTCACGCAGACTGTAATTCATCAAGTGAGTTATGACAATTACCGCAAGTTGAATACTATACTTTATATACGACTATAACAATAAATACTAAGATGCAAGTACAGAGAAAAAACTGTTTACAAAATATAAAGTGACATTAGTCCCCTTAATGACAATAATAAAACTATTTCGTTTCGGCGAATCGGCTTGTACAGAACCACCTTGGTACTCGGTTCGTAAATAGTGTAGTAAATTCACTAAATTCCAAGAAACGCTGATTCCTTATGGATACTATGGTATAATAACCCCCTAGTGAGTTATTATAACTCACGCTGTTTGTTTACGGAAACTTTTAATTGTTCAAAAACAGGTGAATAATTAATATATAATTTAATAGGAGTAGATAAAACAGTTTTTTTCATAATTAGTAATTTAACGACGTTTTAATTCAAATGTGATTAAACAGAAACATGTCTCATTAAACAAAAATAATAAAAATTCTGAGCCCTTATGAGGCGCTAATACCATATGTTATCTTGACTGAATCGTTTTTGACGGGCGCTCCGTTAATATTAAAGATAGGAAGCTGCGGTTTTCACAAATCCATTATGTAGTTAATTCATTAGAACGCGTCTGTGGCATTTTTTTTAAATTATTTTTAGTAACAGTGATACGACTATCAACTTTTTTCTCTAGATACATTTGAAAAAAGTAGCACAGGCGCGCTCTTCTGATAAATATTTTAAATATCATGAAAAAACCGCATATTTTTAGTTGATATGAGGCGAGTTCTCGTCCAAAAACGAATAATTATGTTTTATGGCGCTCTACCCTGTTCTTCGCAGAAAAAATTGGACTGGAGGGTAGGATTTACTTAACATTAGCCCGAAAAAATATTTAAAAAAAAATAATTTTTACACCCAATCTATTCGAATAGAAGCACAATTTCGTTGGGCAATTCTCTAAATGGCAACAACGCAAGTCACGTGGTGTGTGGGCCTCTTATATATAATTTCTATTTGTATGATAAAAATGTCACTGTTGCCAGATTCATCAAAAAGTAAAAATATTAAGTCTAGATTTCTCATCTTTTTAACAATCATATTATAAAATGATTTTGTGGAAGCTCCAAAAATTATTTAAAAAGATTTATTCAACAGAAATGTTCGGAAATTTAGGTAGGGTTGCTTTATTTCTTTATAATTTATATTTTATTGCGTCTGTTATTACATTTTATGTACCTTAATGCCTTTTTGTTGAAATATTTTTTGATCCTGGGGGGGATAATTGTATCTCTTGTCACATATTTACGTCATTGTTGTGACGCGCAAGTGCAAGCAAAAAGTTTACAAAGTTTTATCGCAATCGGATGAACGGTACGTCAGCGCATAAAACTGGAACAAACACACAAATATTAATTTTTATATATTAGATATTAATTGTGTAACTTCTTAAAAATAGTGACTGTTTTGCATTGCCCAGTTAAGTATTTTTTACATAAAAACGGTGACTTTCAACGACGGGATGATCGTCTTGTCGCTAGACACTAATCACATTTTTTAGTTGTTTTATTAATCTTTCTACAAACTTTTATAATTATTTAGGTTTCAAATGATGATTGCATTACTGTAAGGAATCGCTGTATTTAGAAATCACTAAAGTAAACAAAACCGGATCAGATCAATTAAGAACAGTTTCAGTGAAATCCAGTCGTTACCAAAGAACGGGGTCAATTCGTTAAGTCCCATCTCTAGTAATAACTTAACCTAAAATTTAAACGTCAAATGTATTTATTTATTAATATTTAAAATATAAGTTAAAAGAAAATGGATTTGTGTAAAACTAAAACTGATGTAACTTTTGAATTTACTGAAAAAAATGATGTTAAATGTAAAGAAGAATTAGAGGACTTTAATATTTCAAGTAATATCAAGATTGAAGAAAATGTTATTAAAAAAGAACGTATAGAAGATCTACCAGATATAAATGCTATTAGCACAAACCATAATTTCAGTGTGAAATTAGATATAGAAGAATTGGATATTAAACATGAAGAATTTATTGTCAATATATACGAGACTGAAATTTTTAGTCAACAAGAATGTAACGCATCTGAAGAAACTACAAATTTTGCTGAAAATAACTACATATGTAAAGATGAAAGATTTATTAAAACCGAAGATGAAGAAATTCTATTAAAAGAAGATAATTTTCCAGGTATTAACACAGATTTAAATAATCTTAGCAAAACAAAGGAATTGAATAAAGAATCAAATAAAAATAATAGAAAAACGATTATTAGACAACAAGAATTAAATTATAAATGTAATATTTGTGAAAAATCATTTAATAAGAGATCAAATTGGAAACAACATCATTTAACTCATACTGGTGAAAGAAGCTATAAATGTAATATTTGTGAAAAATCATTTTCTCAACTTTCAAATATGAAGAAACATCACTTAACTCATAGCGATAAAAAAAACTACAAGTGCGACATTTGTCAAAAATCGTTTACTCGGTTTCAGTCATTAAAGGAACATCATTTAATTCATACGGGCGAAAAAAAATGCAAGTGTAATATTTGTGGAAAATTATTTACTCGAAGATCAAATTTAAATCAACATCTTTTAACTCACACTGACAGAACAAAAAATAAAAACTTTAAATGTAATGTTTGTGAAAAATCGTTTACTCAAATTGCTGGTTTAAATAATCATCAATTAATTCATACAGGAGAAAAAAAACATAATTGCGATATTTGTCAGCAATCGTTTACCCTTCTTCATGTGTTAAAGCAACATCAGTTAATTCATACAGGAGAAAAAAATTATAAATGTGATATTTGTGAAAAACGCTTCTCTAGAAGTTCTAATTTGACGCAACATCTTTTAATTCACAGTGACAAAAAGAACTATAAGTGTGATATTTGTGAAAAACTATTTACTCAATGTTCTGGTTTGAAGAATCATTACTTAATTCACACTAACGAAAGAAAATACAAGTGCGACATTTGTAAAAAAGCATTTAAACAATTACGTATATTGAGGGAACATGAATTAATTCACACTGGTGTAAAAAACTTCAAATGTGAAATTTGTAAAAAATCATTTTATAAAAATTTTCATCTAAAACAACATAACTTAATTCACACTGATAAGAAAAACTACAAGTGTAGTATTTGTGATAAATCGTTTACTCATAATTCTTCTTTAAGGAAACATTATTTAATTCATACTGGCACTAAAAACTTTAAGTGTGATATTTGTGAAAAATCGTTTACTCAAAGTTCAACTTTAAAGTCACATTATGTAACTCATACTAACACTAAAAACTTCAAGTGTGATATTTGTGAAAAATCATTTACTCAAAGTTCAACTTTAAAGCGACATTACTTAATTCACACTGACGAAAATGAAGAATTAGTATATTTGTGAAAAACCGTTTATTCTTTGAATAACTGTAAAATATTCATTAATAAAAATTATTTGCTTGATTAGTTTGGTTTTACCTATCGCCCCTCCAGATAAAACAATTTTTGACTTTTTTACATGAAATTGGATATAAAAACTTGTTACTTTCAGAAATGAATGTGACTGAATAAATTTTTAGTAGTTGCATAATAAAACCAGGGTTCGGAAATATCATGATATTTATATAAATATCATATCACATGATATATATCGGATATATCCGATATATATCATTTTTTTAATTTAATTATTTAATTAAAAAACAGTATTGTTACTTGCACAAACTAAATTTTAACACAAACACATTAACAAAAACCTATATTCTAAACAACAAAACCGTTTATTCTAACTCAAATAAAAAACAAAAATAAACAAATATCACTGGGCATATTTTTTTGGTGTGTTAAAATACAATCAAAATACTGCCAAACAGAATCTTCCTCCTTCTTTTTCCCACTTCTCATAAATTTTTCACTATTTTTTTTGTATAAAGTTTTTTTCTTTCACTTTTCTCCTTAAATCTTTTTTTTTTCACTTATTTTCCTATTTTCTTTCACTTTTCTCCTATTTTCTTCCACTTTTCCTTTTTTTTATTCCAACCCTTTACCCCTACTTTTTTTCACTTTTTCTCCTAAATTTTTTACTAATTTCTTATTTCTTTGTGTCAAACTTTTTCCGCTTTTCACTAATTTTTCTATAATTTAAAATTTGAAACCTTTTTTACCAATTTTTCACCTACTTTTTTCCACTTTTTGTCCCAGCCTTTTTCACCTACTTTTTTTCCACTTTTCGCACCAGCCTTTTTTCCCTTACTTTTTTAGTTTCAAACTTTTTCCCCAATTTTTTTTATATATAATCTGTTTTTTATTTCCAATTTTCTCCCGCTCCCTTTCTATCAGTACCAATGGAGTGGTAAGAGGGAAAGAAGAAAATTACTCAAAAAAACTGATTTTTTTCGTAAAAAAGTGGAAATTTGACAGAAACTGACAATCGCTACTGATATTATACTTTTGTACAAGAGCATATTGAGATATTTTCGGATGTTTACAATGGTGGAAAACATTTTTAATTTAATAAATAAAATTATCGATTATATCGGATAAATATCAGGATATAAATATATCAGATATATATCCTCCGGAAACCCTGAATAAAACAGACCACAGAAAAAAATTAAGTAGTTCAGAATTTCATTATGTTTTACTCAATTTTTTATTATTTTTTCCCTATTTTTCATCAATTTTTTTTCCCTTGTTTTCGTTATTTTTTTCCCTATTTTTCATTATTTTTTTTTCGTATTCATTATTTTTTCCCTATTTTTCATTATATTTTTCATCAATTTTGTTCCCTATTTTTCATTATATTTTTCCCTATTTTTCATCAATTCTGTTCACTATTTTTCATTATTTTTTTCCCTATTTTTTTTTCTTGTATCACTATATTATTTTTTTCCCTATTTTGCATTATTTTTTCACTATTTTTCATTATCTTTTTCATTAATTTTGTTCCCTATTTTTCATTATTTTTTCCCTATTTTTCATTACTTTTATCCCTTTTTTCATTATTTTTTCCCTACTTTTTATTTTTTTCCATATTTTTCATTATTTTTTCTCTACTTTTCATAATTTTTTTCCATATGTTTCGTTATTTTTTCCCTTTTTTTTATTTCCATATTTTCATTATTTTTTCCCATTATTTTTTTCCCCATTTTCCAATATGTTTTTCCCTATTTTCATTATTTTTCAATATTTTTTTCCCCATTTTTCATAATTTCTCTTCCAATATATTTTCCCCTATTGTCCAATATGTTTTTCCCTATTTTTCATTATTTGTTTCCTATTTTTCATTAATTTTTCCCTATATAGGGAAAAATATTGAAAAATATTTTTCATAATTTTTTACCCATTTTCCATTTTGTTTCCCATTTTCCATTTTGTTTCCCATTTTTTATTATTTTTTCCCCTATTTTCATATTTTTTTCATTTCATAGAATCTTTTCATGTACATCAATAAAGTACCCTTGACATTTTTCAATATTTCCCCTCGTTTCAGAGATTTTCGGAATTAAATTACGAAAAATTTCTTTTTTTCATTATTTATTGTTATCCCTTTTTTCATTATTTTTTTCCATATTTTTCCTCCATTTTTGATTATTTTTTTCCATATTTTTCGTTATTTTTATCCCTATTTTAATTATTTTTTCCCTATTTTCCAATATTTTTTTTTTCCAATTTTTCATCATTTCTTTTCCTATTTTTCATTATATTTTTCCCTATTTTCCAATATGTTTTTCCCTATTTTCATTATTTATTCCCTATTTTCCATTATTTTTTCCCCTATTTTTCTTTCTTTCTTTTCCTATCTTTCAATATATTTTTCCCTATTTTCCAAAATGTTTTCTCCTATTTTTTATTATTTTTCCCCATTTTTCATAATTTTTTTCCCTTATTTTTCATTATTTTTTCCCTATTTTTTCTCAATTTTTCATATTTTTTTTATCTCGTATATAGGATCTCTTCATTTACATTAATAAAGTACCCTTGACATTTTTCGATATTTCCCCTCGTTTCCGAGATTTTCGGAATTAAATTACGAAAAATTTCTTTTTTTCTTTTATTTTTTTCCCAACTTTCTCACGAAATTTCGGGAAAATAGTTCAAATAAAACTTGTTGAGCTATTTCAGTCCTACATTTACGAATTTTTGTTTTTTGAATATCTTTCACGGTCTCGGAAATATCGATTTCTTAAATTGGTACATTTTCGAACAAAAAAAAAAACGGAGAATTCATGCACAAGAAATTTTCCGATTATTCAGATTTTCAATGGGCTTCGAAAGATTTTTTTCCCAAATTTGAAGCGGTTTGCTCAAAAATTACGACTTGGGGTGTTTCCTGTAAAACTAGAAAAAAAGTGGGAAAAACAAAGAAAACCCCGTTTATTTATTTTCCGATTCCGCTCATTTTCTACTAAAATGTAGTATACTCGTGGGTTTTAAAAAATTTTATGTCGATATATTGAAGCATTCAAGTCATGGCATTCTTAAGCTTTGCGGACGACAATCAGACAGACACACAGACCACAGAAAAAAAATTAAGTTGTTCAGAATTCGATATGGGGATCATATCGTTTAGTTACGAATTTTTATTTATTTACGGTTATGATTTCATTAGGTCATAATATGCGACTCCCTATGGGGTCATTGAATAATAATGTATTACGTATGTAGATATAAGTACATAAATTAAATAATTCATAAGCGCTCGTACTAAATTCGTTTCTCTTTACTCCGTACTCCCTGGTCGATTATTGTTTACGTGTACTATAATACAGTTTTAGACATATTCGGTACATAGTTTATATATTTTTGTATAATTAAATTTTCAATACTTTTAGCATTGTTGCCAGATTTAATAAAAAAGTCAATTTTTTTCATACTTTTCATACATTTAAAAAATCATGTCGTGTGCTTGCCATATCAGATTTTTCATTTTTAGTAAAAGAAAAAAAATATCTGTTCATTTCTATATCTTTCTCCTTACCTATTTACATGAAGTTATAATAATCAGCCAAGCTAGAATTAAGTTTAAACTTATTTGAATCAAATTTAGATTTTTATTTATTTTCAGGTGTAAGTGATAGATTAAATAACTCATTTTTAGATACATCAAATACCTTAATTAGTAGGATACAAATCCCGTTAATTAAAATTGTGTTCAGAATATTAAACATAAATTCAAAATTAATAGGATAAAAGATCTCGCACTTTAGTCTATGTTTAGCAACAAGTATTTACTCGCAAATATTCTCCTAGTAAAAACTCGGCTAGCGGAAGTAGACAATCCCGAGTGATTGTTATTTTTATTCATACGGATAGAATACTTTATTTATCTTTTACTCAAAAACAGAAGATTATTCATACTCAAATGTGGTAATATTATTCAACGAATAATAAAACTCCAAGTCATACCACAATTATTTATGTAAAGTTAATGATTAAAATTGAGCGGCAACATGTTTCGGCCAAACAATGGCCATATTTGTATTATAGGCCTGATGATGGCCATTGTTTGGCCGAAACATGTTGCAGCTCAATTTTAATCATTAACTTTACATAAATAATTGTGGCATGACTTGGGAGTTTTATTATTCGTTGTATCTTTTACTCGTTAGTAAATACTTCGAGTATTTACTCGTTTTTATTCATATCACTCATAATTATTTGTAGTTGTTTTCTCAACTTATTTGACAGCTGTAATTATTATATCATTTTTAACTTGTCCTTGTTCTATTTATTTTTTATTTATAAAAAAATTTAAACGTATATACAAAGACTTGTACCAATATTAGTATTAACTTAACAAACGTAATAAAAGTTTTATAAATAATAATTATTATTATTATTAAGAAAGTATTTGATAAAATTTAAAATATCTCCAAAACTATTAACTTTAGATACAAATAATAAAACTACAACTAGGCGGCCTATTTAATACAATATACAATATTATGCATTTAATTTTTTTTCAGTAGTATGAGTTAAACAATGTTTTTTCATATAAAAACGTTGAGCAAATGACTTTCCACAAATTTCACACTTGTAGTTTTTTTCACCAGTGTGAATTAATTGATGACGCTTCAAACTATAAAGATAAGTAAATGATGTTTCACAAATGTTACATTTGAAGTTCTTTTCATTTGAATGTGTTAAGTGGTGCTGCCTCAAACTAATATTTTGAATAAATGATTTCTCACAAATATCACACTTGTATTTTCTTTCACCAGTGTGAAGTAAGTAATGTTTCTTCAAACTACCGAGTTGAGTAAATGATTTTTCACAAATGTCACACTTATATTTTTTTTCACCAGTGTGAATTAATTGATGACGCTTCAAACTAGAAAGATTAGTAAACAAAGTTTCGCAAATGTTGCACTTGTATTTTTTTTCTCCAGTGTGAGATATATGATGTTTCTTTAAAGCAGAAAGTTGAGAAAAGGATTTTTTACAAATTTCACACTTATGGTTTTTTTCTCCAGTATGAATTAAGTGATGTCGCTTCAAATTATGAAGAAGAGTAAATGATGTATCACAAATGTAGCACTTGTAGTTTTTTTCTTTAGTGTGGATTAACTGATGTGTTTTTAAATTAGAACTTTGAGTAAATGATTTATTACAAATTTCGCACTTATGGTCTTTTTTGCCAGAATGAATTAGAATATGTTGCTTTAAATTATAACTTAGGCTAAACGTTTTTTCACAAATAATACATTTATGATTTTTTACAGTATACTCATTATCTTTGGTGTTTTCAATCGCTTTTATATTAATACCTTCATCTTTAATATCCAATGCTTCTGTTTCTAATTTTATATTAAAGTTATTATGAATATCTTGCTGATCTTCTATACATTCATTTTTTATAACAATGTTTTCATCTTCAGTCTTGATATATCTTTCAAAATTAAAATCCTCTAATTGATCTTTAAATTTTAGTTCAGTTTCGTTATTAAATTCATAAGTTAAATCGTTTTCGATTTTAAATACATTCATTAGGTTCGTTCCAACCTCAAATCACAAACCGATTTCCAACAATTTACAAATTGTTTTTAACGCGCATGTCTGTCAAATAATACGATTAATAATCATTCTGATCAAGGGTTGGAACAACAAACAATTGATAACTTACAGTCTGTATATTGTACATGTGCAATCTGTAATCAGCTGATAGAGCTGGAAAGGTGAGGAGGCGAGATTGTGATTAAAATCATTGTTTTAAATTTGTATTTATATGTTAAAAAAGAAAAATGAAGCAATCCTAAATTATCGTTATTGCTACTTCCCATGGACGATATGACACTCACCTCACTATTCTCATTTTTTGATTAAAAATGAGAGTTAAACTAGCTTTTTTTTTAAGTATTCAAAAACAAACATAATTCGCATTCGATAGTTTTAGGTTATATGTTATGTTATTGTAATAATTATTATCAGTAAATCAAAACAATAAAATAGACAGCAATACGCATGCGTCGGATAAATGACTGGAACAAAGTCATCAAACCGTTCTGATAGTTTTAAAACCGTTTTGAATTATGCATGGAACAAAAAACTGATCGTTTACTAATCGTTAGTTAGTGTGGTTGGAACGCGTTTAAGTTATTGCGCAAAATCATTAGCGTAAGAAACTGTTTCTGATGTTGGTTGGAACGAACCTATTATTATTTGTTTTTAAGTTTTCAATTTTAATTTGAAGGTTAAGATGACGTTTTCAAGCTGTCAAAAAAACATGACGTCCAGCGTTGCCAATGTCTTTCAAATTTAGTCACCGTTCCGAGTTCCGTTACACGGCTAGAGATTCCCAGATATCTTTGGTAGGGTAGATGCTTACGGGTTTATTCTGTAACTGACATATTCGTCGTTATTTTTCGATTATCGTTATAACGGTTATTTTTAAAAATCGTATTTCATGAGTGATAATTATTAGACGATATCGTTTGGTAGAATTTAAATTGTTTTCTGTTAACCAAATCAATGTAGTTAACCGACGATCAAATTTTTCGTTCACCGTTGATATCACTATAAGGATTACCGACATATAAAATAGAATTTATAAAAATCACCGTATATTTAACGACAATCGAAGGCCAAACAATCAATATGTCAGCAGAGCTGGGAGTAACGAAACTAAAACGTTACTTTTCAGTAACGCGTTACTAGTAATTTCGTTACTTTTTAAAGTGGGCGAAAAGTAATGGTAATTGCGTTACTTTGTAAAACTAACGATAACGCTTTACTAAAAAGTAACACGTTACTTTAAAGTTATTAAGGTTATTTATTCTCTTTTGTTTCTACTGTCTGATGTGAAATAATGTTTTTATTATTTTTTTGTATCTCGTCGATTTCGCGCCCCACTGTGTTTTGAATTGCTTTTTAAAAAATCAAGCTAATTATACAACTTTTATTTGTATGTGCAATAATAACGGCGATAAATGGTGAGATGAAGAATAAAAGCAAGTCCAAAGTAACAAAATTGTCAAAAAAAAACAAGTTTAACCATATTTTGATACTTTATAAATAATCTAAAAAACTATAAAGATTTAAATTTCTGTAACAATATTAGCTATTGATTTTTTTTATTTGGTTGGTTTTATATACGGATGGGGTGTAAAAGTTTTAGCGAAAAATGTCATTCTTGATAAAAAGTTTTGGTTTGTACTGAAATCTAAAATACAATCATCAGAAATCAGTTTTTTCCAGTAGTATACAAGGTTTGTCAAAAAATATGAATTTTACTCAAGAGTAAAGTACCTTTAAATTTGACAACATCGAAAAATGTTATTTAAAAAAGTTGATCAGAACTAAAAATTAAGTTCAAATATGCAATTACATCCATTTACATTGAAAAAATGTATTTCTAGGTACAATAACAATGCAAATTTTACTGTTTAAATTGCAAAATATTAAGAAACGAGAAGGTTACCATATAGTCCATTTAAAGGAACGGTAAAAGTGGTAGAAATACTCCGCATGAAAAGACCCCCTATCCCTGATGTTTTTGGGGTCGCTGATTACGAAAATGAAGGTTAAAACTACCAGCAAGGGGCGGAACACCCTTAAAATTGCAAAAAACACCCCTAAATAGGTACAACAAAAACTTATAAGACACCAAACCCAATTGACCATTTTACAGAGCAACTACGTTCCACATACATCACCGGTGTTACTTGTTCTATCACAGAGATATCACAAGGAAAGCGCGTAAACATAACAGAGATATCTCTGTGATGCTCCTATGTCCTACCTAAAAAGGGAGCGAAACTCTTTTCTCAAGCGCCAAATAATGTCCCTTCTCTGACGCAGTTATGTCTCAGAGATGTTTCAGTTTTGTGTCAACTATGTCTCAGGGATGTTTCAGTTTTATGTCTACTACGTCTCTAGAGGACAAAGGTTTTACGGTAATACTACAATGAGAAAAATATTAACAATAAAACTGCTTCTTAAACCTCATTAATTATTATATTTTAATTTCATAAATATAGTAAAAATAATTTTTCTTTCGGTTTTTCCTCTTCTTTGTTTTCGCTGCTTCCCTTGACGGGTCCAGTCTGCGGCAATTCTTTCAAATTCCTTCTCAGAATATGATACACGGCATCTGAAAGGATTTCATTAATAGATTGCGATTTTTAATATAAAAAACCTTCTAATATTCAAAGAGGAATCTCCTATGAAAATTTTTCATATTAATTTAGAAACACCCTCTATATACATACATGTCCTAGCAGCATGCATCAATTGCCTGCAATTGGGAGATAGTGAATGTGATAAGTAAAATAATTGTTATTAATAATAATTTTCGTCAGAAGGCTATGTACTTAATCATACAGGGTGTGGATTATCTCAAAAGCTACAAAAGTAATTTTGAAAGTGTCAATTTTAGACAAAACTAAAAGGTGGCCACTATTATTAAACACTGTTTAGTTTATTTTTCACATTCAGTGTTTCTTATGCTTTGGTCAAAAATAGTAGATTACATACATACCTATGCAACAAAAATGAGAACTAATGCACTCTATTTAGCACCTAGCTTTCTACTTTTATAAACAGCACAGTAAACACGCAATAAACAAAAATACTTCACAGATTTGCGCCACAGCTCGCCTCACATCTCGTTGCTGACATAACCTCGATATTCTTCTCTTCCTTTTTCTATTAATCAAATAGGGAACTGTTCTCTGTATGTGAACGTAACAACTACGTATCCAAACTACGTAATAATACTCTCTTTTCACTCTCAATATGAATTATCGCTATAAGGTAAAAAATCTACTTCAATGTTATGTATAAGTACTACGTAACTGCTATAAAGTATTTACATAGTATCTATATGTTTGCATTAAATATGGAACATGTTTTGTCTCAGAAACGTAGCAGAGATACAGAAAGCACTATATAGTAATAATCCCTTTTCTATCTTTAAATACTATATCACAGCGACATAGATGGTCACTTGGGAAATGACTATCTATCATTTTGGTGTCACATAAAAATAGTTGGGGTATATAGAATAAATTTTTGAAACTATGCATTCCGACAAAGTGCCACTGAAGATTCCTATAAGGATGAAACATGTATGGTAATGGTCGGAATGTATAGTTTCGAAAACTTATTCTATTTGTTTTTGATTTTTTGTTTTTGAAAAACTTATAAGATGGCTTAGTTTCGCGAAACGAGTTCAGCCGAAAAACACCCCAATCTAGGGTTTTTTTTTTGCAATTTTAAGGGTGTTAAAACCCTTGCAGGTAGCTTTAACCCTCATTTTCGTAATCAGCGCCCCAAAAAACATATAAGATACCGTTCCTTTAAATTGACTATTATAAACACAAGAGATAAATGTTCATTCAAAATAGAAACAATATTAAACAAGCACAAAACCTATTTTCAATGTAAATGGATGTAATTACATATTTGAACTTAATATTTAGTTCTGATCAACTTTTTTAAATATCATTTTTCGATGTTGTCAAATTTAAAGGTACTTTACTCTTGAGTAAAACTCATATTTTTTGACAAACCTCGTATACTACTGGAAAAAAATTATATCTGATGATTGTATTTTAGATTTAACAAGCAAAACTTTTTATCAAGAATGACATTTTTCCCTAAAACTAAAATTTAAAATAATTTCACCTATAGGATACCCCACCCGTGGATACACTGTATAAGTTATAATTTGCTATTTTTTACAATAAACTAGTTTTTATTTTACACTGCTAAGTGTGAGCTAGTTAGCTGATGTTTCTTCAAAGAACTATGTTGAGTATAAGATTTATCACAAATTTTACACTTATATTTTTTCTCGCCAGTGTGAATTACGTGATGTAGTTTTAAATGAGAAGGTTGAGTAAACAATTGGCCACAAATTTCGCACTTATAGTTTTTTTCTCCAGTGTGGATTAACTGATGGCGCTTCAAATGGAAACTTAAGGAAAACGATTTTTCGCAAATGTCACATTTGAAATTTTTTTCCCCTGTATGAGTTAAGTGATGTTGTTTTAAATTAGAAAGATAAGTAAATGACTTTTCGCAAATGTCACATTTGAAGTTTTTTTCCCCGACGTGAGATAAGTGATGTTGTTTTAAATTAGAAAGAAAAGTAAATGAATTTTGACAAATGTTACACTTGTAGTTTTTGATACCAGTATGAATTAATTGATGTGTTTTCAAATTATCACTTTGAGTAAATGATTTTTCACAAATGTCACACTTATAGTTTTTTCTACCAGTATGTATTAAGTGATGTTTTTTCAAACTAGAAAGTTGAGTAAAAGATTTTTCACAGATTGTGCACTTATAATTTTTTTCACTAGTGTGAATTAAATGATGGTTTATTAAACCAGCATGTTGGGTAAATGTTTTTTCACAAATATTACATTTATAGTTTTTTTCACCTGTATGAGTTAAGTGATGATTTTTCAAATTAGAATATCGAGAAAATGATTTTTTACATATGTCACACTTATAGTTTTTTTCACCTGTGTGAATCACCTGATGCTGCTTCAAAGTAGAAAGGTGAGTAAATGATTTTTTACAAATATTACACTTATGGTTTTTATTGCCTGTGTGAATTAAGTGATGTTGCTTCAAATGAGAAAGACAATTAAACGACTTTTCACAAATATTGCACTTGTGTTGTTTTTTACTTTTGTCAGTTTTTTGATACTTTCTAGCACTAATACTTTTCCCACTTAAAATATCTAGAGGAAGTATAACATTTTGTATATTGTCATCTATGTTTTCATCATCTTTAATATCTAATTCATCTATTTCTATTTTTACATTACTATTATAAACATCTGTGATATTAATGATATCTGGTACATCCTCTATACATTCTTTTTTAATAAGTCTATCAAAATCTTCTAATTTTACTTTAGTTTCATTAATATGAAAATTTGTATTTATATCTGACAGATCATCTGTGAATCCATTTTTTATAACAATTTCTGCGTTCCTAGTATTGATATAACTTGGAATATCGTAATCTTCTATTTCTTCTTTAAATATTGCTTTATTTTCTTTACTTAAATCCGTTTCATTTTTACACAATTCCATTTTTATTTACTGTTTATTAGTTTTGTTTGTCACTATTTGACAGTGACATATGTCATATGCATACATCACTCTCCTCCAGTGTTGCCGCACTAGTCCAGAAAACAGTAGGAGATTCAGATTGAAAGTGGAGTAGATTCATACCATATTTAGTGTTCAGACTAGTTCAAAGAGCATATTCAATCAACTTATTTTACACATGCGCCACCAGAGAACCTTCTTTAAAGGCTATTTCATCGGATTAGAAAAGAAACCAACCTTTGGGAGTAGCGGAGTCAGAAATAATCAAAGGGAGTAGATCCACTCCAGATGGAGTAGCTTCGGCAACCCTGCATTAGAGATGGGAGAATTCGGATACAAATATCGGAATATTTCAGTTACTTAAAATAATTATCGATTTCGGTAGTTTGGTTATCCCTTGACGAATCGGATGATTTATGACGAATCAGATGTTTGGTTTTGAAATATATGGAAATCGGAATAATGGTAAAAATAGAACACTATTATTTAGAAATTCAGGAAGTAATAGACAAGAAAAGTGTGTCGTCACAAGTCATTCTAGTCAAAAACTGAGTTCAAATAAAGAATTAGAGTACGTTCTCGTTCTCTGTTGATGCTTTGCTTATTAGTTTGTTTTTTGTTGTTTTGATGTTATTTTCTCAGCCAAAAGAATCTGGTTTGGATCTTAATATGGCTAGAGCTGCTAAATTTGACTTTGACAGAGGTTTGTTTGAACTCAGTTTTTGACAATAATGATATTTGTGACGTCATGTCTTTCCTCGTCTATTTTGATTTGTAAATCTAAAATAACTTCATAAAAATAAAAATTTTGCATTACAAATAATCAGTTGTTTAATTTTTTTTAACGAATTAGAAAAATAACGATTTAAAAATTTTATTTTATCCATAGGTTTTGAGTCCTTATTCATGCTGAAAGCGGAATATTATGTCGATTAATAAAAACATTCGGATACTAACATTCCGATTGTTCCCATCTCTACTTCCTCAATGCCGCTATTGGTCAGAATGGACTAACGGATTGTACAAAGAAGATCACAGCGGGGAGACATCTATCTTTGACGGCTTGAACGACTCTAGGTGTGATTTGAACTTGCATGATTCTTTTTATATTAATGTACTATTAGAAACCTGAGCAATAAATATTTAACCCGTTTTGTTGTTTTTTTTAACCTATATTCGTTCCATTATTCAAAAAAAAAAAAAATCATTGATTATTCTGGGAAGGTCAGTTAAAGAAATATGTGAAAGATGGCGCCAGTCATCAATTATTTGAATTCAGCCTAGAGCCCTTTTTTTAGGTCAGATATTTTTTCTCTTCGATTTGAAATTTGGGTTAAATATGGAGAAAGATATTTCGAATTATGGAGCCTGTTGATTTCTTTCTGCTAGATTCCAAAAAAATGATCAGTTCCTCTCTAGTTCTTTTAGTTTCAGAGGAAATTAAGTTTTTTTAAAAATGGTGAAAGCGCAATTTGACCCGAAAAAAAAGGCAAGACAGCCTTCAAAAATCTTCAAAATTTTTCATCACTCAGAATTTAATAAAAAATGCGAGAGGGGTAGTTTAAAGGGCGTAGATTCCAAAAAAATGATCAGTTCCTCTCTAGTTCTTTTAGTTTCAGAGGAAATTAAGTTTTTTTAAAAATGGTGAAAGCGCAATTTGACTCGAAAAAAAAGGCAAGACTATAGCCTTCAAAAATCTTCAACATTTTTCATCGCTCAGAATTTAATAAAAAATGCCAGAGGGGTTGTTTAAAGGGCGTAGATTCCAAAAAAATGATCAGTTCCTCTCTAGTTCTTTTAGTTTCAGAGGAAATTAAGTTTTTTTAAAAATGGTGAAAGCGCAATTTGACTCGAAAAAAAAGGCAAGACTATAGCCTTCAAAAATCTTCAAAATTTTTCATCACTCAGAATTTAATAAAAAATGCCAGAGGGGTAGTTTAAAGGGCGTAGATTCCAAAAAAATGATCAGTTCCTCTCTAGTTCTTTTAGTTTCAGAGGAAATTAAGTTTTTTTAAAAATGGTGAAAGCGCAATTTGACTCGAAAAAAAAGGCAAGACTATAGCCTTCAAAAATCTTCAACATTTTTCATCGCTCAGAATTTAATAAAAAATGCCAGAGGGGTTGTTTAAAGGGCGTAGATTCCAAAAAAATGATCAGTTCCTCTCTAGTTCTTTTAGTTTCAGAGGAAATTAAGTTTTTTTAAAAATGGTGAAAGCGCAATTTGACTCGAAAAAAAAGGCAGCCTTCAAAAATCTTCAAAATTTTTCATCACTCAGAATTTAATAAAAAATGCCAGAGGGGTAGTTTAAAGGGCGTAGATTCCAAAAAAATGATCAGTTCCTCTCTAGTTCTTTTAGTTTCAGAGGAAATTAAGTTTTTTTAAAAATGGTGAAAGCGCAATTTGACTCGAAAAAAAAAGCAAGACTATAGCCTTCAAAAATCTTTAAAATTTTTCATCACTCAGAATTTAATAAAAAATGCCAGAGGGGTAGTTTAAAGGGCGTAGATTCCAAAAAAATGATCAGTTCCTCTCTAGTTCTTTTAGTTTCAGAGGAAATTAAGTTTTTTTAAAAATGGTGAAAGCGCAATTTGACTCGAAAAAAAAGGCAAGACTATAGCCTTCAAAAATCTTCAAAATTTTTCATCACTCAGAATTTAATAAAAAATGCCAGAGGGGTAGTTTAAAGCGCGTAGATTCCAAAAAAATGATCAGTTCCTCTCTAGTTCTTTTAGTTTCAGAGGAAATTAAGTTTTTTTAAAAATGGTGAAAGCGCAATTTGACCCGAAAAAAAAGGCAAGACTATAGCCTTCAAAAATCTTCAAAATTTTTCATCGCTCAGAATTTAATAAAAAATGCCAGAGGGGTAGTTTAAGGGGCGTAGATTCCAAAAAAATGATCAGTTCCTTTCTAGTTCTTTTAGTTTCAGAGGAAATTAAGTTTTTTTAAAAATGGTGAAAGCGCAATTTGACCCGAAAAAAAAGGCAAGACTATAGCCTTCAAAAATCTTCAAAATTTTTCATCGCTCAGAATTTAATAAAAAATGCCAGAGGGGTAGTTTAAGGGGCGTAGATTCCAAAAAAATGATCAGTTCCTTTCTAGTTCTTTTAGTTTCAGAGGAAATTAAGTTTTTTTAAAAATGGTGAAAGCGCAATTTGACTCGAAAAAAAAGGCAAGACTATAGCCTTCAAAAATCTTCAAAATTTTTCATCACTCAGAATTTAATAAAAAATGCCAGAGGGGTAGTTTAAAGCGCGTAGATTCCAAAAAAATGATCAGTTCCTCTCTAGTTCTTTTAGTTTCAGAGGAAATTAAGTTTTTTTAAAAATGGTGAAAGCGCAATTTGACCCGAAAAAAAAGGCAAGACTATAGCCTTCAAAAATCTTCAAAATTTTTCATCGCTCAGAATTTAATAAAAAATGCCAGAGGGGTAGTTTAAGGGGCGTAGATTCCAAAAAAATGATCAGTTCCTTTCTAGTTCTTTTAGTTTCAGAGGAAATTAAGTTTTTTTA
Organism: Neocrepidodera transversa; assembly: GCA_963243735.1. Taxonomy (NCBI): domain Eukaryota; kingdom Metazoa; phylum Arthropoda; class Insecta; order Coleoptera; family Chrysomelidae; genus Neocrepidodera; species Neocrepidodera transversa. The sequence goes on from OY725354.1 coordinate 7,266,082, forward strand.
AAAATGGTGAAAGCGCAATTTGACCCGAAAAAAAGGCAAGACTATAGCCTTCAAAAAATCTTCAACATTTTTCATCACTCAGAATTTAATAAAAAATGCCAGAGGGGTAGTTTAAGGGGCGTAGATTCCAAAAAAATGATCAGTTCCTCTCTAGTTCTTTTAGTTTCAGAGGAAATTAAGTTTTTTTAAAAATGGTGAAAGCGCAATTTGACTCGAAAAAAAAGGCAAGACTATAGCCTTCAAAAATCTTCAAAATTTTTCATCACTCAGAATTTAATAAAAAATGCCAGAGGGGTAGTTTAAAGGGCGTAGATTCCAAAAAAATGATCAGTTCCTCTCTAGTTCTTTTAGTTTCAGAGGAAATTAAGTTTTTTTAAAAATGGTGAAAGCGCAATTTGACTCGAAAAAAAAGGCAAGACTATAGCCTTCAAAAATCTTTAAAATTTTTCATCGCTCAGAATTTAATAAAAAATACCAGAGGGGTAGTTTAAAGGGCGTAGATTCCAAAAAAATGATCAGTTCCTCTCTCGTTCTTTTAGTTTCAGAGGAAATTAAGTTTTTTTAAAAATGGTGAAAGCGCAATTTGACCCGAAAAAAAAAGGCAAGACTATAGCCTTCAAAAATCTTCAAAATTTTTCATCGCTCAGAATTTAATAAAAAATGCCAGAGGGGTAGTTTAAGGGGCGTAGATTCCAAAAAAATGATCAGTTCCTTTCTAGTTCTTTTAGTTTCAGAGGAAATTAAGTTTTTTTAAAAATGGTGAAAGCGCAATTTGACCCGAAAAAAAAAGGCAAGACTATAGCCTTCAAAAAATCTTCAAAATTTTTCATCGCTCAGAATTTAATAAAAAATGCCAGAGGGGTAGTTTAAGGGGCGTAGATTCCAAAAAAATGATCAGTTCCTCTCTAGTTCTTTTAGTTTCAGAGGAAATTAAGTTTTTTTAAAAATGGTGAAAGCGCAATTTGACCCGAAAAAAAAGGCAAGACTATAGCCTTCAAAAATCATTAAAATTTTTCATCGCTCAGAATTTAATAAAAAATACCAGAGGGGTAGTTTCAAGGGCGTAGATTCCAAAAAAATGATCAGTTCCTCTCTAGTTCTTTTAGTTTAAGAGGAAATTAAGTTTTTTTAAAAATGGTGAAAGCGCAATTTGACCCGAAAAAAAAAGGCAAGACTATAGCCTTCAAAAATCTTCAAAATTTTTCATCGCTCAGAATTTAATAAAAAATGCCAGAGGGGTAGTTTAAGGGGCGTAGATTCCAAAAAAATGATCAGTTCCTTTCTAGTTCTTTTAGTTTCAGAGGAAATTAAGTTTTTTTAAAAATGGTGAAAGCGCAATTTGACCCGAAAAAAAAAGGCAAGACTATAGCCTTCAAAAAATCTTCAAAATTTTTCATCGCTCAGAATTTAATAAAAAATGCCAGAGGGGTAGTTTAAGGGGCGTAGATTCCAAAAAAATGATCAGTTCCTCTCTAGTTCTTTTAGTTTCAGAGGAAATTAAGTTTTTTTAAAAATGGTGAAAGCGCAATTTGACCCGAAAAAAAAGGCAAGACTATAGCCTTCAAAAATCATTAAAATTTTTCATCGCTCAGAATTTAATAAAAAATACCAGAGGGGTAGTTTCAAGGGCGTAGATTCCAAAAAAATGATCAGTTCCTCTCTAGTTCTTTTAGTTTAAGAGGAAATTAAGTTTTTTTAAAAATGGTGAAAGCGCAATTTGACCCGAAAAAAAAGGCAAGACTATAGATTTCAAAAATCTTCAAAATTTTTCATCGCTCAGAATTTAATAAAAAATGCCAGAGGGGTAGTTTAAAGGGCGTAGATTCCAAAAAAATGATCAGTTCCTCTCTAGTTCTTTTAGTTTCAGAGGAAATTAAGTTTTTTTAAAAATGGTGAAAGCGCAATTTGACTCGAAAAAAAAGGCAAGACTATAGCCTTCAAAAATCTTCAAAATTTTTCAACACTCAGAATTTAATAAAAAATGCCAGAGGGGTAGTTTAAAGGGCGTAGATTCCAAAAAAATGATCAGTTCCTCTCTAGTTCTTTTAGTTTCAGAGGAAATTAAGTTTTTTTAAAAATGGTGAAAGCGCAATTTGACCCGAAAAAAAAAGCAAAAATCTTTAAAATTTTTCATCGCTCAGAATTTAATAAAAAATACCAGAGGGGTAGTTTAAAGGGCGTAGATTCCAAAAAAATGATCAGTTCCTCTCTAGTTCTTTTAGTTTCAGAGGAAATTAAGTTTTTTTAAAAATGGTGAAAGCGCAATTTGACCCGAAAAAAAAGGCAAGACTATAGCCTTCAAAAAATCTTCAACATTTTTCATCACTCAGAATTTAATAAAAAATGCCAGAGGGGTAGTTTAAAGGGCGTAGATTCCAAAAAAATGATCAGTTCCTCTCTAGTTCTTTTAGTTTCAGAGGAAATTAAGTTTTTTTAAAAATGGTGAAAGCGCAATTTGACTCGAAAAAAAAGGCAAGACTATAGCCTTCAAAAAATCTTCAAAATTTTTCATCGCTCAGAATTTAATAAAAAATGCCAGAGGGGTAGTTTAAAGGGCGTAGATTCCAAAAAAATGATCAGTTCCTCTCTAGTTCTTTTAGTTTCAGAGGAAATTAAGTTTTTTTAAAAATGGTGAAAGCGCAATTTGACTCGAAAAAAAAAGGCAAGACTATAGCCTTCAAAAAATCTTCAAAATTTTTCATCGCTCAGAATTTAATAAAAAATGCCAGAGGGGTAGTTTAAAGGGCGTAGATTCCAAAAAAATGATCAGTTCCTCTCTAGTTCTTTTAGTTTCAGAGGAAATTAAGTTTTTTTAAAAATGGTGAAAGCGCAATTTGACTCGAAAAAAAAGGCAAGACTATAGCCTTCAAAAATCTTTAAAATTTTTCATAGCTCAGAATTTAATAAAAAATACCAGAGGGGTAGTTTAAAGGGCGTAGATTCCAAAAAAATGATCAGTTCCTCTCTAGTTCTTTTAGTTTCAGAGGAAATTAAGTTTTTTTAAAAATGGTGAAAGCGCAATTTGACCCGAAAAAAAAAGGCAAGACTATAGCCTTCAAAAATCTTCAAAATTTTTCATCGCTCAGAATTTAATAAAAAATGCCAGAGGGGTAGTTTAAGGGGCGTAGATTCCAAAAAAATGATCAGTTCCTTTCTAGTTCTTTTAGTTTCAGAGGAAATTAAGTTTTTTTAAAAATGGTGAAAGCGCAATTTGACCCGAAAAAAAAGGCAAGACTATAGCCTTCAAAAAATCTTCAAAATTTTTCATCGCTCAGAATTTAATAAAAAATGCCAGAGGGGTAGTTTAAGGGGCGTAGATTCCAAAAAAATGATCAGTTCCTTTCTAGTTCTTTTAGTTTCAGAGGAAATTAAGTTTTTTTAAAAATGGTGAAAGCGCAATTTGACTCGAAAAAAAAGGCAAGACTATAGCCTTCAAAAATCTTTAAAATTTTTCATCGCTCAGAATTTAATAAAAAATACCAGAGGGGTAGTTTAAAGGGCGTAGATTCCAAAAAAATGATCAGTTCCTCTCTAGTTCTTTTAGTTTCAGAGGAAATTAAGTTTTTTTAAAAATGGTGAAAGCGCAATTTGACTCGAAAAAAAGGCAAGACTATAGCCTTCAAAAAATCTTCAAAATTTTTCATCGCTCAGAATTTAATAAAAAATGCCAGAGGGGTAGTTTAAGGGGCGTAGATTCCAAAAAAATGATCAGTTCCTGTCTAGTTCTTTTAGTTTCAGAGGAAATTAAGTTTTTTTAAAAATGGTGAAAGCGCAATTTGACCCGAAAAAAAAAGGCAAGACTATAGCCTTCAAAAAATCTTCAAAATTTTTCATCGCTCAGAATTTAATAAAAAATGCCAGAGGGGTAGTTTAAGGGGCGTAGATTCCAAAAAAATGATCAGTTCCTTTCTAGTTCTTTTAGTTTCAGAGGAAATTAAGTTTTTTTAAAAATGGTGAAAGCGCAATTTGACTCGAAAAAAAAGGCAAGACTATAGCCTTCAAAAATCTTCAAAATTTTTCATCGCTCAGAATTTAATAAAAAATACCAGAGGGGTAGTTTAAAGGGCGTAGATTCCAAAAAAATGATCAGTTCCTCTCTAGTTCTTTTAGTTTCAGAGGAAATTAAGTTTTTTTAAAAATGGTGAAAGCGCAATTTGACTCGAAAAAAAAGGCAAGACTATAGCCTTCAAAAATCTTCAAAATTTTTCATCGCTCAGAATTTAATAAAAAATGCCAGAGGGGTAGTTTAAGGGCCGTAGATTCCAAAAAAATGATCAGTTCCTCTCTAGTTCTTTTAGTTTCAGAGGAAATTAAGTTTTTTTAAAAATGGTGAAAGCGCAATTTGACTCGAAAAAAAAGGCAAGACTATAGCCTTCAAAAATCTTCAAAATTTTTCAACACTCAGAATTTAATAAAAAATGCCAGAGGGGTAGTTTAAAGGGCGTAGATTCCAAAAAAATGATCAGTTCCTCTCTAGTTCTTTTAGTTTCAGAGGAAATTAAGTTTTTTTAAAAATGGTGTAAGCGCAATTTGACCCGAAAAAAAAAGCAAGACTATAGCCTTCAAAAATCATTAAAATTTTTCATCGCTCAGAATTTAATAAAAAATACCAGAGGGGTAGTTTAAAGGGCGTAGATTCCAAAAAAATGATCAGTTCCTCTCTAGTTCTTTTAGTTTCAGAGGAAATTAAGTTTTTTTAAAAATGGTGAAAGCGCAATTTGACCCGAAAAAAAAAGGCAAGACTATAGCCTTCAAAAATCTTCAAAATTTTTCATCGCTCAGAATTTAATAAAAAATGCCAGAGGGGTAGTTTAAAGGGCGTAGATTCCAAAAAAATGATCAGTTCCTCTCTAGTTCTTTTAGTTTCAGAGGAAATTAAGTTTTTTTAAAAATGGTGAAAGCGCAATTTGACCCGAAAAAAAAGGCAAGACTATAGCCTTCAAAAATCTTCAAAATTTTTCATCGCTCAGAATTTAATAAAAAATGCCAGAGGGGTAGTTTAAAGGGCGTAGATTCCAAAAAAATGATCAGTTCCTCTCTAGTTCTTTTAGTTTCAGAGGAAATTAAGTTTTTTTAAAAATGGTGAAAGCGCAATTTGACCCGAAAAAAAAAGCAAAAATCTTTAAAATTTTTCATCGCTCAGAATTTAATAAAAAATACCAGAGGGGTAGTTTAAAGGGCGTAGATTCCAAAAAAATGATCAGTTCCTCTCTAGTTCTTTTAGTTTCAGAGGAAATTAAGTTTTTTTAAAAATGGTGAAAGCGCAATTTGACCCGAAAAAAAAGGCAAGACTATAGCCTTCAAAAAATCTTCAAAATTTTTCATCGCTCAGAATTTAATAAAACATGCCAGAGGGGTAGTTTAAGGGGCGTAGATTCCAAAAAAATGATCAGTTCCTTTCTAGTTCTTTTAGTTTCAGAGGAAATTAAGTTTTTTTAAAAATGGTGAAAGCGCAATTTGACCCGAAAAAAAAGGCAAGACTATAGCCTTCAAAAAATCTTCAAAATTTTTCATCGCTCAGAATTTAATAAAAAATGCCAGAGGGGTAGTTTAAGGGGCGTAGATTCCAAAAAAATGATCAGTTCCTTTCTAGTTCTTTTAGTTTCAGAGGAAATTAAGTTTTTTTAAAAATGGTGAAAGCGCAATTTGACCCGAAAAAAAAGCAAGACTATAGCCTTCAAAAATCTTTAAAATTTTTCATCGCTCAGAATTTAATAAAAAATACCAGAGGGGTAGTTTAAAGGGCGTAGATTCCAAAAAAATGATCAGTTCCTCTCTAGTTCTTTTAGTTTCAGAGGAAATTAAGTTTTTTTAAAAATGGTGAAAGCGCAATTTGACCCGAAAAAAAAGGCAAGACTATAGCCTTCAAAAATCTTTAAAATTTTTCATCGCTCAGAATTTAATAAAAAATACCAGAGGGGTAGTTTAAAGGGCGTAGATTCCAAAAAAATGATCAGTTCCTCTCTAGTTCTTTTAGTTTCAGAGGAAATTAAGTTTTTTTAAAAACGGTGAAAGCGCAATTTGACTCGAAAAAAAAGGCAAGACTATAGCCTTCAAAAATCTTTAAAATTTTTCATCGCTCAGAATTTAATAAAAAATACCAGAGGGGTAGTTTAAAGGGCGTAGATTCCAAAAAAATGATCAGTTCCTCTCTAGTTCTTTTAGTTTCAGAGGAAATTAAGTTTTTTTAAAAATGGTGAAAGCGCAATTTGACCCAAAAAAAAGGCAAGACTATAGCCTTCAAAAATCTTCAAAATTTTTCATCGCTCAGAATTTAATAAAAAATACCAGAGGGGTAGTTTAAGGGGCGTAGATTCCAAAAAAATGATTAGTTCCTCTCTAGTTCCTTTAGTTTCAGAGGAAATTAAGTTTTTTTAAAAATGGTGAAAGCGCAATTTGACCCGAAAAAAAAAGGCAAGACTATAGCCTTCAAAAATCTTCAAAATTTTTCATCGCTCAGAATTTAATAAAAAATACCAGAGGGGTAGTTTAAGGGGCGTAGATTCCAAAAAAATGATCAGTTCCTCTCTAGTTCTTTTAGTTTCAGAGGAAATTAAGTTTTTTTAAAAATGGTGAAAGCGCAATTTGACCCGAAAAAAAAGGCAAGTCTATAGCCTTCAAAAATCTTCAAAATTTTTCATCGCTCAGAATTTAATAAAAAATACCAGAGGGGTAGTTTAAGGGGCGTAGATTCCAAAAAAATGATTAGTTCCTCTCTAGTTCCTTTAGTTTCAGAGGAAATTAAGTTTTTTTAAAAATGGTGAAAGCGCAATTTGACCCGAAAAAAAAAGGCAAGACTATAGCCTTCAAAAATCTTCAAAATTTTTCATCGCTCAGAATTTAATAAAAAATACCAGAGGGGTAGTTTAAGTGGCGTAGATTCCAAAAAAATGATCATTTCCTCTCTAGTTCTTTTAGTTTCAGAGGAAATTAAGTTTTTTTAAAAATGGTGAAAGCGCAATTTGACCCGAAAAAAAAAGCAAGACTAATGCCTTCAAAAATCTTCAAAATTTTTCATCGCTCAGAATTTAATAAAAAATGCCAGAGGGGTAGTTTAAGGGGCGTAGATTCCAAAAAAATGATCAGTTACTCTCTAGTTCTTTTAGTTTCAGAGGAAATTAAGTTTTTTTTAAAAATGGTGAAAGCGCAATTTGACCCGAAAAAAAAGGCAAGACTATAGCCTTCAAAAATCTTCAAAATTTTTCATCGCTCAGAATTTAATAAAAAATACCAGAGGGGTAGTTTAAGGGGCGTAGATTCCAAAAAAATGATCAGTTACTCTCTAGTTCTTTTAGTTTCAGAGGAAATTAAGTTTTTTTAAAAATGGTGAAATCGCAATTTGACCCGAAAAAAAAGGCAAGACTATAGCCTTCAAAAATCTTCAAAATTTTTCATCGCTCAGAATTTAATAAAAAATACCAGAGGGGTAGTTTAAGGGGCGTAGATTCCAAAAAAATGATCAGTTACTCTCTAGTTCTTTTAGTTTCAGAGGAAATTAAGTTTTTTTAAAAATGGTGAAAGCGCAATTTGACCCGAAAAAAAAATGCAAGACTATAGCCTTCAAAAATCTTCAAAATTTTTCATCGCTCAGAATTTAATAAAAAATGCCAGAGGGGTTGTTTAAGGGGCGTAGATTCCAAAAAAATGATCAGTTCCTCTCTAGTTCTTTTAGTTTCAGAGGAAATTAAGTTTTTTTAAAAATGGTGAAAGCGCAATTTGACCCGAAAAAAAAAGGCAAGACTATAGCCTTCAAAAATCTTCAAAATTTTTCATCGCTCAGAATTTAATAAAAAATGCCAGAGGGGTAGTTTAAGGGGCGTAGATTCCAAAAAAATAATCAGTTACTCTCTAGTTCTTTTAGTTTCAGAGGAAATTAAGTTTTTTTAAAAATGGTGAAATCGCAATTTGACCCGAAAAAAAAAGGCAAGACTATAGCCTTCAAAAATCTTCAAAATTTTTCATCGCTCAGAATTTAATAAAAAATACCAGAGGGGTAGTTTAAGGGGCGTAGATTCCAAAAAAATAATCAGTTACTCTCTAGTTCTTTTAGTTTCAGAGGAAATTAAGTTTTTTTTAAAAATGGTGAAAGCGCAATTTGACCCGAAAAAAAATGCAAGACTATAGCCTTCAAAAATCTTCAAAATTTTTCATCGCTCAGAATTTAATAAAAAATACCAGAGGGGTAGTTTAAGGGGCGTAGATTCCAAAAAAATGATCAGTTACTCTCTAGTTCTTTTAGTTTCAGAGGAAATTAAGTTTTTTTAAAAATGGTGAAATCGCAATTTGACCCGAAAAAAAAAGGCAAGACTATAGCCTTCAAAAATCTTCAAAATTTTTCATCGCTCAGAATTTAATAAAAAATACCAGAGGGGTAGTTTAAGGGGCGTAGATTCCAAAAAAATGATCAGTTCCTCTCTAGTTCTTTTAGTTTCAGAGGAAATTAAGTTTTTTTAAAAATGGTGAAAGCGCAATTTGACCCGAAAAAAAAATGCAAGACTATAGCCTTCAAAAATCTTCAAAATTTTTCATCGCTCAGAATTTAATAAAAAATACCAGAGGGGTAGTTTAAGGGGCGTAGATTCCAAAAAAATGATCAGTTACTCTCTAGTTCTTTTAGTTTCAGAGGAAATTAAGTTTTTTTAAAAATGGTGAAAGCGCAATTTGACCCGAAAAAAAAATGCAAGACTATAGCCTTCAAAAATCTTCAAAATTTTTCATCGCTCAGAATTTAATAAAAAATGCCATAGGGGTAGTTTAAGGGGCGTAGATTCCAAAAAAATGATCAGTTCCTCTCTAGTTCTTTTAGTTTCAGAGGAAATTAAGTTTTTTTAAAAATGGTGAAAGCGCAATTTGACCCGAAAAAAAAGGCAAGACTATAGCCTTCAAAAATCTTCAAAATTTTTCATCGCTCAGAATTTAATAAAAAATGCCAGAGGGGTAGTTTAAGGGGCGTAGATTCCAAAAAAATGATCAGTTCCTTTCTAGTTCTTTTAGTTTCAGTGGAAATTAAGTTTTTTTAAAAATGGTGAAAGTGCAATTTGACCAGAAAAAAAAGGCAAGACTATAGCCTTCAAAAATCTTCAAAATTTTTCATCGCTCAGAATTTAATAAAAAATGCCATAGGGGTAGTTTAAGGGGCGTAGATTCCAAAAAAATGATCAGTTCCTCTCTAGTTCTTTTAGTTTCAGAGGAAATTAAGTTTTTTTAAAAATGGTGAAAGCGCAATTTGACCCGAAAAAAAAGGCAAGACTATAGCCTTCAAAAATCTTCAAAATTTTTCATCGCTCAGAATTTAATAAAAAATGCCAGAGGGGTAGTTTAAGGGGCGTAGATTCCAAAAAAATGATCAGTTCCTCTCTAGTTCTTTTAGTTTCAGAGGAAATTAAGTTTTTTTAAAAATGGTGAAAGCGCAATTTGACCCGAAAAAAAAGGCAAGACTATAGCCTTCAAAAATCTTCAAAATTTTTCATCGCTCAGAATTTAATAAAAAATGCCAGAGGGGTAGTTTAAGGGGCGTAGATTCCAAAAAAATGATCAGTTCCTTTCTAGTTCTTTTAGTTTCAGTGGAAATTAAGTTTTTTTAAAAATGGTGAAAGTGCAATTTGACCAGAAAAAAAAGGCAAGACTATAGCCTTCAAAAATCTTCAAAATTTTTCATCGTTCAGAATTTAATAAAAAATACCAGAGGGGTAGTTTAAGGGGCGTAGATTCCAAAAAAATGATTAGTTCCTCTCTAGTTCTTTTAGTTTCAGAGGAACTTGAGTTTTTTAAAAAATGGTGAAAGCGCAACTTCTAAATAATTCGACGAAAAAGACGTTAAAAAAAAAGTAAAAAGAAACAGACAGCATCCCTTAGTTCGAATTACCTATTTCTATCTATATTTCAAATTTCAGTTAGAGTCTTACCTTTTTTTCGGGTCAGATATTTTTTCACTCCGAATTAAATGAAATTTGAGATATAGAAATTCGAATAACAGTAAATAAAACAAAAAATTTTCTTTGGTTGTGATTTTTATTCTATAATACTAAAATTAGGTGTTTATAATTTTACAAATAGTTAAAAACTATGTACAGACATATATATTTTAATATTCCTACACATGTAATCGATACTTTTTTTTATTTTACAATAAATTCAAGGCACATACGATTGCGTATTTCTGCAAATACGCACAAGACTCTTTACGATGACACAGTGCAAGGAAATTAATTTTATCATAATAAAAAAATATTCAAATACTTACTATCCAAAACAAAAATACTTTTTTGATTAGATTTGTGCTTTTTATTATTACGTATGTGTTTAACTATAAAAATAACATATATATATACAGGATGATTCAAAATAAGACCGAAAAAGTTTGTTAATCTAAAAAAGTTATTAAGTCGCTATGTATTACACCCTGTATAATATTTATTTAATAAACCTCGATTTAATGTCCTAACCCATTTTATTACTTTCTTTATCTAATTTAAATTATAATTCTAGTTATTTTGATTATTTAACGATTCAGTGATTTTTTAAAAAAGATCAATTCAAAATCACAGGCTCATGAGCTTATTCAGAGAAATTTGAGCTAGAATCAGTAGCATTAGTAGGATTAGAAAAAAATGGGCCACAATGAGCAAAACTAGATAATCAGAGTATTTTGAGATTATTAAATTAAGTCAGAATGAGTATGAATTTTTAAACGCGCTGACTCAACTGATATTGTTTGAGTGGCTCTAGTCAAACCAAGCCAAAATTAATAATCTCATTTTGCGTTGAGTGCGAAGTTACTGGAATCTGTTCTGCTTGATCTTTTTTCTGTCGTTATTACATGTTCAGAGCTGAATTGAGCATCGGGGTTTTCTTCTATTTAATTGCATCAGTGCTGCTGTTTTCTACCAACATTTCGATAATAAACTACCAAAATGAACTAAACCTGAAACTAAATTCTACAAAAAATCTATCTAGTGGACATTTTATGAAATACTTAATTCGTGTCGGATATAAATAAGTTACTACCGCTATGAAATTGAAAAGGACAAAGAAAATGTTTATGTAAATAAAGTAAATTAAAAACGAAAAAAATTATATAAAAAAAACAAGTTTAACCCTTTGCGGTTGGCTAGTTAATAATCAATCGGGCAATGAAGTCGTTGGCATGTGTAACATGCTGAACATTTAAACATTTAATCATTTAAACATTTAAAATAAATGTATCTTTTTTATGATAAAAGTAAACTGTAAAATTTTTCATGACGTTTTATAGGAATTTTAGGTTTTTACCGGGCTATGTTAGTTCGAAATTACACATACTTGTTTACGTAATTAAAGCCTCTTTTTGTTTAATTTTTTTTACTATCGTACCCACTTCTCTAATTTTTAACGATACGATCGATTTAGTAGTTGGACAAAGTCTACACACCATTAATAGATTGTCCAACTACTAAATCGACCGCTCCATTAAAAATTAAAGAAGTGAGGGTTAAGACCCGAGGATCTTCACAATTTTCTGCGCATGCCGCAAACACAAAACACATGGCTAACTGGAAGTTACCAGTGTCGTACCTAATATTGTTATTGCTTATTATTAAAATGGGTAAGAAGTATTCTGCTCAGACAAAACAAATAATATCCAAAGTTTATGAAAAATGGTATTAAAATTCCTGTACAACATCACATGTTATAAGTACTAGCGGCAACGGGAATTAAAAAGAACACTTTTCAAAATATTGTTAAAGAGACGGAAGAAATTGAAACATTAACATATTACTAACATCCTTTCCTGGCGAACGATGCTCTGACCTCCTGGTGATCTTCGCTTGGCAATGATAATTTTTTTATGAAAATTAACATTGGCTAAAATGAGGAAAAAAAACCATAAATTATAATTATCCTCTAAACCACCTTAACTAGTTTATTTTAACGCTTATAACATTTTTAAATGTTAAGATATTTTAAATTTGCCGCCAAAGCAAACAATACAGGAAGTAGTTAAAAGTTGACGCCCCCACTGTTGACTGTTTGGCGAAAACCAACTGTCATAAACTAGAAGAGAGAAATTTTGGTGGGGACGCTGTTGTAGGTGTAGGTTTAACAGTTGGACAATCTCTACATGACACTCCGTATTTTCTATAACAATTTTGAATCGATTCTGGAATTCCCCCAAAAGAGCTACAATCTCCGAAATTTAACCTTAAAATCGAATTGAGGTGGCATTCGCTTCCTAAAATCATTTGAAAAAAATGTACCTACTTTGTATCATGTTTTTTTTTTGGAAATTTCATTTGTGTAGTGCAATTCTGAAAAATGCATTTTCTTAAGACACTCTCTGGGAACGTTCCAGTAATATTCGCGCAAATGAACCGAAAATCGTATCAGGAGGGGTTTTTGGGCCGCTATTCCCGAACCATACACCGGATACCTGGTACACCGGAACCTGGAAATCGACGCCATCCTCAGGAATTTTCCTGTAACATTCGCACAAACGTACTGAAAATCATATTGTATGACACATTCATGGACTTGAGCTCCCAGACTCGGGTCCCCGAAAACTTAATCCGGTCCTGTGCAGCTCGAGTCATATAGATGTAATAGCGTTTTTCACTGGTTGCACTTTTGTGCACTTAGTACAAGTTGAAAGTTCCAATGGTCATTTTAGAGCAAAATATTTTTGGAGCGCCTATTCCACTGGTCAGCTGTCACTCATAGCGGGTGAACTGAGGGCAAAATGTTATGCATTAAATGGATAGAAGGGTTTGGGCAAGTGCAAAAAAATAAATAACGTTTTAGGTTATGATAATTGTCAATATATTGCGAACGGTTAAAGAAAAAGTAGATTTTATGTATTTTTATTGATTTTAAAATAGAATTTGTTCATTGTAATCATAACAAATGTAGATCCTCAATATAAAAAAATACTAACTCTAACCTTACTTTATTTCAATGACAAATACCCGCACAAGTATCACTGGGAAACTGGGACGCTCCAGAGTTTCAACAATTGTTCGGAAATGATGTTAGTGCAAAATTTTTACGGTAATGAGCTAGCACTGAGGGCACCTAAATTATTGTCAGTGAAAAAGGCTATAAGTAGAAGGACAACACGGATTCTGCATCATGACAGGTGCTTCGCCATTATTTTTACTTTCGCGCTAAATGTTTAGCGACATACGGGTGGATATTTCGGTCGCCTTGTATGTAGGTAAACGTGATCTATGAAAATGACAGCTTTTACTTTTGCGCTACGTGACTTAGGGGTTGGATACATGTTTTGTGACTTGGGAGGTGGATCATATTTTGTGACTTAGGGGAATACTTCGCTCACCCTGTATGCAGGTGTAATTACGTTAATCGAGAAATGAGGAATCGATTAATGTCTAATTTATTCTAATTATGAGGGCAAATGCTGAATCATTAATTATAATTCATGATTCAGCATATTTCCAAGGTTAAAAAACAATTTTCTTCATAATTAGAATAAATTAGACATTAATCAATTCCTCATTTCTCGATTAAGGTAATTATACCTGCATACAGAGTGAGCGAAATATCCCCCCAAGTCACAAAACACGTATCCACCCCCCAAGTCACAAAGCACGTATCCAACCCCCAAGTCACGTAGCGCGAAAGTAAAAACCAAAGGTGTCATTTTCATAGGTCACGCATATCTACATACAAGGCGAGCGAAATATCTATTCCACGTCGCTAAACATGTAGCGCGAAAGTAAAAAATCATAGGTTATGTTACTTTCACAGATACCTATATTCAGGATACCCCATCGAGTCGCAAAACACGTAGCGCGAAAGTAAAAGTAATGGCCAGGTAATCCGTGTTGTCCTTCTACTGATGTATAGTCTAGATGAGAATAACGAGGTAATTTCCGACAAAATCTCCGAACTTTGCCGAGCGGAGTTTGAACTATTTTAAAATTTATATTAAAAGTTGATTAGATTGGGTTAAATTTGAGCTAGGTTATATTTAAGTTAAGTTAAATTGAAGTTAACAGTTAAGTAGGTTAGAAATGGATTTGGAAATAAACGATTTTGACCATCTATTTATATTAGTTTTCATTACCTACTTTAACAATTCCAAATACGTATTGGAGTATTAATTATTACAGTTTCAAATATACTGAAAATTCAGTTTTTATTGATATTCCTGAGATGACGTCAATATCCAGGTTCATGTATATCAAGTAACCGGGGGCGTGGAGCATATGCCAGAGAAGAGCGGCCCAAAAAACCCACCTGATACAATTTTTGGTTCGTTTACGTTCTATTTACTAACGGAGTGACGTCACGAGCTGAGTCGACATGGCGGTTTGCGTTTCCGCGCGAAAATGTAAAACAAACTGATACCCTATTGAAAATATTATTTTAAAAAAGGACGCTGAATTAAAAGAATTTATGTGAACAAGACAAAATGACACTTGATGACTAGAATATAAATATAAAAAAAATAATTGTTTTGACCCATTTTTTTCAGAATTTGTTACTCTTTAGCTACAATGTTACGATATGAGCTTTAATAAGTTGCTACTTTCAAAGTGATCTAGAAAATGGTGAATCTAAATATTCCATCAAACATCAATAATTAACAAAAAACTGAATAAAAGAAACTTTTTTTAATCTTAATATCGTTAAAAAAAATTAAAATGGAACATTTGGTATATTACTGTTATTATTCATTTTTTGTAAATTTTATATATTTTTTTACTTTAACTCTCTGTGTTAAACAATTATGTTATTAATTAAAAATATATAACCATTGTATACATTTTAATCGAATATTCATATATTTGGTCCCTCAACAAATATTCGATCAAAATTATTTGACCATTAATCTATTAAAATAATATAGCACTAGCACTTTCATTATGTACATATATATTTTTTTTTAAATTTTATCAACCTCTGCGTGCATCAAAAATTATCTACTAATGTACATTATAATTTTTTTACCTAACCTAATATTTTTTATTTTATTTTTTATACATTATAAATCACATTTTTTTTTTATAAATCTAACCGTGAGACTACGCTACTGGGGTATTGTGAAAACATTAAAATGAAATTTTTACAATACCTAAATATCTATACATAAATTTCCAAAGGCAGTTATACATAATTTGGATTCATTTGAAGTTATTATCTGCAGGTTACATTCACGTAATTTTTATAAAAAAAACTATTTTATGTTAATTTTTAGAACTATTTTATGAAAAATCCAACGTTTGGTGTAAAAATAAAATTTTTTGATAAAAAAAACATTTTTTATGTTGATTTTAAGAAATTTTAACTTGATACATTTGAACTACTCTATGACAAATCCGACGTTCAAACATATTTTAAAAAGAAATTAAATTTAGACATATAATTTTTTTGTGTATTTAAAATTTAAATATATTAAATTAAAAATATTGATAAAAATTATTTTATGTTAATGTTTAGGCAATTTTCAAGAAATAAATAACAATTTTTGTGAAAAAACAATATTTTTGTGTTAAGAAATTTAAACTTGATACATTTTGAACTATTCTATGAAAAATCCGACGTTCGGACATATTTTAAAAAGTAAATTAAATTTGAGACAAAAATCTACCTTTTGGGCTGTTTTTTGGAAAATTTTAAACTTGGTACATTTGAACTAATGAAAAATCTGATGTTCGGATACATTTCAAGAAATAAATTAAATTTAACAAAAAAATATTATTTTTTTGTTTGTTTTTGGTAATTTTAATTTGATACATTGGAACTAAACAATGAAAAATACGACGTTCGGACAAATTTCTAGAAGTAAATCAATTTATTAATAAAAACAATTTTTTTGCATTTATGAAAAATCCGACGTTTGGTGTAAAAATAAAAATTTTTGAGAAAAAAAAAACATTGTTTATGTTGATTTTTAAGAAATTTTTACTTGATACATTTGAACTACTCTATAAAAATTCTCGTTCGGTCATATTTCAAAAAGAAAATTGAATTTTAAACAAAAAACTAATTTTTTGTTCTGTTTTTTGGAAAATTTAAAACTTTTGAACTATTTTATGAAAAAATAGGACGTTCTTTAAAATCTAAAGTATTAAATTAAAAATATTGATAAAAACTATTTTATGTTAATGTTTAGGCAATTTTAACTTGGTACATTTCAACTATTTGGTGTGTTTTCATGAAATAAATAACAATTTTTGTTTTTGTTTGAAAAAACCATTTTTTTGTGTTGATTTTTAAGAAATTTACACTTGACACATTTTGAACTATTTTAAGAAAAATCCGACGTTCGGACATATTTCAAAAAGTAAATTTAATTTGATACAAAAAAACTATTTTTTTGGAAAAACGTTGGGATAAATTTCAAGAAATAAATTAAATTTAAAAAAAAAACACATTTTTTTTTGGTTGTTTTGGGTAAATTTAATTTGATACATTTGAACTAAACTAAAGCAAATCAAATTATTGATAAAAAATATTTATTAGTTTTTTTTTGAAATTTTAAGAATTGAATAAAGATTTTTGAAAAAAAAACTTTTATTGTGTTTATTTTTTAAGAAAGTTTAACTTGATACTTTTGGACTTTCGGACCAATTTCAAGAACTAAATGAAATTTTTGACAAAAAAAAAACTATTTTTTGTGTTGTTGTTTTGGGAAATTTTAACTTGATACATTTGATTTGAACTATTTGGAAAAATTCAACGTTTGGTATAATTTAAAGAACTTCATAAAGATTTTTGACAAAGAAAGTTTTTTTTGTGTTTATTTTAAAAAAAAATTTAAGTTGATACTTTTGAACTACTTTGTGACAAATTATTTGACGTTCGGTAAAATTTTAAGTATTATAACTTTTTCCCTGTTAATTTTTGGAAATCTTTACTTGATACATTTGAACTAATCTATAAAAATCCGACTTTCGGACAAATTTCAAGAAGGAAATGAATTTTTGACAAAAAAACTATTTTTTTGTGTTGATTTTTAAAAAACTTTTAACTTGATTCATTTTGAACTACTTTATGAAAAATCCGACGTTTGGACATATTTTATAAAAAGTAAATTAAATTTGAGACAAAAAACAATTTTTTTGGGCTGTTTTCTGGAAAATTTTAAACTTGATACATTTGAACTAATGAAAAATCTAACGTTCGGATAAATTTCAAAAAAAAAATAAAAATTTAAAAAAAAATACTATTTTTTTGTGTTGTTGTTTTGGGAAATTTTAACTTGATACATTTGAACTATTCGGTCAAATTTCAAAAAGTAAATAAAGTTTTCAACAAAAACTATTTTTTTCTTGTTTTTGGGAAATTTTAACTTGATATTTTAACTACTCAAAAACAAATTAGTCGTTCAGGCATATTTCAAGAAGTTAATTAAATTAAGACAAAAATCTATTTTTTTTTGTTTTTTTTTGGAAAATTTTGAACTTCATACATTAGAACTATTTTATGAAAAATACGACGTTCTGGAAAATTTGTATTGAATTCAAAATTTTAAACAAAAAACTATTGTGTATTAATTTTTGGGAAACTTTAACATAATACATTTGAACTAATCTATGAAAAATCCGACGATCGGACAAATTTCAAGTAGTTTTGGGAAATTTTAACTTGATACATTTGAACTACTTTATGAAAAAATAATCAATAAAAAACTATTTTATGTTAACTTACAGGAAATTTGAACTTGGTACATTTGAACTATTTGTTAAGTAAAATAAAAATTCGCCTTTTCTTTATAAACGTGAACGAAACTTCTACATAATAACTTCATACTATCCAAAACTTTCCAACCCTATTTACCACCCCCTTATACCCCTTTTAATAACTGCCTTGAAATTTGCAGAATTTATTTAATACTATCACAATATGTGACAATTTTTTTTAGAATCTAGACTCTACCCCTTGTTCGCCCGAGTCTTCATACTAGGGCTTTAATCTCTTGAAACCAGCACCGTCTTGACCTAATTTCAATTCTTCGTAAAGAGTAGGATTCACTTCGTGTTGAGAGGGAACGTGGAGAGATTCGTTTTTCCAACCTGGACCACCTGAAGAGGACGAAACTGCTATACCATTGGCGTTGCCATTAGCTAGTTGGGTGGTTTCAGCGTCTCTTTGTGGTACCTGCAATGAAATAAAATACAAATAATTCAGAATAAAGGAATTTAGGACTAAGGAATGAAAATAATAAAATAAATAAGTAAATTGGACAATCAAGACCATTACTAGTTTTAAGGTTTAAAATTGCTGAGGAAAGAACAAATAATTAGGGAAAAAAGTATTGTTAATAGGTGTGACCAAAGTTTCTGCTAAACGAGAATTTCTGTATACTCTTATAGCCAAATAGAGCCACAGTTAGGCGTAAAGTAGAGCGGCAGTGGGCGCGGTGGCGGACGCAGTAACGATGCGGTCAAACGCAATTGGAAAACTAATGGAAAACCAGAAAGATATAGGAAAAATAGTAAAAAAATAGGAACAATAGTGAAAAATAGGGGATAATATGGAAAAATGGAGAAAAATAGGGAAAACTAGAAACACATAGGGCAAATTTTTGGGAAAAATAGTGAAAAAAATAGAGCAAAATAGAGAAAAATAAGGAAATATAGGGCAAAATAAGGAAAAGTAGGGAAATATGAGAAAGATGGTGAGAAATAGGCAAAAATATGAAAAATAAGAAAAATAGGAAAAAATATGGAAAAATATTAGAGAGTGAATAAAATAATGGAAAACAAGAAAAAATTGAAGTAGGAAAAACGGGGAAAAAAGATAAAAAATAGAAAAATTAGGAAAATTTGCGAATAATAGAAAAAAATAGTGAAAAATAGGAATAACCATGAAAAAATAGGGGAATATTAGGAAAAATAAAAAAAAAATTAGATAAAATAGAAAAATTCGAGATAAATCTAGAAAAATCAACAAATCTGCAACGGTATATTCTTTTAGAAATTCATCTATCTCTATAGATTTTAATATTATACAAATGACGAGATAAGTCAGATTATACAAATAACCAACAAAAGAAAAAAAAATCACATGTTAGTTAAGTCAATCAAAAGTAAATAACGTCCAGAGATCAGTACGTCGAATTCGTATGGATTGGGTACGTTAAAAAAAAACATTTTCAGTACGTCCTGAAATGATTCAGGTCGTTCAGACTTAAATTTTACCTAAAATGGACGTCCCTAGGATGTCTCGTGCTATATATGGGTTGCCACTAAGGCTATTCATATAGAATTTGTTTCTGATCTAACCTCTGAGGCCTTTTTAGCTGCATTTCAGCGATTTACTACTCGTTGAGGAAAACCTAACCGATGATGATACTACTTTTGTCCGAGCTAGTTCAGAATTTCAAGAACTTTGAAGATTTTTACTCAATAACCAGGAAATAACACTTCCTCCTCGATAGATGAAGTTATCTGGCATTTATTCCCCTTTCGCTCCACACTTTCTGTTGACTGTGTGAGGCTGGAGGTCAGTTAGAAATATTTCATTTAAAACGTGTTATATGTAATTCGTCATTAACTTTTGAGGCACTTTATACTGTTATGAGGTTGATTAAGAATGTATTAAATTCCCGACCTTTAACACCTCTTTCAACCAATCCTACTGATCGTTCTGCACTAACCCCTCTCATCTCTTTATTAGCAGTGTTGTTAAGTATTTAAATACAAGTATTAAAACTTGTACTTCCCTCAGCAGGGAGGAAAAGTACTTTTTCCCCACATTTTAAGTATGTTGTAAATAAAGAAACTTGTAAATCTATTATATTCAAATTGTTTCCGTAATTTCTAAAATATATCTTGTATTCAGGTAAAAATTAAACATGAATGTTACTTCAACGTTTTGAAATAAAAATTTCAACTTCAGGATTCTTAGACACATTTTTTGACTGGATTCATAGATACGTATTTTGACATAATAATAAAACTATCATAGTATGATGTGGCTCACTGACAGTAAACAAATGACTTTTATAGTGCAAATTAAACTTGATTGAATTTTTGACAAATGGAGAGCTATTCAAGTGATTTTGCATTTCCAAAAAACCTCATATTAAGGAACAAGCCTGTTGAAATTTAAATTAAAATTCCTACATAGAAGTCGCCCTTAGCAACCGCCAGTTCAATAATAATTAAATTAAATATTTTATCCGATAAATCTCAATGGGGCGTGACCGACGCGTCCCGAACCACCACGAAACTATTTACATAAAACACGTAACGATGTAACAAAAAATACTATTCTAACCAATATATGAATACATATTTCCACGATAAATTTATATAATTATCTATATCTGTTGTGAAACGCTTAGTTCGGGTTGGAGCTAGAGAAATTTATATATAAACAATATTTCTTTTTGGGGACAATAATAAAATTGTGCTACCTGTAGAAGAGTCTAGTTTTATTTAATCGTAACTATTTATTGATTCGGCAGCTGGTCCTTCGAACTTTGCTCTATTAACTAAAAACAGTGAAGTACAGAAAACAATAAAATAATACGAACCAGCCTTTAACTTAAAAAAAAATTACTTCTTCTTCCTTCAAAGCCAACTTAGCGTCATTAAACTTACTACCACAAAAATCTAAAAACAGGTATGAAAAATGGTTTAATAAGTGGGTAGGAAGAAAAGTCATATGTATTACACGGGAGTAAAGTGAATTTTCCTCCCTTGGATGTATACTGCTCTTTCCTTCCTAGTGATACAAACAGCTATGTTATCCTGTTACCTGTATCTCTAATCTGTATGTTCTATGATTTCATGGAAGTCCTATATTGTATTTAAATACAAGAAAGAAGTATTTGTATTTGTATTTAAAAATACTGTCAATTGAAGTATTTAAAATACATTTTTAAAAGTATTTTTAACAACACTGCTTATTAGAAAAAAAATCTAACTCCTTGTTTGATTCTGATCTTCAGCATTTACCTCATAATCGTTTATCAAGATTTCAATTTTTACAAAAGATGCAACAAGACTTTTGCTCCTGGTCCAGAAATTATGTATCTGAGCTACAGCGCAGGCAGAAGTGGAAAACCAATCAGAAAAACGGAATTATCATGCCAAATAGAAGATGATAGAGATCGGATATACGAAACCAATCATTAAGTTATTCAACTCATTCTTGCGTGAAAAAAACAAGCTGGAATGGACACGTAACTGCGACGAAATAATTCAGGAACAAAAAAATAAAAGATTAGTTTCTAAATATACAAATTGTACTATACCTGAATATGATCCATATTAACTTCTCTCAAATAACTGGGATTCTCGAAAGCTATTCCATTGGAATTTTTAATTCCCAGCATCTTTTTTGTTCTCATGAACCAAACAGCACCGGCAAATATAGCTCCGACGACAATTAGAGCTAAGACGACGGCTACGATGACTCCTACATGACCATCGTGACCTTCTTGACTAGCAGCTGAAGTAATATACTTATCGCTCATGGTGAATTTTAATGGTTCTGTTAAAGTTGAAATTCCTTTGTTATTGCCGGCTTTTACTACCACTGTGTATGTGGTTCCAGCTAAAAATTAAAATAAAAATGTAATTGTAATAGTACTTTTCTAACTACATTATCAGACCATAAATCATAGTGGCCCATTGACAGCTATAAAATTGGCACAGCAATAAGGGCAAATTATTTCCATAAACTGGAGAAAAAGCAAATAAAAAACAAAATCTAACTAAGTACTACATTAGTAGTGTTGAAATGTGTTGGATATTAATTTATATTTAAATTATATAAAATTATCTTACCTTTAAGATTTTCAAATTTAATGTGAGTGACCGGAGTATCTTCTTTGTAGGTTTCCTTGCTGTGTGGATCATTCGATTTGACAAGTACTCGATAAAGTTCGACTGTATGAGGATTCTTAGTTGGTGCATCCCAGTTGATGTTAACTGAATGCGAGTCAATAAAATCTACGTGGACATTTTGTGGGGGGCCAGGAAGTTTGTCCCTGTAATATTGGTAAATTATTAAAATTAAAAATAGAACTTAGTTTCAATCAATTAAGTTTATACGTTTTTTAAACATTGGAAAATGTTTAATGATTTCAAAAATTGTCAAATTTCGCAAATTTTCTCGTAAAATTTTCCCCCTTTTCTTTATTAATTTTGTCACTTTTACCTATCTTTCTCCTCTTTTCTCTCAAAAATTTCCACTAATTCTTTCTTAATTTCGTATTTTTTTCTATTTTCATAAAAATTTCCCCTCTTTACTCTCTTAAATTTGTCACTTTTTTGTGTCAAATTTCCACTCTTATCTTACTTAAATTTGTCAATTTTCTGTGTCAAATTTCCCCTTTTCTATCAAAAAGTTCCCATCTTTTCTCCCTTTAATTTGTCACTCTTTTTTCTTAAATTTCTCCCCACTTTTCTCCATTAAGTTTCCCACTTTTTCTGTCTTAAATTTCCCCTCTTTACTCCCGAATATTTCTTTTCTTTTTTTAATAATTTTGTCACTTTTCAGTATCAAATTTCCCCTCTCTTTCACAAAAATTTCCCCTCTTTACGCTCTTAAATCTGTCACTTTTGTGTCAAATTGCTCCTCTATTCTAAGTTAAATTTGTCACTTTACTGTATCAAATGTTCCCTTTTCTGTCAAAAATTTGCTTTGTTTTTTTAATTAATAATTTTGTCACTTTTCAGTATCAAATTACCCCTCTTTTTTACAAAAAAATTCTCTCTTTGCTGTCTTAAATTGGCCCTTTTTTATGTCAAATTTTCCGTCTTGTCTCACTTAAATTTGCCATTTTTTGTATCAAATTTCCCCTCTTTTCTTACTTAAATTTGTCATTTTTCTGTGTCAAATTGCCCCTCTTTTCACAAAAATTTCCCCTCTTTACTCTCTGAAATCTATCACTTTTTTGTGGCAAATTTCTCTTCTTTTCTCAGTTAAATTTGTCACTTTTCTGTGTAAAATTTCCCCCTTTCTGTCAAAACTTTCCCATCTCCTCTCTTTAATTTGTCACTCTTTTGTCTTAAATTTCTCCCCACTTTACTCCCTTAAATTTGTCACTTTTTTGTGTCACATTTCCCCTCTTTCTCGCTTTCCCACTTAAATTTGTTACTTTACTGTATCAAATTTCCCCATTTCTGACAAAAATTTCTTTTCTTTTTTTAATTAATAATTTTGTCACTTTTCAGTATCAAATTTCCCCTCTTTTTTCACAAAAAAATTTCCTCTTTACTCTCTTAAATTTGTCACTTTTTTGTGTCAAATTTCCACTTTTTTCTCAATTAAATTTGTCATTTTTGTGTCTAATTTCCCCTCTTTTCTTACTTAAATTTCCCTTTTCTATAAAAAATTTAAACTAATTTCTCTCTAATTTCGTTATTTTTTTGGCTTAAATTTCCCCTCTTTTTTCTCCAAAATTTCCCTTCTTTTTTTAATAATTTTGTCACGTTCTGTATCAAATTTCCTCTCTCCCCTCTCTTCTCTTAAAAATAAAATGTCCCCTCTATGTCAACTTTTAATATATAATCCACTATATAGAAAAGGAGAAATTTGACTCAAAAAAGTGACAAATTTTACAGAAAATGGAGGGGAAATTTTCAAGAGAAAAGAAGAGATTTTATAGAGAAAAAAGATAAAATTAATGGAGAAAAATGGAAACATTTTCAAAAGAAAAGAGGGGAAACTTGATAGAAAAAAATTACAAAAAGTTATAGAAAAAAGTGGGAGAAATTTTAAGAGAGAAAAAACACAAGATTAAGGGAGAAAAGAGGGGACATTATTGACAAAAAAAAAATTGGCACAGAAAAGTGTCAAATTTAAGAGATAAAGGAGACGAAATTTTCAAAGAGAAGAGAGTGGAAATTTAATAGGGAAAGTAATGAAATTAATATAAAAAGTGGGAAAACTTTCAAGAGAAAAGAGGGGAAATTTGATGGTGAAAAATGACAAAATTATAGAGAAAACTGGGAGTAGATTTAAGAGAGAAAATGGCACAAAATTAAAAGAGAAAAATTCGGATATTTTTAAGAAAACACAGGGGAAACTTGACACAAAAAGTGACAAGAGAAAAAGGAGACAAAATTTTCAAAGAGAAAAGAGGGGAAATTTGATAGTAGAAATTAATAAAAGTGATAAATTTTACAGAAATAGGAGGGAAAATTTTCAAGAGAAAAGAGGAGACATTTGATAGGAAAAAGTGATAAAATAAATAGAGAAAAATGGAAACATTTTCAAAAGAAAAGAGGGGAAATTTGATAGTGAAAAATTACAAAAAGTAATAGAAAAAAGTGGGAGAAATTTTAAGAGAGAAAAGACACAATATTAAGAGAGAAAAGACGGAAAATTTTTGACAAAAAACAGAGCGAATTTGACACAAAAAAGTGATAAATTTTAGAGAGGAAGGGGGGGACATTTTCAAGAAAAAGGAATTTGATAGGGCAAAGTGAAACAATTATAGAGAAAAGTAGGGATATTTTGAAGAGAGGGGAAATTTGATAGTAAAAAGTGACATGATTATACAGAAAAGTGGGAGTAAATTTAAAAAAGGAAAATGACAATATTTAAAGAGAAAAGAGGCGAAATTTTTAAGAGAAAATGAAAAATTTGACTCAAAAAAGTGATAAATTTTAGAGAGAAAGGAGGGGAAATTTTCAAGATGCAAAAGAAACATTTGATATTGAAAACTGATAAAATTAATAGAGGAAAGTGGGGACATTTTCAAAAGAAAAGAGGGGAAATTTGATAGTGAAAAATTACAAAAAGTTATAGACAAAAATGGGAGAAATTTTAAGCGAAAAAAGAGATAAAATTAAGAGAGAAAAGAGAGGAAACTTTTGACACAAAGAAATTGACACAGAAAAGAGTCAATTTTAAGAGAGAAAGGAGACGAAATTTTCAAAGAGAAAAAAAGGGACATTTGATAGGGAAAAGTGATGAAACTAATATAAAAAAGTGGAACAATTTCAAGAGACAAGAGGGGAAATTTGATAGTGAAAAATGACAAAATTATAGAGAAAACTGGGAGTAGATTTAAGAAAGAAAAGTGACAAAATTAAGAGAGAAAAGATATTTTAAAGAAAAAACAGGGAACACTTGACACAAAAAAGTGACAAATTTAAGAGAAAAGAGGGGAAATTTCCAAGAGAAAAGAGGGGAAACTGATAGTGGAAAGTAACAAAATTATATAGAAAAAGTGGGAGTAAATTTAATAGAGAGAAAGGGACAAAATTAAGAGAGAAGAGAGAACAGAGGGGAAATTTGACACAAAAGAGTGATAAATTTAAGATAGAAAAGAGGGTCAATTTAAAAGAGATAGAAGGGGACATTTGATAGGTAAAAGTGTCAAAATTATAGAGAAAAGTGGAAAAATTCTTAAGAAACAGGAAACTTGATAGTGAAAAGTGACAAAATTATAGAAAAAAGTAGGGAAATTTGGAAGAGAAAAGAGGGGAAATATGACTAAAAAATGTGACAAATTTTAGAGAAAAAGGAGGAAAAATTTTCAAGAAAAAAGAAGAGACATTTGATAGGAAAAAGGGATAAAATTAATAGAGAAAAGTGGGGACACTTTCAAAAGAAAAGAGGGGAAATTTGATAGTGAAAAATCACAAAAAGTTACAGAAAAAAATTTTAAGAGAGAAATTAGGGGAAATTTTTGACAAAAAAAGAGGAGAAATTTGACACAAAAAGTGTCAATTTTAATAGAAAAAGAAGATGAAATTTTCAAAGAGAAAAGAGGGGAAATTTTATAGGGAAAAATGACAAAATTATAGAGAAAAATGGCAGCAGATTTAAGAGAAAAGTGACAAAATTAAGAGAGAGAAGATGGGATATTTTTGAGAAAACACAAAAAAGTGACAAAATAAACTACTGCAGATACAATTTTTAAAATAACAAAACATATAAATATACAAACACAATACAAACCTTCCTTCATGGAAACAACTAACAATCTGCTTAGTATGCGAAAGTATACAAGCTTTACTATTCAAAACAGGATCTCCACGACACCAATCTAAGCATCGTCTCGAAACGTTCTTATTAGCACAACAACTCCTATGATCAGATCCATCAGCAGCGCATTTCATTAACTTTCCAAAATCTTGAATACATTCCAACTTATCGATCACCACATCGATATCTAAATAAAAGGAACAAGCATCGATGCAAGCGCTAGTCACATTCTGTTCGATACAACATTGAGTCAGATTATTGGTGGTTGATAATTCTCTAATTCCTAAATAAACCAATTGTGTTGCAGTACCAAAAACGTTTTCAGCATGACAGAAATAATCTCCGACATCTTTTTCGGTAACTTGTTTAATAGTAACTTGCATTATGTATTTATCGTCTTCGTCCCGGATTGGTTTCGTGATTATATCGTATTTGCCTCCTTGGATTACTGGAGTTCTTTCATCGTGGTTTCTCCAAAACATCATTTTAGGTTCGGGAAGAGCTTCTACTTTACATTCGAGGGTTACTGAGTCACCTAAGGCGGCCATTGTTCTACGTGTAGCTTGTATGTGAGGACCATCTAAAATATTTTAAAATTTTACAATTAAAAATTCAGGATTTGTAACATTTATTTATTTAAGTGGTTATGCTAATAAAAGTGAGGGTTCAGCTCTGACCATAATAAGACTTGAAAAATGATAGATAGTAACACCATCTATCGTAGATTGACTGGTACCACGAACATTGTCACTTTTGGGATACAATTAATCTATAAAGCGACTGGCCAAGTACAACTTAGATCCGTTAGATGGCCTCATTATATATGGATTGTATACCAAAAGTGACTGCATCCGTAGTACCCATCAATCTACGTTATATGTTATCTTTTATTTTTCATTCACATAAAAATACTTGGGTAGTGCCACTGATGATTACTATAAGGACGAAACATGTATGTAAATTTTGTCTCGTACATTAAGGAAACAAAGAAAACAAAAGAAAAACAACAAAGATGATAATTTACAAAATCTGAAAGGAGAGTTGATAGTAAATTTGATGTTAGAGAATCGATATAAAGTCAAGAGGTATAGGCAATAGAAAAATTGATAAGCAAGAAAATGTTTTTGTTTTAAATTTACGTTGGGCAAGAAGGATAAGAAAAGAAAGGATCAACGGCGGGGACATTTATAGGAAGAATCAAAGGAAAAATTTGGAACTAGCAGAAAACGACAAGAAGTACAACAGGAAAATATAGGAAACAACTGAAACAGGAGAAGGTAAGGGTGTGAGTACAGGAAAAGAAGTGAACAGGAACAAGAATCCTGAGGACTGAAGGAAGGCGTTTCACAGCAGCAGGAGAACTGCAGAGAGCCACAAAGCAGGATTTCAGAGCAGGGGAAAATGGAAGAACAGTAGGACAACAGCAACCACCACTTCTAGGGGAACACCTACAGGAAAGGGATATTAAAAAAGGACCAACATTTTTATTCCTCAAATTTAAAGAGGAAACACGGGAAATTTTTGAGAGAAAAGGAGAAATTTCACTCAAAAAAGTGATAAATTTTAGAGAAAAAGAAGGGGCAATTTTCAAGAGAAGGGAGGGGAAATCAGATACATCAAAGTGACAAAATTTTACAGGAAAGTGGATAAATTTTCAAGAGGGGAAACTTGATAGTGAAAAGTGACAAAATTATAAAGAAAAGTCGGGTATTTTGAAAAGAAAAGAGGGGAAATTTTATAGTAAAAAGTGACATGATTATTTAGAAAAGTGGGAGTAAATTTAAGAGAGCAAAGTGACAAAATTTAGAGAGAAAACAGGGGAAAATTTAGAGAGAAAAGAGGGGAAAATTTAGAGAGAAAACGCGGGAAATTTTTGAGAGAAAAGGAGAAATTTCACTCAAAAAAGTGATAAATTTTAGAGAAAAAGGAGGAGCAATTTTCAAGAGAAAGGAGGGGAAATCTGATTCGGCAAAGTGACAAAATTTTACAGGAAAGTGGAGAAATTTTCAAGAGGGGAAACTTGATAGTGAAAAGTGACAAAATTATAGAGAAAAGTCGGGAAATTCTGAAAAGAAAAGAGGGGAAATTTTATAGTTAAAAGTGACATGATTATATTGAAAAGTGGGAGTAAATTTAAGAGAGGAAAGTGACAAAATTTAGAGAGAAAACAGGGGAAAATTTAGAGAGAAAAGGAGAAATTTCACTCAAAAACGTGATAACATTTAGAGAGAAAGGAGGGGAAATTTTCAAGAGAAAGAAGGGGAAATCTGATAAGGCAAAGTGACAAAATTTTACAGGAAAGTAGAGACATTTTCAAGAGAGGGGAAACTTGACAGTGAAAAGTGACAAAATTATAGAGAAAAGTAGGGGAATTTTTAAGAGAAAAGAGGGTAAATTTTATAGTAAAAAGTGACATGATTATATAGAAAAGTGGGAGTAAATTTAAAAGAGGAAAGTGACAAAATTTAGAGAGAAAATAGGGGAAATTTTTGAGAGAAAAGGAGAAATTTCACTCAAAAAAGTGATAACATTTAGAGACAAAGGAGGGGAAATTTTCAAGAGAAAGAAGGGGAAATCTGATAGGGCAAAGTGACAAAATTATACAGGCAAGTAGAGACATTTTCAAGAGAGGGGAAACTTGACAGTGAAAAGTGACAAAATTATAGAGAAAAGTAGGGAAATTTTTAAGAGAAAATTATAAAGAAAAGTAGGAAATTTTTAAGAGAAAAGAGGGGACATTTTATAGTAAAAAGTGACATGATTATATAGAAAAGTGGGAGTAAATTTAAGAGAGGAAAGTGACAAAATTTAGAGAGAAAACAGTGGAAATTTTTGAGAGAAAAGGAGAAATTTCACTCAAAAAAATGATAAATTTTAGAGAGAAAGGAGGAGAAATTTTCAAGAGAAAGAAGGGGAAATCTGATAGGGCAAAGTGACAAAATTTTACAGGAAAGTGGAGACATTTTCAAGAGTGGGGAAACTTGACCGTGAAAAGTGACAAAATTATAGAGAAAAGTCGGGAAATTTTGAAAAGAAAAGAGGGGAAATTTTATAGTAAAAAGTGACATGATTATATAGAAAAGTGGGAGTAAATTTAAGAGAGGAAAGTGACAAAATTTAGAGAGAAAACAGCGGAAATTATTGAGAGAAAAGGAGAAATTTCACTCAAAAAAATGATAAATTTTAGAGAGAAAGGAGGGGAAATTTTCAAGAGAAAGAAGGGGACATCTGATAGGGCAAAGTGACAAAATTATACAGGAAAGTGAAAAGTGACAAAATTGTAGAGAAAAGTAGGGAAATTTTGAAAAGAAAAGAGGGGAAATTTTATGGTAAAAAGTGACATGATTATATAGAAAAGTAAATTTAAGACAGGAAAGTGACAAAATTTAGAGAGAAAACGGGCGAACTTTTTGAGAGAAAAGGAGAAATTTCACTCAAAAAAGTGATAAATTTTAAAGGGGAAATTTCCAAGAGAAAGGAGAGGAAATTTGATAGGGCTCAATTACGTAATAAGCATAAGGACAGTTAAGACATGAATTAAATTTATAATAATAAATAACAGTTTTAACTACCTAGAAGAGAAATGAATAAAATAAAGTACTTACGACTAATAGTTATTTTTCTAGAAGCTTGCATTGGTGTACCATAACCGTTATCAGCATAACAAGATATTTGGTCCATGTCTTTAGTAACGTTATGTATAACTGTAACCATATGTCGAGTTGTTTCTTGTCTAACTAATCTTCCCGTTATGTATAACGAAATTGTAGGCATTGGAGTTCCCATAGCAATACAAAGTATCGTCATACTGCTACCTTCTATTACCAAGTTTATTGGATGTACAGTTGGTGGCTGAAAACATTAAGGAAATACCAATTTGTCTCGTTTGAATTTAAAAATGACTTACTTCAACGAAAGCAGGATAAGCTGGATCAGTCCATGCTATTAAAGTTTCCGAAGGCATACTAATTCCTTTATTTGATACAGCTTGGATGTAAATGATGTACTGGGTGTTGGGATTTAAACTGCTTATCATATATGAGGTTACTGTTACATTTGTCACGTGGAATTTGTCTTCGGCGGTTGATTTGTGAAAAACTCTGTTGAAAAATTTCAATTAATTAAAGAATATCGAAAGTATTTTTTTATTCTTAGTATTCATAGTAAATTATCTATGTATGAGCTGAGTATATAGTCTGGACCAGTACTGGCCTAGGTATAGGGAATTCAAAGTGTTAGAGAGAGAGAGAGGTATTGTAAATTCAGCGTGTCAGAAAGAGACGTCACACCAATCAGCATGTCGATGCAGAGATGCGTTACGATGATAACGACACCCCTAGTCCGAGCGTAATATTGCGTAATATTGCGTATGAGTTGCCAAAAGGGCATTAGTTAATATCTTCGTTACTATTGGTCCGATTTAAAAGCGGGAAACGGCAGTGTACTGGAAATGTAACGTACAATAAATACGTAAAGAAAAAATATGCGCAGATCGAAGGCCAAAAGGACTTTAGCTTATATCTCTGTTACTATTGGTCCAAATTGAATGCGAAAAACGATGCTATATTTGAAATGTAACGTAGAATAATTACATATAATAATTGAAAAATAATTTGTCACTGAGATATATTTAAAAAAACAGAATCATCACAGAAATTTTTGATTAAACTTTTTAATAGAAATTTTTAAAATTTCAACTATTCAAGAGAATGCCAAATCTCTAAAAATCAATTGATTTGAATTTAAAAAAATGGAATCAGTAAGTAGAAAATCATTATATAACCCAAAATTAGTAATAAACGTATCATTTGTACTGAAAGGAACGGAAGATTACAAAAGAAAAGTTCTACAGAGTTCTGAGATTTGACAAATAGAATGTTGTAGATGGAACTATTATTGAATGAAAAAAATTAAAACGTGCTGCATTTAGCTGCAGTTGTGTCATTTTCTGAATTTCGTATTTTAACGATGCGGAATGTTCTGCTCTTTTTCTTGAATTCGTCTGCGATCTTCACACATTTATAAATATTCTGTTTCTATAATAGCATTTTGGAATAAATAATAATAACGAGATTGAATATGGAATTATCCATCTAAATAGATATTTAATTTTTAATTTTTTTAATTTGTCGAGAAACAACTTTATCTGCCAATGCTACTCTGTCGCTAATAATGGAACTAAAATTATTAAAATCTTAATAATATTGATGTGAAAGTTTATTCTCATGATAACGTTGGGCGGAGTTCTCTTGAAAACCGGAATAGTGTATTAAATAACTATTCCAACACTTACTTCAAGCAAACAATTTGGGAAACTTGCTTCTCTTGGTAAATTGTAGGAGAACCGGGTCACTGAAGTATAATTTGCCCGTTTCCTAATTTGCGCATGTCAAATGGTCGCTGTCATTTAATTTGTTGTTTTTCTTTAGTTTTCTGTATTCGTTTAATTGCAGAATAAAGATATTGATATTGCTGATCTATTAATTATTAATGAAGTAGTAAGAGAACTTTACAAAGCTGAAGAAGCTGATCAAAAAGAGAACCAATCCATTCAATTTTCCAAATGGGGCATTTATAAAAATATATAGGGTTCCTGAATAGGTTTTTAATCTTATAACTACATTTATGAGACCCCCACAAAAGTCTGGGGATAAATTAAATGCAATGTAATTAATTCACATGCTTTTCTGGCATCTTTTTTGTAAATTTTTGTGTTAATTTCCCATTTAAAAGAAGTGACAGTTTGTGCATATATTGGTTTTTTGCGCATGTTAGCTCACCGGTAACACCGCAATAATCTACCGGTTAGTAACCGTCTCACCGCATTTCAATTACGATAAGTGATACCGGTGTATCGTTATTTGGAGTGTTTTGTGGTTATTTATGTTACAATTTTAGAAAATTCGCTTTTTATTTATTTAGTAAAGAAAAAAATTGTAATTCTGGAAATGGAGATTATGTACTCTTTTAACGGCTTAATATACAAGGTTGTGGGAATACAAGATTTGCATAATTTGATCAGTAATGGTAAGATTCCAACTTATTAATTATAAACTGTCTTGAAATATCGTTTTATGTTCGTTAGCTGATAATTTCGCAAGACAATATTTTGAAAAAAATAATTTAGAGGTTGTTCGAGAGGACACTAAAGATACAATAGCAAATAGGGAAAACGAGGAACCCATGGAAAATGCGGAACCCATGGAAAATTAGGAACCCATAGAAACTGAAACCGGTATGTATATACTTCTTCAAATTTTCCTGGCCATGTCGTTTACAAAGGCCGATATATTTTTTAACATATATTTTTCAGATTCGTTCAACTTGACATGGAACTACAAAAGAACAAAATTGCTAATTGCCCAGACTCAAATAGTATTTAGGGACCCTAAAATCAAAAAAGGCCTTTGTGGGGCAAAATTGAAAAGGAGTTTTTAAAAACGGGCGTATAAAAATTGTTCAATGGATATTTTTGACACGAAATACAAGAATATGAAAAAACGTTCAAATCAATTTTAGATAACAAAAAAAAACGAGTCGTGGAAGGATTTCATGGCCTTATTAGTGTGATTTTCTGGAAATATTTAAAGATATTTGTACAGTTAATTTTGCCCACCCTATTGCCTCATCGATAAAACAGTCCACCACCAACATTGCCAATGCTGTCCCATCCAGTTCCTCTTCCTCACCATCTGTGAATATAGAAATACCTTCCCCATCCTGTAAATTTGCAACTCATTCCAAAAATTTAATATCCAACTTTTCTTAATCTGTTTCAACCCTACAACCTCCACAAAATGTTCCCTTTACAACTACTTCCTCCACTTCTAATCGACTTTCACAATCCCAACAAATTTTTTTCAAAGCGCAAAGATGACAGATACGAGTTTAGGAATACTGGATATTGAGGAGCAGACACTGAAAAATTTGAGGGAACTGAAGAAGGTTATTGTTGAGTCTAATGACATTTAGAAGCGGAGGAATGAACTTCTAGAGAGGTTGGTCATGGCCTAAGAAAACAAAAAATAAATTATGTTTGTTTTTTATTAATTATATTTTTTAAACATTTTGATAAATATCATTTGCAATGACATATCTTTTTCTTTCACCTTTTTTAATGATTTTCATCACCAAATAAATTGAAATGGGCATCAGGTACTTCGATAATACCATTAGCTTCATTATTATCATGTATAAAATTGATATCAACATCTCCTTGATTGATTAAGAAATTATATAAAACACATCCTGCTGCAATAATATTATTCAGAAATTCAAGGTTTTCTATGTCCAAATATTTGAGCCTCCTGAACTTTCCTTTCAAAAAACCAAAAGCACGTTCAATTGTAGACCTTATAGAGCTTAATTTTATGTTATAATTTCTCTGAATTTAATTAAGATATCCATTATCTAACAATTCCGCCAGCGCGACAAGATCGTCTTTTAGAGCCTCAAATGCCGTAGTATAAATTCAAAATCAAACTAAACGCCGCTACCACTGAATTAGAAATTGCACTTTAATAATTACCCGTTAAAATCCGAGTTCTGTGTACATAAAATTATTAATTTAATTTATATATATTAATTTTTTACATTACCTGTATGTAATTATTTCAGATGGATCACTAAATTCAGGTGGTTGCCATGTTATGGTTACCCAAGTAGCGCTATGACTAGCAACTGCTAAAAAGTGTGGAGGTGAAGTAACACCGTTCACCCATTTGGATTTATCTGTAATTAAGACAACATTGGCCAGCAGTAGCAAAATAAATAACTTAAAAAGTCAATATAGTGAGAAAATATAATATATTAACCAACTACGGACCTGCTTTGACTAGTTTTATCCTAATAACAGATGAAGGTAATGAAGTGCCTTCGTCGTTTCTAGATACTACAAAGATATGGTACAACTGGTTCTCTTCCAAATCAGTAAGAGTAGCTGATGTAAGTGTAGTATTTAATTGCTTAAATAAAAAAGATTATTGCTATCTATGATTTAAATATTTTTTTTAAATATTAATTACCTTATCTAATTTTGGTATAAATTCGTACATGGACGTATTATCTACTTTTTGGTAATTTATCACATAATCTGTAAGGTTTGTTGAATTATCTGGAGGATTCCATTCTAATAAAACAGTGTGTTCATCCACTACTACGCCGTGAAGAGCTGATACTGGACCTGGCAATTTTCCTGCACCTAAACAAAGTACACATTCATTAAATAATAATGCAGTAGATAAACTAAGAGAGCACCAGAACAATTTACCTCCGCGGGTATCGCGGGGACGGGGGAAAGTATGAAGAGAAATATTTCCGTTATTAGTAGTCAGATTTAAATGGGACAATAGATGTAGAATAAATACGTAAAGAAAAATCATGCGCAGAAGCAAAGACTAAAGGGCCTTCAGGACAAACTTCGTTATTATTGGACCAAATTGAACCCGGAAAAAGGCATTGTATTATAAATGTGACGTATAATAACGGAGATATACCTCTTCATACTTTCCCCTATCCCCGCGATACCCGTGGGGGTCCATTGTTCTGATGCTCTCTTAGTTTATCCACTTAATGCTTTCATTAAGTTGTTGGTGGTTACCGGTTAGATAATTACCCTAGAAAAATGTGCTTGTATTCTAATAAATTAGATGAAAAAATCGTTTTTTTAGTATTTTCCAATTAAAGTTAAGTAATCGTACCTTCTAGTCGAAAAGATTCGACGCCGATACTTCTACAAGCTGATTTATAGTAAAAACCAAACAAAGTTGCGCGCACGTCATCAATGACGCATTTCCATGTCTTATGTGGCTACATTTCCGTTGCAAATTATACAAAAAACAACTCTAAAGGTAATGCAAATAATATGACTCTTGAGTTTAAATAATGTTTGTGCACAAGCTTATTTTTGATGGGTTTAAACGTCCCTCGATGTAAAATATTAATCAACAGGCTGAAAAGTAACGATTTAAACCGTCTTTTAAGGTGAGTTTAAATAGCACTTACACTCAAAAAAATGTGAGAACAGTTACTTATGCAACAAGCAATTCAGTAATTAGTATTTATTTATGGTTGAATAAGAAATATTATTTTCTTAGAAATTAAATATTTCCTGATCAATCTGACAATACGGTAAACTTAAACATCATCAAATGGTGATGACGTGCGCGCAATTTTGTTTGGTTTTGACTATATAAAGGAATGCCTGTATTGGAAGATGACGTTTAAAAACTTTATAGCCGTACTGATAACTCCAGACATTGCAAAGGAGTGCTAAAAAGCACCAACAGGATGCTGAACGGAAATTGACAAAGTTGCAACTATGCATAAACCATATTTCATCTAGAGTTTACTCAACTATCAGCGACAGTACCAGGTACACTTCCACCATGAACATGCTGGACAAATTGTAGGTAAAACCGAAAAATATTATTCTGATCCAGGACATGCTTACTACTATAGGATAGCACACGGACGTGAAGAATGATACTTATATTCAGCAATAAGACAACTCGCAAAAGACTGTCTGATCACAAGGGTTAATGCGAAAACGAACAAAAATGACAGCATCTCTTCAAAGAAAATACGTGTGAGGCTTTTGGAAAATCTAAAACTTACAGTTAAAGGGTCATAGAATAAAGCTCTTACCATGAAGATGGCTGAAGAAAATTTCCTAAACTTCAGCAATCCAGAAGTCCGTTTAATGTTAAGAACCTCCACGCAAATACTGTCTAGCATGAGAATGTGCAGCAAGAAAGGCCACTACGGAAACATATGTTGCCCCAAAAGTCAAACCGCTGCTTCAAGAACTGGAACTGAATAGTGTGGCCACTGTAATTACATCACGGCTGCCGCTCAAAATTCACTCAAGTTTCATAATAATTTCACCAATTTGGGCCAACTGAAGGCGGAAAGGTGTGACCAAACCATATTAATGGCGTCCCTTTGTCTGACATTACAAGTTAACGGCATTAGTTACCAGAACCTGGCGATCAGCAACAACTTATACGAAAACACTAACCTGCTGATTGTACAAAACCTATGCGCTAACCACGACGGTATTTCTTCACATTCGACGTCTGAATTCTCATTCGGCGTGTCAAAAGACACTCTGAAAATTTGTAGCGTAACTGAAGCGTCTGTCACACTGCTGTGCCTCTATTCGCAGACTGTAAACCATAGCAGCAAAGTCAAGAAAGGAAAACGAAGTTAAGAAACTTGTTAACGAAATAAATTATTAAGAATTACAATTAAAATAGGCACCAACCATAAGAAATGATAAAACTGATACACCCAACTCGACGATTAATAGTTGCCCAACATAGAAGAAATGGAAACAAAGATTTTCAAATACACAGTATTTAGCGCGATTGATTTACAAAGCGCATATCATCAAGTGTTTATTCTTCCATACGAAAAAGTCTTCACAGCCTTTAAAACCGCTGGTGACCTATATCAATTCCGCTGTATATCATTTGGAGTCACCAACGGCGTCTCCAGCTTCCAAAAGATCTTCGGCTGGCTAATAAAAACAGAAAATCTAAAAGGAACCTATCCATATTTTGATGATATTACTGATGATAACTTTCTAAGAGCAGCTGAATAAAGTGAAGAGTAAGTTTAGTCAAGAGGTTCCAAAATCTAGACAGCTATCAATTTAAACGTGAGTATGTCTCCACCAAACGACCTTGATTCTTTGACAAGAACGCTAGGGATATTTGCTAATTACTGGAAGTGGATCCCCAACTTTTCAGAAACAGTACATTAGCTGGCCACTTTTCCTTTAGCCCAAGACAACCCAATTTTTTGAGAATCTAAAATCTATAATTGCAAAGTCTTCATTGGATGCAAAAGACGACGCGAAGCCATTTTATGTTGAGACTATCACCTCTAAGCATTCCATTGCTGCCACTCCGCTTTTTTCTTAAGAACTCTTAACCAAAGCGAACTAAACCACAGTAGTTGAAAAAAAGGCGCCACCTTTAGATTGACAAACTATTCAAATTAGTCACCGAACCAAAGATCGGTATCATTTATGTTCAACGCAAAGCTTTACACCTTACAAATACGATATCGTGTAAAATTGTATGTCAAAGCTCCAATCTTTACACGAAACCAAGTATCACTGGCTACAAATGAAGCATTTGTCTTATACCATCGTTGAAGTACGGACAATGACCACAAACTGTCGTGCTAGATAAGACATTAAGCCCGGATACTTCAGAGATCCCGATCCTTTGCCTACACTTGTAAAGGCCGCTTCTCCTCTAAAATGCATGATCATCGACTTTAAAGGGCCAGTTCCATCCTATCATAAGAAATTAGAGAATTCCTACATTTATGCGGTATAGCAACAATCAGAACAACGGCCTACAACCCCCTAACGATCCAACTGGCGTTACATTCTCACAATACGTCCATTAAGAATTGAGAACACGTCTTACCGGTAGCTCTTTAGTCCTTGAGATCCCCCTTGTGCACAGCCACTAATTTTATGCCGCATGAGAGAATATTTACGCATTCACGTAGATCATTAAATGACGGATTAAATAAGTATCAGCCTGTGGTAGAAGAAGTAACGAATCAAGACTATTTATTTGTAAGATGGAAGGGAAACCACAGTGTCCAACAGGCATTTGGTTCCAATCGGAGAAAGCGGTGAAACGATTAAAGATTTGAATGAGTTACACATGCACTATGATACTATGGGCCAGCCTTTGATTGTAAACAAAAACGACCTATCAGTACCAGTCAATAAGAGACAACCTGAGGCTAAACGTCAACTTTCACCTCCTAAGACCACGGGGCGATCATCATCCTGCCATAAGTTCAGAAAATCAAGTAGGGGAAGAAGAATGCCCCAGAATTTCCAAGACTATCAACTAGTATGGAGTACGGAAGAATATAGACGATACTTTCTTACTCTTCGAGTTTGCTCTACTTACTAATGTTTATCGTAATTGGTAATAAAACCTTAGATTGCATGGTTTCTTATTTTAGAACTAAATAGAGAACTGCAGATAAATAGAAAAACTAGAAAGAAAGAAATAAAGAACTAAATGGAGTAAAGAAGTGAATAAAACTGAGGATTGTTAAAAATTGTACATATTTGGTCCCGAAGCACAGTTTTCATAATGAAATTGAACATGGTAAAAACATAATGGATAAAAAACAAATTACATACCTTCTTCAAAACACTGTACAATATTCCCAATATAAGGCACACAACTCATCGATTTCGGTGTAAAATGGTTAAGCATGACGCCATTACATACAGGTAAACATTCCGAAGGAACTCCACGACGTTGACAGCACGTTGCATGACTGCGCCCTCCGGCGGCGCATTTTAACATTTTTTGGAAATCTCCTGAACATACGCTAGCCAAGGCTTTTATTTCAGACATGCCGACATCGTAGTTACATAGAGGGACGCATACGCTTTTGACTTGCGCTTCTGCGCAACAGGCGGTTTCGTTATAGGCGCGAGCTTCTTCTAGTTTTTCTTCAATTAGCTAAAATTTAATAAAACATTTTTAATAATAAACAGTTTAATAATGTAATATTATTTTCTTAAACTATTCTTATATTATTTGTTGCCAGCTTATTGCTCGCATTAAAATTGCAAGAAGTTAAATATGTGTTTTTTATATTACTGCTTTTTTATTATTTGACGTTTAAAAACAATATAAAATTTTTAAAACATAGTAAAATCGTTTTAGATTTTTTAACAAAAAAATTATATGTCAATTATGGAAACTGTCCGCCATCTTGGATTTTGTATTTTTGTAGATTAGCACGTGTATTTTGGATTTCTCGATATAAAAGGTGACTAACAAATTTGTAAACAATTTATTTCCCTACAATCTTTACAATATTGTTGAAAAAAATCTTCTAATTCTTGTTTTCTAATTTTTTCTTATTCTACCGATTTTTTAAATGCTTGCTTTTTTTCTTTTTCTACCGATTTTTTAGATGTTTCCTTTTTCTCTCCTTGAAGATTTAAACAAGAATTAAACTGTTATAAGGTGTTCTATGCTTGCCTAAATGTCAGTTGAACGTTGGTAATACTGAGAAAAATAGGTTAGGTAGTTGACACTAGATTTGGCGGCAAATTGTATTCTGGTATAATAAAAATTTAACCCAATCTACAGTTTAATTGCGGCTATCAATAAATAAAGTACATAAAAACATCTGGCGAGAAAAAACAAACTATTGATCATCGTGTATGATATCTTACAATATTTAAAAAAATGCATGAATGTATTTATGCATAAATTTTTCAGTATCTTTAGTAGACATTTAAAAAAAATTGATAACTATGTCAAATTAAAATGTAGCAAATAAGTCAGAAGCATTTTAAATTATACAAAATTATTGTAAAAATTATCCAATGGAAAAAGAAAAACAATCCGACATTACAGAAAATAGAAACGGCGCAACTCAGAGTCCAGAAGAACGCGTCACATTAATAGAAGATTTCTTTGGTTTTTATTTCGATGATGAAGGATATCCTAATGCTGTAAAGAGATTTACTTGGAGAAATACTAACAAAATTGAAATACAAGTTATTACTTATGGAGCGAGAATTGTTTCCATGAAATTTCCTGATAGAAATGGTGTAATTGACGATATTGTATTGGGTAGTTAGATTTTTCCATTAATATTAATAAAATTATAGTTAAAAAAATATTCTTATAATGAGAATAAAGTAATTGGTAAAAATAAACTTTGGTATAAAAAAGCGTGGGGTGCTTAATATCATTTGTTCTAAATTTTTCATCGAAGTTAATTTTTTCCTCATTTTAAGCTTATTCAATAAAATTAAATCATATCCAGTTGAGGGACTTTTTGTCGATATCTGTATATTTAAAATTTATTTTTTAGTTCACATTGCTACAAAAAATTGTATTTTTAGTTTTTTTTACTATAATTTTATTTTTTATTTTCTAACCTTACAAAAATAAAAATAATGAGACTCAAGTCTTCATATTTCATATGTGATAATAAACGTGGCGGATGTTATCGTAGCCGTCAATACTGAAAGTAAAAATTTCTGATTTTTTCTGATTTTTATCTAATTTTTTCTTATTTTTTCTGATTTTTTGTTGAATTTTTTATGGGTTTTCAAAAAGATCAAAAATATGAGAAAAAAAAATTAGCAAAACAATTTTTTTTCTCATATTTTTGATCTTCTGTTTTTTTCCCATTTTTCCCATTTTTCCCGATTTATCTCATTGATAACATTTTTTCAACTTTTTTCTAATTTCAAATTTTTTCATTCAGTAGTTTTTGAGTTATCGTTACTACAACATCCATCCAAACACACACACACACCCAATTTTTAGCATGATTCCAATACCTCTCTTATCTGAAGGTCGAGAGGTAATTATTGGTCACTTATGGGAACTGTCCGCCATCTTGGATTTCTCAATAAAATGATGACATACTTTGTAGAACATTTATTTCTCTATAATCTTTATATAGCCAATATTGTTGAAAAAAAATTTTTATTGCTAATAATAAGCAAAAGTGTGAAAAATCAGGAGTGGCGCGGTTTTTTCAGGTGTTATATCAAAAAGTTTGGGAATTTTTTATGGGTTTTCAAAAAGATCAAAAATATGAGAAAAAAAAATTAGCAAAACAATTTTTTTTCTCATATTTTTGATCTTCTGTTTTTTTCCCATTTTTCCCATTTTTCCCGATTTATCTCATTGATAACATTTTTTCAACTTTTTTCTAATTTTTCATTTAATTTTTTCCGATTTTTAAGAATTTTTTCTGTTTTTTTTTCAGATTTTACTGACGATTTTTTTTCTGAATTTATATTTAACTTTTTACGATTTTTCTGATTTTTGGCTTTTTTCGAATATTTCAGATTTTTTCTTGGTTGTTTTCTGATTTTTCTAACTTTTCTACTTATTTCTTTTTTTTTGTTTTATTTTTTTCAGTTTTTTGTTTTTTATTTCCACTGCGTTTTTCTGTTTTTTCTCTGATCTGATTTTTCTCCGGTTTTTCTTCTCCAGATTGTATCCATTTTTTTTTATTTTTTTTTCTGATTTTTTTCTAATCTTGCTAATTTTATTTCGGATTTTTTTTAAATTTCCCGATTTTTTTGTTTCTATTCTTGATTTCTTTCCGATTATCAGATTTTTCCTGTTCTGTTTCAGACTCCCAGTTTTTTTCCTCTTTTTATTTTTTCTATTTTTCGGTTTCTGTTTCTCTGGATTTTCTAATTTTTTCTAATTTTTATGATTTATTTTCTGATTTCTTAATTTGTTTGTTTTTCCTAATTTTTTTCGATTTTTTCTCTGGTTTTTTACTTTTTTTTCTAAATTATAAATTTTCCGATCTTGTTTTTTTTATTGATTTTTAAAAAAGTTTTCTGATTTTTCTCCTTTTTTTTTTACTTTTTCAAACATTCTGTAAATTTATTTTTCTAATTTTATCTGTTTTTTCGGATTATTTTGCTTTGGTTTTTATTTTTACTGGGTCTTTTCGGATCCTTTTCTTTTTTGTGATTTTTTTTCATTTTTTAATTTTTTTTTATATTTATTTGATTTTTTCTAAATTCTTTTCATCTTTCTGATTTTTTGTTTTTATTGCTGATTCTTTTTGTTTTTTTCTTGTTTTTCAAATTTTTTTCTTATTTTTTCTCATATTTTTGATCTTCTTCTGTTTTTACCCATTTTTCACGATTTATCTCATTGATATCTAAACTTTTTCTTTTAATTTTTCTCTATTTTCATTTAATTTTTTCAAATTTATAAGGGTTTTTTGTTTTTTTTCTCAGATTTTTCTCTTTTTTTTCAGATTTTGTCCGATTTTTCTCTAAGATTTTTTATTTACTTTATTTAAATTTTCAAGTTTTTTCGATTTTTTCTAATTTTTTACATTTTTACTTTTTTATTATTTTTTCAGCGTTTTTCTTGGCTGTTTTCTGGTTTTTGTTAACTTTTCTACTTATTTCTTTTCTTTGTCTTCTTTTATTAATTTTTTACTGCTTTTTTCAGTTTTTTGTTATGTTTTTTCTTTTTTCCTCTGATCTGATTTTTCTTGTTTTTATTTTTTTACGATTTCCATTTTTTTTTCGGATTTTTTCCGAGTTTCCAGATTTTTTTTTTGTTTCCTTTCTTGATTTTCTTCCGATTTTTTTTTTGGTCTTTTTCTGATTTTTCCTGTTTTGTTTCAGACTTTGTTTTTTCCTGTTTTTATTTTTACTATTTTTCGGTTTCTGTTT
This sequence comes from Neocrepidodera transversa, assembly GCA_963243735.1. Taxonomy (NCBI): domain Eukaryota; kingdom Metazoa; phylum Arthropoda; class Insecta; order Coleoptera; family Chrysomelidae; genus Neocrepidodera; species Neocrepidodera transversa. Next base: position 7,308,215 of record OY725354.1, read on the forward strand.
CTCCGGATTTTCCAATTTTTTCTGATTTGTATCATTTATTTTCAAATTTTTTATTTTTTTTTTCAAATTTTTTGTTTCTTCTAATTTTTTTCGAATTTATTTTTTTCGTTTTTTACTTTTCTTTTCTAAATTTTCAAATTTTATAAATTTTCCGATCTTTCGTTTTTTTACTGATTTTTAAAAAAAAATTTTTGGTTGCTTTCTGATTTTTCTCCTTCTTTTCTGAATTTTTCAAACTTCCTGTAATTTTATTTTTCAAATTTTATCTGATTTTTTGGGGTTATTTTCTTTTGATTTTTATTTTTATTTTTACTTGTTCTTTTCGGATCCTTTTCTTATTTTCTGATTTTTTCTTATTTTTTTTCTATTTATTTGTTTTTTCCTCCAAAATTTTTGTCATCTTTCTGATTTTTTAATTTTACTTCTGATTCTTTCTTTTTTTCCGGTTTTTCGGATTTCTTCTAATTTTTATAATTTTTCTATTTTTTTCTATGATTTTTTTCTAATTCTTTATGACTTTTATGCTGTATTTTGGTTTTTTTCTATTTTCTTTTTGTTTTTTTTTTGATTTTATTACGGATTCTTTTTTTCCGATTTTTTTACGATTTTTCTAATTTTCCAATTTGTTATAATTTTTTAATGGTTTTTTTCGGGCTTCTTCGGGTTTTCCGATTTTTTCGATTTTTTCAATTATTTCGATTTTTTCAATTTTTTCGATTTTGCCGATATTTTCGAAGTTTACGATTTTTTCCATATTTTTCATTTTTCTAATTTTTTTTTTTGACTTTTGGTTTGTCTGATTCCTGTTTTTATTTTCAGATTTTGCTTATTTTTTCCAATTTTTGCGCTGTTATTTAACTTTTTGTATTTTTTTCTGATTTTCTGGGTTTTTCTGATTTTTGTTTTTTGTCTGATTTATTCTTGAAGTTTCCTGACATTTTATGATTTTTTTATTTCTTCTGATTTTCCTGTACTTTTTAATTTTTCCAAATTTTTCTGTTTTGTTTTGTATTTTATTTTCAGATGATTTTTTTCGCACTTGTTTTCGTTTTTTATTTTTTCCCATTTTTTTAAATTTTTTCCCTTATTTTTAGACTTTATTTTTATTTGTTTTTTTCCGGCTTTTTTATCTGTAATATTTCTGATTTTTTTCCTCTATTTTTTTTTCGTGTTTTTCATTTTTTACTTATATTTTCCCTGCGTTTTTTTAGATTTATTAAATTTGTTTATGATTTTTTTAATTTTCCAATTTGTTAAAATTTTTTCTAATTTTTTTTTGTTTCTCATTTTATTCTCATTTTTCTACGTTTTTTCCCAATTCGTGTAACTATAAACTATAAATAATTTATTACATTGTAGGATTTGACGATTTAGAAGGTTACATATTCTACAAAAAATACTATTTTGGTGCTACCATCGGCCGAATGACCAATATGGTAAAAGATTCCACCGTTCTAATAGGAAGAAAAAGATATCAAGTAAAACCTAACACCTCAGAATACCATCAAAAAAACGGAGGACAAGTAGGATTCGATCAAAAGCTATGGGACGCTCACATAGAAGGCAAAAAAGTCATCATGAGTTACGTCAGTCCAGACGGCGAGGAAGACTATCCTGGCAGTTTAATGACTCGAGTCACATTCGAATTATCAGAAAGAAATGAATTCAAAATCAATATGGAAGCATTTACTACTCTACCAACCGTAGTTAACTTATCGAATTTGCTATTTTTTAATTTAGCAGGACATTATGCAGGACCGGAAAGTATTTACAAGCATGTGTTGACATTGAATTGTAACTGTTTTACTAAACAAGATAATAATGGCTTTAGCACTGGAGAAATTCAAAACGTTGTTCATACTATTAACGACTTTCAAATACCGAAAACTTTGGGCAAAGTTATGGGAATTGTAGCCAAAGATGGTATGTATTATTATTTTTCATAAAAAGCACAATTTCTTCAAAATTAAATTACTGTTACCAAAAACTAAAGTCTTCGTTAATACAAGTTCCTAGACTCTTAAATCGATGGCTCCTGTATTGCCTTATACATCAGCAGTAGGTCTTGATTGGTCCTTTTTTGGTCTTTTCTTTGGTCCTTTCTTGGTCTTTTCTTTGGTCCTTTCCTTGGTCTTGTCTTTGTTCCTTTCTTTGCCCCTACTTTGTGATGGATGTGATTGAATCGAGCATGGGACATCCACTAAGGCTGTGGGCCTGTTGTGGCCACCAATTTTCACTTCAGATCAGTACTGTTAACTTTAGCTATAGCTTCGGGTTCAGGATACTGTAACCTAAAGTGCCATTATATTTCCCTGTTTAGGTTCCGATAAAAGAATAGTATATGAAGAGGACTTTTGCCCTCTTCTTCCTCACATTTCCTCTATGCGATTCAGGTGCATTCTGAGCCCGAAAAGTCCTGTCACCTAGTGCAGTTTTAAGCTCCCGTCTATTTAAGCATAATAGCATCTATCTGCTCTTGGGCGGACCTTCGGACTATCTGAGTCCCGGAAGTTATATCCAGTATTCCCTGTGTTTGTCCTTTAATGGTTTCTCCAGTATATCTTTTAATGTTGGTTTTTGACCATTTTCCTCTTCTATATTGGGATTATCAGTATTGGTCTGGGTATGATTTGTTGTTCTAGATGGCTTTTTATACTGTCTTCCTTGCTGTGCATCACCTTGTATAGTTCTTCTAGATTTTCTGTAAGGTTTCCTCCTGTAACTGCGTCTTGTACTATTCAAGGTTTTACCCCAAAGAGCTCTTACACTTACATTCCTAATCTTGCTGTGCTCTTGTATTGGAGACTGCTCTAATTTCTCTGAGTGTTCAAATGGGTTTTGTCTTCCTTGCTGTGCTTCACCTTGTATAGTTCTTCTAGATTTTCTGTAATGTTTCCTCCTGTAACTGCGTCTTATACTATTCAAGGTTTTACTCCAAAGATCTCTTACATTTAAATTATAAGTCTTGCTGAGCTCTTATATTGGAGACTGCTCTAATTTCTCTGAGTGTTCAAATGGATTTTGTCTTCCTTGCTGTGCATCACCTTGTATAGTTCTTCTAGATTTTCTGTAAGGTTTCCTCCTGTAACAGCGTCTTGTACTATTCAAGGTTTTACTCCAAAGAGCTTTTACATTTAAATTATTAATCTTGTTGAGCTCTTGTATTGGAGACTGCTCTAATTTCTCTGAGTGTTCAAATGGATTTTGTCTTCCTTGCTGTGCATCACCTTGTATAGTTCTTCTAGATTTTGTGTAAGGTTTCCTCCTGTAATTGCGTCTTGTACTATTCAAGGTTTTACTCCAAAGAGCTCTTACATTTAAAATCTTAATCTTGCTATGCTCTTGTATTTGTGACTGCTCTAATTTCTCTGAGTGTTCAAATGGATTTTGTCTTCCTTGCTGTACATCATCTTGTATAGTTCTAGATTTTTTGTAAGGTTTCCTCCTGTAACTGCGTCTTGTACTATTTAAGGTTTTATCCCAAAGAGCTCTTACACTTACATTCCTAATCTTGCTGTGCTCTTGTATTGGAGACTGTTCTAATTTCTCTGAGTGTTCAAATGGGTTTTGTCTTCCTTGCTGTGCTTCACCTTGTATAGTTCTTCTAGATTTTCTGTAAGGTTTCCTCCTGTAACTGCGTCTTGTACTATTCAATATTTTACTCCAAAGATCTCTTACATTTAAATTATTAGTCTTGCTGAGCTCTTATATTGGAGACTGCTCTAATTTCTCTGAGTGTTCAAATGGATTTTGTCTTCCTTGCTGTGCATCATCTTGTATAGTTCTTCTAGATTTTCTGTAAGGTTTCCTCCTGTAACTGCGTCTTGTACTATTCAAGGTTTTACCCCAAAGAGCTCTTACATTTAAATTCTTAATCTTGTTGAGCTCTTGTATTGGAGACTGCTCTAATTTCTCTGAGTGTTCAAATAGATTTTGTCTCCCTTGCTGTGCATCACCTTATATAGTTCTTCTAGATTTTCTGTAAGGTTTTCTCCTGTAACTGCGTCTTGTACTATTCAAGGTTTTACTCCAAAGAGCTCTTACATTTAAATTCTTAATCTTGCTGTGCTCTTGTATTGGAGACTGCTCTAATTTCTCTGAGTGTTCAAATGGATTTTGTCTTCCTTGCTGTGCATCACCTTGTATAGTTCTAGATTTTCTGTAAGGTTTCCTCCTGTAACTGCGTCTTGTACTATTCAAGGTTTTACTCCAAAGAGCTCTTACATTTAAATTCTTAATCTTGCTGAGGTCTTGTATTGGAGACTGCTCTAATTTCTCTGAGTGTTCAAATGGATTTTGTCTTCCTTGCTGTGCATCATCTTGTATAGATCTTCTAGATTTTCTGTAAGGTTTCCTCCTGTAACTGCGTCTTGTACTATTCAAGGTTTTACTCCAAAGAGCTCTTACATTTAAATTCTTAATCTTAATGAGCTCTTGTATTGGAGACTGCTCTAATTTCTCTGAGTGTTCAAATTGATTTTGTCTTGGGTTGGAAAATTAACTTAAACTGTTCATCAAGTCTTAGAAAAGGTTTACCTGCTAACTTTAAATTATCTAACCTTTACCTACTTACTTGTCAGCTCTATTTAATAAGCTTTTTGAAAAAAAAAGAGACAAAATACGTTTTAATTAATGTTCTGGTTAAGCAAAAAAGAGGTTCCTGTGCATTTGATGAAATTCTTAAATATTTTGTTGATTATGAAAACTGCCACCAGGTTTAATTAGTATAAACTAGAGGTGTGACTCTCTGGAACTAGAATCCAGGACCTTCTCTTATACATTATTTGGGTTTACTCTCGAACGTGGCGCCCTCTTAAATAAATTTATTGGTACCTACTGCCAATTTCCTACGAAGGTGATTTAGAAATTAGTTCAAGCCATTTCTCTGAGTAGGGATAACCCTTAGGGAACTATATTATCTGTATTAATAATTAATTTTTATTATCTCCAAACCGTTTAATACTATTAACAAAAATATTTATTTAACAGGGTTTTATCAAAACTTTTGTATAAATAGAGGAGTCAACCAAGATGAGTGTTTTGTCGCAAGAGTATTGCACCCACCTACCGGTAGACTTTTAGAATTGTACAGTAATCAGTATGGAGTTCAATTTGATACTGCGAATTGCTTTGGATACGGTATAATACAGTCTATAGAAGAAATATTGTCCAAATCAAGCTACAAAAGCAGCAAAAGCGGCAAAAGTACTAGAAGTAATAAAATAGTCGATGATAATGATGATAATTTTGATTCCGCGTTACAACTTATTGATGATATTCATGTTAAAATGATGAATCGATTGAAAAGGGAACAGGTAAGACACTATTTATTTATTTCTGTCTTTCTGTCTTTCTGTCTTTCTGTCTTTCTGTCTTTCTGTCTTTCTGTCTTTCTGTCTTTCTGTCTTTCTGTCTTTCTGTCTTTCTGTCTTTCTGTCTTTCTGTCTTTCTGTCTTTCTGTCTTTCTGTCTTTCTGTCTTTCTGTCTTTCTGTCTTTCTGTCTTTCTGTCTTTCTGTCTTTCTGTCTTTCTGTCTTTCTGTCTTTCTGTCTTTCTGTCTTTCTGTCTTTCTGTCTTTCTGTCTTTCTGTCTTTCTGTCTTTCTGTCTTTCTGTCTTTCTGTCTTTCTGTCTTTCTGTCTTTCTGTCTTTCTGTCTTTCTGTCTTTCTGTCTTTCTGTCTTTCTGTCTTTCTGTCTTTCTGTCTTTCTGTCTTTCTGTCTTTCTGTCTTTCTGTCTTTCTGTCTTTCTGTCTTTCTGTCTTTCTGTCTTTCTGTCTTTCTGTCTTTCTGTCTTTCTGTCTTTCTGTCTTTCTGTCTTTCTGTCTTTCTGTCTTTCTGTCTTTCTGTCTTTCTGTCTTTCTGTCTTTCTGTCTTTCTGTCTTTCTGTCTTTCTGTCTTTCTGTCTTTCTGTCTTTCTGTCTTTCTGTCTTTCTGTCTTTCTGTCTTTCTGTCTTTCTGTCTTTCTGTCTTTCTGTCTTTCTGTCTTTCTGTCTTTCTGTCTTTCTGTCTTTCTGTCTTTCTGTCTTTCTGTCTTTCTGTCTTTCTGTCTTTCTGTCTTTCTGTCTTTCTGTCTTTCTGTCTTTCTGTCTTTCTGTCTTTCTGTCTTTCTGTCTTTCTGTCTTTCTGTCTTTCTGTCTTTCTGTCTTTCTGTCTTTCTGTCTTTCTGTCTTTCTGTCTTTCTGTCTTTCTGTCTTTCTGTCTTTCTGTCTTTCTGTCTAGTTTTTGAAAATGTTTAAATTTTTCTGTTTAGAGTGTAATCTATACGGAGCTACGAGGAGTTATAGAAATGCTGCGGAAATCCAAAAATAAAGTAGACGTAGGTTCCTATGAATCTTTATTAGACTTCATCTGCGACGACACTGACGCACTCAACAGATTCTGTTCCAGTCCCAAACAAGTGGACTTCTTAAAATTGGTCAAAGAATCTATTATGGAGGTTTATGAGGAGACTGAACATAACTGGTTAACGGATGTGCTTGATAAGATCATTCATCATGCAGATACGTTGCAAGCCAGGGAACAGTTTGGGTCAGTAAGAGCCATGGCAACCACTGGTAAGTATTTCGTTACTTTTATTTTTGTGTTGTTACGTCTCAGTACGTCTTCCTTTTTTGAAGTTTGGCAACAGCGTAAAGAACGAATGTGTATGTGTGATTCATTTGTTTTGTGTTTTAGCACTCTGTTTTGTTTTTACCGATTTTTTGAGTTTTTTCAGATTTTTGTTCTTATTTTAGTTTTTTGCGGTGATCTGATTTTTCTCCCGAGTTTTTCTTGTTTATTATCTTTTTAGAATCTTTTTGATTTTCCCTATATTTTTAATTTTTTTTTGATTCTTTCTCATTTTTTTGTGTTTTTTTTATTGTCTTCTATTTTTTCTGATTTTTTTTCTAATTTTTTCCGATTTTTGTTGTTTTTCATTTTCAAGTTTTTTGGAATTTCTTTTTCTGGTTTTTTACTTTTTTTTCTATAGTTCTATAGTTTCTAGTTATCTACATTTTCAAAATTTTCTAAATTATCTAAATTTTTCCTATCTTTTTCTTTTTGTACCAACTTCTTCAAATATGTTTTGGTTGTTTTCTGATTTTTATCATTTTTCTAACTCCGGCTTTTTTATTTTTCCAATTTTATCTGATTTTATCGGGTTATTTTCTTTTGTTTTTTATTTTTACTGGGTCTTTTCGGATCCTTTTTATTTTTCTGATTTTTTTCTTGTTTTTCAAATTTTTTTTTTGTATTTATTTGATTTTTTCTAAATTCTTTTCATCTTTATATTTTTTGTTTTTATTTCTGATTCTCTCTGTTTTTTTCGGGTTTTTCGAATTTTTTCTAATTTTTCTAATTTTTTCTTTTTTTTACGATTTTTTTCTATTTTTTTATGATTTTTGTGCTGTATTTTGATTTTTTCTAATTTTTTTTATTTTTCTGATTCAATACAGATTCTTTCTGCTTTTTTTTGTGTTTTTTCCAGGTTGTCTTCAATTTTTTTTTTGATTTTTTCTGATTTTTCTCTAATTTTCTAATTTTTCCGTATTTTTTTCCGATTTTTCCGACTTTTTGTTTCTTTTCCTGATTTATTTCCCATTTTTTGGTCTTTTTCCGATTTTTCCTTTTGTTTCAGACTCTCAGTTTTTTTTCTGCTTTTATTTTTACTATTTTTTCTGATTTTTATGAGTTATTTTCTAGTTTTTAATTTTTTTTTCAGGTTTTTTTTCTATTTTCGATTTTTTTTTCTGGTTTTTTACTTTTATTTCTAAATTATCTACATTTTAAAAATTTTCTAAATTTTCTGAATTTTTCCGGTTTTTTGCATTTTTACTGATTTTTTCTAAGTTATTTTTTGTTGTTTTTTGATTTTTATCCTTTTTCTAACTTCCTGCTTTTTATTTTTCTAATTTTATCTGATTTTTTCTTTTGTTTTTTTTTTTATTTTTACTGTGTTTTTCGGACCCTTTTCTTTTTCTGATTTTGTTCTTATTATTTTTCATTGTTTTTGGGATTTTTTTTGTATTTTCTGATTTTTACTAAATTTTTTTCATCTTTCTATTTTTTGTTTTGATTTCTGAAGCTCTCATTTTTTTCTGGTTTCTCGATTTTTTTTTCAATATTTCTAATTTTTTCACTTGTTTTCTACGATTTTTTAAAATCTTTTATGATTTATGTGCTGTATTTTTATTTTTTTAATTTTTTTTTATTTTCTGATTTATTACAGATTTTTTCTACTTTTTTCTGATTTTCTTGTCTTTTTTCCGTTTTTTTAGGATTTCTCTAATTTTTTAATTCTTTTCGATTTTTCCAATTTTTTTGATTACTTCCGGTTTTTTTCCAAAATTTTCTTGTTTTTACTTTTCCGACCCACCTCCGAGAAGGGAAAGTATTGTTAACGAGCAAAAAAAATTTCGAGGTAAAGATGGAAATATCCATTTGAGGTCACCTGAGATGATTAAGAACATTTAAAGATGGAAGTCTGTTTGTCTGTCTAGCTGTCTGTCTGTATGTCTGTCTGTCTGTCTGTCTGTCTGTCTGTGTGTATTATTCCACGATAGAGGCCACACGTTTAGTCCGATTGAACTGAAATTTGGTATATGGATTTGGGTTACTCGTCGGAAGAACCCATTAGTTTTTGTACTACATCTGTCAAACGGAAGTGTCATTATCAAAAAATGACAGATGCAATATGTTACGGAATTTGACTTGCGATATGTCATTTGAAAGTCCTTGAAAAAGTCTATCCAGAACAGTCAAAATTATTTCTCCAGCTGTCACCTGTCAAAAATAAAAAAATGTCAAAATTTGCAGATTTAACACTAAATATCTAAAAAAAGTATTCGGATTTTTTTTGACTTTATCCGATTTTTTCTATTGTATTCGACTTTTTTCTATTTTTTCACTTTTTTCTTTCGGTTTTTTTTCAAATTTTTTTTATTCCTTCGATTCATATCGTTTCGATTATATTTGATTTTTTCGACGTTTTTCAATTTTATATCCATTTTTTTTTCAATTTTTGTCGATTTTACCGATTTTTCCGTTTGTTTCGATTTTATCTGATTTTTTGTGATCGTATTTGATTTTCGACTATTTTTTCTATAATTTTTAATTGTATCCCATTTTTTCCAATTTCTTCCAATTTTTCTCAATTCTATTTGATTTTTTTTCGATTTTGACGATTTTATTTGGTTTTTTGATGGATTGTATTTGATTTTTTCGATTTGATCGCTTTGTTTACATTTTTTTTCAATTTTTTTCGATTTTTTCGATTTTTTTTTCGATTTTTTATGATCTTATTTGATTTTTATCAATTTTGTCGCTTTTATTTGGATTTTTAAGATTATTGTCAATTTTATTCGATTTTTTTTGTATTGTATTTGACTTCTTTCAGTTTTTTTCAAGTTTGTTTTTAGAGTCTCAAGTTGTTTTGTCTCTTATTGAATAAATGTATAGTTGTTTCCATACAATTGATTCTTATTCTATCGATCTTTTTCCAATCTCCCAATTCTAGTAAATGACTCACTTTAAAATGTAATTTGAACATTTGTTGCTCATTCCTTTCGTATTTGGTGGATTTACGCTCTTAGTAACGCTTTTTCCATCCTGAGAAAAATTCTGTGGGCCTGTGATGTCTTGATGATCCTTTTTGAACGTAGACATTTTGCTGTGGTTTCTGTATCCCGACAACGTAGTGAAAATATTGAGGACCTTAACATTTGAGCTTCCTTTTTGCGTAAGGCTTCTAGTCTCCTGATTGTCTGGTAAGTTTCCTCCCGTAGAGTCGACTAATGTAAGAATGTAGGCTTTTACGACCAGAGTCTATTTAATTACTTATTTCCGAAAATAGTAGAACACTAGTACTATATATTTATTATTTAATAATATTATTATTGATTTTTTTTGTAGAAGAACTACCAGACGCTCCAACCCCTCCGCCATCGCTTAATGGTGATCTAAAGACTACTAAAGCTAAGAAACCAAAAATCAACAAAATCCCAAAGTACTTTGACAATTCAGATAGAATTATTGGTAAAGGTCGTAGATTGTATGGTATGCATGGAGGTATAGCTTTACAAACTCAAAATTACCCAAATTGTGCGAATATAGATTATTTTCCGAATTGCGTTTTAAAACCTGGTGAGAAATACAGTCATACTATCACTTATAAGTTTTGGATTAGATCAGGGAATCCTAGTAGATGGATAAAGAGGAATTTGCATGAAATGACACAAATGAAGAAAAATGTAACGTAAATGAATTATGTAAAATAAAAATTTTATAAAAAATACATTCTGCATGAATAGTAAAGCGGATTCTATGAGAAGCCCCCACCATAGTTTTTATAATCTAGTTAACACGTGCCATTTTATTATGTTAAAAATAGCGTTTATGTAAAATTATGAGCAAGGTGCCATTTTATCCGTCCCTAGCAGCAAGCGTCAATTTGACGTTGTTTTTTCGTCATTTTTGGTCCGGGACGTCATTTTACCAATAAATGACATAATTTATGACGTTGACTTTAGACGTCATAGAGATCACGTCATTTTTACGAGATTTTTTCATCATTTTAAAAAATCTGTTTTTAACAAGTTTATATTTTTCCTATTGAAGTTTTTTAACTCTACCTATATTTTTAGTAAATGTTTTGGCCAATGTAACGATTTTTTTCGACATGGTATTTAACCCATTAACTGTGGCTGTCGTATATATATGATTCGTAAAACATTTTTTTATAAACTTTTAGAAATTTTTACAAATTTTACAATTTTTTTTGAAACTTTTGACATTTTTGAAATGTTTAAAATTCGTGAAATTTTTGAAAAATTTTTACCTTTTAAAATTTTCGAAAAAAATTGCAAAATTTTAAATTTTTCGAAATTTTTTCTATATTTTTGAAAATTTGCAATACTTTTTTAACGGTATTTGAAATTTTTGAAATGTTTTAAATACATTTATCTGGACAAATAATTTCATGTTTCCTGAAATTTTTGATATATTTTAGAAGTTTTTAAATATTTCGACATTAATACTTTTTTTTAATTGCGTATCAAATTTTTCGACATTTTTGATATATTTTTGAAATTTTTAATTATTTTTGAATCTGTTGATAGTTTTGAAATGTGTGAAATTCTTGAAAAATTTTTGCTGTATGAAATTTTCGAAAAAATGCAAAATTTTAAATTTCTCATATATTTTCGAAATTTTCGAATAATTTTTTAATGTTTCTTGAAACTTTTGACATTTTCGAAATATTTGAAATACTTGAAATATTTTTAACCAAACGAATAATTTTGTTCTTTGATATTTCCGATATATTTTACAAATTTTTGAATAATTTGACATTATTACTTTTGACATTTTCGAAAAAATGCAAATTTTCAAATTTTTCTACATTTATTATATATTTTTGAAACTTTCGAATACTTTTTTATTTGAATGTTTTTTGAAACGTTTGACATTTTTGAGGTGTAAAATTCTTGAAAAATTTTTACTTTTTAAATTTTTTGAAATTTTCAAAAAAATGCAAAATTTCAAATTTTTCGAAATTTTTTATATATTTTTGAAATTTTCGAATAGTTCTTTAATGTTTTTTGAAACTTTTGACATTTTAGAACTGGTTAAAATTCTTGAAATTTTTAAAAAATATTAATTTTTGAAATTTTCGAAAAAATTTGCGAAATTTCAATTTTTTCGAAATTTTTGATATATTTTTAAAATTTTCGAATAATTTTTTAATGTTTTTTGAAACGTTGACATTTTTGAAAGAATTAAAATTCTTAAAATTTTTGAAATATTTTTAACTGGACGAATAATTTTATGTATTTCTTGAAATTTTCGATACATTTAAAAATATTTTAACATTTTGAAATTTATGGAAAAAAATGCAATTAAATTTTTTCAAAAATTTTGATTTATTTTTGAAATTTTTGTTATATTTTGGTATATTTTTTGGCGAATTTAATATAAAATAAATATAATTAAAAGAAATGGAATTACAACATATTTTAAATTAATTTTTTTAACGTGTGGCTAACCTAAAATTTTTCAAAAAAAAATTGTTATGTCGAAATATTCTTTGGACCGAAAAAACTGGACCGGACCGAACCGAATTGGACCAAACTAATTTATACGAAACCTGAACCTACATTTTTCAATCTATGTAGAACTCGAACCGGACCAGAAACCCTTATTTAATTTGGGTCCGGGATCCAGAACAGAACAAGCATTTCGTAAAATAAATAGGTACGTAAAGTATAATTAATAATGTGGACCATAATTTTTACTTTCTCGCTATTTTTTGTCTAAATTGTCAAAAATGTATACTATGATGTTAATGTTTTTTCTCAGTCAGGGTTAATATTTTTGGGATGCATTAAGAATCGAAAGGTGCAAAAATCATCATCTACGCCATCAAGTCTCCGATTTTGATAAAATATAAGTATGTAAATGTATATAACCTCAAGAGTGATGGCTCAAATTAAATGGTTCCAAACGTAGATCCAGGATCTATTATCAGGCATAATCTAAATACATTTTGAGCTGAGAAACGACGATTTGCAGTCATTAGATATATTTAACATACCAAACTCTATTGAGCAAATTTTTTGATTAAAGGATTTCTTCTTCTTATGTCAAACTAGCTTTTGCCCGCGACTTCTTCCACGATGCTGTAAGAATAACTAAAATTTTCTTATACCCGTTTTATTCTAAATTAATTATTATTAATCAAATGAAAGGTCATTGTCTGCAAATTAAAAAAAAAATGTATTTTATAATCTTATTTTTTTTATAACTGTATGTGACCTACTTTTATACTTATGGCGAAGTTTTCGGGGTCGAAATAATTAAATAATACCGATGGATATTTATCTATATTTTGATTAAAAAATGAAGTTGTTAGTAAATGTTTTAATAAAAACTGGAAAATAAAAAAAAGTTACCGTGCTCGTCTCAACTCCCGAAGAAACTGCGAATAATAGAAACGAAACGTGATATCAAAATTTATCGACCAATTTCTATAATAAAATACCGGTTGAACCAGAAATGTTTATTAGTAAATTCGTATGGTAAAGAAATATAATGATATTTTTTAATTGTATTTATTGTCGATTTTGTTTTAATAGAACACTCTGTATATCTCTACTCAATGAAAGATAATCATTAAAAATCAAATAATTTAATCATTTTTTAATTAAACTACAACTAATTATATATCTTCGGTAAGAAGAAGAATTAACCTTTCAGATAGTATAAAAATATACAGGGTGTTGTTTTTTTAAATATCATAAATAACTTTTTTCTCATTTTTTCTTAATATTGATATTTTTTTTTATTTTTCTTAATTTTTATATTTTCTGGTTTTTGATATTTTTTATTTTTTTCAATTTTTTTTCTGATTTTTCTACTTTTATACTTTTTTTGATTTTTTCTTACTTTTTCTAATTTTTTCTGTGTTTTTTCTTAATTCTTTTAATGTTTTCTATTTTTTTTATTTTTCTTAATTCTTCTATTATTTTTTTTTTCACTTCTTTTCTATTTTTCCAAATTCGGTTTTTTTCCTAGTCCCTGATTTATCACAATTAACTCGCACCAAAGAATCATATTATAGTAATTTAAATAGCACCAATTTTATTCCCCATTTGTGCTGCATTCACGAAATTACTCGCACAGTAATTTTACATCAAAAATATTTTTTATTTGTTATTTAGAAGCATATATCACCAAAATAACGTAAAGAAATTAATAAAATCTCAATAGAAATTCGCATTGTGTTTAGAACTAAGGTAACCTCGGTACTATAGTACGCAAAAAAACCACCATTTTTGGGGGTTTTTGCAATAATTGTTATGAGACCCCCAAATAATGATCTGTAATTTCCTAATTGTGATGAAAATTAGGAAAAATAGTACGCCCATGAAAACTAATCACAAAGTGTATGTTAAGGGTGACACCTACCTCTAAATTGATGTACAATTAAAAATGGTGGAATTTTTTTTTTTATTTTTTATGAAAGTTTAAATAAATGGAGTCGTAAAATTATCAAAAAATATTTTCAACTCTTCTGGGGTGAAAACTACTCCTTACTAGCTTTTAAATCCATTTAACATGTAGACATTGAGTTGAGATAAATAATTTATACTTCGTTCCTATTTCTAATTAAACAAATAATAAAAAATATTTGCACCCCTAGATGTACACAAAATTGGAAAATCAAATAAAAAATGAATAATAGCTAAGAACACTCTGGATCAAACAAAAACTAAATCAAAATTGGTTCATCCGTTTAGGAGTTACGATGCTACATGGTAAACTTATAACCCTTCTGTTTGCCTCTACGATAAAAAATATAAAAAAATCCCGAAAGACGTTTTAGGAGAATCTACGTAAAAATTTTCAAGCGTCTATCATTTATAGTTTTCGAGATATTCAATATTTGTTGCTGACCTTTGACCCCAATTTTGAACCCTTTAAAGTGCGAATTTTTAAAATTCCTTTCTCAGTGCTCCCCTACCCTACTAAAGGAAGATACCCTGAAAATTTTACGTCTCTATCAGCTCTGGTTTAGGCTGTGCGTTGATTGTCAGTCAGTCAGCGACACGACAATTTTATATTGATAGATAGATAGATAGATGTCAACTATTTTATTTTAGCTCGGTAAAATATGGTTCAAAGTACCTCCAGAATGCGTCCAGATTCACATTAACCTTAGAGGTGTAAAAGGTCCATGAGAGCAATTTGAAATTATCAGTTACTCTAGTTCCTCCGGAGGTACATTCAAAATACCTGAAAAAATCCTTTATGGATTTGAACCAATTTTGGTAAAAAAAGAAGCACTTGTAAAGTTTTAGAATCACTAGGAGTTTTCCACTGTATCGGAGTTGGGCGCTAGAATTTTTTATTTCTCTGCCCGGCCTCCAAAAAAAGATAAATTTGACCGATCTATCAGTGTTTACTAGATGTTTATAAAAAAAGTTAAATATCGGATTTTTTACATTTTTTTGTAAAGACCGAAATGTTTGATATTTTTCAACTGTTCAACTTCAAATTTGAAACCAACATACATTTATAAAAACAAATATATAATTAGAAAAAAATACTTACTTTACTTCCAGTCCTGAACGTCAAAATGCTACTAGGCATACCAACGCCGTAAGCATTTACAGCTTCTACGTAAACTTCATAATCAGTTTCACTTTCTAATGCTTCTAAAATAAATGGACTATGGACTTTTTGGTTCATTTTAAAGTCTGAATTTTCGTCATCTACGTCTCGTACAAAAACATTATAATACATAACTTTATCCCCAAGTGTTTTAGGAGGTGACCAATGAAGAATAGCAAATTCTATATCTATATTAGATAGTCTAAATTGAGTAGGAGCACTTGGTAAAACTCCGTAACCTTGAAGCAGACAGTTTGTGTATTCGCTCATGTAACGAAGACATCTGAAATAAAAAAAAATCTTTATTCTTATGGAAATATTCCGAGAAAAATTGGATTACTAAAACTCCAGTAACCAAAATAAAACAAATAATTAAAGCGTTAGACCGAGTGGATGAAAACACTTCTTGTATATTCATGACTAACTGGCAGGAAAATACAATTATGTCGGAATGATTAAGTCTCCTTAAATATTCAGGAAAATGTTTCCAAAATAAACCGCTAGGGAATTTGTTCTGGGGAAAAAATAAAAGTGAGTGTGTTAGTGACAGGAAAACGTGCAATATAATAAGTTTATCATCATAAAGGGATTTTTCACCAGTGGTTTAATAAAAAAGTTATTAGAATACTAAAATGAACAAAAAATTAAAAATACTTTACTTCTTTATAGTTAGAATTATTAGTATATTAAAGTTTCGTTTAGTAAAATTTCATTAGCGAGAAAATATATACATTTTGTGTCCTCGGGCTTTTAAGAGAAACAACGCAAACTATTTACAAGGGTTTAGAACAGGGAAACCCGGTTATCAAAGAGGAATTTAATGGACAGACAAATCTCTAGGAATTAAACGGAATATTTATTATTTGTATGCAACGACTAATCGAGTTTTAATATATGTTAAACTTACAATTTATCAATGTCTTGAAATATGTTAAGAAAATTGGATATTTTTAACAGTTTTTATAAGAAAATTTATAGATACTTAATAACATTTTTTACATGTGGATTATTTTTTTTTGTTGGTTGGCTTTGGTTTACTCCTTAGCCACAGACTTCTTAAATTTTAGGCGGATGTTGGAAAACATATATTTTATTTTTAACTTTAAAATAAACTTAACACTGTTCTGCGTCGTGGTGACCCGACAAAAGAGCCCCGGACAAAAGAGCCCCGATAAAACAGCCCCGACAGAATAGCCCACCGACAAAAGAGCCCACGACAAAAGAGTCCCGACAAAACAGTCCAAATCTTAGTAGTTGGATTTAATTTATTAATAATGACGAAATGCACTTGTACATGTCCTAATTCATAGATGTCGTTTTTTTCAAATAAGCTACATTAATAATAATAGAAAGGAATATAGTGCACTTGAGATAAAATACCTATACAGAGTATTCCATTAAAACGATTTTAACCCAAAAAAGTGTAGGTATGCTCTAAAAATTTATTGACCTCGCTTTATATGTGTCGGAAATTATATGCAGTTAGTTTATTCAGTTTACTTTTTATTAAGGGATTGAGAATATTTGTTTTATTAAATCTTTACCTACTTACTTAAATAATAAGCCTTCTTAAATAATAAAACTTTCTGTTTAAGAGCGGAGGTACACTTTCTGTAGCATATGCCTTTCCAATGTAATCGTAGAAACAAAATCCCAGAAAAACGGGACAATATTTTTGAAAAATTCAAACGGTCAGTTAAAATTTAGGTCACTACGGATGCAGGAAAGTTATTAAGAATCCTGAAAATATTTAGTTTTTGAAAATATTAGCATATGAAAATTAATGAAAATTGATAGTTCGTAAAAAACACCCAACAGAATATTTTTATACAATCTCAGGGACTTTCCGAGCTTAAGAACAGGTTATGAAATCATTTAAAAAAAATTTGATTCAAAAATATTCAGTAGATTTTTCAGGATTTTGATTATAAAAATGGTATTTTTGAAGCGCTAACAGCTATCCTATGAGATTTGCTTTCTTACTCGCACAATATAGCCATCGACGTCGTTTAAAATGAACAGTTTGTACGGACTCAGGACCAATTTGTGCCCATTATAGTTTTCTAATGGAGCTTATCATGTTATTAATATAAACATAATAAATCAGATTAGATTTTAAGCGAAGTGGCTTTTTGTTTACATATTATTTTGGATCTTTTTAACTCCTTTGGTAGCTTGCATAAGAAATATAAACATGAATAAATAAATGACGGAAGAAAATAAATAAAAAAAATTACTAATATTATATTGTAACATTTAATGGAACTCCCAAAGTTATGTACACAAAAGTTATTAAATATTTGTATTTTCTTTGTTTACATAAGTGCATAAAATAGATTTTTAAATTTTAGGGACAAACAGTACACTTTAGTACAAAATGTTGTAGTACAAAGTTTTAGAGCATAAAATTCTCTACAACTTTTGTCTTAAACTTTTTCCATAATTTCCAATAGTTGCGTCACTAGAGGTCGCGTAAAAAATGTGCATGTAGGTTTCCCCCGGTTTTTCTTGATTTTGAGTACAAGTAATTTATTTTAGTGCAAAATGTTCTGGTGCAAAGTTGTAAAGCATCAAATTTTCTTTAACTTTTGTATTTTTAACTTTTTTTCGAATTCCTCATAGTTTCGCCGCTGGAAGGCGAAAAAATACACATTTAGGATTTTCACCTTTTTTTTTAATTTTGAAGATAAATTATGCACTTTAGTGCAAAATGTTTCAGTGCAAAGCTGTAGGGCATAAAATTCTCTAATTATAGGAATTCAAAATTGTAGAATTCAAAATTTCCTACAAAATTTGTTCTCGCCTTGTTTTGGAATTCCGCATGGTTTAGCCGATATTTTTTATTTTAATTCTAAATATTTTTTATCTTATTAAATTAATTGGTTTAGATAAATTTTAATATTACAAATTTTAAAAAAGATACGATTAAATTTGTATTAAAAAACTTTATAATTGCGATTTTTTTCAAAATTTTATTAAAAAAATTGATGAATTTTTAAAATAATGGATCAAAAAAATTACGATTTTTAAACTAAATTGAATAACTTTTAAAATATTAAAGATATGACAATGAGATTTTTACCATTCGAAAGATGATATAAAACTCTAAATTCGCAATGTATTTTACTATCTTCGAATTTAGAATTGTAATTATTATAGCCAAAATAAATAATTTTTTAAAATTTTTTGTAATTTTGTGTTATCAAAAAGTATAAAATAAATGAAAAAGTAAATAGTACATCTAAAAAGAATCGAAAAGTAATATATGTGTAAATTATTTCATAATTTTAAAATAATATTTGTAAAAGTTATGATCAAAAATGTAAAAAAAGAAGATTTTTTTAACTTTTTTAAATTAACTTTATTAATATATATTGATCCAAAAACCTAAAAAAAGGTCTGTTACCCAATTTGAATAAAATTCAATGGGATATTAATTATTTATTGATTTTAAAATTATTCAAAAAAGGTTTAATTTTTCAAGGTTAATATTAAATATTAAAAATTTGGAAAAAAAACGCCATTAAATTTGTAGTAAAAATTCGATAATATTGATTTTTTTCAAAATTTTATTAAAAAAATTGTAGAATTCGTAAAAAAATTTCGAAAAACTTTTGAATTTTAATATAAATTTAAAGAGAAATTGAATAACTTTAAAAATATTAAAGTTATTAAAATAGTATTTGTACCATTCTAATCCGTTAAAGATCCTTTAATACTTTATTGGGGTATTTCATAAAAAAAGGGCTGTTTTGTCAGGGCTCTTTCGTCGTGGGCTCTTATGTCGTGGGTTTTTTTGTCGGTGGGCTATTCTGTCGGGGCTGTTTTGTAGAGGCTCTTTTGCCGGGGAACCGCTGCGTCGTAATTGGGGTAGTACACATTTTTTCCATCCTATCTTGATTCATTTCATATCGAGGAAGCCAATTGAGTAAAAGAGGGCTCTCGCATCTCTTTGTTTAGAACATCTGGATTGGATGCAATACACGGTCGGGTAATCCAGATGACGTTCGAGAATATGAAGACTGTTCTACTTAAGAATGTATCAAATTTAGAATTTTCCGGAATAAGTGGAAAATTGGAAAACTGGTTACTATATTCAAAATCCCGCATACAGAGCCAACAGATTCTGAATCCATCAGAACTATCACTCTTTTAACTGAGCTTGGCAAGATCTTTGAGGGCTTAATTTTTAAGCAAGTTCATACCTGACAGACTCCTTTTTCACCACTCGCAAGGGGGAGTTCAACTTAAAATATTAGTCATCTTTTTTTACATTAAATGAGAAAAAAATGAATTTCTTTTTATGAAAAAATCGTTGTTTCTGTTTTGTTTCCTTAATTTAACATGAAAAAAATGATATTTAAAAATTACTGCATATATGCATCTTGTAGTGCACCTACGTCACTTATGTGCAATAGCTGTATCATAATATTAACGTAGGCCATTTTCTGTAAATAAAGTTGGCGATTTCAAATAAAGATAACGTATGTTTATAAAGTGTCGTTTGGTCAATGTGTTTTTAATTGGGTTTACTTTTACCTTTGTTTATGTATCTTCTGGGTCGTGTTGATGACATAAATTTGATTGCTATAGTAAAAAACGTTGGAAAAGTTATGGATAAACGATATAAAAATTGTTTTGTCCCACATGGTTTAAATACAATAATTAAAATACCTAACAAAAATTTTGTTACAGTTTCAATTAATGAAGGACCGCCGGAGGTGTTGGTTTGAGGCTTGTAAGACTTACTAATTTAAAAAAAAAACACAACTTATTTCTGTTGGGAAAATCATTTTGACGTAAGTATTTAAATGAATTTACACAAATAATGTATGCTTTCTTACGTAGTTTAATATTGTGTTGATTCATAAACATTGTATTAGTTTCAGAATGATATGGAGAACTATATGAAATTCAAAATGATGGGAGGCAAAATTATTATGCAAAAAAATGTTGAATCCCCATATTTTCGATTTCCAGAAGCATCTAATACTAAAGAAGAGGAGATTTTTGATATCTGTTCTGAAAGTGAACCAACCACCAGTTAGACAAGTGAAGAGGTATTAGATACCAAGTTTAATGTGGGAACACAATGTTTGCCTGATATCAATGATAATTATCAGCAAACTGAAATGTCTGTGAAAGATGTGAGCGTACATAGCAATATACAATTTATACAAAAAACTGTTAAACATGAAACCTCAAGTTTAACTTTTAAAAAAGACATTGCGACATCTCCAATTCAGAAGAAAAATGTTTTAAATATGGAAGAGACAAGTACAGATTAAATTACTGAGGGTATACAAACTGTTAGTGATTTACATTAATAATCGTAGTTGATATAAATAAGTACTTACAGAGAAGACTTAGAACCTTTTATTTCTGTCAGATTGAATCTACTATCACTTTTAAGGAACTCGTGCACCATAAAAATATCTATATGAGGCAAATTATTAGTTTGCGTTTACAAACTGGTCCATCATCAACAATAGTAAGAAATTATAAATCACACAAAACAAATACAAATAAACACGGAAACTAGTAAAAAGGAATAATCCCTGAGCGATTTTTCAAGACTACGGCCCGTTTCCATCAGTGGAAGAAAGTCCGATTCGAAATAATCGAAATTTTTCCAATAATTTTTTTTTCCAATTTTTCAATTTTTTTTCTACGAGCCCGATGCTCTGACCCGAAATAGCTCATCTTCTGATAGAGCCTTTCTTTTTTGAATACAAACCAATAGCCGAAAGAATTTTCCGAATCGGCCGTAAGCTATCGTGCGTACAGACATCCACACATCCACACAGACATTCTTTTTTTTTCCGAAAATTAATTTTTCCACGTTTTATGACATTTTTAAGTCATTTTGATAAAAAAAAATGTTTGAGATTTTTGCACGATTTCAATACTACGGTTTGCCCTACTTAACCAAAGGTGAAGTATGGGCGGCCGTAGTAAATGACCAACAGCAACCAGCTATACATACTACAAACTACAACAGTGACAGTGAACTATGCAATAAGCAGACGCTGACGTGACGCTTTCACTTAATCAGGAACGCTTGTGCCCAGCAAATTATTACCTGATCTCGTCAAAATAGTCATTTTCTTTATCTAATAGCGGAGTCTAATATCTATTCATCTCTCTCGATTTTGAATACGAATTCACAGTGGATAGGTAAAAGTTTTCATCTTTATCCCATTATCATATAATGGTTTTCTCCACTTTGTCTGTATAAGTGAGATTTAGCAGCTGTTTTTCATTCGCATTCTCTTTTTTGCACGTTTGCAGTTAATGGCTTGACGGTAACTTCATTCATAAGTGAAGTTACGATCATAATGGTGACATATTCAAATAGTTAGAAATATCCACTGTCGTGGCGGTTACACCGATTACTAACTATATTCGAGAAGCCCCTCGACACTTTATCTATTTTTGTTGATATTGCTGGATCTTTCGACAATTAATGGTGGCCCATTCTTCTTACAGACATGCATAATAAGGGCTTCTCTTATAATATGATAGAGCTCCTTAGAAGAGATCCTTAGAAGCTATATACATAATAGACAGGTGTTCTACCTAACCAATCATTATAGTGCCTTTGAAAATGTATCCAAGGGCTGTCCCCAGGGGTTAGTTCTTGGGCCTACCTTATGGAATATTATTATGAATCCACTTTTGAGAATGGAGTGGCCTAGGAATACGTCAGTTACTGCCTATGTTGATGATTTAACGGTCAATATTCAAGGAGATAGCAGATTAGATCTTAAAACCACTGCTGAAAACTGTATGCTTATGATAAAAACTAAATACATTGTTTTCGCAATTCCGTCATCAGGTATGATTGGCGCCCCGTGGACTTTTACTGTTCTTCCTGATCCCGGAAATCAAGCCCTTTTCATAGAAAAACGGTGCACCTTCTTACTAGTCACGGTAACTCTATGGTACACCTATTTCGATTAGGAAAGGCTATCAAGTTTTCAATAAACAATGAATGAAGAGAGTTAATTACATTTTTTGAACGAAAGTTTTTTTTCTAATAATTTTGGAGACTAAGAAGAGAGAAGAATTTATAATTGAACGAATATAGGATCTATAAAACATTAAAGAAATTTTTGGGTCTGCTCCCCATTTGTTTTTCACATTTTCGAATATTTACAACTTTCTCGAATTTATTTTTAATATATGTTATATGTACTGAGCCTTGTTAATTATTTATCTAAAACTATTCCTAAGTATTTGCAGTGTGTCACAAAAAAAATATCTCTGTTGCACAATTTAATGTTGTCAATGTGTCCTAATCGGTCGTGTAAAGAATGTCACGGTCAACTTTCAGGAGATAAAGAGAAACCATGATTTGTAAGCCAGATTTTTCAATAGTACCTACATGATATATTTAAGGTTATTCATACACTCGTCCGTTTTACAAACTGTATAAAACATAAAGTCGTCGGCAAATTGCACAGTTTTTATCCTTTCATTGAAGATTTCATGCAAACTTATTGTATAAACATTAAAGTCCTCGATTAACAATTATAAAGCCGTAGAGTTGGTTAGTGTGGTCTTTTATGTAGAATTTCTTGTTTCTATATGATATTACCGGTACCCTTACAGACATCGACCTCTGGACAATGTAAAACCTCTTCAGAATTAAAATTAGTTGTATCTTCATTTAAAAACAAGTTTCGCAGTTCTATAAAAATTGCGTGGTCCTTCAAGTCTTTTCTTATCCACTTTTAAATTAACTAATTCGTTTCTCTGCCTGTACAAAACAGAGAAAACTAATCTCTATATTTATAAAATCGTATTTTTATAAGATATGAATTATTCGGATAAGGATAATAAATCTAATTATTTTTAGAGATGAAAAGTTTTTATAATGTAATGAATAACTAAAAATCTTACTTACTTGAAATAATTAAAATCGATACTAGACACGTTACCAGCGCAAAGCTGTTGACAGATATCTGGTAATCCCCTGGCTCTGCAACACGGTGTATGATCCATCCCATTGGCTAAACAACCGAAAGTATCAGTAGCCCACGGTGCGCATATCATCAAATCGGTTATTTCAACAGAAGAAGCCATCACAGGATCACAAAGTTTAGTCATACAAGTCTTGTGAACGATACCTTTATTTTCACAACAACTTTTTATATCCGGAAGAGGAGGTGCTTGACCAGAAACAGATGGTTTGGTTGTACCAGGTGTTAAGGTAAGAGAACGAACGCTGTAGCTTGGGAGACTTGTACCATGGTTATTAATAGCAGTAACTGAAAATTAAATTTTTATATATTTTTTTATTAAACTTACTAATGGGGCATTCCACGCCAACTCATCACTTGATCCCAAGCGACCCTCTCAGATCTGGCTCAAAATTGAAACATCGGTTAGTACTATCGAAAGAAGGATATTCTAAAATTTTAAGGCACTAAGACCTCTCTCTGTCACTAGGGGGCCAAAAAACAAGTTTTGGGGCTAAGTTTCACTTCCAAGTGTCTAAACGCGGTATTTTGGACTAAAAAAATGATCAAAAATACATAAGAGATGCCAAATTTCCCGTAGAACGCGATGTCGCCAACCGTTTTTCGATATCTGGCAAGGGCGACCTGAAAAACGCGAAAAACTGCGCTCTGATGAAAAATCTGATATCTCAAAAACGTAAGCATGAAATTGGCTGAAAATTTACCAGAAGGCTCTTCGATTATTGCTCTTTCGAATGTACATACGCTCGTGGTGATCATTATATGTAAAAAAAAAAGTTACACGCGTTTTATTGGCTTTATATGGGATTTTCTGCAATTTTTTAATTATACCCGCTCCATTGGCCTTATCCAGTTGGGTTTTACTTGAACTGTTCTCTCTCTCTCGAAGGATACCATTTGTCCCCAGGCCTCACAAATACAGAAAGTCCCCTCTCCGCTTGTTATTAGAGGAAAAATTATTTATTCAATGATTTCGTTCACGGTTTTCCGCAAAATTTTTGATTTCTGAATAATGGAATCCATACTTTCTTTATTATTAATGGAACTGAACTATAAGAAATGTAAATTTCCTCAAAAATCAAAAATTTGTCGAAAAACCATGAAAGAAATCATTGAATAAACAATTTTTTCTCTAATACCGAGCGCAGAGGGGACTTTCTGTGTTTGTGAGGCCTGGGAACAAAAGGTATCCGTTGAGAGAGAGAACAGTCCAACTAACACTCAACTGGATAGGGCCAATGGAGCGGTTATAATGAAAAAATTGCAGAAAATCTCATATAAAGCCAGTAAAATGCGTGTAACTTTTTTTTTACATATAATGATCACCACGCGCGTATGTACATTCGAAAGAGCAATAATCGAAGAGCCTTCTAATAAATTTTAAGTCAATTTCATGCGTACGTTTTTGAGATATCAGATTTTTCATCAGAGCGCAGTCTTTCGCGTTTTCAGGTCGCCCTTGAAAGATATCGAAAAACGGTTGGCGGCATCATGTTCTACGGGAAATTTGGCATCTCTTATGTATTTTTGATCGTTTTTTAGTCCAAAATACCGCGTCAGGGCACGAAAAACCGATTTTATACACCTGGAAGTGAAACTTAGCGCCAAAACTTGTTTTTGGCCTCCTGGTGACAGGGAGAGGTATTAGGGGCTGAAAATTTTGGAATATCCTTCTTTCGATAGTACTAACCGATGTATCAATTTTAAGCCAGATCTGAGAGGGTCGCATGGGATCGAGTGCTGAGTTGGCGTGGAATGCCCCTAATATCTTACCTGTAATTTCGTACATAGTAAACGGTATTAAATTTTGTAAAACAGTTTTGTGTTGACTAGCTGGTACTTTTACTAAAACATTTTGTTTAACTGTACTACCATTTTTAGTTCCACTTTCATCATAGTCTCTTTCATCGAAACTTTTTAATGATGTTAAATTTACAGCAAATTCTGTTATGGTATCATTATTTGATACCGGAATTGACCATTCGACGCT
Source organism: Neocrepidodera transversa (assembly GCA_963243735.1). Lineage (NCBI taxonomy): Eukaryota > Metazoa > Arthropoda > Insecta > Coleoptera > Chrysomelidae > Neocrepidodera > Neocrepidodera transversa. Next base: position 7,333,335 of record OY725354.1, read on the forward strand.
AAGTGAAGATTCGTTTAGACCTTCTACTTCTACATTTTCTGGTGGACTTGGCAATAATTCTAAAAGTAATAATATATTTATATCAAATTTGCTAAAAGATAAATATTTACCAATTCCTTCGACTATACAAGCTAAAGTTTGTTCCGTATAAGACGAACAGGAAAAATGAGTTTTGATATTATCAGTAATAGCGGTGTATTCTCCTCTACAAACATCTTGACATATATCTGGGACCCTTTCTTGGATGCAACATGGCACGTGATTCCTGCCATCCGCCATGCAACTGACAATCGAAGGGAAATCAGATTCGCACTGTTCGGGATCCTGACCGGTAGTTCCTGCAAAATAATCTGACATTTTATATTCCAATAGTGTTGTTAGTTCAGTTCATTATTATAATAACCCTGATTAGTAAAACTAAAAGCAGAGTTAAATTTATAATTCATGTTACTAGGAGCTTATGCTAAAAAACTAGCTAAGAGATAATTTGTGAAGATTAATTTGTATTAAAATTTTTGAATTTTAATTTCAGATTTGTTGTTAAACTCTATTTTAATAAATACAGGGTGAGGCGCCACATATATTATATTCTAGTTTTAATGACAACTAGTTAAAAAAAATCGGTTGTGACGCCCCAAAACTTTCCCCACGAATAATTTTTTAGGTATTTTATGTTAAAGTTTCAAATTTTGACATTTTTTTTTGACCGGTGACAGTTGAAAAAATAATTTTGACTGTACTAAATAGAGTTTTTCGAGGGCTTTCGAATGACATATTGGAAGTCAAATTCCATGACATATTGCATCTGTCATTTTTTGATAATGACACTTCCGTTCGACAAATGTCGTATAAAAACGTTTGGGTTCTTCCGACCGGTAACCCAAACCCATATACCAAATTTCAGCTCAATCGGATTAAACGTGTGGCCTCCATCGTGAAAGAATACACACAGGCAGACAGACAGACATACAAACAGACAGACAGACTTCCATCTATTAATCATCTCAGGCGACCTGATAATGGATATTTCCATCTTCATATCTAAAAAATGTTTTTGCTCGTTCACATTACTTTCCCTTCTCGGAGATGGGTCGGGAAAGTAAAATAGATGAAAAACATACAAATTAATTGGAGAAATAGAAAAAATATTGAAAATATGGAAAAATTGGAAAAAAATAATGACAAATATGGAAAAATAGGCAAAAATATGAAAAAATAAGGATAAATTCTGATAAATCGGAACAAATAGGGATAAATACAGAGAAAGAAGTATAAATATCGAAAGTAATGAAAATCTGGAAAAAAAGAAAGAAATGGGAAAAAATAGAAAAATAGGTAAAGTGGCCAAAAATTGAATAGTAAAAAATAGGAAAAAACTGGAATAAAATAGACAAAAATAGAAAAAATTGGAAAAATATGAAAAAATTCGAGTAAAATGGAGAAAAATATGGAAAATAATAAAAAAATATGAAGAATTGGAAACAATATTGAAAAAGTTAAAAAGTGGGAACGAATACAAAAATAAAGTTTTAATAGAAAATAGGAAAAACAGAAAATAAAGGAAAATACGAAAATTAGGTAAAAATAAGGAACAATACGAAAACCTAGGGAAAAATATTGCACAAAATGGGAGAAAATAGGGAAAATAGCAAAAAAAATGGGGGAAGTATTGAAAAATCTAAAAAAATAAAAATAACAAGGAAAAGACGTAGCAAAAATCCGGAAAAATAGGGAAAAATTGTAAAAAATAGGAAAACCAAGGAATATAGAATAGGAAAAAAAGGCAAATAACAGGGAAAAATAGGAGAATATAGCAAAAAAGGAAAAATTAATGAAAAATTGGAAACGATGAAAAAATAGGAACAAATAGAGCAAAATGAGAAAAATAGTAAAGAATTATTGAACAAATTTTAGAAATAAGAAAAAATAAGGAAAAACGAAATTTAGGTAAAAATAGAAGAAAACATACGGAAAAATGAGAAACATAACGAGAAAACGGAGAAAGTAGGGGAAATGGGAAAATATGGAAAAATAGAAAAAATAGAGAGAAATATAAAAAAAAAGTAAAAAATAAGAAAAAATGGAAAAAAATAGAACAAAATTGGGAAAAAATCGTGAGAAATCGGGAAAAATATAACGAACTAGGGAATTTGGAAATATGGGAAAAACTACGAAATTTATAAAAAAATAGGAAAAAATAGGGATGATATCAAAAAATGGTTAAAAATTAGTTAAAACCTGAAAAACAGAAAAACATATTACAAAATAGGAAAAAATGTGATGTAAAAGAAAAATAGGAAAGATCAGGAAAAGATTAGGATAATATGGTAAAATAACGAAATTAAAGAAACATAGGAAAAAAGTAAAAAACAGTGAAAAATTGGGAAAAATATGGAACCACAAGAAAAATTTTAGAAATTGAAGAAAAATAGGAAACAACAGGGAAATATTGGTAAAAATATGGAAATACGGAAAGTTAGGAAAAAATGGTAAAAACGGGGGAAAATAGGGAAAATTGGGGAAAATAATGAAAAATAGGGAAAGGAGGGAAAGTACAGGAAAATAGAGAAAATACTGCGAAATAGGGGAATTGTGAAAAATTGAGGAAAAATAAGGCAAAACAGGAAATAACTGGGAAAAACATAAAAAAAATAGAATAAATATGGCAAAATAAGGCAAAATGAGGAAATTAGAGAAAAATAAGGAAACAATGAAAAATAGGAAAAAATAGAGAAAAATATGGGACAGCCCAAACTTTTCACAATTTTTTTTTTCTAACTTTATATGTCTGAGTTTTTTTTTTATTTTTTTCCTGATTTGGAAAAATATGGAAAAATTTAGAAAAATATGAAATTTAGGGGGAAATAAAAAAAAATTGGAAAAATGATAAAAATTTAGTAAAAATGGGAAAAATACATGGAAAAATATGGAAAAAGTAAAGGAAAGTAATTGGAAAATAGCGAAAATTAGATAAAAATAACGCAGAAAAAAATTAGAAAATTAGACAAAAATTGGAAAAAATATAAAAAAAAATGGAAAAAAAATAGTAATAAATATGGCAAAATGGGAAAAGAAAAATATGGAAATAGCAGGGGGAATAGGGGCAAATATGGGACAAAAGGAAAAAACTGATAAGAATATGGAAAAATAGTGAAACATTTGGAAAAATTGGAAAAAACAGGACAAAATACGGAAAATCGGGAAAATAGAAAAAAAAAATTGGATGTGTCGCCTGACGATTATCCACGAATATTTTTCAGATATTTAATATTAACGTTTCAAATTTTGACATTTTTTTTTGACAGGTGACAGTTGGAGAACTAATTTTGACTGTTCTGAATAGAGATTTCCAAGAGCTTTCAAATAACATATTACAGGTCGAATTTCGTGACATATTGCTTATGTCATTTTTTGATAGTGACACTTCCGTTTGACAGATGTCGTATAAAAACTAATGTGTTCTTCCCACGAGTAATCCAAGCCTATATACCAAATTTCAGCTCAATCGGATTAAACGTGTAGCCACTATCGTGGCAGAATGCACAGAGACAGACAGACTTCCATCTGTATATGGTCTTAATCATCTAAGGTGACCTCAAAATGGATATTTGCATCTTTATCTCGAAAAAAAATTTTTTTCAGCTCGTTCACAATACTTTCCCTTCTCGGAGGTGGGTCGGGAAAATCTGGAGGTATAACAGGGTGGCGCAAATTTAATTAAACACTATTGGGATTGGAAACCGTTATGGATAAATGGGAAAAACGATATTTTCAAGACGAATTTAATTGGTGTAAAAATGTAGACTTTCCCAGCGTCATAGGACTTCCCATATTGTCATGGGAACTGATTTCGGTGTATCGAATTGCCTACCCAATACTTCGCCCCATATAGCTATCAATCAGCTTTTCAAAAGTTTTTAGAAATAATGATATCAGACTGATAGGTCTATAAGCTTTGACGTCTGCATAGCACGTTTTATCCGGTTTGGGTATAAAGATAACTCTTGTAGACCTCCATTTTACTGGTACAGGTCTTTTAGCTCTTCCTGTACCTTCTGAAGAAGGCAAACTTTAGAATAGACTGTTTCATTTCATTTTATAAGACAATAAAAATTGATCAGCTAATACATTCATGAAAATGATAATAACATAATTCGAAAATTAGTCCATATCCATTACTAACCTCGATAAAACTAATTTTATATATTTATCACTAATTTTTAAATCAGCCTAACTATATCGAATCGTAAACATTCATTTGATGATATATTTTCGATTTATATAAACAGAAATTAATTCCAGTTGTTTGTTGTTATGCGGACAATATTATTCGTAATTATAGAAAATGTTTACTTATATAATTTGTATAAAATAAAATAGAGCTGGATATTAGTTAAAATATAGATTGAACTAACTACTTTAATATTAATAAAATACTACTATAATAGTATATTATTCAACAAGCATGTAATGATGGTTATTATTCACGAGGGTGGCGTTTACGTCACGAGCGAAGCGAGTGACGTAATAATAGGCATTATATGCTAGTATAATACTACACTTTATCCACGACTATTAAATAATTTTGGCTGTTTTTTTGTTAATTCTCCATTCCATTAACGCTTTATAAGCAGATATATAAAGTTTTCAAGATTTTTCCGGTAATTAATTTAAACTGAGAATTTTTGAGGCTTCTCGTATATCTTGAGGTGTATCTGTCTCTATTTAAAGTATTTTTAATGAAATATTTTAAACTTTCAAACGTTTTGACGTTTCAAATTAAAATTAAAATTAACTTTGTACATATATCAGTTAAAGCTTTTCATTTTTGATCTAGAAATCAGTGAAACCCGTGAATAATGAAATCATTATTCACTTGTGAATAATGGATATTATTATTATTTAGTACACTTATGTATAATGAACAAATAATAGTTTAGTCGTGGATAAAATAGTATAAGAAAAAGACTAGGGAGAGATAGATCTAGTAATAAAAATTTTTTAAATGTATTAATATGTTAAATTTTTTTTAATAATTATTATCGATTAAATTTTTTCAGTTAATATCACTATTTGTTTTTTTTATGGAATAAAAATCTTACCTTCCAAAATACTTTGAATATTGCAAAATCCCAGGCATACTGACGAAACATTTCTGCTGATGCAACAATCAGTGTAATTATGGTTCCTGCTGCTTATCTGTCTTTGTTCTTCACTCGAAACAGATGGATCTGTCGTTGTATAATTTGGTGGCAGCACTGACTTAGACAAAACTAGAAACAAACAAAAAATATCTATAGCTATTTAGATATTTTAAATATTGTATAACAGAATGTTAACTTTCAGTACATATATAAAATATTTCTAAAATCAACATTGGCAGGTACAGGTTTATATCTTTAATCTTAATGAGTTTAATAGCCAGATTACGTTACGGAATCTCAAAAATTCTAAGGCAGGACAGGAAACCAGTCACTTCTTTATATGGCGAAAATCTAATGGGTTACCCCACCACAAGACGTAAGGGATATAATCAGGTTCTAATCAACGAGAAAAGGCACCGGAATGTAATCTAATATCAAATCGCAGGCTCAAATACCTACAAAATAAAAGGCTTGTATATCCCCTAAATTCTGGAAGAAAGCTGACGTTATTATGATGGCAAAACACGGTAAAGATTACATTTTCCACAAAATTACAGGCCAATCAGCTTTCTACCGACCATAAGTAAAATCGCGGTCTTGAAAAGACTGAAAGCTGAAACCGAAAATTACTGCCTAAGCAATTCGGCCTTCGTACCTATGTCAGTAGGGCATTTGACAAGATAATGGAGGTCAGATACACGAAATCGTAAAGCTAATATACTCATTCCTGACTGACAGACTCTTTAGAGTCAAAATGGGACACGTCCTTTCTAAATGTGATGAGTTGGAAGCAGGATTGCTACAAGGTGCAATTTTATCAACCCAACTATATAACATCTTTACCATGGATATACCTCCATCCCCACACACCTTGCTTAGTCTGTATGTAGACGACATGACAAAATTACCAAGATGAACTCAAAGAATGGTTTATTAAGTCTAAAATTATGATCAATGCCGACAAAAATAAAGCAATATATTTCAAAAAATGGAGATAAAACCCTGACATCACACTAAATTTATTCGGATCAGATATTCAATGGAACAGGAATGTCGAATACTGGTCTAACGTTAACTTATTTTTAATAAAACCCTCATCTGGAGGACAAACAAACTGACCATAATCATAAAATTAAGATTGATTAATGCTATTATATTACCACTCATGAAATGCGTCCCTAGCATGGGGACAATCGTACGAAGCCAACCGTAATAAAAGTCAACAAAAAAATTGTTTACGGCAAGCCATAGACCTACTCTGGTATGTGACTAACCGTTGGATATTCAGGGACCTAAAATCTATCAAGGCAGATGCAGAACGGATATTCGGCGACGTACAGACACATCCTAATGAACAACTTAGGGAATACGAGGCCGGAAATCACGGAAAATACGCACTTCCAAAGAAACAACATAGAAGAGATGAGTAACCTGGTTTATTAACAATAGTTTACGGCAAACATGGCCATCACCGCAACGCAAGACCATTCGTTTTGTGGGGATAGGTTAAGGTCGAAAACTGGGAGAAATCCGACCCAGTCCACCAAAAAAAAAAAGGAGAAATCCCCAAAACGGACCCAGTCCACCAAAAAAAAAAAAACCGGAGTTCGCTCCAATTTTTTTTCCTTTCAGAAATCGACTAACAGAAAATAATGTGAATAAAACATTATTTCCAATAACCTGTTTTAGACTAGGTGAATTTGCAGCAAAGACAACACAAGACAGACAAGCAGATAACTATACATTCGCGACAGGATAAACAAGGACTACGTACAGGGTCAGACGCTTCGCTCATCCCTTGACCATAAACGACGAGGTCACGCCAGGAATTCACCAATGTCTAAAGGAAAGAGGAGACTATGAAAAGCGGGGACCACTTGAGTTTCTAAAACCATACCCCTTATATGCCCACGATAGCGGGCATGTCCGGTAATTTGGTAATAATGTTGTTTGTCGAGTCCGATTACTTTTGCTCACTGTGAATTGTTCAAACGCTTGTTTTATCTTTGCCGATATGGTTGGGATCATCTTCAGACCGTAAGGTTAAAATAGTATTATCTGTATTTACCTCAGATAACTCTAAGTTTGTCTCAACAGAATATATATCGCTGTTTCGGATTGCCTTAGGCGCCACTTTCTGTTTATAGTGCACGGGCAGCTTCAGTGGATAAAAATATACTCCAGGGGTTGTTATGGGATTGACCAAATCCTTAGATCATATACGCTACGCTAGATGCGGCCCGCAGGCTATTTGTTTGGTAGGTCTGAGGGGTCTAGCGTACTCAGTCAGTGATTGGTCGTTTTCAAATTTCGACATAGTTTGACCAATGAGAAATCAGTATCGACATAGTTTGACCAATGACAAATCAGTACCCGACTCAGAGTACGCTGTCATCATTACCCCTCTTCTTCCAAACAAATACTACATGATGCCGTATCTAGCGCACCATATATGATCTAAGACCAAATCACTGGCGGCCAGAAGGGCGGGCTATACTTGCCACATATTTCTTTATCACTTTACACAAATGCGGAAGAAGAACGGTGCGTAATTTGGATTTTAGCGTAGGTGTCGATCGGTCCTTCTGGTCTGGTCTTTCTGGTGCACGGCTTGCATTAAACTTCGGATTCGCTTCTTTCAGCCTTCAGTTTGTCATATCTCTAAAGACCGCTAAAGTAAACGGACTGGTACTACCACTGGAAATCGGACTTGTACTGCCACTTTAAATCCGACTACCACTGCTACTCCAATTGGGAATGCCACAGTAACTACCGACAACGGTTTGAATTGTTTTTCTCGATAAGAACTTTGGTCTCTAAGAAGCACGGATGCCACTGTTTCCATCTGTCGGGCGGAGGTTCAAGTGGTACGACTGGCGTTATACTCGAAGCTTCGCTCATAATTTTAAATTAATTCTAATCCAGTGCAGTGCGCTATTCACTTTAAATATTTGAATTATTACGAAAATTAAAGTAACTTCGTTATAACTGTTTAAATAATAAATACTCTTGCTCCAATTCTTAAAATATTTTCAAGTGTATCGCCACTTCTTTCGCATCCATTACACACATTAATTTTATAGAACTAAATGATTAAAAAAAGCAAAGGTAATAGAAAAATAATAAAAAATCGGTATGTCCACTTTCCAAAATCACAAAAATTAAAATCACATCGTTACTATTGTAAATAAACTGTAAAAGTATCATAAAATATACATACCACTTAGTTTATGAAAACTTCTAACAATAGGACTGCTATTAACTTCACAGACATAAATTCCTGAGTCTGTAACTTTTGAATTTTCAATGACAAGTACCCATACATCGCCACCTGATGGTAAATCAGTCGATCCATCTGGTTTACTGGATATAGGACCTAAAACAAAAAAATTGTTTGTAGTTTACAATGACATGAGCTGATCATAATTATTCATCTTTATCAGAATTCAGAATTAGGTCCGGATTAGGTACATTTTTAGAACTACAACCACCAGTTTTATCCAATTACGGCTGATCATATTGCCCATTTTGGAAATAAAGGTTATAGAGTGCCTTCGCACTTATTTTTCATAAAGGTAGATTAATTTGATTCACACCCAGCTGGACCATATGAAAACTAAAATTGTGACAGAGATCCAAATGGCAAAATAAATAGTCTCCATGCGAGATGTATCAAATGTGGACCAATTAACGTTTATCGTTACTTAACATTTATCCTAAACTGTAGACAACAAGGTGAATGTGGATTTTTTTTATTTTTTATAACAGTTGTTTATTTTTTTTAATTGTGTTTTTAGGTGTCTGGTAAATTCACCGCCATCAATTCACCACCGTCAATTCATCGCCTCATCAATTCACCGCCATTAATTCACCGTGTAATCAATTCACCGCCTAATCAATTCTCCGTTGAAAAATTTAATACTTGATACACTGATACTACAAACAAAATTTAGAAACATTTTTTAAAAATAATTTAAAATTAATATACAGGGTATTTCGAGATTTTATTAAATTGTTAACCCATCTAAAACCCGTTTTTATGTATTACACTTTAATATTTTGTGTGTGTAATGAAGAAACTCTCTCTGAAGTCAGATCATTGGTTAATTTTTACGATTTAATTAAATTTCTAACCCACTTAAAAACCCGTCAGTGTAAGCCTATGAGTTTAATATTTTGGGAAATTTTGTTTGAATCTGATGTCTCTTTCTTCTTTAAACAAAAGGATTTTTAGATTTTTCGGCGGTGAATTGATTAGGCGGTGAATTGATGAGGCGGTGAATTGCTGAGACGGTGAATTGATAGCAATGAACTGACGGCGATGAATTGACGGCGGTGAATTGATGGCGGTAAATTTTCTTAAAACCGTTTTTTTATATATCCACAGCAATAGCAGTATCTTTTTCTTTTTCTTTATCTTCTTTTTTTTGTCATGAAAAAGAAGGGACCACATAATTGTCATACCAAAACATTGCACAAACAAAAAAAAATCGGTTGTGTCGCCCCACGAATACTTTTTCGGATATTTAATGTTAAAGTTTTAACTTTTGACATTTTTTATTTTTGACTAGTGACAGTTGGAGAAATAATTTTGACTGTCCTATATACAATTTTTCAAGGGCTTTCAAATGCCATATTGCAAGTCGAATTCCGTGATATATTGCATCTGTCGTTTTTTGATAGCGACACTTCCGTTTGACACATGTCATACAATGAGTTCTTCAGACAGGTGGCCCAAATCCCTGTACCAAATTTCAACCCAATCAGATTAATACTTTTTCAGATATTTAATGCTGAAGTTTCAAATTTTGAGATTTTTTTATTTTTGACAGGTGACAGTTGGAGAAATAATTGTGACTGGTCTAAATAGAGTTTTTCAAGGGCTTTCAAACGACATATTGCATGTCCAATTCCGTGACATATTGCATCTATCATTTTTTGATAGTTATACTTCCGTTTGACAGATCTCGTATAAAAGCTAATGGGTTCTTCCGACAGATAACCCAAACCCATATACCAAATTTCAGCTCAATCGGATTAATACTTTTTCTGATATTTAATGCTGAAGTTTCAAATTTTGACATTTTTTTATTTTTGACAGGTGACAGTTAGAGAAATAATTGTAACTGCTCTGAATAGAGTTTTTCAAGGGCTTTTCAATGACATATTGCATGTCCAATTCCGTGACATATTGCATCTGTCATTTTTTGATAGTCTTACTTCCGTTTGACAGATGTCGTACAAAAACTAATGGGATCTTCCGACGGGTAACCAAAACCCCCATACCAAATTTCAGCTCAATCGGATTAAACGTGTGGCCTCTATCGTGGAAGAATACACACACATACATACACACACATACACACACACAGACCGACAGACAGACTTCCATCTGGAAATGGTCTTAATCGTCTCAGGGGACCCGAAAATGGATATTTCCGTTTTTATCTCGAATTTTTCTTTTAGCTCGTTCACAATACTTTCTCTTCTAGGAGGTGGGTCGGGAAAGTAATAAAATTAATGACATGAAAATGATCTCAAACTTAATGACGTGAAGTATCAAACATATAAATAATCAAAGTGGAAGTTAATTTGTGTGTTCGTTAAAATAAGCGCGAGCACCACAGTGAAGACATGGAAAAGGCTCTCGTTTCGATTCTTGAACCTCTGGACAGTAAGAAAAAAAGTTATGATAACGCAAGGCTGCTAAAAAACCAAATCAAAGTGCCAAATCTACTCATTTACTACCTTCCTTATGCATTTTAGCTAGTAGGCTCTACATCTACCACATGTAGCCAAAATAGGCAGGTTCGACATTTTTTTTAAACTGAAATCGAAAGATTTTGTTATTTAAAAACAATAAAACAAAATTTCAGCACAAAGTCCGCTGTAAAGTAGTAGATAGTAAACACCTTTGGTACCCGACAGTTTCAGTACCGCAAGATGATAGTCTGGGCATATTGGCGCGCGATGACAGGTTGGGGAGGTGGGGCAAGAGGCGCGAGATGACCTTTTGAAAAATTGTAAAATTGGCAACAATATACAGGGTGATTGATTAGTGCGATAAAGTCCAGTATCTCCTATGTCCCGTGATATATCAAAAAGAAAATTTGGGAGATTGTAGGTAGCCTTAAGCTTCACATTTTAAAATTAGTCGCAAATGTACAGGGTGATTTATAACGCCGTGCTAAATCAAAGTTACGTTTTTTTAAATAGGACACCCTGTATTTTATTTTAAATTTGAATTTCTCTTTACTTTTACAATTCAACAATATCAAATTGTATTAAGTTGTACAGGGTATTTAAAAAAATAAGTCCAGTTTTCTATGAAAATCGTAATGTGTTCAGCGCCCTGTACAGTTCAAATGAATTAAAAGAAAAATTATCTTTTACAGTCATATGTTTTTGATTATCGTTAAAATTTATAAAAATGATCGTTTTTGTTAATATTCATTAAATTGTTTACAGGCTGGGTCAAAACGCAAATACATTATTTATCCAGTTTTTTTAAATGGATCACCCTGTATTTTACATTATTATAGGAAAGAGCTATTGTTATACTTTCATTTTTGTCAGGTATTCCCTATACCCAAATTCAATAGTTTTTGGAATATAATAAATTTTTATAATAAAAATACTAATTGTGTATCTGAATTTTAAACATTTGTGAGTAGGCCATGAAATATTTGTCAAAACTGACAGTTACCATTTTATTTTGCTAGATGTGTTGTAGTGTTGTACATTTTCTGGTGTTTTAAAAATCTATACTATTTTAATGATGAACTTTACTCAAGATGAAATGGTAGATATGATCTGGATATTGGGAGAATGTAATAAAAATGCGTTACTATCCGCAAGAGTTTATACTGAACGGTTTCCTGCAAGGCGACGACCTACTAAAGTTAGTTTTCAAAAACTGATGGATCGGTTTAACCGCAATGGTTCAGTTGCCTATGAAAAGCATGAACGTACAAAAAATGTTGTGACAGAGGAAAACGAAATGAATGTGTTGCTGGCAGTTACCGAAAACCCACATACAAGCATAAGGAGTATTTCAAGAGAACAAGACTTAACTTATTATTGTGTGCAAAACATTCTTTCTAAAAACAAAATGCACCCCTACCACATTCAATTGCATCAGGAATTAACTGATAATGATTTTGAACGAAGAGTGGCATTTTGTGAATGGGCCCAACAAAAAATTAATCAACAGAGAGACTTTTTTGACAACGTATTATTTGGTGATGAAGCTACGTTTCATAAAAATGGAAGTGTCAACAGGCACAACTTTCACTATTACTCCACAACTAATCCATATCACATAATCACACATAGTCAAATAAGATGGTCGTTAAATGTGTGGGGAGGTATTATTGGTGACTATGTCGTAGGACCTTATTTTTTTGAAGAACATCTTAATGGTGAGATGTATTTAGATTTTTTGGTACATCATTTACCCATATTATTAGAAGATGTTCCACTTCAAATACGTCATCAAATGTGGTTCCTGCATGACGGTGCTCCTGTTCATTATAATGCAATAGTTCAAGGTGAACTTAATGATCAGTTTCCTGAAAGATGGATAGGAAGAGGTGGACCTGTAGAGTGGCCACCGAGGTCACCAGATTTAAATAAAATAGATTTATTTTTGTGGGGTTTTATAAAGAATGAAGTTTATAAAACACCTGCAACAACACGGGATGACATGAAGGAAAGAATAAGATTTGCATTTCGAACTGTTACTTTGCAAATGCTTCTTAATGTAAGTAGGTCCTTTAAATACCGCATTCAGGTATGCCAAGATGTAATGGGAGGTCATTTTGAGCACATTTTATAATTAACACCATTTTTTTATTTATTTGATTAAAATAAAATTAGACAATTAGAATTTTTATTATAAAAATTAGAATATCCCAAAAACCATTGAATTTGGGTATAGGGAATACCTGACACAAATGAAAGTATAACAATAGCACTTTCCTATAATAATGTAAAATACAGGGTGATCCATTTAAAAAAACTGGATAAATAATGTATTTGCGTTTTGACCCAGCCTGTAAACAATTTAATGAATATTAACAAAAACGATCATTTTTATAAATTTTAACGATAATCAAAAACATATGACTGTAAAAGATAATTTTTCTTTTAATTCATTTGAACTGTACAGGGCGCTGAACACTTTACGATTTTCATAGAAAACTGGCCATAACTTTTTAAATACCCTATACAACTTAATACAATTTGATATTGTTGAATTGGAAAAGTAAAGAGAAATTCAGATTTAAAATAAAATACAGGGTGTCCCATTTAAAAAAACGTAACTTTGATTTAGCACGGCGTTATAAATCACCCTGTACATTTGCGACTAATTTTAAAATGTGAAGCTTAAGGCTACCTACAATCTCCCAAATTTTCTTTTTGATATATCACGGGACATAGGAGATACTGGACTTTATCGCACTAATCAATCACCCTGTATATTAAAATCGCCATGTTGCCAATTTTTTCATATATTTTCAAAATTTCGCGCCTTTCGCGCCACATCTTTCGCGTCTTGGAGCCGCCATATGCCCCACCTCCCCAACCTGTGTCATCGCGCGCCTATATGCCCAGCCTATCATCTTGCGGTACTGAAACTATTGGGTACTCTGTAAGCATTTTGAAATCAAGGATCGGCGAGATGCTGGAAAACGTACCTGTGTGCGAGACTAGACCGTGTGATACACACAGATCGTGAATACAGCGCAGCAGCGGGCCAGGGACGAAGCTTTCATGACTACTGACGTCACACGGTCTATACAGTCTCGCACACAGACGTTTTCCAGCCTCTCTCCGATAGCGGACGTAAATATAATTATTTTGCGCTCAAATTTTTTTTGATCGTTTCTAAATAACAAAATCTCTCGATTTAAGTTAAAACAAAAAAAATAAGAAAAATGTCGACCCTGCCTATTCTGTTGGATTTTTTGCTCTAGCACAGCAATTGTATTTTTTTTTTTCATTATTTTACCAATATACGGTAGATTATTTTATCTCACTATGACAGAGACTCACTAACATTAAAGACTCGATGTAATGCATTTGCTGATGCCAATCCTATCATTTATGTGAAATTACCCAATAAATATTGAATTGAATTAACTCATAAAATATCAAATATAATAAATATACCAATACAAATTCAAACAAAATGAAAAGTAACTTTCTACATGGAAACGTCCTCTTGCTGTAAGTCCTTTCAAATTATGTTTATTTACTTCGAGGATATTCGAGGATATTTAACAAACTGGAAAGCTAATTAAAGTGATATGGTTCATATAACCCAATTACAACAGCTTTTAGACAACTTTGCAGACTACTTATATAAATACCGTTGCTATCTAAGAATACTAAAAAAGATATAAAATTGAGAAAACACGTAAACATCATTCTAAGTAAAAAGTTTGTTCATAAAAATAAACAACAAAATGGTTCAAATTAGTAGAAAAGTTTCTATGGTTTTCTCTAGAGTTACACTGAAAAAACAATATTTTAAAAATTATATATAAAAATTGGATAAATCAAAAAATTATTCAATAGGGCTTCAGAGTAACAATAACCAGAAGGTAGAGAATTACTTGCACTGATAAGAAGTAATGACGCAACCTAAGTACTAGACAATCTATCTATTGACCCAGCGATACTAGAAAACTTCCTGACCTGAATCATAAAAGGGACCAATAAAAACCAAATCCAGGTTGAATCTTCCTTTGATTTATCTTCGGATCACTAACCAATCAGCTTTATTATATTGAAAACATAAAGTCAACCAGTCTGCACTACTACAAAATAAACTGGGGACAGTTTAAAAAAAATCTTGACACGCAGATTTCACTACAAATCCCATAGGTTTCATAGGTAACAAGCCCTACTAATTAATATAATATATTATATAATTCACCTTTTAATTACGATTGGATCATCCGCAATTTATTATATTATGTAAAAAGGTACACAACGCATAAATATACAAAATACAATTTATTCATAAAAACACACCTTAAGATGCGTCATTGAAAAAAATCTTTAACATTTGTCATTAGCTATATTTTAATTTTGAGGTTAAGTGTAAAATAGCATTGAAATAATATATGACAAACGTAAAACAGCAGAATACGTCACCGATTATGACGTAACGGCAGAGGATGGTTAAACAAAATCTACCTATTCATAAACTTCTATAGACAGTTATCATGGCTAACACAAATATTTAAGATTTTAAATTTAGACAAATCTACTGGACAAACTCTGAACTAACTTTAAAACAAGCTGTTTATCGACAAGTATGGACCTATGGTATCCAGCTCTGGAGAACATCCAGCACCTTTAATATTAATATTCTAAAATGCATCCAAAATAAGGTACTGCGGCCCATAGTTAATGCTCCATGGCATGTCACATCAGCATCAATAGAAAAGGACTTATAAGTGCCATCAGTTAAAGAGGAGATTATTTAGTTTTATATGTTGTTGAACTGTTTTTTTATATATTTTATGTCATATTAATATTGCCATAGATTAGTAGTCTAGTGCTTGCTAAATATATAAAGGAGTCTCTTTATTTTAAGATACCCCAGCACGTCTCTTTAAGCTGGAATTATCATCCCATGATTTTCATAACAAAAACTAATGATTAACTAAATGTTCGATAGATGGCGATTACATGTACTGTCTGTGTAAAAAAATTAATGTTTATTATTGTAATAAGACTAAAGTCATATTTAAAAATTTCATAAATAGAAAATAAGGAAAAAAGAAACTAGATACCAAAATATTTTTTTTTAGCATAAACCAACCAATCACCCGGTATAAATAAATTATTTTCATACCATCAGTATATATTTTTTTTTGAATGCAACTTTATAATCTAGGCCAAGGAAAAATAACTATGCTATAAACAAATTCTTAGCAACCATAAAGGTGTCGAAATTAATAACAATATAGTGATCCAATTTTTTCACTGTCACGTAACGTAATGCAAATCAACAAAAAAATGCTGTGTGACAGTTTTTTTTTCGTAGAAAAAAAAAAGAAATAAAAGTTTCGGTTAGGTGCTGCCGACGCGGAATTTATTTAAAAATTAAGAGTGGAATTTTCAAGCTTCACAGCCAAGGGCCTACGCGTGGTAAGTCGACTAAATTATCCATTTGTTTTACTAACATTTTACTAGACAGAAATTTTGGTTTTTTTTTTAAATAATAAAAGGGAAAAGTCTCTAGTTTCTTTACCGTAAATTTGTGTAATGAGAAATGTTATTTTTGGGTTAAATTATAGGGCTGAGTTTAAGCCAGTTGTATATTGAGACTTAAGTCTTTTGGGTGCCATTATGCGAATGTATATTTTTATAGTTGAAATTAAAATTTCGTAGATCTAAAGAAATAGTCAACGTTATGTGTTAAGTTCCTTCTGAACAAATGTCAAAGTTAGTATACTTGTTTTTATCTAGTTTATTAGATGTCAAAATTCGAATCATTTAATTTTTTTTTTGATTAGTCCTAGTTAAATTCTTTAATATCACTTTTTGTTAGATTGTTCAATTTTTTCTTTCTAATATTTTATTTTTTTTAATAAACCACACTTAAAATTTTATTAGCGTATTTTAATTTCTTCCACCAAAGGGGGGAACAGAAAGAGGGGACGTAAGGGCTCAGAAGCCAGCTATAAGAGTCAATAATATTTCATAATAAGTAACTGATATTCAAGCAATAAGAGAAAACCTCCCTTAGCCCCAAATCCTGTCTGTAAGACTCTCTAACACCGCGAGAGCACGGACTACCCTTCTCGTCTGAAAAGTGGCCGTTCCAGTCTAGAGAGCTCTGCGCTGGAAATGCAACCTATTTTCAGAGCCTTGCCGCTGCTATGTCGGACAACGTTAGGGCCTAGAGAGCCGCGTGCGCCTTATTTTCTCTCCTAGGAGAATGGTGACAGTAACGCTGCCGTTACATTTAATTCTTAACATGCTGGGTATAGTTTTGAATCGCCCGGTATATTGCTGTCTCAAAATTTAACCTAACTTATATGGGTTGCTACTCTGGTAATTTACGAGGAGCACTTATTACATTATCCTCCAATAACACTTGCTTAGTTGCTAGATGTTACGACCGCCGGGTTTTAATGTTGAGTAACATTGAAATTTTAGTGACATCAGGTAACTAGAAGATTTTTATGAAACCGTTAGACTCTCCTGACCAAAAACTACTGACCTATTTACCTATAATTCGATATATAAACTCGCCTCTTGATTTTTATTTACACCTGATTTGTATAGTTTTTTTTTCTCCAAATAAATAACCTCGGTTTGATTTATATTATAATGATTTTTTTTCAGTACCAGAAGTCTTTACTTTTGTGGAGATTTTTTGTTAGATAAAAAGTTTTTATCCGGAAATGATTAAGTAATCTACTAAAAGGGTTAAAATTTAGAGATCCAAAAAAATTTTTTTTTTAAGTTAATTTCTTACTTTCCCCATTTTTCAATTTTTTGCTATTAATCAGATTTTAAAGTTCGAAATTCGGCACAGTAATTTTAATATTTTTTTGCAAATACATTATTTTATTATTATTGTTATTATGTTTTTATCCCGAGTGTAAATAGATTTGTACCAAACTTTGGTCGATGTTCAAAACAAAGACCCCCGCACAGAATGTTAAGAAATCTGTGAAATATTTTATTTTATATAAAATTACACTCTCAATGTGTTTCGAATTTTTTAGGGCTTCCAAACAAGTTGAGGTTAATAAAAATTGGCCCTTAGTGGAAGTATAATTATTATGGGTACTTGGTACCAGTGGTCAATTTTGTCAACGGCATTCGGTAATTCTACCGGTCCTTTGGGCTCAAGTTTTAAAATTATGTGGGCCTCTGGGGCACAGTGGTTATCAACCATAAAGTAACTAATCCGATTGATTCAAAGTAATATTTTTAAGAAAAATATTAGGAAGAAATTCAGCCATTTTTAAAATTTTTGATTTCTCCAAATAAATATGCTTCATCTGATTTGTATGGTAAAGATTTTTTTGCGTTTTTTTGAGCCTCCTTTTAGGTTTGTTGCGATTTTTAGAGATTTTTTTTCAGTTTTTTGATTTTTTCATTATTCCGTATTTTACAATTTTATTTTTCATTTTTTTCCCAATATTTTCTAATTTCTCTCTCAATTTTTTCCAAAATTTTTTTCCGATTTTATATGTTTTTTATTTAAATTTTTTCGGTTCTTCAAATTTTTTCCTGTTTTTTTCCCATTCTTATGATTTTTGGTTTTTTTTATTTTTTTTTTCTTATCGTTTCGATTTTTTCTAATCTATCCCCATTTTAATAATCTAGTATGTTGCCAAGACAGGGTAAGCAACTCTTCCGGATGTTGTAAATTCCACCAAAAAAGCATCGACCAACATTTCAAATATTTGCTTAAAAATGGTGCATGAAATGAAAAACATTCGCCAATATTTTAAATATTCGTTAAAAATGGTGAATGAACTTTTCATTTTTTTAAATTAAATAAATTTTACTTTTGTAACGCGCATTGCATCATCTCCCGGTCTTTTGGCGTCTTGGTTCAGGTAACGGATTGCCTTGGGCGCCACCTTCCATTTGTAGTGTGAAGTCCACTAGCTCCGGACAGCGTCAGTGGAGATAAAATACTCCAGGGATCGTTAAAGTATCAAATTATGCCTTAGCGACCAGAAGGACACAACCAAATAAAATCATCAAATAAAAATAACTCTTTATGATAACAAATCCAGCGAGAAAGAAAAAAAATGTGTAATTATTCCATATTTCTCACTCGATTATCATCGCCGACGGTCGGATAATGTTCGGCAGTCGGTCCTATCTATCATCTTCATGTTGAGACGGATCGAAATGAACTGAATCTGCTTGGCTGTATACGCTTCTACTGGTCAGGCCTCTCTGTCTGGTGTACTGACTTGCTGTCGACTGAACTTGGCTTCTCTTCTTCAAATCGACCTCTCTCTAAATACTAATTATCGTTTAGTCAACTCTTTCTGTATTATAAATTATGCTTCCTCTGCTCTCGGTTAATAATCCTTAAAAATTCTTAAGAATCCATTAAAATCCTTAAAAATCCTTAAAGATCCTTAAAAATCCTTAAAAATCTTACAATCTAAAAAATAATTTAAAATCTTTACAAAACCATTCAACCCTTAAAGAATCCTTATGAAATCCCTAAAAAAAAATATGCAAAAATCCTTAAAATCCCTAAAAATCCTTAAAAATCTTACGATAATGTAAAAAATACTTGAAAACCGTTAAAAAATCCTAAAAAATATTTAAGAAATACTTAAAAAAATCCTTAAAAAATCCTTGAAAAACTTCAAAAATCCTTAAATAATCCTAAAAAAGTAATTTAAAATTCCTAAAAACCCTTGAAAATACTTAAAATTACTTAAACAATTCTTAAAGATCTTAAAATAAACCTTAAAAAACATTAAAATCCCTAAAATAGTTTAAAATTCTTACAAATCCCTAAAAATCCATAAAAATCACTAAAAATCTTTTAAAATCTTACGAAAATCTAAAAAACACTTTAAAATTCTTAAAAAAACCTAAAAAAATCCTTAAAAAGTCCTTGAAAAACACTTAAAAAATCCTTAAATAATCCTTAAAAAAATACTTAACAATCCCTAAATACCCTTAAAAAGACTTAAAATTACTTAAAGATCTTAAGCAATTCTTGAAGATCTTGAAAAAATCGTTAAAAATATTAAAATCCCTAAAAATAGTATAAATTTCTTAAAAATCCCTAAAAATCCTTAAAGATCCTTAAAAATCCCTAAAAATCCTTAAAATCTAAAAAATACTTTAAAATCCATTGAAATCCTTTAAAATTATTAAAAAATCCTTACGAAATCAAAAAAAAAATCTGCAAAAATCCTTAAAAAACTTAAAAATCCATGAAAATCCTTAAAAATAATCAAAAATCCTTAAAAATCCTTAAAATCCCTAAAAATCCTTAAACATCTTACGAAAATGTATAAAATACTTTAAAACCGTTAACAAATCCTAAAAAATATTTAAAAAATCAAAAAAAAATACTTAAAAATTCCTAAAAACCCTTGAAAATAATTAAAATTACTTAAAAATCTTAAATATCTTAAAATAATCCTTAAAAAACATTAAAATCCCTAAAAATAGTTTAAAATTCTTACAAATCCATAAAAATTCTTAAAAGTCCTTGAAAATCACCAAAAATCTTACGAAAATCTAAAAATAAATCGTTAAAAAATCCTAAAAAATATTTAAGAAATACTTAAAAAAATCCTTAAAGAATCCTTGAAAAACACTTAAAAAATCCTTAAATAATCCTAAAAAAAAAATACTTAAAAATCCCTAAGAAACCTAAAAATAGTATAAATTCCTTAAAAATCTCTAAAAAAGATTTAAATATCCTTAAAAGTCCTTGAAAATCTTTAAAAATCCCAAAAATTTTTAAAAATCATTAAAAACCCTTTAAAATCGTAACAGTCCTTAAAAATTCTTAGAAAATTCATAAAAAATTCCTAAAAATCCTTAAAAATCGTAGGTCCTTCGCCTGCGACAGAATTACTGACTGTAGCAAATTACAGTTGGGTGGATGACTGAAGACTGTCCTAACAGATGCTCCTTATCATTGTTTCTTGCGTTTTCCTGCGATCAAAAATTACAATTTCAGCTAGTCCTAGTGAAATTCACTAAAAAATTATCTTTTCTACTACTATTTTTTGTTATATTACTATTTTTTTAAATTATACAAAGTTTGCAAAAAGTTATTTTCAATTCGACGATTCATATTCGAAGAATCACATTTAATTTACTTAACTAAATTCTTTCAATTATATCTTGATTACAATGAATGAATGAATATATTATATAATTTACAGATAAATTTTATTATTAACTATTAGAGGGCGCTACAAGTGCTATTCCAGATTATTCAAATCTGTTTTTGAAATTTGATAGTGATTGATCAGTATAATGCAAAAACCTTTGGTATATTATTTTGATTTGCGAACATATAAAATTATTACAAAGTGCGTACTATATTTACTTTGAAATTTTATAGTACATGAAGTTGTAATTATCATACAAATATTATAATTATAGTACGGTTGGTAAAGCTGATCTCCGGTTCGAATTAATAAGAATGAAGTGAATCGTAGTATACGGTAAGGTATATTACTTAGATGAAGCCCAAGCGCGAGTGTTTCTATCTGTCAGGCGGAGGTTTAACTGATCGCGCTTGTCCTAATATTCGATGGAAGGTTACTTTCACCATAATTTTAAGTTAATTGTAATCCGTTTGTGTTAAATATATTCAAGTTATGTGTTCGCTTTATATTTTACAAATATTTTCAAAATTTATGTATAATTTATGAAAATAAAACAGTTCTACCAAATTATCGATAAAAAATGTTTAAGCCTCTTAGTTATAATATCCAAAAACATAACATTAATAAAAAAATCGATTTTTTGTTAGACTACTAATACCTAATAAAAATTATTTCAATAATTGAAAGTATTAATAATGGTTTAAAATTATTCAGGGCACAAAATTTTCTCCCCATATGGGTTCAGATTATATTTTAAGTTACTTTGAATTTAAGTAATGAAAAGATTTTTTATAAAGGTCACAAATAAAAAAATCCAATTCAAACACTGTCTAGTGAAGACAGACGACTCGGTATATAATAAAACTTGTTAAAAGTTTTCACAGTTAGCTACATTCATAGAACCGATGCGATATCATAACTCTCGAAAGCAGTTATCGAGAAAACTAAGTTTTACTCTCCGAAAATTACGACAGCCAATTATGGGAACCGAAGAAAGACTAAACATAAGTTTCTTAATTGATCGTATAGAGCTTATATAAACCGGGACTAAATTAAATCTCGCCAAAAAAAGAAGGAAAGTAAAATGGAAGTGAGGTTAAGTGGGAAACTTTCCCGCTTCTCATTGTTCGATACGAAAGTATTGGAAGTTGAAAGAATTGTTGTAGAAAACAAAAGAAATATTTAAGTAAGAACTACTTAAGGGCTGTTAATGAGAATTTATTGAACGATACTGAAATTGATGATATTGGTAATGGGTGAAAAATTAATTTCTATATTATTAAAGAAAGTAAGAACTGGATAAAAAAATAAGATTTTAATAATTTTTGAAAAATGGTGAAAGTAACAACCTACATTATTTAGTAATAAATAGTAGAGCCAACGTCGTCTTTTATTTTTAAACCGATGAGATAAATATTCCAAAAATAGTGATCTGAATATTGGCAGGGAGCGCGACAAAAACGCCATCTGATGGTTCCATAAAATCTGGCTCGATAATTATGAGAAGTATGTAAGTTGTTTATAAAAAATAAACATTCGTTATAAAAAAATCTCATTAGAATTTATAAGCATATAAATAAAAAATGTGATTATATTTTTGAAAGAAAGAAAACGTGTTATGATGAACAAAGTAAGTATAAAACATGTAAATAAATATCAAAATAAATATCAGCTAGAATAATAAAAATTTATCAATTTTCAGTCACAATAATTTATCATACTTTTTTAAAATAATTTTTAGGCGATGATGAATGTAATTATTCAATCAAACCGGATTGGAGTCAATTACTCATCAAATATCATTTCAAATTGACAAAGGGAAGCAACTTGTCGCGGCTGGTCACGTCAGAGATATGAAAGAATTGAGACATAGTGGCAAAAGTTATTTAATCACATCGAATAATTGTAGAATAAAACACACATTCGTCTAAGTAAGCATGTTACAGAAGTTATCCAATTGTTTCTTTTCTCTAATTTCCAATTAGCTCTTGAAAATGTGTAAATTAGCTCTTGAAAATGTGTAAAATCTGCACTTGCTATTTCTCCCACAACAGGTACTATGAATCATTTTTATGTTTAATTTTGACGTGTTTATTTATGACAAGAGCCAGATTTCACGAAATTTTGACCACTACGAGCGCTAATAGATGTCAGTGTATCATTTTTTTTCCATCTTGCTAATTTAATATTGATATCTGGAGGATTTATTATCCATGGTAGAATTGGGAGGGTTGTTACCTTCTGGTAGATAAAGTGTTTTATATGGTGATAATAGAGAGAGAGAGAGAGAGAGAATTTTGAAGCCGTTGTTCTAAAGACTCCAGTTGTACCTTATCTAGTTGTTTTAGAATTCATGGTCTACAGGAGTTATACACAATGGCACCATAATCGAATCAACCCTGTATAGACATATAAAGATTTTTTATTACGTCTCTGTATGCTCCCAATTTAATAGTGGTCATATATTTTACTAGGTGAATACCCGGTGCTTTGCTATGGAGTTCCTTTAAGATTAGTAGCTGGACGTTATTTTTCCCTATTTTTCACCATTTCTCTTTATTTTTAACTATTTTTCTAGATTTTTCTCTGTTTTTTTATATTTTATATTATTTTTCTCTATTTTTCCATATTTTTTTGGATTTTTCCCCATTTTTCTATTTTTCCTACTTTTCCTGTTTTCCTATTTTTTGGGGTTTCCCCATTTTCAATTATTTTTCCCTACTTAGCCCCATTTTCCACATTTTAGTCTAATTTTTCATATTTTTTCCTGTTTTTCCCTACTTTTTCGCAATTTTTATCAATTTTACTTATTTCTCCCAATGTTTGTCTATTATTCACCAATATTTTCCCATTTTCCCGTTTTTCCGTATTTTCCCCATTTTTTTATTATTTCACCTTATGCTTCTTTGATTTCCTGTTTACCCTATTTTTCCCAATTTTTCCTTTTTTCCATATTTTTCACAATTTCCCTACTTTTCCTTATTTTGCCATATTTTTTTAATTTTTTCCTGTTTTTCCCTATTTTTTCGTATTTGTCCCTCTTATTATCTATTTTTTCCTATTTCCCTATTAAATCCATCTTTGTGGAAAAATAAATTCCTCCTTTTTTTATCGACTGTGGCAAAATGCATTTCTGCTTCTTTTTTTTTTGGAATAAGATGTTAAAAAATTTATTCTTGTTTCTTTTTATTCAAATATACACTGTTTCTTCGTTTTCCTAAAATGAGTGAAAAATTCATCAAACATTTTGTAATTCTATAAAGAAAATACTAATTAATTTTTAATTCGATAGTGGATCGTTGATATTTTCAACAATCTAATTGAAGTTGTTGCTAATTTTCCAAAATAGAAAGAGAAAAAATGCACTAGTGTCTTGTTTTTCAAATTCGTGTTTAAAAAAGCATTATTAGTTTGTTTTTAAATTTGTTTTCCTAATTCGTATCGAGAAAATTGAATTGTTGGTTTGTTTTTAAATTTGTGTATGAAAAAATGTATTCGTGCTTTGGATTTCAAATTTTTATTTGGAAAATGCATTGTGGCTTTGTTTTTCAATTTCCTGTGTGAAAAAATGTATTGTGGCTTTATTTTCCTAATTTTAGTGGAGAAAAGTGTATGATTGGTTTGTTTTTAAATTTGTGTATTTTTCCCGGATTTTCATTATTTTTTCCGATTTTTCTCCTCATTTTTAACTAAATTTCCCAATTTTCCCCATTAATCACTATTTTTTTAAAAAATACTTGTATTTTTTTCTATTTTAGTCTATTTTCCTGGTTTTCCCTATTTTTTACATTTTTCCCTATTTTCCTATTTTTCCCCACATTCTCTAATTTTCATGCTATTTCTATTTCTTCCTATTTTTCTTGTTTATATCATTTTTTCCCATTTTCCCTATTTGTCTCCCTTATTATCTATTTTTTCTTATTTCTGTATTTTTCTTATACATTTTCCTATTTTTCCCGTTTTTTTATTTTTTTTCCAAATGTTCTCTTATTCTTTCATATTTTTTCATATTTTTTCATATTTTTTTATATTTTTTCATATTTTTTCATATTTTTTCATATTTTTTCATATTTTTTCATATTTTTTCATATTTTTTCATATATTTTTACTATAATGATCCTGGCAGAACATTTTTTTCTTCTTTTTTTCTAGATTCTACATATTAGAATTTTCATCCATTACAAAAAAATGAATGACTGAATAAAAAAATATACCCGTATCAGATACTTAAAAAGAAGAATTTTTTGTCAAGTATTTTGTCATATCAAAATTTTAAAAAAATGTTCCAAATTCCAAATTTGAAGTGCAATCAAAACAATTCATAATTTAATTCTTCTTGAGAAGAAAATAACTTTTGATTATGGCAAAAAAGAAATGTTGCAAAAGAAAACAAAATCCAATATTAAAACAAAAATTACGATGTATTAACATAGGAAAAAATGGTCGGATTCTTAATGTTCAAGGTACACAAACACTACCACAGCCCAAATATGTACCAAAATTCCGATTGACCTCACCGAAAATAGACAAACGTCGTCCAGTTACACCTACCCAAAAGACTCGTGGTCCGAAACCAAAAAAGCCAAAAAAGGTGCGTTTTTTAAACACAACGCGTAAAACTAAACCATCACCTGGACGTAAATATACAAAACTATTCATACAAAAATATCCCTGCATTCCGAGAAGTTATTCTAAGCCCAAAATACAGCACTCTAAGAAATGCTCTGCTAGTTTTTCACGATCCTATACACCAACAGATAAAATAAGTCCATCAAAAGAAATACAAGCTTCTTGTTGGTCTTCATTAAATGTTTATAAAGCAAGACATCCTTTGTTGTTCCCATTATGATACTGAAGCTGATCAAACTGATCCTTTGTTCTAGTGACAAGCTATATTTAATGTAACATGTATTGTTTTTTACTACAAATCAAGGTATCTATATTGTTTTTCAACCATTTGTATGATTAAAAAATGTTTAAAAGAAACAATTTTTTTTACTTTTAGTCATTTAAAAGGTTAGATACGTTTTAGTCATCAGTTGCATAACCTATGCCTCTGTCCGATGGCCCACCCTGTAAGCTGCTGCCAGTGCCTGCTACTAGGTGTAGCAGAGGGAGCCCCAGCAAAACATCTATAGGCGCAGTTGGCGTTGTTCTAAACAACCCTTTAATCCGAAGCTGTTTAGCTGCATTTTCGCTGTTCGGTTTCTGCCACCATATTACGAAGGCATAGGTCTCAAACAGCCTCTTTTTCCACTACTAGGTGTAGCGGAGGAAGCCCCAGCAGAACTTCCATAGCCGTAGCTGTAGCTTGCCCAGCTGCGTTAGCCCTGTTCGCTTTGTGCCACCATATTACGGAGGCGTAAGTCACGGCAGGTCTCACAACCCTGGTATAGAGCCAATGCACCATTCTCGGGTTGAATCCCCACCTAGACCCCACCATCCCCTTGTAGGGAAAACACTTAGAGTTTTTTCCGCTGCCCTGCTTATATGATTCAAAAACGGTATTTGGTTATTTAGGATAACTCCTAAATATTTAACCTCTGTGATCAACTTTAATTGTTTTATCCACATAGATGTTTAGATTTCTTCTTTTTGGGAAGGCAACAACTTCATGGACAATATCCCTTCCTTACACCAATGTTGAGTGCCCGTTATAACCTATCAGATACAACTGCATTAAATTTTCCAATATACCTACGTCGTTGGAAAATGCTTGTACGTAGATATTTTCTCTCTCTAGCTCACTAAGAAAATCATCAATCACCAAGCACAACATCGTTGGGGAGAGCACTTCACTTTGAGGGTACCCCCCAAAGGCAACGACTTTCCTTCTTACGTTGTAAAGAGTGCTGTAAACTTTCCTATGCTAAAGCATGATGTCTACCAATCTAGTAACGCTCTGAGCGTATCCTCGCCACTTCTACGTCTAGGGAAATTTGTTTTTGGTGTATCTGATTGTCTACCAATACTTCGTCCATTATATATCTGTTAATCATCTTTTAGAAATAATAATGCCAAGATCTTAACATTTGACTTCTGCCTAGCACGCTTTACCCCGTTTAGGTATAAGGCCAACTCCTGTAGACCTCCATTTTGCTGGTACATACCTCAATGCCAGGCTGGCGCAGAGTATCTGGCGAGGAAGGATCCGGACCATGCCATCCGGTCTTGTATGGCTGAAAACTTCTCAGAGGTTATGTTAGTTTATAACTTTGTTTGTTAATGCCCAGTACTGCTGTGTGACCCTTACTACTAGGTCCACCTTAGTACCGTCCTTGTATCAAGAATGAACCCTAAACAGATTTACTGGATTTGTCAACCGGTGATAAAGCCAATGGTCACATATGGCGCAGTAGCCTGGTGGACGAAGGGGCTCCAGTCTATTGTGGCGACTAAATTATCTTGACCCCAGAGATTAGTTTGTGTGGCTATTACAGGCGCCATGTCAACTATCCCGAAAGCGGCAATGGAAAGATCTCTGGGTCTTACTCCTCTCCATATACTGGAGCAGGAAGAGAAAATGACCTCCTATAGAGCCATGTCGATGGCTAGTCAAATTGAGGGGGAGAGGCTATGGGACCACTCTGGACTGCTACGAAAGATGAGCACTCACCACACTATCGAAATAGTTTCGGATGTGCTCTCCCCCAGAACTCACATACAGAAGTCCTTTAACGTCCATCTTCCGAGAAGAGACGAATGGAAAAAGGGGAGATAATCTTTCCAGGGACGGCTTATGTACTGTACACAGACGGTTCAAAGACCCAAGTGGTGTGGGAGCCGGAGTGTACAGCAGAAAACCGAGAGTTGACATCACAGTAAGCCTCGACAAGTATGCGGAGGTTTTCGCTATAGAATTGTATGCAAGATAATTGGCAAACCGTCATCTTGTCAACAAAAGTATTTATATTTTATCGAACAGCCAGGCGGCTTTAAAAGCACTGAGGTCCAACCGGCTAGACTCGAAGCTGGTGTGGAACTGCATCAAATCCTTGGATTGTATTGCTGCCAGTAACAGATTAACCCTACGCTGGGTACATGAGTATGAAGGGGTGGAGGGAAATACTAAAGAAGACATTATTGCGAGAAGAGGTGCAGAATCCGAGTTCATTGGACCGGAACCATTCTTTGGCATAGCCAAAAGCAGTGCCGAAGACACTATCTGGAAATGGG
Source organism: Neocrepidodera transversa (assembly GCA_963243735.1). Lineage (NCBI taxonomy): Eukaryota > Metazoa > Arthropoda > Insecta > Coleoptera > Chrysomelidae > Neocrepidodera > Neocrepidodera transversa. The sequence goes on from OY725354.1 coordinate 7,361,521, forward strand.
CCAAGGGGAAAACTCTCCAGCACTGGAAAGATATTCCTAGGTTTGCTCCCTCTAAGGCGTTTATAGTCAAACCTTTAGGTAGCACCCTATCGCAGTTCCTAGAATGGAGTAGAAGTGATTTACGCATCCTAAATGGACTGCTTACAGGACACTGTGCGTCTGCGGTACCACCTGAAAAAGCAAGGTCTCAGTCAAATACTAGACTGTCGCTTCTGCAGTGTAGAAGACGAAACGGCGGAGCATAATTTGTGCTCCAGCTCTGCCCTGGAAATGAATAGGCTTCATACGTTTGGTTTCGTACAGCTGGAGTATACTGACTTTTAAGGAAGCTTCACCTTAATCAACCATAGACTTCGTGAGAAAGTGTGGATTGTGAGGTGAATTTTAGCCCACAGAGGTGAGCAATAATAGGTCTCTGCTGGCCGCAGAAGAGGGGCGAGTAAACGCTCCACTCACATTGTACCTACCTACCTACCTACCTAGTACCGTCCTTGACTTTGGTTGGAAAGTGTGAGTTTAGTAGCAGCTCTATTCTGGAACACTCAGGAATATTCTCTATGTTCTCACAGATTTTTTTCCAGGAATTAACCTTTGAATTCATGACAGAGGATTCGCTTCTGGATGTCTTGTAGGCTTCCTAATTGTCAGTTATTTTGGACTAGTTAAACAGTCTGCTTTTAGAAAATCCTTATTCCACCAATCGGCGTGTCGGTTCTGTTTTTTTAAGTTTAAAGGGTTTTTTTTTATACGCTTTTAAGGTGTTTGTCAGGAATTTCGTCACCATCTCAACTTCTCAAGTTTTTCGGTTTCGGGGGATATTCGTTTAGTACCTGGTTAAAAGTTTCTCATTCGCAGGTCCTTTCCTCCTTGATTTTTCCACCCAGCACGTATGCTATATTAAATCTAATAGGTTATCCATTTTTCAAATGTAGTCAAATTCTTTATAGAAATAAAACTCCAAGTCATGTACCACATAATTTGTAAACTCCAAGTCATGTACCACATATATTATTAAAACAAAGTTTTAGGGGGCAACTACTTTCGGTTGATGAGCCATCTTCAGGCTTGGAAACAAATTACCCAGTTCAACAAACAAATTTTGTATACATTACATTAAGTAAAACTTATCATATACAATAATAAACATAATTAAATCAAAAAAACAAGTCCATAACAAAATTAATTCATATTGTTTTAAGGGAATTACGGTTGGGAGATATGGGGGTACATGAAATTAATTGTAAAATTTTATAAAAAAGGGGAAAAAATTAGAAATGTGTAAAAAACCATTTTACAATTTAGAGGTCATATGATACTTTCTTCGGGAGGAAGAACATAGCAGGATCATTGATATCATCATGGTTGAGTGCACTTATGTTGTGCAAAAAGAAAACTGAATTAGAATTTACCCCCTAAAACTTTGTTTTTTTATCAACATATGTGGTACATGACTTGGGCGTTTTATTTCTATAAATGTATGCTATATGTCAGAGAGGGACTGCTCCCGTGAGACCAAGGCTCCTATTCTTGACGGCGATAAAATAGAACATTCCCTAGGGAGAGTTCCAGGATTCGATTTTACTACTATTCTATAGGAAGTATAAATCTGTTTTCGTCAACATTGGGGAAGGAATAATAACTCGAGGAATAAAGAGACAGCGTTGCCAGAATTGTCTACCAATCACAAATGTACCTTTGGACACGTGACTAACGTGTTGAAGTTTCTGCTGCGGCACTATTTAATTGGAATTTTAACATTGCATTTCCAGTATTTTTAAAATTGTTTTTGGTTTGCTTGAAAAGTGTAGATATTCTAAATCAAAATGAATTCAAGCACAGGCAAACGACCAAAATCAAATCGGAACATATCTGGAAAAAAAGAAGTGCTAGTTCAATTTATTACAAACAGGAAAGATATGAACACAGGAAGCTATACCAAGTAAAAAATAATAATAAATTATTGAAGACTGTGCATACAGCTTCTGCCAAGAATTGGAAACAATGTCAAATAATTCCAACAGCAACATCAATATCACCTAATATATTGTCCCATAATAAGAGTTGGCGAAGATCAATCTTAATACACAAGACAAATAGTAATTAAGAACTGGGCAATATTTTTATTTTTAAGGATAAGAAGGCAAAAATGAAGACCTTCCCATATCGTCCCCTTCATAACCATCAATATAGAATAAATTGGGGAGTATGTTCTATCGCCGCTCTATCAATTCTCAGTAGAAGGAAGTTGAAGAATACCATTTGGCTAATATCAGTACAGACAAGCCCACTTTCTCTCGGCTTTTCTATTCTATCGCCCTCAAGAATAGGGGCCCTGCCATTTCCGCGACCACGAGAACGTCCTTACAGTATTCAGTGTAATATCAATGACTTTCCTTCTTGTCTTAGTTACGAAGGTTGGTTTATTACCGTTATTCGCAATCTCTAGATTGCTTTCTGCAGCAAATTCTATAAGTGTCTCCTTTTTGCCATTGATGGTTATGCTCCTCTACACGTGTGGTGGGCATTATCATCACAACTTAAGAGGAGTTCCATTCTCTTTTTGCAGTAATCGACAAATTCCTTCACACGGAAGGTAGGCTGAACCAATTATTAGTTGGTTCCCTCCTTCTAACTTGATGGATATTACCACCAATTTCTAGTCCACCGTAGCTAACTATTCCTGCAATATTATAATCAGGACTTATCTGTAAACAACACATTGGCTCATTGATTGTCTTCCCAATTTGTTGTTGTTTTGGACAAACTGAAATCTTTGCCTTTGATGATTTATGGTCTATCTTCTGCACAGGCTATTTAAAATCTGATAAGTAGTGAAAAATTTGCTGCTTTAAGAAAGTAGTTATGACAAACCTTGTTCTTAGAGCTTGGAAATGCAAAAAACGATCTGTAATGACTCTTGGCTGTCCCTGTTCCAGTTCTTCTTCTTCGATTCGTTGTGTTACTTCTTGTGAATCAATTAATCTTTTATTAATCAATTTCTCATTTCGTTAATAATTATTTATGTTTGATTCGCGTTCATTTTTATAAATATTTAATCTTCAAAATTAAAACTGAATTATTTTGTAAACATCTTGTAAGTCTATAAAAAATTGATTATTCTACAAGAAACAAAAACTTTTATTATACAATTCTAATATTTAAAGAAAGAAAACTCATCAAAACTTTTGCTTATCGTTATTTGAGTACAAGAACCAATATATATCCTTCCGCTTTTTGATCCAGTTTTCCAATTCAAATTCCTATTTATAGAAATATATTCGTAAGAGAAAATATCCTCACACACATACACCGAATAGAAAGTAGTCCGAAATATATTTTTGGGGTAAAATTACGGAAACTCAAATTGAAATAAAAATGCATTTGCATGCAGACACGGATGAGGATGGATATGTGCTTGTGCTGGTGTGCATACCTTCTTGGTTTTCTCGCTTATTTCCGTTGATATTCTGCAACATTTGTATTTACATGTCGGTCTCGGTGTGAAAATTTTGATGAAGAAAATACAGTGTGAAATTTATATTATACATTTCTCTGTGTTATCACATGGAATCTAAATCTAAAGTCTAATTTTCCCAGTGAAATTCTTTTTGATAGATATTTTGCTTTACATCAAATCGCACTAATTAAAATTATACATTGATTACATAACTACTGTAATAATTACTGAATGTTACAATGTTTTTCTTGTTAAGTTTTCTACTTAATTTGTAGTAACACGGAACTTCCTCTTGTGTTTTTAAATAAAAAAAATCGAAATTTAATCTGTATTTCTAGATATATAAATAAATATATGTAGACTAGAAATATTGGGAAAACAGAAATATTCCTAGTGTACCGAAGTTACTTAATTCCGGCTAATTTTAAAAATTAGAAAAGCATTAATTATCCTATCTCCATTAATAATTATCGTACAACCTACATTCTTTTTGCAAAAATATTCTTTTAATATATGCTACATCCTCTTTCACCTTTAATACTGTACCGGTAATGAAGTCACCGAGTTCTCTCTCTAGACCGTTCCTTCCCCGCACAAGCCATTGGCTTCTGGGGTTCACTCGCAAGGGGTGAAATGTAGGGCGAGTATTATTATTATTATTATTATTATATCGCAACGGGCGATTGAGATTCAATACCGCTATCGATGGTGAAAAATCAATTCAGTAATTTAGTAAATCCGCAGACACCGCTAGATCAAGTCGACTGTTGTCTAGCTATTCTAAGTATTAATAAAAAGAAATTTCGTGAAATTTTTTAAGTCCTTTATTTTGAATTAAAATAAATCCCTGAAATTATAAAGTCCGCGATTTCGGTAACAGGCATGTCCGACTCCTTCCAGATCCAAAAGTAAAAAGAATAGTGGGGAATTTGGAAGATTTCTTCTCACTTACAGGATAATATAAAGTCAGTTGTGCCAGCACCGAAAGCCGAAACATCACGCCAGACCAGAACACCGGTAAGCAGAGTAATGGTAAAGCGAAGGTCCCGTTTGTACTTCAAAGTTCTATTTTTCAGCGTCCTTTTATTTCTAATCGGGATAACCGACAGCGGCCTGAGCTGATTATTTACTTCACAGGACCAGCCGTCTGTCGGCGTACTAATTTTTAAATTATTTTTCAGCGTTGTTCCTGCCGGGGAGAGCCGTATATTTATTTTTAATCGGGATAACCGACAGAAAGCGGCGTGGGCTGAGTATTTACTTCACAGGGCCAGCTATCTGTCAGCGTACTAATTTTGAAATTATTTTCAGCGTTGTTCTTGCTGGTATATTTATTTTTAATCGGGACAACCGACAGAAAGCGGCCTGAGCTGAGTATTTACTTCACAGAACCAGCCATCTGTCGGCGTACTAATTTTGACATTATTTCCAGCGTTCCTGCCGAAGAGACGACCGTATATATATATTTGTTTTATTTTCATTTTTAATCGGGATAACCGACAGAAAGCGGCCTGGGCTGAGTACTTACTTCACAGGGCCAGCCATCTCTCGGCGTACTAATTTTGAAATTATTTTCAGGGTTTTTCCTGCCGTAGAGAGGACCGTATATTTATTTTTAATCGGGACAACCGACAGAAAGCGGCCTGAGCTGAGTATTTACTTCACAGAACCAGCCATCTATCCGCGTACTAATTTTGAAATTATTTCCAGCGTTCCTGCCGGAGAGGCGACCGTATATATATTTGTTTTATTTTCATTTTTAATCGGTATAACCGACAGAAAGCGGCCTGGGCTGAGTACTTACTTCACAGGGCCAGTCATCTCTCGGCGTACTAATTTTGAAATTATTTTCAGGGTTTTTCCTGCCGTAGAGAGAACCGTATATTTATTTTTAATCGGGACAACCGACAGAAAGCGGCCTGAGCTGAGTATTTACTTCACAGAACCAGCCATCTATCCGCGTACTAATTTTGAAATTATTTCCAGCGTTCCTGCCGGAGAGACGACCGTATATATATTTGTTTTATTTTCATTTTTAATCGGTATAACCGACAGAAAGCGGCCTGGGCTGAGTACTTACTTCACAGTGCCAGCCATCTCTTGGCGTACTATTTTTGAAATTATTTTCAGGGTTTTTCCTGCCGGAGAGAGGACCGTATATTTATTTTTAATCGGGACAACCGACAGAAAGCGGCCTGAGCTGAGTACTTACTTCACAGGGCCAGCCATCTGCCGGCGTACTATCTCATAAGTTGTTTTTTAGCGTTGTTCCTGCCGAAGAGAGAGTCGTTCATTTTTTTATATTTTTAATCGGGATACTCGACGGAAAGCGGCCTGGACTGAGTACTTACTTTACAGGACCAGCCATCCATCGATGTACTGTTAGGATATTTTATTATTATATGAATTTATAAACCGGAAAATAGAACTTTGTCTCTTAAACCTATTTTTACATATTTTCTCGCTTATCATCTGCATGCATTGTCTCTCCGTCTTGTACGATAATAATCCGTATCACCGCTTATTGGTTCATACCTTATTCACGCATTATTTTTTTGGTTTTGCTTTGGAACACGTTATACACTTTTTCTCCGTCTCCGCCGGATTTTTTTTTTGTATATACTTTATTATTGAATAAAGCCCATTATTTGCTACTTGGTGATTTTTATTTGTATTTTTTGACTAACTGATTGTGAGCATTAACATTCCAGCGGAAGCCTGCCCCTCTGGCTGCAAGCCTTTTGTTGGTACCATAGCGACCCCTGGAAAATTAAATCTTCACTGACGCTATCCGGAGCAAGTGGTCTTCACACTGGAAACGGAAGATGGCGCCCGAAGTACACAGTTACTGGAACTAAAGCGCAAAATCGATTGGCTAAATAGTCAGCCAAGACTACCCGTTCATTAGATAAGTATTTATATTTAAAGGTTATTAAAACAGAATCCAGTAGTTAAGGTGAACAACACACGAGCTGCGAACCACGGTAGATGGCGGATGTTAATAGAAATATATGGTAGACAACGGGTCTGATCTGGATGAACAGTTTGTTTCTTCCAACCTAGTCATTATGGATTTCTTACCTCTGGATCAAGACAACTCATCAAGTGGCCATATTTATTTTTTCTTTACCAAACCCATCGTACTACTTCTCGGACCTTTTTATGGCTCGCTAGCCTTTTTGTGGCTCGCGACTTTTGAAGGGATTCGAGAGCCTTTTGAAGTGCTCGGAAGCGTTTTCGAGCCTTTTCAAGTTTTCGGGAACGTTTTAGAACCTTTTGAAGTGCAAGTCTTTTGCTCGCCTTTTGGAGTGCTCGCGAGCATTTTTAACGAGATGTAAGCACTAAGCCCTTTGATCAAGTATAAGTACCGATTTTAAAAAGTGCTCGTAAGCGATCCCGATCACAAAAGTGCTTAAAGTACATAATAAAGCACTAAGCACAGTGCTTAGGGACAGCTCTGTTACACATACGACTCCAAAATGTGTCTGCACTGATTAATAGATAATCCGTACTACTTTTGGTCTGCAAGTTTCAATGGAATTTAGATTGACGAATGAAAAAAAAATCTGGTATGACTAAACAATGGAGAAATGTGTAGAAACCAGCATTTAGAGGTGGAATGTTAATGTCATTCAATTACATATTGCGGAATAAATAGTTTGTTAATGAAATTTAGTGAACCATTATCTGAGAAAGCTCAGTAAACTTGTTATTGTTTTGATTAGTAAAATTTTTCTTGTGATTGCCCAATTGCAAAAAGTTGTTAACTCTTTCTTATTACTAGGATCCCTTCTATATTTTAGTTTTTTTTTCTATGTAAACATCTATCTACATTTCCTCAATACTACATTAGGCATTCAAGAGAAAAATTTAATTACAGCAAATATGATCCATTCGATGAAATAAAAGGTCAAGGAATTCTTCCCAGAATTAAGTAAGACGTAATATAAATTCCTAAGTTATTGGAATTTGGTCGGGATAGGGCACATTAATAAAACTTTTCAAATATCGCCTTGAGCCCCAATGCTGCCAGACTAGAAATTCGTGGTCCCAAATATGGATATTTGGATAAGTATTTAGGACTGCGCGTTATAATTGAGTTTAACTGAGTAGAATATTTTTGGTTTAATGTAAGATTTATAAAACTTATTGAACGTGCATTATGTATATAATAAATTTATCCAATTACAAAGCTTTATTGGGTGCCATTTGCCTTGTTTAGACCCACATATCGGTAAGTAATTTAATTAAAAACAGATTAGAGAAGTGCTAGCTCAATAATGGCCTAAGCTACAAATGAAAGCTCGACATCATTCAAGTGTTATAAATAAATTAAGTTTTAATTAATGCAAAATCAAGCGCTAGTATTTACGAGGTAGGTAATTTTGGATGAGAGACGTGAAGTGTTAAATGAAGATAAACATTAATTGTTTAACCAAATTTCAAAGATTATAATATTATTATCAGAACAGCCGGAATTAAAATTGGTTTGTAGAATGTTAAAACAAATACAATCTGTCACAGGATCCTATATTAATATACAGGATGTTTAAAATTAGAAGAGATACAGAGGCGGATAAATGGGAAAAAAGTTATTATTGGCCTAAAAAAATCTACAGGGACTTTCGCCATTCTCGAGTTATACAGGGAAAACGAAAACTATTTTTAATTTTTTACATATCTATAATTTTTATTTAAAAAAATATGAAAAAATAGAAAAATGAAGTTTTATTGTATCTCAAATTTGCTAACAAATTATACTAATAAATCTTTGATACATTTGAAGTTATTTGTTTAATACGGACCTGTCTTTTTTATCACAAAAGTTGATAAACCCTTAAAATTCAAATTCACTAATGTCATTAGAGACAATAAATTTTAATTACGGTTCTGTCGTAGGAATAAAACATTACCTAACAATTTCGATAAAAAGATAAAATCAAATATCAAAATAGTAGAAATTAAACAAGCTGAAAATAATCGACCTGCGTCGTGATTAAAAAATATTGATAGAGAATTCAAAGACGAAGTCAGTTGGAAAACTAAAAAATTTTCGAGATAAAGATGGAAATATCCATTTTGAGGTTACCTGGGATGATTAAGACCATTTACAGATGGAAGTCTGTCTGTCTGTCTATCTGTCTGTATGTATTCTTCCACGATAGAGGCCACGCGTTTAATCCGATTGAGCTGAAATTTGGAATATGGGTTTGGGTTCTCCGTAGGAAGAACCCATTAGATTTTGTATGACATCTGTCAAACGGAAGTGTCACTATCAAAAAATGACAGATGCAATATGTCAAAAGCTCTATTCAGAACAGTTAAAATTATTTCTTCAACTGTCACCTGTCAAAAAGAAAAAAAATGTCAAAATTTGAAAGTTTTGGGACGACACAACCGATTTTTTAATAGATATTGTGGTGCATTTTTGTTTAATGTTAAGAAATATAAATAAGCGGATGATCTCCAGAGAGGGACTTAATCGTAATTCGATAGTTGACTCTTCATCAAGAGGGAGTCGGTTCTTGATTATAAAATAGAGTATGTCGTATATGTAAATTTATCATTGTGTTTATTATAGTAGTTAATTAAAAGTAATAAATTAGTTAATTGAAATAAACAACATATACCGAATCAGAGTAAGGAATGAAAATTTTTCCTAAATTTCCCGCCCGTCCGGAAAATGTTTCGGAAAGCTTATACTACTTTACGAATAGGTTTAAGAATATGCTCTAAACTTTTTTTATTTTTTTCCCTATTTTTCCATATTTTTTCTGTCTACCTTTTTTCCTATTTTTCCTTTTCTTTCCTATTTTTTCTATTTTGTCTTTCTTTTTCCTATTTTTCCATTTTTCCTTTTCTTTCCTATTTTTTCTATTATTCCCCATTTTTCCTTTGTGTTCCTTTTGCCCATTTTTTCCTGTTTTTACTATTTTTTCCTATTTTTAATTTTTTCATGTTTTTTCTTATTTTTCTATTTTTTTAAACGGTTCCCTACATATACTTTTCTTTTCTATTTTTGCCAACGTTTTCCTTTTTATTCCTATCTTTTATATTTTTCCCTATGTGTCCCTATAGTTATCTTCATTTTTTATATTTTTCCATTTTTTCTACTTTCTCCCTTTTTCTTCTTTTTTTATATTTTTATAATTTTTTTTCCATTTTTGCTATTTTTTCCAATTGTTTTCATTTCCTTCTGTTTTTTAATTTTTTTTGAGTATTTTTTCCTACTTTTTCTATTATTTCTAATTTTTCCATATTTTTCCTTATTTCTCTCTGTCTTTTCTATTATTCCCGATTTCCCTATTTTTCCTTTTCTTTCCTATTTTTATTATAAAATTATTTTGTCCGTCGGTCTTTTTGTCCGTCCGTCTGTCTGTTAGTCTGATTCAACTCAATAAAGGTGCGAGACATAGACAAAATGTCAACGGTATAAATAGGCAAAAGTTAAAGTGAAATTTTGACCTTTGACCCTGATAACACGTGGCCCTTGACAGAATACCCATATCTCAAGAACGGTATGAGCATAAATAAATTTAATAAATTTGTTAAATTCAATATTTTATGTAATTTTTATTAATATACATATAATTAGAGTCTTAATATTTCTAAAATTAAATTAATGCGTAAAATTGATTAATAAATCAATAATATTTAGAAAGGTTGGATATTTAGAAGTCTCTATTTTTTTATGTTTTTTCCCTTTTTTTCTCTATTTTCCCAATTTTTTCTTATACTATTTTTTCCTATCCTATTTTTCTTAGGTTTCCCTGGGTTTTCTTACTTTTTGCATTTTTTTTATAATTTTCCGTTTTTTCGTGGATTTTTATTATTTTTTCTTTATTTGTTTATTTTTTCCTGTTTTTTTTTCTATTTGTTGCTATTTTTCATACTTTTCCCTATTTGTCTCCATTTTTCCTAGTTTTCCCTATTTTTCCTTATTCTATCCTATTTTTCCATATTTTTGATATTTATTAATTTTTTCTTATACTATTTTTGCCTATCCTACTTTTCTTAGGTTTCCCTGGGTTTTCATACTTTTTGCCATTTCTTCCTATTTTTTTTTATACTGTTCCGTTTTTTCGTGGTTTTTTTTATGCCCCCTTTTTTTTTTTTTTATTTTTTTTTATTTTTTGCTATACTTTTCTGTTTTTTTCTTTAATTTTTTCCAATTTTTTTCGGTAATTTTTGCTATTTTTCATACTTTTCTATTTTTTTAAATTTTTTCCTATTTTTCTCTATTTTTTCCTATTTATTTGTGTATTATCCTATTTTTCCATATTTTTTTTATGTATTCCTATTTTTTCTATTTTCCTATTTTTTTTTGCCCGTTTTTCGTTATTTTTCCTAAATTTTTCTATATTTTTTTTCAATTTGACAGTATTTTAACATTTTTTTATATTCTCCATATTTTCCCCCATTTTTTCCTATACTATTTTCTATCCTACTTTCCTATTTTTTCCAATTTTTCCCTGGTTTTTCTTACTTTTAGCTATTTTTTCCGATTTCCCCCATTATTTCCTATACTAATATTTCCCATCTTACTTTTCCTCCTTTTTTAATTTTTCCGTTTTTTCTTACTTTTGCCATTTTTTTCTTATTTTCCCTATTTTTTAAATTATTCCGCTTTTTAGTAGTTTTAACTATTTTTCCTTTATTTTTTTGCCTTTTTCTGTTTTCGCTATTTTTTCTACTTTTCTATTTTTTTTAATTGTTCCCTGTTTTTCCCTATTCTCCCAATTTTTACCAAATTTTTCCTCATTTTTTCCTATAATATTTTTCATATCCCAGTTTTCATATTTTCCCAAATTTTCACTATTTTTCATTACTTTTTGCATTTTTCCCAATTTTTTTAATATCTTTCCAGTTTTTTCAGAGTTTTATCTGTTTTTCCTTATTTTTTTAAATTTTTTTCTCATTCTTTTTGCAACTTCCTGTATTATTTTCTTTATGCAAGTTTTCTTTTCGTCATAATTATCCATATTTTCGGTAAATTTATCAAATTTTGTATATTCGCCAAATTTTCATCCACTGTTTCAATATTTGTTTCTCTATTAGGTCCTAGTACTCACTTTTACCTTTTACTTTTCTTCTTCAAAATTCTCCACTTTTCTATCCATAAGTATATTTATTTAATATTTTTTTGGACGTTTTCTTAATTCTTAATTTTAATTCTTTTGTCTGTTCTTCATTATTTTTCTACTATTGAATATCCTTCTTTATTTCTGTTCTTCATTTTTTTACATTTGTCTCTGTCTTCTTACCTGTTTCTTGCATATCTTTTTTTAATTCTCTTCCATCCTTCCATTTTTGTCTCCATTATCACCTAAATCATCTCTTTCCTGATTCTCACTTATTTTGTATTTCTTTCTTAATTATCCATTATCCTTTCTTTTTATTTTATATCCTTTTTTTGTCTTTTCTCCTTAGTTTCATAATACAAATAGTAAATAGTATTTTAATGTTTAATTGATAGGTTTTTTCAATATAATTCAATGGAAAATATTTTTCTAGATAAAATAAATTAAATATACCAATTTCAATTGAACAATTAAAAAAAAACGTATGTAACTTTAGAATTATAGCTTTCAAGCTACGCTACACCTACTATAAAAAATGTCATTTCGTAGCTGACATAACAACATGACAATAGCAGATTGGAATAGTTAATTTATTCCGTTTGGTTTTATTTTAAATGAATCGACTGAATGTTCGAACTATGTTAACATCGTTCGGGTGGAGATTTTCAAAACTAAAAAAAAAAACATTCGATATTTAATGAGTATCATCGATATCATCTGTTATTGCGAAGTTGAAAACAACAATTTCCGTGCTGTCCGCACATAGTTTGTTGATTTGTTTTTGTGATAAAAACTAAACTAATTTTAACGAAGTTTTGAAAAAAAATATATTGTAATAAAGAGTATTTTAAATTAAAAGGTATACATCCGGTAGATATTAAAAATTTAAGAATCAAGACGGTAATAAAATATTGGTCGTCAATTTTGACAAGAAGTGTCAAAAGATTTTGGATTCAAAAAAAAAGATTCCATAGAGTAATTTTTATAAAAAAACAGTAATTAAATCAACAAATTTACATTAAAAAATATTTGTAAAAAGTATTATAAGAGATAGAAGAATTATGAATTTATTTGGACTAATGGTAAAAAATATTTTTCAACAATTTAATTAATTTTATTGTAATATTAGGTATATTTTGATAATCAATATTTAAAAGAATCTTAAGTTGTTTGTGTGGCAAAAATATTTTTTTTTAGGTTAATGTATGAATGGTAGAATGAATGTTTAGTTAAGTTTATTATATATATTAAAATTGCTAAATACTTAAACACAAACCTGAGATAAAAGAAAAAAAATAGGAATAAATATTTCATTACAATGTATATAATTTTGATACCATATAAACGAAATACATAGTATGTTAATTTCTAAGAAAATGGGTAAAGTGAAAATAAATCGCTATAAAACGGAAAATAAAACTCCCCAGTATACAGAAGAAAGAATAGATGGGAAAATAAGAATATCCAAAAAATGGAAAATATATAAAAAAACAAGGAAAATCAAAGTGCTCCCATGTTGTACATAGCAGTTCATTCTGAGAGTATGTGGATTGAGGTTTCTACCTCTAAGTCACCAAATCTGCATTCTTCTTGTTCTGCTAGTCCAAGCTTCTTAAGATGTCCTGTTAGGACTCGTGTTATTATGCTAACCTTGTTTTTAGTCAGGTAGATACATTCCGTAGACATCTTGTAACATGAAAATTGACTGTTTTTCTCTCTATGCATTGACATAATTTTTGTCTACGATTTTTACATCAAACAGGACATCCTGTAGCATAAGATTTTGTTTTTACATCTCTCTCATAATTTAAGTAAAAAAGCCATTTGTAAATATTTTTCTTTTGTATTTCGCAACATGATAAACGAATTACTTCATGACCCTAATAAAAAAGGTTCTTAATTTCACGATATATCATAACTCAAAACAATTTTAAAGTAGTAAATTGCTTCGTTTACGCTAGAAATGCTCTGAATAGTCGTTTATAGTACTTGACTATAGGTAACCCATATTACACATAGGGACCTTGTTGGTTGTCTAAATATTTACCTATTTAGACACGTCACTTTACGGATGTCGTTAATCAGGTTCCCATTTTGTTTTAAGACGAAAATAAGGTCTTTTCTGTTCTGATCGGCTAACGCGAAGGTCTTCGTATCACCTGGTGATAGCGAAATTTTGTATTTTATACGTGTTAGTGTATGCCGTTTAATGTCTTATCGAGGGCTTCTTTATAATTAAGGGTAAGCTATTTTGTTTTTTAAATTTTAATGTAAATTCTCAGAAGGTTGTCTTTTCTTTATAGATTTGACACACCCTTCTTAAGCATGCTTATTTTTTGGGTATCTTTCAAGCCATGCTTTATAGGCATACCTTCTATGGTATTTTTCGTTCGTGAAGAACATTTCTACTTGATCTTCGAGATACTTCAGTTGTTGAAGAATATTTCTACTTGACCTTCTAGATTCTTTAGTTGATGAAGGATATTTCTACTTGAACTACCAGATTATTGTTTTTTTGCTTGCTGTGCGATGCAAGTGGTTACAAAACCCTTTTTGTAAGTAGGAGGTAAAAGTACTGCTGTGGTGTATTTTGGCTTTGCACTGCCCGAGGGTATTTTCTCCCGTTTGCTTCCTTGACCTCCGCTGAAGAAAGGACTACACCATCGAATTGGAACTCTTGGCGATTTTGTGTAAGAGAACCAGATACCAGTTCACCGATATCTAATACAGCGCTAAAACAATAGTACATATATTTTTTTTTACTTTTTTTCGGACTATCTTTCAAAATTTCAACGTTAAATTTATTTTTTTTATACATATTTGTTGGTTATAATGTTGACAGTACTATATGAACTACTTTTTGAGTTATGAATAATTTTTAAGCAACTTTTGACACCTATTTTTGGGTTATTTTTTTTAAGTTTTGTATAATTTTTTTACTGCGATTTAAAAATCACTCGACCAGAAACATTGTAATATTTTGACCACAAAATAATCGTTATATGACAAATTATGAACACATGACCATGGTAGATTTTATAGGGTTTTCCAAGACGAGTATTTCCCCATAAAAAAGTCCGGCAAAATCACAATTTCGTGTTCCGCAGGGTCACTTTTGTGCGAAAAATCTTGTTTTGAAGAATGAAGAACCAAAGCAAAAATCAATTAAGAGGGATCGATAGGGAATTTTATAACGAACATTTAACAAAAAAATCACCTCAAACGGCCCAACCCTAAGGGGCGTACATCAATTTGGGTGGTGTAATTTGGTATTTTTGGTTGGTACTAATAAAAGTTAATTATTTTGTACTGATTTTTAATTCTTTTTATCCTCAGTATTATGATCTTAGCAGTGAATACCAAAGTAAAGCCTGCCTACTGGCTGCTATACATTTTATCATTACTATAAAAACCCCTAAGGTATTTTATCGTCCCTAACGCTGCCCGGAGCAAGTGGTTTTCTCTCTATAAACGGAAGGAAATCCGTTATCTGAACTAAGGCGCCAAAAGATGCAAAGAGCTTTCCAATAATCAGAATATGGGAGCAATTAATTTTTGACTTCAAAACTTTGTGCTGGGAATAGTTAGGAGGTAAACATACGTATAAAGTTCTTGCGCTTGGAAGGTGAACTCTCGGAAGGGAAATAGTAAAATTCCATTTTTTGTTTTTTCGTTTATATCTTCAAAACGGTACATTGTAGACAAAAATATTCCAAATAAAAATTAAAACTAATTAAATTTCCTATAAAGATATTACTTCATATATTTGTCGAATTCACAACATTTTTGGAGATATAGGTCATTGAAAATCTATAATTTTAGAAAAATTGTTAGAAACAAAGTTGTAGAGCATTAAATTTCCTTTTGTTACTCCTACCAATCAAAAGTTGTAGAATTTCTAACATGTACGCTCAATTTCGGTATTCCACTAGAAATGAATATGTTGAGAATCTGTTACATTTTAATTGCCGTAACTTACGGCTTTTCTTCGAATATAATATCAAACGCGATCAGTTGTACAAGTTAAACCTTCGCCCAACAGATAAAAACAGTCGCGTACGGGTTTCGCACATGCAACAAATAATACCTTATACCTACGATTCAATTCATTCTCATCAGTTCGAGTTCGAGTTCGAGCAGAGATCCAAATTCAGTTCCAGCAATCTTTAAAGAAAGGTAGAGCTAAAAATGGGAAGCAAACATATATGTAATACTCCTATATCGCCAGCTTGATAGAGAAGTATGTCGCCGATAGTAGAGTGTAGACGATCGTTTCTCTCTCACGCAGTCTCGGGCAGTCATAGGCGTCACAGCTGTAAAATCGCCTACGTTTGCTTAACTTTCCTTTTCTCTACGTTACTTTTTCACCACGAGACACGACGCCAATGCAATTTATGTATATGAGTATGCGCGTTGGCACCCAATTCCGATCTTGCATCTCCTTCTGTCGGAACACTTTGTTTCGACAGGCAAAGATAGGACGTTGGCGATATAGGAGTATTACATATATGGAAGCAAAAATCAGTCGACAGTAACATAGTTCACCAGATAGAGAGAAACGCTTAACCAGTGGGAACCAAAAGCAAAAAAAGCTCAATTGTGTCGGAACTAATCCAACCTTCACGTTGCACTGATAGTCGTACTTGTGCCGTCCGACAAGCCACCAAATAGGAACCTTGTACCTTCTTTTTGCTTATATTGTTGATATTAAATAAAGAGTTATTTTTACTTAGTGATTTTGTTCGTTGTGAGTTTTAACCTTTTTTAGCAAGTACTTAACCCGGTATTGCAAATAAAGCCTACTATTCAGGCTGCTAAGCGATTTGTCGATACCACAACGACCCCTGAAGTATTTTTCTTCACTGGCGCTGCCCGGTGCAAGTAGTCTTCACACTATAAATGGAAGGTGGCGTAAGAAGGAACTAGGGCGCTGATATACCGCGGGATGATGCAGAGAGCCTTAAAGTATTTATAATACATCTGCAGACTCACAAATGAGAAATTTAGAACTTTCTCTCGCTCCAACTATTCCAAAAAATTTATAGTGCTTAGATTGAATAAATTTATCCATAAATAGATAATTTGCTTACACATTTGGTAAAGTAAAAAACTGAAATGTTGAGACATTAGCGAGAACAATTTTCTAAGAGGAGGCACCCTTCGATGATAGTTAATAATAATAGTAATAATAATAATGGAGACTTGGGGTAGCGATCCAACTCGTCCGGTACTTATTCACAAAAAGAGAGCGATAGATATATTTTTATATGGTTTAACCAAAAATTTTGCGGTGATTCGATACGGATCGGATATGCCCGATTAAAAAATAATATAGTGATTATAATAAACAATTTAATTAAATTAAAACTAAAAAAAGTTAGCAATTAGATGTTTTAAAATGACCTTTAATCTCACATTAACAAATCAATTATTATTATAAAAAATACCGGAACCAAACCCGGATTATGGATAAAAATCTAAAAATAAACCTCAAATTGTCACCAAATAAATCTACAAAGATTTAAAAAAGAAAAGGTAGGATTCAACTTTTTTTTATCTTACCTGAATCATGTAAAACCGCATATCTCTTATCGGCAGTCACCCTATTTTCACCAGCTGTCAACACCCTGGTACTGTGTCTTTCTCCGTCGTCTTTTTTCCACATAACCGTGTTAGATCCTACGTTCCTGACAACACACGTGATAAGAGCATCATCTCCTTCGTATACGTGCACGGGATTCGTTAAACCGTCTCTCATTGATGGCACTCCGGCACCTGAAACAAAAAAAAAAATTAATTAATATTTTAAGTCAATATGAAATTTGATTAAAAAATTCTTATAAATAGAGATTTTTTTATACAATAAATCATTGATTTTTTAAAAACTGTTGCAAGGAATTTTTAATGATTTTTTAAATAGTTTTTTAAAAATTGTTCCAAAAACTTTTTATAAAATTTTCAAGGACTTTTCAGGAATTTTTAAAGGATTTACATATTTCTCTTCTCAGAAAAGCTTCAGGGTGTTTTAGAGGTGTTTCAATTAATTTTTAAGCATTTTCAGGTGAACGATTTTTTTTTAAGTTATTTATTTTTCAGGAATTTTTACAAATAAGATTTTACACATTTTTTAGGGAAGTTTCAAGGATTTTTTTCAGTTTTGAAGCATCTTTAAATACATTTCAAGATCTTTTTCTATAGTATTATTAAAAATTATTCATGAATTTTTATAAAGAGTTTTAAGGGATTTTCATAGTTTTTTTAAGATGTTTCAAGGACTTTTCAGAGTTTTATATATTTTTTGAATCCTTTTGATAAATTTTTAAATGCTTTTACGTGTTTTGTAGAGCAACTTCAAGGATTTGTTTTAGGGGAGTTTCAATTACTTTTTATGGACTTTTCAGGAATTTTTAAAGAATTTTACATATTTCTTAGAAAAGCTTCTCAAGGTTTTTTAGGGATGTTTCAATTAATTTTTAAGCATTTTCAAAGGTAGACCACGGATTTTTTAAAGCTTTTTATTGTTCAAGAATTTTTAGATAACATTTTCAAGGACTTTTCAGGAATTTTTACAAACTTGTCAAGGATGTTTTTGCAGGAATTTTCATAGATTTTTGAAGCGTTTTAAGAATTGTTAAAAGATTTTACAGATATGTCATGAAGTTTCAAGAATTTTTTTCAGTTTTTAAGCTTATAACTTATAAAGACTTTTTCAGGGATTTTCATAAATTTTTATAAGAGGACTTTTTAGAGTTTTATAGATTTTTGTAATCCTTTTCAGAGATTTATAAATGATTTTACGTATTTTGCAGGGAAACTTCAAGTATTTTTTTAAGGGTATTTCAATTACTTTTTAAGGACTTTTCAGGATTTTTTAAAGAATTTTACATATTTCTCAGAAAAGCTTCCAAAGGATTTTTAGGGATGTTTCAAGTAATGTTTTTAAACATTTTCAAATGTAGATCAAGGATTTTTTAAAGCTATTTATTTTTCAAGAATTTTACATCAAATTTTCGAGGACTTTTCAGGAATTTTTACAAATTTATTAAGTATATTATTAGGGACTTTTCAGGAATTTTTAAAGGATTTACATATTTCTCTTCTCAGAAAAGCTTCAGGTTGTTTTAGAGGTGTTTCAATTAATTTTTAAGCATTTTCATGTCAACGATTTTTTTTAAGCTATTTATTTTTCAAGAATTTTATATCAAATTTTTAAGGACTTTTCAGGAATTTACATAGATTTTTGAAGCCTCTTTTAGAATTTTTAAAATATTTTACACATTTTTCAGGGAAGTTTCAAAGATGTTTTTTTCAATTTTTAAGCTTTTCTAAATTCATTTCATGAAATTTTTCCATAGTATTATTAACAATTATTCATCAATTTTTCAATAACTTATAAAGACTTTTCAGGAATTTTCATAATTTCTTTTAAAAATGTTTCAACGACTTTTCAGAGTTTCATAGATTTTTTGAATCCTTTTCAAAGATTTTTAAATGATTTTACGTATTTTGCAGCGAAACTTCAAGGATTTTTTTAGGGTTCTTTCAATTGCTTTTTAAGGACTTTTCATGAATTATTAAAGGATTTTACATATTTCTCAGAAAAGCTTCTCAAGGTTTTTTAGGGATGTTTTAATTAATTTTTAAGCATTTTCAAAGGCAGATCAAGGATGTTTTTAAAGCTATTTATTTTTCAAGAATTTTACATCAAATTTTTAAGGACTTTTCAGAATTTTTTAGAAATTCGTTAAGGATGTTTTTATTTACTTTGCAGGAATTTTCATAGATTTTTGAAGCCTCTTTAAGACTTTTTAAAATATTTTACACATTTTTCAGGAAAGTTTCAAGGATTTTTTTCAGTTTTTAAGCTTCTCGAAATTCATTTCAAGAAATTTTTCTATAATATTATTAATAATTAGTCATGAATTTTACATACATTTTTCAATAACTTTTCAGGGATTTTCATAATTTTTTTTAAGATGTTTCAAGGACTTCTCAGAATTTTATACATTTTTTGAATCCTTTTCAAAGATTTTTAACTGGTTTTACGTATTTTGCAGCGAAACTTCAAGGATTTTTTTAGGGGTGCTTCAATTAATTTTTAAGTACTTTTCAGGAATTTTTAAAGGATTTTACATGTTTCTCAGAAAAGCTTCTCGAGATTTTTTGGGGTTGTTTCAATTAATTTTTAAGCATTTTCAAAGGCAGATCAAGGATTTTTCAAGAATTTGACATAAAATTTTAAAAGATTTTTAAGGAATTTTTACCAAATTAAGGATCTTTTTATGAACGTTGCAGGAATTTTTATAGATTTTTGAAGACTCTTTAAGAGTTTTTAAAATATTTTACACATTTTTCAGAGAAGTTTTAAGAATTTTTTTCAGTTCTTAAACTTCTTTAAATGCATTTCAATAAATTTTTCTATAGTATTATTAACATTATTCATGAATTTTACATATATTTTTCAATAACTTATAAAGTCTTTTCAGGGATTTTCATAATTTTTTTAAGATGTTTCAAGAACTTTAGAGTTTTATAGATTTTTTGAATCCTTTTCAAACATTTTTAAATGATTTTACGTATTTTGCAGGGAAACTTCAAGGATTTTTTTAGGTGTGTTTCAATTACTTTTTAAGGACTTTTCAGGAATTTTTAAAGGATTTTACATATTTCTCAGAAAAGCTTCTCAAGGTTTTTTGGGATATTTAAATTATTCTTTAAGCATTTTCAAAGGTAGAACAAGGATTTTTTTAAGGCTATTTATTTTTCAAGAAATTTACATAAAATTTTCAAGGACTTTTCAGAAATTTTTACAAATTTGTTAAGGATGTTTTTTACAGGAATTTTTATAAATTTTAGAAGTCTTTTTAAGAATTTTTCAGGTTCAAGGATTTTTTTCAGTTTATAAGCTTCTTTAAATGTAGTTCAAGGAATTTTTCTATAGTATTATTAACAATTATTCATGAATTTTAGATACATTTTTCAATAACTTATAAAAATTTTTCATGTATTTTCATAATTTTTCCTTAAGATGTTTCAAGGACTTTTCAGAGTTTTATAGATTTTTGAATCCTTCTCAAAGATTTTTAAATGATTTTACGTATTTTGCAGAAAAACTTCAAGGATGTTTTTGGGGGTGTTTCAATTATTTTTTAGGGACATTTTAGGATTTTTTTAAGAATTTTACATATATTTCAGAAAAGCTGCTCAGTGCTTTTCAGAAATATTTCAATTAATTTTTAAACATTTTCAATGACAGATCAAGGACTTTTCAGAAATTTTTACAAATTTGTTAAGGATCCTTTTATGGGCTTTGCAGGAATTTTAAAAGATTTTTAAAGTCTTTTTAAGAATTCTTAAAAGATTTTACATATTTTTCAGGGAAGTTTCAAGTATTTTTTCAGGGATTTTCATAAATTTTTTTAAGGTGTTTCAAAGACTTTTCAGAGTTTTATAGATTTTTTGAATACTTTTCAAAGATTTTT
This sequence comes from Neocrepidodera transversa, assembly GCA_963243735.1. Lineage (NCBI taxonomy): Eukaryota > Metazoa > Arthropoda > Insecta > Coleoptera > Chrysomelidae > Neocrepidodera > Neocrepidodera transversa. The sequence continues at coordinate 7,382,541 of OY725354.1, forward strand.
AACTGATTTTACGTATTTTGCAGCGAATCTTCAGGGATTTCTTTAGGGGTGTTTCAATTACTTTTTAAGGACTTTTCAGGAATTTTACAGTTATTTGTTTTTCAAGAATTTTACATCAAATTTTTAAGGACTTTTCTAGAATTTTTACAAATTTGTTAAGGATCCTTTTATGGACTTTGCAGGAATTGTCAAAGATTTTTGAAGTCTTTTTAAGAATATTTAAAAGATTTTACACATTTTTCAGGGAAGTTTCAAGGATTTTTTTCTATAGTATTATTAAAAATTATTCATGAATTTTACATATATTTTTCAATAACCTTATAAAAACTTTTCAGTGATTTTCATAAAAGATGTTTCAAGGACTTTTCAGATTTTTATAGATTTTTTGAATCCTTTTCAAAGATTTTTAAATGATTTTACCTTTTTTTTTTAGGGGCAAAGATTTTTAAATGATTTTACCTTTTTTTTTTTAGGGGCATTTCAATTACTTTTTAAGCATTAATAAAGGTATTTCAAGGAATTTTTAAGGATTCTTTAAAAAATTTTCAAGGATTTTTTGTTTTAAAAATAATGAAAGGAATTTTAATAATTTTTGAAGCTTTACTCACAAATTTTATATGAATATATCAATCAGTAATAAGAACTTTTCAGGGACGTTCATACAATTTTTAAGGATGGTTTAAGGACTTGTCAGAGATTTTCATACATCTTTTTAATCATTTTCAACAATTTTTAAAGGATTATACATGTTTTCCTCCTCATTTTTAGTTTTTATTTTGTATTAAATTATGCTTTGTATTTGTTTTTTTAAACCCTTATGGTTGGATTCTCAAATTGTGTCTAGATAAAAAAATGCCTTGAGGCGTCTTTATAGTTACATATTTATAAGGTAAAGTTACAATTTTGAAATGTTGATTTTAATTCCACTTTTTTTTTTTAAATAAATTATATTAATGTTAAAGGTCTGTTTCTAGTTTAATTCTAAAATTGTGACGTACTAGAAAAATGTCTTATGACGTCCTCATTTCTATTTTTAATTTTGTATTAAATTGTGCTTTGTATATGGTTTTTATAACCTTATATAGTTGGATTCTAAAATTGTGTCGATAAAAAATATCAGTACTGGTTTTCAAGATATTTGAGAAAAACAAAAATGAACGGTCCTGTTCATTTTATCCTGAAAATATGAGTACAAGAATTATAAAATATCTTGAAAAAGGAGGAGGATAATTTGATGCTAAACTTGTGACGACATGGAACAAGCACTTGTAGCGTAGTTATAAGGTGAAGTCGTATTTTTAAAATAAAATTTATAATTTAGTGGTAAAATTGTGACAACCTACATAATTGTTTTTATAACGTTTTTATAACGAGAAGGCATAATTTTTAAGCGTAAATTTAAATTCCAGTTTTTATTTTGTCTATGAATTTTTTTGATAAAATGTTTTATAGCGTCGTTAAAAAGTAAAATGTCTTGTGGCGTCTTTATAGTTAAACATTTATAAGGTAAAGTCACAATAATTTGAAATGTTGATTTTAATTTTATTTCGTATTAAATTATGCTTTTCTTCAAATGTTTTCTTCTGTGTATGAAAAATAAGATTTATAACCAAAACAAAATTCAAATATATAGCTCATGTAATCAAATACAGACATTGAGATATGTGAAAGTCTACAGAAGGTTTTTTCCTACGGATCTAACACTTCCTATCTTTTCAACCTTTTTACAAAAGCACAATAAATATTTTTCTTTGTCATTCAATAAAAATGTTTTCTCAAACATAATACACACATCGCGGTTCGCCCGGAGTGTCATAAAAATTTATGATTCTCTGGTCATTTGTAACCTTCGTGTATAAACACTCGACTACTTTTCAGTTTATAAACCTGCCACAATGTCACATTTATCATAATAATATTCACCGAGAGCTTTTTTTGCTAAAATGCTATTTTTTCATTTAAACATTTTGAAATGAATGCTTGACAACTAAATGTCCGAATTTGTGATTTATTTACAGATAAAAGAATAACATTTAAATTCAATGATAATGGGGACGTATTATGTAAAATTTTTAAATTAGCAATTAAAAGCCTGTTATCAAATATGAATAGAATAAATAATTATAAATTTTTTAAACCTATATTTTATTTAAAAAAAAATAAATTAAAAATATCTACATTAATTGATAATACTGTTCAGAGATGGCAGTATATATGAATTGAATTCCATATTAAATAGACGCCAGATGTAAACATGAGAAAAGAAGAAAATTGTATTGTTTTTATTTTCGCCGTGACTTGCAGTAGAAGAAGTTAAAAAAGCGAAATCTAATAAACATTAATTTTGGAGAAAAAAATAAAAAACATAGCAAAAAATTTAAAGAAAAATCAGAAAATTTGGAAAAAAACGAAAAATCAAATGCTAAAAATCGAAACAACAAAAACGATGCAGAAAAACATAATAAATCGAAAAATATCGCAAAAGAAAACGCAAAATATTTAAAAAAAAAACAAAAAACCGGAAACAATTGTAACAGTAAAAAAATAAAAAATTCAAAAGAATTGAAATAAATTGCAAAAAGGCCTCAACAAAATTTCAAAAAAATGAGAAAAAATCGCAAATAATCGCAAAAAATTTAAGGAATAAGAAAAAAATGAGAAACAATGATAGAAAAAAAACATCAATGATGAAAAACGTGGAAAATGAGAAGAAATAGACAAAGAAAAATTTTAACAACCCAAAAAATCAGAAAAAATCGGAGTAATAAGAAAAACAGAAAACAAATTTTGACAAAAATATTGGCAAAAATGAAAAATAAAATTGTAAAATGGAAAGACCAAGAGCTAAAAATGACAAAAAAAACGGCGTAAAAAAACGCAAAAAAAAGAAGAAAAAAGAACAGCCAAAAAACCAGAAAAATTGTATCGATAAAAAAAATGAAGAAAAACTGAAAAAAATCGCAATACGTTCAAGAAAACGACAAAAAAATCGCAATTAAACAGGGGAATAAGAAAAAATGAGAAAACAAAAGAAATAAATAGAAAAAAAAACAGAACAATGGCAAAAAATGAGGAAAAATTTGAAAAATTCGAAAAAAAAGCAAAACAAAAAATCATAAAAATGAGAAAAAAAACGAAGAAATTTAAAAAAAGAGAAGAAAATCGCAAATAATCTTAAAAATTAAAGGAATAAGAAAAAATTATAAAAAAAAAATAACAATGATAAAAAAATGAGGAAAGATGAGAAAAAATTTGAAAAAAAAAACGGAAAAAAATCAGAAAAATGTAAAAAAGACGAGAAAAAATTTTAACAACCCAAAAAATCAGAAAAAATCGGAGTAATAAGAAAAACAGAAAACAAATTTAAACAAAAATATTGGCAAAAATGAAAAATAAAATTGTAAAATGGAAAGACCAAGAGCTAAAAATGACAAAAAAAACGCAAAAAAAAAAAGAAGAAAAAAGAACAGCCAAAAAACCAGAAAAATTGTATCGATAAAAAAATTGAAGAAAAACTGAAAAAATTCGCAATAAGTTCAAGAAAACGACAAAAAAATCGCAAATTAACAGAGGAATAAGAAAAAATGAGAAAACAAAAGAAATAAATAGAAAAAAAACAGAACAATGGCAAAAACTGAGGAAAAATTTGAAAAATTCGAAAAAAAAGCAAAACAAAAAATCATAAAAATGAGAAAAAAAACGAAGAAATATAAAAAAAAGAGAAGAAAATCGCAAATAATCGTAAAAATTAAAGGAATAAGAAAAAATTATATAAAAAAAATAACAATGATAAAAAAATGAGGAAAGATGAGAAAAAAATTGAAAAAAAAACGGAAAAAAATCAGAAAAATGTAAAAAAGACGAGAAAAAATTTTAACAACCCAAAAAATCAGAAAAAATCTGAGTAATAAGAAAAACAGAAAACAAATTGAAACAAAAATATTACAACAAATGAAAAATAAACTTGTAAAATACGGAAAAACGGAAAGACCAAGCGCTCTAAAAATCGCAAAAAAAAACGATGTAAAAAAACGCAAACAGCTAAAAAAAACACAAAGAACGACGTAAAAACCAGAAAAAATTGTAACGAAAAAAAAATTGAAAAAAAAATCAAAAAAATCGAATGAATTCAAAAACCGCAACAAAATTCGAAGAAAACGGCAGAAAAATCGCAAATAATAACAAAAAGTCAAGAGGATTAAAAAAAAATTAGAATATAAAAGAAAAAACAGAACAATAGGAAAAAATAGAAAAATTCGAAAAAAAAATCAAAAAAAAAACAAAAAATCAGAAAAATGATAAAAAACGAGAAAATATAAAAATCTTTGTCTTTTCAGTGTAACATAAACTATTATTTTAATGTTTATGTGTCGCCTACGCGTTTTGCTTTTTTCTTCTTTTTTTTAATAAAGTCGCTAAGGCTATTTGGTTCAGTAATACTCGACAGATAACTGTAAATTATATATTGTTATGCCATCTACATTACTTTAACTAATTAATGTAGCTGACGTCACTTGAAAATTTTGAAAATTTATTTCTTAGTAATCATAGTGTTTCAAAGTTAGCCTAGCTAAGAGATAATAAATTAGGATTTTTTACATTCAACCAAAAACAAAAAGCACACTTGGAAAATTATTCAACTATTTTTAAAAAACAAATACAAAACATAATTTAATACAAAATAAAAACCGGAATTAAAATCTACATTTCAAAATTATGACTTTACCTAATAAATGTTTAACTATAAAGTCGCCATAAGAAATTTTACTTTTTTACGATGCTATAAAACATTTTTTCAAAAAAAAAAACATACAGAAAATAAAAACTGGACAATAGATTTACGCTTAAAAATTATGTCTTCTCGGTATAAAGACGTCGCAAGAAAATTTTGTAGGTTGTCACAATTTTACCATTAATTTATAAATTTTATTTTAAAAATACCTATAATATCCAAATTTAAAAATTGCGACTTCACCTTATAACTACGCTACAAGTCCTTTTTCCAAGTCGTCACAAGTTTAGCATCAAATTGTCCTCCCCCTTGTTCAAGATACTTTATAATGGGGACGTATTATGTAAAATTTTTAAATTAGCACTTAAAAGTCTGTTATCAAATATGCCTAGAAAAAATATTTATAAATTTTTTAAACCTATATTTTATTAAAAAAAATAAATTAAAAATATCTACATTAATTGATAATACTGTTCAGAGATGGCAGTATATACGAACTGAATTCCTTATTAATAGAGGCCAGATGTAAACATGAGAAAAGAAGAAAATTGTATTATTTTTATTTTCGCCGTGACTAGCAGTAGAAGAAGTTAAAAAACCGAAATCTAATAAACATTAATTTTGGAGAAAAAAATAAAAAAGAACAAAAAATTTAAAGAAGAATCAGAAAATTTGGAAAAAAACGAAAAATCAAACGCTAAAATTCGAAACAACAAAAACGATGCAGAAAAACATAATAAATCGAAAAATATCGCAAAAGAAAACACCAAATATTAAAAAAAAAAAACAAAAAACCGGAAACAATTGTAACAGTAAAAAAATAAAAAATTCGAAAGAATTGAAATAAATTGCAAAAAGGCCTCAACAAAATTTCAAAAAAATGAGAAAAAATCGCAAAAAATTTAAGGAATACGAAAAAAATGAGAAAAAATGAATAGAAAAAAAAACATCAATGATGAAAAATGCGGAAAATGAGAAGAAATAGACAACGAAAAATTTTAACAACCCAAAAAATCAGAAAAAATCGGAGTAATAAGAAAAACAGAAAACAAATTTTGACAAAAATATTGGCAAAAATGAAAAATAAAATTGTAAAATGGAAAGACCAAGAGCTAAAAATGACAAAAAAAAACGGCGTAAAAAAACGCAAAAAAAACAAGAAAAAAGAACAACCAAAAAACCAGAAAAATTGTATCGATAAAAAAATCGAAGAAAAACTGAAAAAAATCGCAATAAATTCAAGAAAACGACAAAAAAATCGCAATTAAACAGAGGAATAAGAAAAAATGAGAAAACAAAAGAAATAAATAGAAAAAAAAACAGAACAATGGCAAAAAATGAGGAAAAATTTGAAAAATTCTAAAAAAAAAGCAAAACAAAATATCATAAAAATGAGAAAAAAAACGAAGAAATATAAAAAAAGAGAAGAAAATCGCAAATAATCGTAAAAATTAAAGAAATAAGAAAAAATTATAAAAAAAAATAACAATGATAAAAAAATGAGGAAAGATGAGAAAAAATTTGAAAAAAAAAACGGAAAAAAATCAGAAAAATGTAAAAAAGACGAGAAAAAATTTTAACAACCCAAAAAATCAGAAAAAATCGGAGTAATAAGAAAAACAGAAAACAAATTTAAACAAAAATATTACAACAAATGAAAAATAAACTTGTAAAATACGGAAAAACGGAAAGACCAAGCGCTCTAAAAATCGCAAAAAAAACGATGTAAAAAAACGCAAACAGCGAAAAAAAAACACAAAGAACGACGTAAAAACCAGAAAAAATTGTAACGAAAAAAAAATTGAAAAAAAAAAATTAAAAAAATCGAATGAATTCAAAAACCGCAACAAAATTCGAAGAAAATGGCAGAAAAATCGCAAATAATAACAAAAAGTCAAGAGGATTAAAAAAAAATTAGAATATAAAAGAAAAAACAGAACAATAGGAAAAAATAGAAAAATTCGAAAAAAAACCAAAAAAAAACAAAAAATCAGAAAAATGATAAAAAACGAGAAAAAATAAAAATTATTGTCTTTTCAGTATAACATAACCTATTATTTTAATGTTTATGTGTCGCCTACGCGTTTTGCTTTTTTCTTCTTTTTTTTAATAAAGTCGCTAAGGCTATTTGGTTCAGTAATACTCGACAGATAACTGTAAATTATATATTGTTATGCCATCTACATTACTTTAACTAATTAATGTAGCTGACGTCACTTGAAAATTTTGAAAATTTATTTCTTAGTAATCATAGTGTTTCAAAGTTAGCCTAGCTAAGAGATAATAAATTAGGATTTTTTACATTCAACCAAAAACAAAAAGCACACTTGGAAAATTATTCAACTATTTTTAAAAAACAAATACAAAACATAATTTAATACAAAATAAAAACCGGAATTAAAATCTACATTTCAAAATTATGACTTTACCTAATAAATGTTTAACTATAAAGTCGCCATAAGAAATTTTACTTTTTTACGATGCTATAAAACATTTTTTCAAAAAAAAAAACATACAGAAAATAAAAACTGGACAATAGATTTACGCTTAAAAATTATGCCTTCTCGGTATAAAGACGTAGCAAGACAATTTTGTAGGTTGTCACAAATTTACCATTAAATTATAAATTTTATTTTAAAAATAACTATAATATCCAAATTTAAAAATTGCGACGCTACAAGTCCTTTTTCCAAGTCGTCACAAGTTTAGCATCAAATTGTCCTCCCCCCTTGTTCAAGATACTTTATAATGAGGACGTATTATGTAAAATTTTTAAATTAGCACTTAAAAGTCTGTTATCAAATATGCCTAGAAAAATGTTTATAAATTTTTTAAACCTATATTTTATTAAAAAAAAATAAATTAAAAATATCTACATTAATTGATAATACTGTTCAGAGATGGCAGTATATTCGAACTGAATTCCTTATTAATAGAGGCCAGATGTAAACATGAGAAAAGAAGAAAAGTGTATTTATTTTCGTCGTGACTAGTAGTACATCAGATCTAAAATAAACCATCTAATTTTTACATCAAGAATTTTGAAAAAAAAAATGAAGAAAAAAGACACTTTACTGTATAAATGAGTCAGTATTTTTATGTAGTTTTAAAGAAGTTAAAAAAGCGAAATCTAATAAACATTAATTTTGGAGAAAAAAAATAGAAAACATCGGAAAAAATTTAAAGAAAAATCAGAAAATTTGGAAAAAAAAACGAAAAAATCAAATGCTTAAAGTCGCAAACAACAAAAACGACGCAGAAAAATGTAGGAAAGCGAAAAATATGGCAAAAGAAAACACAAAAAATTAAAAAAAAAAAAACCGAAAAGAATTGTAACAGTAAAAAAACTTAAAAAAAAATTAAAAATTCGAAAGAACTGAAATAAATTGCAAAAAAATCACAACAAAACTTCAAAAAAATGAGAAAAAATCGCAAATAATCGTAAAAAATTAAAAGAATAAGAAAAATGAGAAGAAAATAAAAAATAAGATTAGAAAAAAAAAACAATGCTGAAAAAATGTGAAAAATGAGAGAAATCGACAAAAAAAAACGAAAAATAAGAAAAAGAAGAGAAAAATTTCAACAACCCAAAAAAAATGCGAAAAAATCGTAGTAATAAGAAAAACAGAAAACAAATGTAAACAAAACTATTGGCAAAAATGAAAAAGAAAATTGTAAAATGGAAAGACCAAGCGCTAAAAATGGCAAAAAACGATGTAAAAAACACAAAAAAAGAAGAAAAATCAAAGAAAAAAAGAACAACCAAAAAACCAGAAAAATTGTAACGATAAAACAATTGAAAAAAAATGAAAAGAATCGAATGAATAAAAAAAAATCGCAACAAAACGGCAAAAAAATCGCAAATAAACAGAGGAATAAGAATAAATGAGAAAACAGACGAAAGAAATAGAAAAAAAAAACAGAACAATGGCAAAAAATGGGGAAAAATTTGAAAAACTCGAAAAAAAAACCAAAAATCATAAAAATGAAAAAAAAAACGAAAAACTATAAAAAAACTTTTTCTCCCTTCCTAAAAAAAAGAGAAGAAAATCGAAAATTATCGCAAAAATTAAAGGAATTAGGAAAAAAACAACAATAATGAAAAAATGATGAAAGATGAGAAAAAATCATAAAAATGTGAAAAAGACGAGAAAAAATTTTAACGACCCAAAAAATCAGAAAAAAATCGGAGTAATAAGAAAAACAGAAAACAAATTTAAACAAAAATATTGGAAAAAATTGAATTGAAAAAACTGAAAGACCAAGCGCTCTAAAAATCGCAAAAAAACGATGTAAAACAATGAAAAAAACACAAAAAACAACAAAAAAACCAGAAAAAATTGTAACGAAAAAAAAATTTAAAAAATCCAATGAATTAAAAAAAATCCCAACAAAATTCGAAGAAAATGGCAGAAAAAACGTAAATAATCACAAAAAGTCAGAGGAATAAGAAAAAAACAGAACAATAGGAAAAAATGAGGAAAAATTAGAAAAATTCGAAAAAACAACAAAAATCAGAAAAATGACAAAAAACGAGAAAATATAACAAACTTTCTGTCTCTATAAAATAACTATAAATAATATAAAAGAAATTAAATGAGACAAAAATTATATTGTGGAAAGAGACAGGGAGTAACAGAAAGAGAGGGAGTCGCTTGGAGGTGGCATAACGCTTTTTTCTTATGTGACGCTTTGTGCCGGTTAAATTCTACCACAAGTCGTTCCCAAAAAAATATCCATTCTGAAAAAATGTACCAGACTGAAAAAAGGTACCGAAATGCCGTTCCGGCCCTAATACACCCACCGCTGGAAATACTGAACTACTACTGATCAGTTTATTACTATAATTAAATGATATTACTGTACAAATCAAATCGGTTACCAATGACTATGTTTATGTTGTTTTTAGGAAGCTAAAAAAATTACCAAAACATAAAAAAGTTGGCCGTACTGGGAATCAAACTCCGGCCCTTATACACCGAAACCATATAAGATACGCATTACGAAAAAAATAAAGTAACACAAATATTATCAAACTTATCAAGCAGATGCGCAAACATACTTTCATACTTGAATATATAAAATAAATGCGTACATGTGTTTTGCTTTTCTCTTCTTTTTTTTTAATAGTCAAAGTCGCTAAGGCTATTTGGTTTAGTAATACTCGACAGATAACTGTAAATTATACCTTATCGTGCCATCTACATTACTTTAAACACATTAATGTAGCTGACGTCACTTGAAAATTTTGAAAATTTATTTTTTAGTAATCGTAGTATTTCAAAGTTAGCCAAGCCTATTTTTGTGAATAATTTTAAGTATATTTTCATATATTATAAGTGAATTTGCTATAGCTATCGCATCACACGTCCCCATTATTGTACTCATATTTTCAGGACCGTTCATTTTGGTTTTTCTCAAATACGTTGGAAACCGGTACTGATATTTTAATAAAAAAAATCCATTAAATTCGTCTCGAAAATACGCATCTTTTCTCTTAATAATGAACTTTGTGATTAAGCTATTAATGTATTTAGCGGTCAACTGATATTAGTTTCAATAGTAACACTATGAAGTTTTCAAAGTTGTGCCGAACTTCGTTTAGCCGCTATGCAACTCATAACCAACTGTTATTTACTAAATCGATATCTATTGGTATTCGGCTCAAATACTTAATGAGGCGAATTTCACTTAGAAAGTTTACGGCAGTTTAAAGCGATGATAATATTTCTAAAACAAAAAAAATGAACTTTTTTTATTCTTACCTAATACCTTCGCACTTTTCGAATATTTGGTATTTTTCAATTTTTTGTACAAAATGTCTACAGATCTTTTCAATGCAATTTTATTTTATCTTTCAGAAAAAAATATACAAACTCAATTTTAATTATTTATAGTAATTATTAAATAATTGTGATAAGTTGACTTAGGTCATTGAAAACAATAGGTAGGCGAGCTGTCGATTGCTGAAAACAGAAATCCAAAATTCGAAACCGTTCTCGAGTTATAGCTGAGACAGACAGAAAGACGCACGCACAAACGGACAGACAGACGGTTGTAGTTGACTTAGGTCATTCAAAATAGTAGGTGAGTGAGCTACTGTGACCAGCTATAGATTGCTTAAAACAGAATTCCAAAATTCGAAGCCATTTTCGAGTTATCGCTGTGGAAGACGGACAGACAGACAGACAGACAGACAGACAGATAGACAGACAGACAGACAGACAGACAGACAGACAGACAGACAGACAGACAGGCAGGCAGACAGACAGACAGACAGACAGACAGACAGACAGACAGACAGACAGACAGACAGACAGACAGACAGACAGACAGACAGACAGACAGACAGACAGACAGACAGACAGACAGACAGACAGACAGACAGACAGACAGACAGACAGACAGACAGACGGACATTGCAAAGTCAATAAGTACTTTCGCTTTGCTTCCCTACTTAATAAATAAGTAGGTACGTTATTTTCAATAAAACTTTTATTTGTTTATTTTTTTAGACCTTTTATTATTTATTCGATTTATTTCTATTAATTCGATTTTGTTTTAATAATTTTTGTTTTTATTCAGATTTTTTCAAATTCTTCTGCATTTTTTATTTTTGTTTCGGTTTTGTCAATTTGTTTGGAATTCTTCCAATTTTTTTGGTTTTTCTTTTTTTTTTATTTTTTGAGTTTTTTTGGTTTCATTCAATTTTCTCCATTTGGATCGAGTTTTGTTGATATCTAGTTTTTCTTAACTTTCTAGATTTCTTCGTTTTTTTTCTGATTTTCTTTCAATTTTCTAGATTTCTTTGTTTTTTTCTGATTTTTTCAAATTTCTCGATTTTTCTCGTTTTTCTTTGGTTTTATTCGATTTATTTCAATGTTATTAATTTTTTTCCGTTTTTCTGTTTTCGTTTTTTTAATTTCACGTTTTTTCAGTATTCGATTTTATTCAATTTTTTTAAATTTTTTTTGATTTTTTTTAATTTCTTTATCTCGATTTTTTTCAGTTTTGTTCGACTTTTTTCATTTGTTTGGTTTTTTCTTTCGGTTTTTTCAAAAAAATTTTTTCGGTTTTTCGATTTTTTAGGTTTGATTGGATTTCTCTTGATTTATGTCGATTTTTGATTTTTTCAACTTTCTCAGTTTCTTTGATTTTTTGATTTTTTCGAATTTCACAATTTTTTCCGATTTTTTTTTCATTTTTTTTTGGGTTTTTTTTCGATTTATTTCAATTTTATTCAATTCATTCCGTTGTATTTTTAATTCACGATTTTTTCGGTTTCCGATTTTTTTCGTTTTTATTTTTCCGACCCACCTCCGAGAAGGGAAAGTATTGTGGAGCTAAAAAAAATTTTCGAGATAAAGATGAAAATATCCATTTCCAGATGAAAGTCTGCCTGCCTGTCTGTCTGTCTGTCTGTGTTTGTCTGTCTGTCTGTATCCTTCCACGATAGAGGCCACACCTTTATTCCGATTGAGCTGAAATTTGGTATATAGTTTTGGGTTAAACGTCGGAAAAACCCATTAGTTTTTGTATGACATCTATCAAACGGAAATGTCACTGTCAAAAAATGACAGAAGAAATATATCACGGAATTTTTTTTGCAATATGTCGTTTGAAAGCCCTTGAAAAACTGTTTTCAGATTTTGTTTAATCTCGATTTTTTCACATTTTTTAAAATTTTTTTTTATTAGAATTTTTTCAATTATTTATTCGGATTTTGTCAATTTCTTTCAGCATTTTAAATTTTGTTTCGGTTTTTTTAGGAATATTCCAATTTTTTCGATTTGTATCGATTTTTGTTGATATCTATATTTTTCTAATTTTTTTTTTAACTTTCTACATTTCTTCGGTTTATTTCTGATTTTTTTTGTTTTATTCGATTTATTTCAATATTCAATTTTTTTTTAATTTCACGATTTTTCCCGTATTCGACTTTATTCGATTTTTCCGTTTTATTCGACTTTTTCAATTTCTTTCGGTTTTTTCTTTTTTTTCGGTTTTCGGTTTTTCAATTTTTTTAGTTTTTTATTTTTTCAATTATATTCGATTTTTCTTGATTTGTATCGATTTTTGTTGATTTGTTCGTTGGGGCGACACAACCGATTTTTTATTTGATCGATTTGTTTCGATATTTTTCGATGTTTTCAGATTTCTTTTTAATCTCGATTTTATTCCATTTTTTTAAATTTTTTCAATTTTATTCGACTTTTAATTATTTATTCGGGTTTTTTAATTTTTTTTCGGCTTTTTTCGAATTGTTCCAATTTTTTCGATTTCTTTCGATATTTTCTTTGTTTTTTTTTTGATTTCTTTGGGCTTTTTTTGTGGTCTTATTCAATTTTCTCGATTTGTATAGATTTTTGTCAAAATCTATATTTTTCTATTTTTTTTCAACCTTCTCGATTTCGGTTTTTCAGATTTTTTGATATTTATAGATTTATTCTTTTTTTGGGTTTTATTCGATTTATTTCAATATTTCGGGTTTTCTGTATTTTTTTTAATTTCACAATTTTTTCGGTACTCGATTTTATTCGATTTTTTTAGTTTTATTCGACATTTTTCATTTCTTTCTATTTTTTTTCAAATTATTTTCGCTTTTAATCTGTTTTTTTTTGTTCAATTTCTGTCAGTTTTTCATTTTTTTCGGTTTTTCAATTTTTTTAGAGATTTTGTATCGATTTATTCAGATTTTTGGTACTTTCTCTACTTGTTCGATTTTTAATTTATTTTTCAAATTTCGCAATTTTTTCAGATATTTTTTAATTTTTTTTGGGTTTTATTAGTTTTATTTTAATATTATTCAGTTTTTTCCGTTTTTTCTGTTTTTTTTTTTTGTAATTTAATTATTTTTGAAGAAGGAATTCGATGTTTTATATTTTTTCCGATTTTTTCGTCTTTTTTCAGTTTTGTTCGACTTTTTGTGTTTTCAGTTTTAATTTTATTTGATTTTATTTATATTTTTTGTTATTTTTTTTAAGTTTCCCATTTTATTCAATTTATTTATTTTTTAGATTTTTTTTTCATTCGAGTTCTTTCGACTTTCCCTGTTTTTTTTCGAATTTCTTAAATATTTTCGTTTTTTTCGATTTGTTTCTATTTTTTATTTTTTGTGTTCGCTTTTATTCGACTTTTTTATTTGATTCAAATTCTTTTGAGTTTCGAAACGCAGTATCCGTGGTATTTAGTTTCTAGTTTATAATTTTGCTAATTTTGCTTTACTCAACTTGAATTCTTCTGTTATTTATTTTAATTTACTATATAGGGTGTCCTAAATTATAATTTAATTCGATATGGAAATTTTATAGTTGACTTAATATATATTTATTTTTTTTATTTTATTTTTTATGTTTCTTTATGAATTACAATTTTTGTTTTATGGATTTCTTGTCACTCTGTATATACAGCTGAGACTTTGACCATTTACATACAATCAAATATGTCAAATGTAGTATTACAACTGGCATGGTTTCACTTTAACCACAGCAAAAGCACGCAACAGTACAATAGAAACTGTCAACCAGCAATATAATTCGTTTCGGAGGCAAAAGCTTGATTTAAAGCTCATAACCTGTCGCAAAAACTTATAAATTATGTTTGCGAGTTTGAATTATTTACACCTAATTCTAAATTGCGAACGAAACTAGCATGAGTTCGTTTCTGGATGCCACAATTTCCACTGAAAGTTGACGAATTTATTGCCAGCCTAAATTTCCTTTTCGGTGATTTAGTAGAACTAGTTGGAAAATAGATTCCAAATTTAATTTCGCGTCACCGAACGGGACAAATCCCTATAGAATTATTACTGTTTTGATACTGTTATTTTTAATTATATATTTTTTAATGTAAACAAGTTACTTTAACTATCCAACTTTGTCGAATTTATTTTTTCCCCATTAAAGCTCCGTGATCCAATTCTTTCGCCATTAGATATTGCGTATTACGAAATATTTTTTATCTTGAAAAATAAAAAAGCGACATCATTATGAAGGACGGGTATTGAATTTCGTCAATTTGTGAGATCAAAGCCGCATTTGCGTATATTTCTTCATCGTTAGCTATATTGAAGAAGATTTTTATTGAACCGTGTTATGTCAAAAATGGATTAGAATATAATGGAAAAGGTCTAAAAATTTCTATACATAAAAAGATTCAGACGTAATCATCGGCCCCTACTCAAAGCTAATGGGATCTCAACATTCCACGTATGAATAAGCAGGTAAGGAAAATCTTCGAGGGCATATTGATGCTCTTGTTGGTTTATAAATTCGAATTTATCAATAATACAGAGCTTTTCACCATTACAATTTTTTTGACGTTTAAAAAAAAACAAGATTTATTAGATTAAAAATGTCGCTCTAGCAAGATTATGGTTAAACCATAATCTTCATTCATATTGCAATACCATCATTATATATAATTTATATTCTCTTTGACCTTAATGAAAACTACATCTCTTAATATTAATTAAATGTTGTATTTATGCGTGGACACAATTGTTCCCGGAAAATTCTTTCTTAGACAATCCTCACCGGATAATTCTTCTTCACGACAAATGATTAACGTGACAATCTTTCCCTACAATTATTATTTAGTAGATAGTCTAGGCCGTTACTGATATACGTACAGGGAATGTGTTAGAGAGAGAAAGAGAGGATACAGATATTTAATGTATAAGAGAAAGATAGAGCTATATCCATAACGTGACGATTCTGACAGGGCAGAAGGGTCGACCGGACCTGAAGACCGGTTCGGATGCATCTGGTCTAGTCTGTCAGATCCTTCTGCTATTTCAGTATAATTTGTATCTATTACGTTATCTATCTCTTTCTGTGACATATTAAATCTCTACATCCTCTCTCTCTCTGATATTGAATTCTCTATACCTATATCAGTACCGGCCTAGTCTATCTAATTTCTTTATTCTCAAAATATGATTGGCACTACACAAGACATGTCTTGATTTTTAAGATTTTTGTTGATTTCATCGATTTTTCTGATTTTTTGTACTTTCTCGATTTCTTCGATTTTTTTCGAATTTCTCAATTTTTTCCGATATTTCTTCTTTTTTTTTAACTTCACTATTTTTTGAGTAGATATTTTGTGGTTTTATTTAATTTATTTCAATATTAATCAGTTTTTTTCGGTTTTTTCTGTTTTTTTTTAACTTCACTACTTTTTGAGTAGATATTTTTGGTTTTATTCAATTTGTTTCAATATAATTCAGTTTTTTTTCGGTTTTTTTCTGTTCTTTTTTAACT
Source organism: Neocrepidodera transversa (assembly GCA_963243735.1). NCBI lineage: Eukaryota > Metazoa > Arthropoda > Insecta > Coleoptera > Chrysomelidae > Neocrepidodera > Neocrepidodera transversa. The sequence continues at coordinate 7,398,537 of OY725354.1, forward strand.
CTACTATTTTTTGAGTAGATATTTAATTGTTTACTTTTTTTTCGATTTTTTCGTCTTTTTTTCAGTTTTATTCAACTTTTTTTTATTCATATTCATTTTTTCGATTTTTTTGCCCTTTTAATCGGTTTTTTTTTCAATTTCTTTTTTCTGATTTTTTTTTTCATTGAATTCTTTATCCCTATATCAGTAACGGCCCAGTATATCTACTTTCTTTATTCTCAAAATATGATTGGCACTACACAAGACATGTCTTGATTTTTAAGATTTTTGTTGATTTCTTCGATTTTTTCTGATTTTTTGTACTTTCTCGATTTTTTCGAATTTTTTGGAATTTCTCAATTTTTTTCCGATATTTTTCTATTTTTTTTTGGGTTTTATTCGATTTTTTTCAATATTATTCAGTTTTTGTCGATTTTTTCTGTTTTTTTTTAAGTTCACTATTTTTTAAGTACACATTTATTTTTTTTTATTTTTTCCGATTTTTTTTAGTTTTATTCAAATTTTTTTATTTACATTTATTTTTTCGATTTCTTTCTATTTTTTTCTTAATTTTTTTGCCCTTTTAATCGTTTTTTTTCAATTTCTTTTTTCTGATTTTTTTTTCATCGAATTTTTTTTACCTATATCAGTAACGGCTTAGTATATCTACTTTCTTTTTCTCATAATATTATTGGCATTTCACAAGACATGTTTTGATTTTCAAGATTTTTATGTTTAATCAAGACAAAACAGAGCCACAGTGGGCCAATTAACGAAAACGGGGACAAAAATTAAGAAAGTGATTTTCGGAATTTTGGACTTAATCCCGTAGAAGGAGTACCACTGGACCTCCATGCAAACCGGCAAACCAGGTAACAAGAATATAAAGAAGCAAGCTTGAAGTGAAAACAAAAAAAAACCAAAAATGAAAAAAACACAAAAAATGGAAAAAATGGAAAAAAAATGGGAAAATATGGAAAAAAATGGAAAAAACTATGCGTTAGTCAAAAATTAACGGCGCCAGAAATAAAACTTTTCAGGGTATGCAAAAATTGTCGATGAGTGTACAATTATTTCTCCTGTTTTTTTTTTATTTTTTCCTATTTTCCTCAGTTTTTCTTTATTTTCACAATTATTTCCTATTTTCCCCTAATTTTTCTATTTTTTGTATTTTTTTTATTTTTCCCGTTATTTTTTATACCGAGTGATGAAAAGTACTCAAATTTTAATCACCAAGTAGAACTTAAAAATTTAAGATGGGGAAATCTAAGTCGTATTATCAGATTTTATGCAAGAATAATCGAAAATAAAAATATAAAAAAATAAAAAAAATAGTAAAAAATTAAAAAAAATATTGAAAAATCTTCCTGCCCGGAATCATCAGGATAACAATTTTTTTAATTTTTTACAGATCCATTTGACGTAAAGTAAATTTTTATTCTAATTAAAAAAAAATTGTAAATGTAAAATCCGAAAAATAAAAAAAAATCTGAAAGGATCAGAAAAACAGTAAAATATATAAAAAAAAACAACATAAAAATAATAATATAAAATAAGTAAAAATTAGAAAAAATGTCCTGTCCAGGATCATCTGAATAAAAAAAATCCTTAATTTTTACAGGTTATACATATGACTTAAAATTAATCTACTTTAAAAGACGAATGGAAAAATTTAAGTAAAAATTTTGCAAATTAAAAATCAGAAAATTAGCAAAAATCTGAAAAAATCTGAAAAAATCAGAAAAAATCTGAAAAAAAATGAAACAGAAAAATTCAGAAATTTAGAAAAAAATTCAGAATAGAATTATATAAATGCCTGTCCCGGATAATCAGGATAAAAAATAAAAAAAATAAAAATAAATAATAATAAGAAAAAAAATGTAGAAAAAATAAAAAAAAAGAAGAAAATTCAGAAAATAAAGATGAAGAAGCAAGCTTGAAGTGAAAACCAAAGAAAAAAACCAGAAACTAAAAATCATAAAAATGGGAAAAAATAGAAAAAATTATGCGTTAGTCAAAAATTAACGGCGCCAGAAATGAAACTTTTTACGGTATGCAAAAATTGTCGATGAGTACAATTACTTTTTTCTATTTTTTTCTGCTTTTTTTTGTTTTTCCTGTTTTTTCCTATTTTCCTCAATTTTTCTTTAATTTTCCTAATTTTCCAATATTTTTCCTTTTTCCTATTTTTTTATATTTTTCTTTATTTTTTATATGCGGTGATGAAAAGTACGCAAATTTTGATCACCGTGTATATATTTTATTCTTATGCCACCAAGAAATTTATAATGGGGAAATCTAAGCCGTTTCATCAGATTTTATGCAAAAATAAAATAAAAATAAAAATAGGAAAAAATAAAAAATAAATCATAAAAATAACAAAAAATTATAAAAAATTGAAAAAAATACTGAAAAATATTCCTGTCCGGAATCATCAGGATAACAAAAATTTTTATTTTTTAAGTGAATTTGTAAATTTTTTTTCTAATTAAAAAAAAAATTGTAAATAAAAATTCCGAAAATTAGAAAAACCATAAAGAATCAGAAAACAGTAAAATATATACAAAAAACAACAGAAAAATGATACAAAATTATGAAGTAAGTAAAAATTATAAAAAATGTCCTGTCCAGGATCATCAGAAAAAAAAATCCTAATTTTTTACAGGTTATACATATGACGTAAATTTGTAAATTTTTAATCTGCTTTGAAAGAAGAATGGAAAAAAAGTAAAAAATTTGCAAATAAAAAATCTGAAAATTAGGAAAAATCTGAAACAATCAGGAAAAATCTGAAAAAATAAAAAATGAAACAGAAAAATTCAGAAATTTGGAAAAAAAGGCCTTTTCAGGATAATAAGGATAAAAAATGAAAAAAGTTATAAAAAAATAAAAATAAATAATAAGAAAAAAGTTGGACAAATCAGAAAAAACAATAAAAATAATTTTTCCCTGTACTTTCAAATTTTTCCCTATTTTTTCTAATTTCTCTATTTTTTCTAATTTTTCTGTTTATTTTTTGCTATTTCTTTTCAATTTCTCATTATTGTAACGAAGTTACTTTTCGCCGTAATAATAAAAATGTTTAAATAAAATCGCGCACAGCACTGGACTAGAATTAACTTCGAATATAAGGTCAGACACAACAGTTATAATCCCCGCCGAAAGATGGAGTCACTTCGCATACCCAGTCGACCTTATGGTATATGGTAGCAGGAGTAGATCAGACAGTTGCTATGGCCGTCCAAATTGGAGTGGCAGTCCCTTGACCTTTATAGAAAGGTCACGCTAAAGGGAGCGAAGCTTATTTTTGTTTTTACACCAGCTAATACCCAGGTTCTCAACCGAGAATGGCAAGGCGCCCTTCTGGTCCCTAAATGTCTTGTCGATGCCATACGACCCCTGGAGTATTTTTATCTACTGAAGCTGCCCTGTGCAAGTTACCTTCTCACTATAAACAGAAGGTGGCGCCTGAGCCAATTCGAAATCTGGACCAAGGCGCTATCTATTTTTCCATATTTTCCTTACTTTTCTCAGTATTTTATTATTTTTTACTATTACTAAATAGGGTAACTATTTTTATCTATTTTTACTTACATTTAGCCCTTTTTACCTATTTCCCGTATTTTACTTATTTGTCCCCATTTTAATCTATTTTCCCTATTTTTCTCTGCTTTTCATTATCTTTTACTATTTTTCACTATTTTTCCCAATATTTCCATACTTTTCCCATTTTTCAATTTGTTCCTATTTTGCACCATTTTTAGTTATTTTTTCCTATTTTTTCCATATTTCGCTTATTTTTCCCTGTTTTGCATTATTATTCTCTATTTTTTCATTTATTTTTCACTGTTTTCCATTATTTTCTTTATTTCACTTTATTATTCCGTATTTTCCCCATTTGCCATTTTTTCCTATTTTTTTCTATTTTTTCTTATTTTTCCTTACTTTCTCATTCTATATTATTAAACGTTACTAAATAACGAACAGTTACTTTTTCAACATCTCTATTTAGTTCCAAAAAACAAAAAAAAATCATAGAGAGAAAAAAAAAAGAAACCAGAAAAATCAGATAAAAAATGATCATCAAGATAGAAAAACCAATGATGAGAAAAAAATTTAAATAAAAAAATTTGTAAATTAAAATTTGCATAATAAATTTTACACAAGAATAAATAATTAAAAAAGTTTAATTTTTAATTTGGAAAGAAAAAAAATTAAACGGCTACGATAACATTTTCCATACAAAAATAAATTAATAATCGTTATTAAAGAACGAATAGTTACTTTTTTAACATCTCTATTTAGTTCCACAAACAGAAGAAATCATAAAAATGAGAGAAAAAAAAAGAAAACGGAAAAATTCTATTAAAAAAAAGATCATCAGGATAGAAAAACCAATGATGAGAAAAAAATTTAAATAAAAAAATTTGTAAATTAAAATTTGGATAAAAAATTTAACACAAGAATAAATAATTAAAAAAGTTTAAATTTTAATTTGGAAAGAAAAAAATTTAACGGCTACGATAACATTTTCCATACAAAAATAAATTAATAATCGTTACTGAGGAACGAATAGTTACTTTTTCAACATCTCTATTTAGTTCCAAAAACAAAAAAAAATCATAAAAATGAAAGAAGAAAAAAAGAAAACAGAAAAATCAGATAAAAAAAATAATCAGGATAAATAAACCATTGATGAGAAAAAAAAATGAAATAAAAAAATTTGTAAATTAAAATTTGGATAAAAAATTTAACACAAAAATAAAGAATAAAACAACTCGAAGTCATACCACAATAAAAAATTTAATAAATGACAGACAGTCTGAAAGGTGACATTGTTTCGGTCTAAGCGACCATCATCAGGCCTATAATAAAAAACTTACTAACAACAAATTGGATCCAATGCGTAAAATTATAAAAAAAATGAAGAATTAAAAAGTTTGATTTGTAATTTGGAAAGAAAAAAAATTAACAACTACGATAGTATCCGCCCTTTTTCGCAAATAAATCAGATATAACCATAGAATTTTAAACGCCATAATTATGTCTTTAATTTATTAAAATCCTAATAAAAAATACATACAATATTCCTTTACCATCTATATCTTCCTACCTTTAATGACTATGTAGTTATTTAAGTATTAATCCCAAAACGACCTGAAATTCCCCGAGGACGTTTTGTCACGGCAGGGGGTAGCAAGACTAGTTTAGTATTCGGTTTGCATGCTAAAGTGCCCATTTTATCCATTTAGTAGCCGGAAATAAAGTTAATGTGGAAGTTCGCACTAAAGAATTTAGCAGAAGTTATATAACACGGGAAAACGAGGAAACTCGTGCATACTTTACTTTTATACTAATATAATATTTTTTAAGGTTATAAAATAAATATACCCTGTAGTTTTCGTTTTCGAATTTATTTCTACTGATAAAGGCTTCGGAGGGCACGCAATTTCAACGTTAATAGACGAAAAGAAGAGACGATAATGTATTGAAGGGTACAGACGCAGAAAATTGGTGAAAAATTGAATACTGAATGATTTCGGTGGGATAGCTGTATTGAGAAATAACAATAAGCTAGAACGGAAAAAAATATAGTCGCATACAAAAAAAATAAATTGATTTCACTTTATCCCTTTTTAAACAATTTCTTATCTACTTTTTTATCTATTTTATTATCTAAGTTATACAATTAATTTATTGGTATATAAAATACATTTTAGTTGATTTAATTAAAAAAAATAACCTAAAAAATATAACTGGAAAATAAAAACGAAACGCTCAATAGAAACAACAAGGACCTAATGTCCTGCTTGGAAAAAATTATAGCGAAGAAAACTAAAGGAAACTGAAAACTCAGATAGCGGAAAGCCCCGGAAGAAAAGGTAGAGGAAGCAAAAGTCAAAGTCAAACGAGGAGATGGACTCCGTTGATGAAGCACGAGATGCTTCATCTAGCGTGAAAGAAACAGAGAAGGCTGTAAAAACTACAGCACTAATAAAAATCAAAGACAGTAAAATAGCGAAAAACCCTAGAGAAAAGAGACCGTCACCAATTGTTTTACAGTCGCCAGAGATATGGACAGAAATAAGGTCTGAGATAAAAATATAAGCGACAACACCTCCTAAGACGTTAGCAACATTCATGGAGGCCAAAAATAAAATATACCTTCCGCATGTCACAGGACTACCCAACTAGAAGAAGAAGTCACAAAAGAAAGTGAGTGGCTTTTTTCCAAAATTGTTTTATTAGAACTGACAATCAATAATACAAATCAGTTTTTTCCCACTAAAATCTGATCATTAATAACGGAAATAGGTAAAAATGTAATTATTAAAAATAATTGAAATCTCACGATAATAACAAATATAAAATATTGAAGAGTACTGATAGCACCAAAATTTTAAGAACTTAGTGGCCTCTTTATTATCTCTCCCAGAACGGATCTTATAGGCTTAAAAAAATTAACTAAATATAATCAATAACTCAACGTTATCTACGTCAAGGGTTTATCCCACAAAACAAACTGGCATTCAAAAATGGTTCAATATATATTGTATTAAAAAAATAGAGATGTGTCGTGCAGTCTTTATGTCTATAGGCGTTCGGTCCATAGCGACATTCGACGCCAAAAAGTTTTTGTTTACAAAAACCTATGAACACTGAAGGACGATCAATCCTCTTATATTTCGGTATAAAAATCTATTTTTCTTGGTAATTCGTGTAGTGCCTAACGGTATATTATTGTTATGTTTTAGAAAAAGATGGTCTTAGACCCTGCTATAGAACTATATAGAAATCATTTCCGATATAAATTTCTTGTTTGATTAGAGTTTTCACCTGTAGGACCATTCACCAGAACCATATCAGTTAATTTAATTTTAGAAAATATTTTACCAAACAATAAAATCGCACTTCAAAAACACTTTACAATTAACAATCTAGAAACATCGTTTGAATGTCAACTGATCGACGTAAATTTATAACCGATTATTCAAAAAATACTCGAACGTAATAATTCACATTCTGAGATAAATAATTCGGGTATTCGGATTGAATCTAATACAGTGGCGTACTTAATTTCTCCAAGGAAGTTTAAAAACTTTATTGTTTGACGAATAATTAAAACTTAAAGTCATACCACAAAATTTATTTCTGGTTTAGGAAGAGATCAAAATGGCGACGTGTTTCGGCCAAACGATGTCAAATATTTCAGTTTTGACTTTCTGTCAAGTGTCATCTTAATAGCTGCCGCATGGTAGTTGCTACCTAAATTTTTTTTAAAAAACTTAATTTTCCTTCATTAGTGCATCGTAGGATGCACTTTGATGTTATATATTATTGTGACCCTCTACCTTAGGAGGCGTTGGGTATTGGTTATTATTTTTATAAATAATTTTGCAATGTTAATGTTCATTTTTCATACCAAATTTTAACACCATGTGTAGTTTCGTCATTAATTTTGTAAGTAACCTCTTTTTGAGTATGTATTATTGTATTCCAATTTTTAATTTGTATTGTAGGCCTGATGATGGCCATCGTGTGGCCGAAACATGTCGCCATTTTAATCTCTTCCTAAACCAGAAATAAATTTTGTCGTATAACTTTGAGTTTTAATTAATCGTTGAATAATTTTACCACATTTGAGTTATGGATAATCTATTGTTTTTGATTTTACTGTTTGTTTATTAAGGCAAATTAAAAAAACTAATAATTTTCATAAGCTTGTTTCATCTACTAGTTTATATAGTTTAAATATTTGTACACATTTCAAGAATTCTAAATAACTTACAATCAAAAGAGTTTTAAATATTATGTAACCGTTATCGTTTGAAAAATTAAAATTAAAAATTTGGCAGTTAGTGTTAATTTTATTAATTTTTGACTTAATAAGGATCAGTCAGATGTGTCGTGCAGTCTTTATGTATGTAGGCGCTCGGTCCATAGCGACATTCGAACGCCAAAAAGTTTTTGTTTACAAAAACCTATAAACACTGAATGACGATCGATCCTTTTATATTTGGGTAGAAAAAATCTATCTTTCTTGGTGATTCGTGTAGTGCCTAATGGAATATTATTGTATCGTTATTTATCGGTTGAAAATTTAGCCAGGTTTTAGTATATATTGTCTTATGCATATATCCAAATTTATCCACATTCATAAGTTACCTTTTAAGGAGACCGACTCCTGAAAGTCGAGGGTGAGAGGTGTGTTCTCCATTTCCCGTCCCTTTTCCTTTTCCCGTTCCAATTCCTATTTCTTTTCATTTTTCTCTTCATTTTCATTTTCTTACATTCGTAATACTGCATAATAAAACATTGAATTCGAGGTTGTATGATAAATTATCAATCTGTATAATATTTGATACTCATTAAAGACTTACCAGTAAAATTGGGATTGAGAAATAATTCCCGGTATAAATTTCTTGCTTGATTAGATTTGTGACCAGCAGCACCATACACCAGAAGCATATTAGTTAATTCAGTGTTAGAAAACATTTTATCAGACAGTAAAATCGCACTTCAAAAACGCTTTAAAATTAACAATCTCACAATACCACTTGAATGTCAACTGATTGATGTACATTTATAACCGATTCTTCAAAAGAAAAACTCAAACGTAAAAACTCACATTCTGAGATAAGAAATTCACTTTATTCCGATCAAATCTAATACAGTGACGTACTTCAAGAAACTTTCAAAACATTATTGTTCATTTAATAAGGTGAATTAAAAAACATCATAAGCTTGTTGAATCTCCAAGTTTACACAGTTTAAATATTTGTACACATTTAGAGAATTCTGAACTTACAATATAAATAGATTTAAATATTATGGAACCATAACGACATTCAATGCCAAAAAGTTTATGTTTACAAAAACCTATGAACACTGAAGGTCGATCAATCCCTTTTTACCTCGGTATAAAAAATCTATCTTTCTTTGTGATTCGTGTAGTGCCTGACGGCATATTATTGTATCGTTATTTATCGGTTATTAAATGGTCCATAACATTTAAAATCTGTTTAGAAACCACAAAAAAATGTATTTAAAGTGACGCGTCGTTTAAATTGTTATGCTTTAGAACGCTGCTATAGAACCTATAGAGGTAATATAAAAAAATGGCCAGTAAAATCTCAATTGGGAAATTATTTCCGTTATAAATTTCTTGCTTGATTAGAGTTTTCACCTGTAGGACCATTCACCAGAACCATATCAGTTAATTCAATGTTAGAAAATATTTTACCAGACAATAAAATCGCACTTCAAAAATACTTTATAATTAACAATGTCACAACACCGTTTGAATGTCAACTGATCGACGTAAATTTATAACCGATTGTTGAAAAAATACTACAACGTAAAAATTCAAGTTCTGAGATAAGAAATTCGGTGTATTTGGATTTAATCTAATACAGAGGCGTACTTGATTTTTTCAAGGAATTTTCAAAACTGTATTGTTTGTTTAATAAGACGAATTAAAAAAAATAATAATTTTCATAAACTTGTTGCATCTACTAGTTTACATGGTTTAAATATTTGTACACATTTCAAGAATTCTAAACAACTTACAATCAAAACAGTTTTAAATATTATAGAAAAATTAAATATTATCGAAAAATTAAAATTTGACAATTACCGTTAATTTTATTAATTTTTTACTAAATAAGGATCAGTCAGATGTGTCGTGCAGTATTTATAGGTTTGTTTGCGTTAAAACAAATTACAACTTCGAAATGTTCTGCGCATGCGTATTTCTAATAAAACATTTGTGTTTGATAAAAATTATTTCGAATTATCCCAGTATAGTGTTTGTGTTTAAAGTTGTTACTGTCACGAATAGTTTGAAACAGTTTTATTTAGTTTCTTCCCTACTAAAGAACCAGCCAGGATTATTTTATTCGCGCATGCGTGTTTGATCGATTCGTGTTTCTTGCGTATTGTTTTGAAATAAGTTTTTTTCAGATAATATTCATTTGTAGCGTTATTATAGTGATACATTTTTAACTGTATAAGAATAGAGTCTAGTTCGAGTTCTAGCAGTTCTTCATCTTCTGGAGAGGAAGAAATATTCCTAATTGTAATTTTACCGGAAGTTCAGATACAAAAACCTAAAAATGAAAATTTTGTAGAGAATACTGTAACTCTGCTTACAGATGCTGAATTTGGTTTATTTAATATAAATTAAATTAAAAGAGCATTTGTTTGTTCGCTATTAAAATAATTAAAATCGTTTTTTTCTTGGAAACACAAAAATTCGGATAATAAAATATTTATTATGGTCCTGTAAATTTATCTGAATAAAAAATAGTTTACCTGTTTCATTTTGTGAATTTTCCATTTTTCTTTTTAAAACCAAACTGATGAATTCGTGTTCGTAACTTTATCAAGACAAAATGTACCGCCAACTAGCTGTGAGTGACAGTTGTTAATTATGAAAAAGAAGTATAATAAAAAAGAAGAATTTAATAAAATTCTGTTTGCGTTTTAAGCGCTGTTATAATTCATCTAGTCCTAGATTTTATTTATTGCGCATCTAGTTCTGCACATATTCTAAACAGTTTTGGATTTTTTAACGCAAACAAACCTTATGTCTGTAGGCGATCGGTCCATAGCGACATTCGACGCCAAAAAGTTTTTATTTACAAAAACATATGAACACTGAAGGACGATCGATAGTTTTATATTTCGGTTTAAAAAATCTTTCTTGGTGATTCGTGTAGTGCCTAACGGCATATTATTGTATCGTTATTTATCGGTTATTAAATAGTCCATAACATTTAAAATCTGTTTAGAAACCCAAAAAATGGATTGAAAGCGACGCACCTTTTTAATTATTATGCTTTAGAAAAAGATGGTCTTAGACGCTGCTATAGAACCTATTGAGGTAATATCAAAAAAAAGAAGGACTATATACTCAAATATGACGGATATCTCCAAATTGTGTTGTTTTTCTTGTTGTTCTTCTTACTTTCGTGTACTTTCCCGTGTCTTAGTTAGTTTCGGGATTATATTGTGCCTGTTCCAAACATAGGTCAGTTTTTTCCTGGTTAAGTATACTTGAGCCTTCCTAGATCTTCTCTTAATCATATTCAGGCTCTTCATCGTGCTCTTTAGCTTAAGTTTGATTTCGTGCTGTCTTGCGTAGTCCGCCTTCAGCTTCTTATTTGCTTGGATTCTTCTCGCTCCCGATTTTTTTTTACCTTCGTGTGTTTTCTTTTAGCGGGGCTCGTTGTGGACTATTAAACATCGATAATGATAGTTGTCTCGCTCAACACTGTTTTCTCTTAGCTTTCGTTTTCATGGGTAAACGGTTCAGAGTCCACATCCACAAGTATTTTTACTTCACTCTTTTTTTTACGAGTTGGTGGTTAGGAATTGTAATAGTTTTCTTGTAAGAGTATTCTTCTCACTATTGTGACGGTTGTGTAGTATTTTACACTAGACTAAATTTTCATCAGGTGATGAGTTTCTTTCTCCCTACTACTCTCGCGATAAAAAATAATATGCGCGTTTTAGCAAAATTTAATTAACAATTAAAATATTTTATATATTAACGCATTGTATACCCCTAATACCACCCTAGTAACAGACCGCACGTTGCGTGTGTAGATTATTGTATGTTGTATAATTAATGATAATATATTCACCGTCAACTCTATTACCTACAAGACAAAACTAATTTTCTGTCATTTTGAGGTAAACTTCATCATCAAATCGAATCACTATTTCGCAATTCTAATCAATTCGTTCGGCAAAACGTTTAACTCACTTCATCAGGTTTACCCTCAAGATTTCATTACTTCACCTCGTACATCAAGTCACGGGCGGTGTCGGCGTCTCTGCTTTGAAAGTGAGATTTATTAAACTGAATAGTAATCTAAATGACATATTGTTTTACAAATGGAAGCCTTAATACCGATCCTGGAGGATTAATCAAGAGGGAAATAATTTAAGACGTAGTTGCACCACAAACGTTTCAAATTCATACATGATCTGTAGAGTTAAAACCACGGTGACTGTTTGGGGAAAAACAAGTTTGCATTAATTTATACCAGACTCCGATTACTATTTATATAGCAAAATGTCTTTCGTCAGATTAACAAAAAGATCTAGTATTAATTTCGTGATGGCGAAAAAAATTTCTTACCCCCACTTTACTTCACGTTTCCGAGCTTACATAGGCCGAAAATGAAAAACAAAATCTGTCCGGACATATGTCTGTCTTCTTGGATATAAAATATCGAACGAAAACTCTGATCAAACAGAAACATTTCTTTCTTTAATCACAAAATTTAACGAGATTTTTAATAAAAAAATTTTAAATTTGGAGAAATTGTCAGAAATTGAGTAACGTTTAAACAAAGTACAAAATCGGCTGTGTCACCCCCGGGTCAGCTGTAGAGAATAGGATTATTTTAATTACAAAATACTAAGCATTATATTAATTTATGGAACAAATTTTAAATAACAAGCCAATGGTGAATACGTCTCGCGAATTGATATTTCAATGTTCATATGACATAAGCAGGCACATGCGCACAATATATATCACACGGCTACAATTAGGATCTCCTAAAATCATAGGGAATCATTGGGAATTCTGGAAAAAGTTTAATACAAAAGTTGTAAGGAATTTTATGCTCTACGACTTTGCTCTAGAACATTTTACACTAAAGCCTATTGTTTGTCTTCAAAATAAAAAAAATCAAAGAAACTATGAGGAATTCGAAAAAATGTTAAAAGTAAAAGTTAAAGGAAATTTGTTTCTCTACAACTTTGCATTAGAGAATTTTGCACTAAAAAGCATTTTCTGTCCTCAAAATTTGGAAAAATTACGAAAAACCTATACATGAACATTTTTTGTGCGCCCGGTCGTGGCGCAACTTTTGGAAATTCCGGAAAAAGTGTAATATAAAAATTGTAGGAAATTTCATACTCTAAAACCTTGCACTAAAATATTTTTGTCCATAAAACTTAAGAAAATTCAAAAAATCTTACATCTGTATTCAATAAATGTCAGTCTTGAGGACCTTCTGCTCTACCAATTTATACAAAAACTAATGGTCGCATTCGAGGCACATACCGAACCTTCATACCAAATTTCAGCTTGATTGGTCTCACGGTTCGGCAGTTATCGTGGAAGATTACACACAGACAGACCATCTTTTCGGGGGACCTCAAAATTAATATTTCCATCGATATCTCAAATTTTTTTTCGCTCGTTCACTATACTTTCCCTTTGATGGGTACGGGAAAGTAAAAATATTAAAACCGACGCGCGCAGTAGATAGCCTACGTTAGTTCTACCTAACACATAGGGAATTCAACGTGTTAGAGAGAGAACCTCAGCATGTCAGAAAGAGAAAGCGCTATGAGGTCACTAGGGAGTTTCCTTTAATACAATTTAGCTAGTTCGCCTATTATCCGACAGAGGGGAGACGTTGTCATCTATCACCTGATAGATGGCGCTGCGAGCAATATGCCGCCATTTTTAATTTTCCACAATATCTCCGTTATTATTGGTCGTAATTGAACACGGAAAACTACGCTATATTTGAAATGTGACGTAGAATAAATGCATACAGAAAAATTCTGCGCAGACGTTATGACAAAAGGGCATTAGTGTCTATCTTCGTTGCTATTGTTCGGAATTGAATGCGTAATGTATTTGAAATGTGACGTAGAATAACTATGTAAAGAAAAATGCTGCTCAGTGGCGACGCCAAAGGGGTAGTAGGAAATATCTCAATTAATAATGGTCTGAATTGAACTCGGAAACCGACAATGTATTTGAATTAAGACGTGGAACAACTATGAAAAATCATGCGCAGGACGAAAGACAAAAGGTTCTAACGTATATCTCGATTATTAATAACCCAAGTTTTATGGGAAAAATGGTTCTGTATTAACAATTTTTTATAGAATTAATATGTAAAGAAAAATCATGCGCAGAAGGAACGCCAAAAGGACATTAGCTTATATCTTCATAATTAATGGTCACATTTAAAAGCGGGAAATGATATTTCACAATTTAATGGAAAATAATGAATGATTTTATCATCACGTATGTAATTTTTGTTTCAATGGGCCGAAACGTTCACCACCGTTTGAGCATTCCTAGATTTTAATTTATGTACTATCTTACTTTATATATTTACTTCAATAATTTTTATCTCATGTTGTTATTACAGTTAAAAATTTAGTCATGGGTTTAGTAATATTATTAATTGTACATGGATCTATGCGTGTTTTTAATAAAATCTAAAAAACTAAATCGGAACATCCTGTATGTCACTGTTTAAAGTCAGCAGTTTCATTTCACAAATCCGCACTATTCAGTTTTATGTTGTTGCCATGGATATATGGAAATTTTAGATAAATATCAGCGATTAGGTAAACTTTTCAGGGTAATTTCCTTTAATTGACCACTTTTACGAAGCCAGCAAAAAAAGGGCACATATATATATACACAAACAAACTTTGAACGGTTGAATAGACAACAGAGAGGGAAAATATATGCGAATGTTGATATTGGGGGCACTTTTATGAACTGGAAATATTGACGCAGCATCAAACGCTAATACCGTTTTGCATTTCAATACAAAAATAAAAAAGCGTCCAAAATGTATATATGTCAGTCAGATATATTAGTGGCGTCTATCTTCATTTTTTATTACAAATTTTGGGCGACCATAAATTTAATAACAGAAAAAAATGTAATTTCATCATTTTTGGTATTAGTTTGTTTAATAAGTCTCACCAATAAGTAAAAAAAAATAAACATAACAATCGATAACCGATAACAAGAGACGTACAACAGTTATTATTCTATTATAGAAATTTGAAGTATGAGAGACTTATTTTCGGTAAAAATATCCAATTTATACTCAGACACCCAAGCAGCAATAAAATTACTATACCCCAGGCAAGATAAATCAAAATTTGTATGGGACAGCTTGGAGTCCCTAACAGACCTTGGTAGTCGAAACTCACTAACAATAGGCTGAATACCGGGACATGAGGGGTATTTGGGACAATGAAGAAGTAAACAAACTAACAGAAAACGGAGCGAGCCTAAATCGGAATGATACACAGAAGAACTACTTACTAGATTATGGAGTGTAGTAACTAGGACAAATCTAGATAAGGTTCTATAATCGATAGGACAGCCACAGTAGATCTAAAAAGGTCGCGGTGGAATAGGCAGTGGTATCCACAGTTTTTTTTTCTATTCACTTATAGGTAAAAAGGATCCCGGAAAGTACTGATAGTCGAGGAAATCCCACTATACGTAGGTTAGTGCAAAACACTACAAAAAAATACGTAATTGCAATATTCATAGACATATCTGGAGCGTTTGACAACCTCTGGTGGCCGTCACTCTTCAAAAGAGTACGAGACATAAACTGTCCAAAACAACTCTACATGACAATCAGAAATTACTGCCAGGATCGTTATGCAACACTAGGTTGTCCAAATGGGCAAAAAACGCGGCACCTAACTAAAGGGTGTCCGCAAGGATCGGTATGCGGTCCCGTCTTTTGGGACCAAATACTAGACCAGTTGCTTAACGATCTGGACAATAACGAAGACGTAACGGGCACTGTAGCATATGCGGACGACATCCTGGTATTAACACAAACAGCAGACATGACATAGAAGTCAAATCTAATGGGATTATGGATGCCATATTTGACTGGTGTAGTAAGATCAAGCTTACAATATCAGCTGAAAAACTTGATAAAGGGCAAGCTAGAAAGAGATCCGGCCATAAAGCTAAATGACCGGCGAATACGAAGATCGAGAACTGCCAGATATCTTGGAATCACACTCGACGAACCAATGCTGTATACAACGCATATAACGGAAGTTTGTGAACGCGCATAGCGAACAATGCATAGACTATGCAGCTTGGTACAGAGCGAATACAAGCTTTCGTTCCATGTAGTAAGAAATCTGGGTACAGTACTCGCCTCAATCACGGGATATGGTGCCAGTGTGTGGGCTCACAGACTGGCAAATATCAAGAATAGGGAGAAGACCGACAGGACTCAAAGAGGGTTCCTATTAAGAATGACGGGTGCATTCGGCACCACCCCGACACAGGCTCTTCCGATCCTGGTAGGAGTGGTACCGCTACACCTAGAAATCAAACGCAGAGGGGCGATGTACTGGCTTAGGAAAGGCAGACATGATAAGATAGAAGAGATACTGGCAGAAAGATTCACAACCAAACGTGAAATTACAAACGCAACAACAGTAGCATGGCAGAGAGAATGGGAACAGGGCATAACAGCGAGGAGGCTCTACCAGTTCTTGCCATATACCGAGGCAAGGTTGAGAAGAGCATTTCAATCCTTCACCGGGATTGACGCACTTCCTCACTGGGCATGGGCCCTACCCAACATACCTCCACCGATTCAACTTGCGGGAAACTCAAGAATGCGAATGTGGACAAATTGGGACACCAGAACACATCGTGTTTGAATGTCCTAACTGTCCAGACGAGAGCAACTTACGAGCAGAACTTCGCACTAGAGATGTAAGAGGTATGTTGGAAACACCGGAACTCTTTGAGAAGCTTAATACACTAGCGAATAGGGTATCCAAGTTTCAGAAAGATAACTATAACAGACAACAACAACAACAACACCAAAACCAACAACAACAATAGATAACAAAATAAGACAACAAAATAAACCCAAATGAGCCGCAAACGGTTCTCTGAACAATTCCTGGACAAGGGCCTAAGGCTCGCCGGAACGCTAGAGAACCGAACTACCGGATTAGACACTTAGATTAAGACTACTAACACACTAACATAGGATTAAATAGAAAATGTAATAATAAGCATGCGCATGTAAAGTAAAATTAGAACTAACAACTTAGTAGAATAGGGATTTTTAACTAACCACTAAAACTAATAGTAATTTAATTTATATAATCATATTAATTAAAAATGGAAATCATTAACAGCATGTGGAAATAACAAAAATATATAGGATAATTACGGCAAGATTCATATTATAGGGTTAAAAAAAAAAAAAAAAAAAAAAAAAAAAAAAAAAAAAAAAAAAAAAAAAAAAAAAAAAAAAAAAAAAATGTACTTAGGTACTTCGATGACATAATTCAGCATTTTTAGGGAACCAGGCTTGAGAATTGAGAACAGTAATGATATTATCTGTTTAAAATTAAACTTTCTCTAGTCTAGATTTTAATTTGTCTCAGTCATCCCTTACCCGCCATTTTTTTTGCTTTCATCATACCGCAATTCCACTTGGAAGCCCTCAGCTTCCATATATTCAGCTTATTCATTATTTAATACCTCTTTACCAACGTAAAAATCTGTTAACTTATAATTTAGTTTTCTCATCATTCAGCTCTGATAAATTATTTCGTATGCCGAAGATCCGCTTTAGCTTTTAGAATTCGTTGCACACCCCTTCCCCGTAACGGATATAACAATAAAAGGTTTATTTTGATTGGGTAATTTTATTTATTTTTTATAAAATACCATACTAGTAGCAGGTACTCGGGTACTTACCCTAAGGAGACAAGTGAAGTTTGTCGTATCGAGATTAGTCGAAGCCATAACGACTAATCGAATATTAAATATTCACTGATGCTGCCCGGTGCAAGTGACCTTCACACGATAAACATATGGTGGTACCTGAGGCACTCTGAGACCTTATGGAATCCTGGTCAAACTCCTTACATACATGTAGATTAATATTATGTGTGAAGTGACGTGGAAAAATATTAAAAAAATTGAACGAGAAGAAAATTTACCCATAAAAACAATTTTGTTTATATGGCGGATACGGGAATGGCCTATCTGATATAGCTCAAAATTAATTGAGTTCTTCCCTGGAGAAAACTAACACGTAAAGTGAAAACCGGAACTCGAGCAGGGCTTTCGCCCTAGAGTTATGGATAGACAGACAGACATCTAGACAGACTTTTTTTTAGATTTTTTTGGGCTTCAGTTATTAAGACTGGTTAAAAAAATATCTTGATTTTTCCTTTTATCTAAATATATCTTCGAGCGAGTCAAAAGAAAATCTGAATCGTATCCTGTTTCCGTTTCAAAAAACCCTTATTTATTTTCTTATTTTTCAGACGTTTTCTTTTTGTGTGTTAGTCTAATTTAGTTTCGTACACCCTCTTCAAGAATGAACGCCCACTCATCCGGAAGTTAAAATCACATCGTCGGCAACAACGGAATCAAACCTAACTTGAATCCGACTCGTCATTCAATTGGCATAAACTATATCTCCGAAATGTACAATTTCATCCATTTCCATTTTCAATCCACGGTATCCCTGTCTCTCCCTCAATTAATCCATTCACCACCTATTATAATCCATAGAAACAGTGTTCATAGGCGAGGAGATTAATTCCCGTTACTGTTGATCATCTATCAAGTAAGCTATGGATATTATCCCGTCTGTTGGCAACAACGATAGCTAATTTATTATCGGATAATTGCATACGTGCCATAGCCAAACCTAATCATATCTCGCATGACGATGTTCTAGTCGCACACATACGATATTTCCGAAACAGGAATTTCATTGCATTTCATTATGAATTGAAGAGCTTCGACGAATATTCGGTTAATTGTCGATGTAGTTTAAATTCAAGTGGGATTTTGATGGACACTTCTATTTTGTTCACGATGTCATTTGTGTATTGTTGAATTGCTGACTGTTATTGTATTAATTAGATATTTTGAAGTGAACTAGATACTAAATAATAAAACAATAAAAGAATAATTACTCCACAAAAAATAAAATAAATTGAAGATGAATAAAGCTGAAAAGAAACATTAAGGGATATTTTTTTAGAGTACATTAACAACATATTTTCTGTAGAACCAAATAAACGATAGTGAAGAGCCCAAAAACAAGGAAGATATAGAAAACCGAGAGATGCTTCATCAATCGATGAAGAAGTAGAAGATGTTGTAAAACCTACAGCTAATGCGAGCCGCACTAAAGACGCTGTTACTTTTTTTGTACCACCCTGTATTTTCATTATTCCTCTACTAAATATATTTTAGTTTCATACTTGCTTGATATCCCCTTCTTATTTCTTCGCGTCATGTCCCTCTCTTCTCTTGGTATTCCTATAAAATGTCTTTCCCATGCTAATAATGTTCTTCTCTTTATCTACTCACTCAAAATAGCTGATTTTATATCGTTCGAGTCGCTTACCGAAGTTTTCTTTTTTCTCCCCCTTATCTTGTAGGGGTTTTGTTTTTTTTATCTGGACAGTTAGTTTTACTTGGTCCAAGAATTTTTTCCTCTGGACTGTTAGTTTTACCCGGGCCAAGAAGTTTTTTTTCGTCAACAGCAAGAAAAGCTAAGTTTTTTTAAAGAAAAAAATCTCTGGAACACTATTTTATAAAAATAAACAAATATAACGTCTAATTTCAGTTTAATTTCCTTAACCCGGAAAAAAAGAAAGGACGGATTTTGAAATATATCATAGTTTTTTTGTCTATTATTTCTAATTACATAAAAAAATCAATTTGACTGGCGTCCAAAATTTTTCTTTGTTTTATATTCTACTTCTGATACATTTCAAATTCTATATATGGAATGAACCCACAATATAAGTATTTGAGCTTAATCACAATAATTATTTATTATCAGCATAAAGTAAAGTTTCAATGCCACAGGAAAGCCCGAGACCTGGACGCAAATAGAGCTTGACCTAAAAGTAATTCTCAGCTCTTTTACTACCCACTCAAGTAAAAGACAGCACCTGCTGAGAATAAATACTGAAATCCACAATAACTACAAAACAGCTTATTAAATGCCAGAGGATAAACCCATTAGAGAGGTTGTAAGGGCACTTGAAGACGTTCAACGTCGATGAGGTCAAAACCGACCTGGAGGAGATAGAATTATACCCAACTAAAGTATCCCAAATGAGGAACCGTTTCGATAATAAAGAATTGTTGCCATTACCACTATTCCTAATAGAATTATCAAGGAAAAAGAAGTCAGAAGCGCCTGCGCGTTAGTAGGCAAGTGACGACATCTAAAAAAGCGATTATCTCATGAACCATAAAAGATATCTCAAATCGGTTTTCAAATATTGATTCCACGTTAAATTTCACGTCGGAATGCTATTTTTGAAACCGGTAATATCACTTCCGGTTCTTGTTTGTAAAACCAGTTTTGAAACTGGATGTCATAAAAATCTATTTGGGAGCTATTCAATATATGCTGAGTTTATTGCTGTTGAGTGTTTGTCTCTATCTCTGTTCGTTTTCATCTTATAAATGCAGACAGACGGACAGACAGATTGACAGAGCCGTATTATAAGACCTTTAGGGTTTAGAAGTCTAAAAAACTACGAAAACTTGAAGTACCTACGCTTGATATGAAAATTTCGGTAGAATATAGAAAAAAAAAAGGATATGGCAAAAATGAGTTGTCGAATATTTTAAGGCTGCGGAAAAGCAAAATTCGACTGGGTGTTAGAGTTGGAAATATCAGTGTTAAGAACAGACTGAGAATTGAAGTGCGAAGAGTCTGAGAAAAGTATTGCCAGGTGTTCCACACAGATTTTTTAGGCCCTCTGCTCTTCTTGGTAATTATAAATGATTTGACTTCAAATTAATTATATTTTATTTATTTATGTTATTTTAAAAATTTTATTAAAACTTAACTTTTATATTTCTGAACATACTTTAACATTAGTCTTTGTAGGGTAAAAATGTGTAATGCCATGGAAATACTCCGTCGGTCGTTAAATTTTATAATTGCAAACTCCTTTTAATTTGTTCGGAAAAGTGCTGAAAAAAAATTTAAACAAAATTAAAATTGTCCAAACCAGTAACCAGTAATTTAACTAACATTAGAGCATGGTCGGGTCGACGAGTACGAGTACGCAAGAAGGAAAAAAAAACGGAACAAACGACTTTAATTCCACCTAGTGGCGCAAGAGAATGATTAAAGAAAGCAGGAAAATGCCTTTAATTATCGTCATCGTCCCGTGGGCCATTTGAACTACCACGGGATTATTTCTTTCGGTCGTATAATCAACTCCATACCTAATGAAAATACACAACGAAACCGGATTTTGTAATTAAAGAAATAAAAATTTAAAGCATTCTTTGCGGTCGGTTTGAGTCTAATTGTCTTTGGAGTGGTTTGTAATTCAAAGGAATTTTTCTCTTACATTAATGATTTTTTTACTGAATATATAACGCATAAATACACAAAAAAAATGATGTAAAATATCGGAGGTGGTGGCGGTGATGGTGGAGAGTGGAAGTGATGGCACTGAATTAACCATTTACTACAGATTAGTGGTCAGTAATTCATTAAATATTATTCAAAATAAGAAACCTCAAATTAAAAAGAAGACCTCTGGGTATACATGCACAAAGTGGAGGAAAATTGTTAAGGTGGAGACAATTACAGGGACGTGGACAATGGAAAAACCACGGGGAAAAAAAGCAGCAAACTGCAACTTAAGGGTGACAATAAAGGAAACAAGGGTTGGAAAAGAGCTGGAGACGAATCCAAGCTACCTGATAAAATGACTAAACCTTCTGGTATATACAGTAAATAATCTCAGAATGGCAGTGATTGACAAACGTCATCCTGAAATCTCCCTAATCTCCCTCAACCAAAGTCAGACGGATCTGATGCAAGAGAAACTGATAACGGAATTGTTATCTACCCTCGGGCATCCAAAACCAGATTCAGCTCTTCAAAATAACGTTCAGCGGAGGGGTGCTTTGTATAACCTGCCCGAACAATAAAACAAAGAGAATGGATTTGGGAAAGCATAGGGAAGATGGGTCAATTATGGGTGGGTGCTGACATCATTGTCGTGGAGTCTAAAGACGTACCAAAGAGACCTAAGGTCCTACCTCTCTTCACGGGTCCAGAAAGTGATAATGAGGAAATAGCGCGAACACGATTATAGAAATAAAACCCGAACCTAAAAGTGTGAGGCTGGCTACTTCTAAACAGGAAATCAGAGAAGGGAGGCCAGCTGCTGGCTATAACTATTCAATAAAACCAGAATGTCAGCGGAATGGAGGGAATATAAGAACTCTCTCATTTAGTACAACAAAGCACTAAGGCTAGCCAAAAGAGAATCGTGGAAACGGCACTGTGAGGCAGCAAGACTACAAATACCTCAACTCATGGTTTAAACTAAGTCAGGGACATATATGCAGAATAGGAAAGATATTTTGGAAGAATTGTACAGGGTGCACTTCTTAGAATCAATAAATACAAAAATAACACCTGAGGCCTAGACACACTCAGAACTGGAACCGTCATTAAGAGTCCCTAGGGTACAATGGTGATCATATGAGGTGATAGATGTGGAAAAAACGAAATGGCAACCAACTCATTCTAACCGATAAATCGCCAGGACTGGATGGCATTTATCCTATTATGCTATAGGAAGAAATAGACCTGCTAGCACATAAAACAAGCATGTTATTGTGCCCGTCCTGCACTGGGATACAAAGCACAAACATGAGAGTCGCCTTAAACTGGGATACAAATCACAAACATGAGAGTCGCCTTCATCCCCAAACCTGGAAGAACTGGACAGGATGGAACTAAGGCACTGAGACCTATAAGTCTTATGTCATTTATGCTCAAGATACAAGTAAAACTGGACAGATATATCAGGGATACAGTGTTAGTAAACCAACCTCTACACAAGGACCTATATGCCTATAGAAAAGCAAATCTACAGAAACAATAATATACCAACTCGTAGAGAAACTGGAAACTGCACTAAGGAACAAAGAGGTTTTGTTGGCCGCATTCCTGGATGTCGAAAAATTCAACACCATAGTTAGAGAAAGATTGCATATGACCCTAAATCTGGTGAGTGAATGAATATATGACGAGGGCCTAAATATTAGTCCCTTCAAATCAACCATAGTACCTTTTACCCGAAGAAGTAAGATAGGGGGACTAGGCCCACTAATATTCTAGGCCCAGCTGTCGGGGGAGGTCAAATATTTAGGGGTTATTTTTGGACTCAAAACTCAACTGGAACCAACAACTGGTAAAGGTAAAGAATACAGCGAAGGCGACTTTAATGGTAGCCAGACGAGCACATGAAAAAACATGGGCTAAGTCTCAAAATGGTGTATTGGTGAAACCTATGATCATCTATACATCTTAGATATGGTGGTCAAAGATAATCCAAAAAACAGCCGCGGCTGAGTTGACTAAGGTACAAAGTATTGCCAGCCTCAGCATCACGGGGACTATGAAAACAACAGAACAGCAGCCATGGAAGCTCTGGCAAGAATAGGACTTTCAAGGCTATAAAACATGAGCAACAGATCGGATCACAACAAGATAAAGGAAATAGAGGGAGGTAACATTCTTGAAACGAAACCAACGGACCACATAAGGAGGGAATGAAGAGACGACAACATTATGAGCAAACCTGGAGAGAGGATCTGGAATATAGATGGATCTAGGGTTAA
Source organism: Neocrepidodera transversa (assembly GCA_963243735.1). Classification (NCBI taxonomy): domain Eukaryota; kingdom Metazoa; phylum Arthropoda; class Insecta; order Coleoptera; family Chrysomelidae; genus Neocrepidodera; species Neocrepidodera transversa. The sequence goes on from OY725354.1 coordinate 7,422,004, forward strand.
TTTTAGTGAGGAAATTAACATAATTAAAAAGGGAGAATTTTTTATTAAAAAAGGCGAAGAAAATATCTAAAAAGGGACAAATTTGAGAAACAAAAGTGGGGTTAAATTTAAGTGAAAACAGTAAAAAAGTTAAGAAAAAAAGTAGTGGTACTTTTAAGTGAGAAAGTGACAAAAATAATAAAAGAAACGTGTGGGTAATTGTAAGTGAAAAAACTGATATAATTGAGAAAGAAAAGAGAAGAAATTCTAGAGAGGGAAAAAAAAGTACTAAAAAACTGGTTAAATTTATAAAAACAGCGCTCAAAATGTGACAAAATTGGGAATTGAGAATAAAGAGAGAATTTATAAAAAAAATTGACAAAAAAATGTTAATTTAGGAAGAAAATTGACAATACAACGGGTTAATTAAGCTACCTACTAAAAAAAGGTGAAAAAGAAATAAAAAATCACGTAAAGAACTTCGCTTCGCTCAGTTAGTTAGTAATTTAGTTACTAAAAAAAGAACACAAAAAGATGTAATATGCAGGATGTCTAAAATTGGAAGAAGTAACATTGTTAACTATTTTGGAGAACATTACATTAGTCTAAAAAATCTACAAGGATTTTTGGCCCCTCTCGAGTTAAATAGTTAAAACTAAAATGCCGGTTCTGGTTTTTTACGCATAGAATTTTATTTAAAAATATGAAAAAATAGAAAAAGAAAGTTTTATTGTATCTCAAATTTGCTACAAAATTGTACTAATAAATCTCGTATCTTAACGGCGACCGTGTAAAATTTTTTTTAATACGGATCTGTCTTTTTATAAAAAATTAATAAACCGTTAAAATTAAAATTCAGTGATATATTACACTTTTCATTTAGTTTTAGTTTTATCTGAAATAACTAACATCATCAGGGACAATAATTTTTAATTACGGTCCTGTCACAGTTCTTTTGTAAATTCGTTAAAAAGAAAAATAGAAAAAATGAAAAGAATTGAAAAAAATTGAAAAAACTGAAAAAAATTCAAAAGCTGAAAAAATCGAAAAATATTGAAAAGAAAACAGAAAATAAATAACTGACATCATCAGACAATAATTTTTAATTACGGTCCTGTCATAGTTCTTTTGTAAATTCGATAAAAAGAAATAGAAAAAATAGTGAAGAAATGGAAGAAAATTGAAAAGAATTGAAAAAAATTGAAAAAACTGAAAAAAATATAAAAAATAGAAAGTAAGAAGTAAAAAATCTACCAGGAGTTTCGCTCCTCTCGACTTATATAGGGAACACTCAAAATGCCGGTTCTGGTTTTTTACGCATAGAATTTTATTTAAAAATATGAAAAAATAGAAAAAGAAAGTTTTATTGCAAGACTGAAGGAGGGAATGAAGAGACGATAACATTATGGGCAAACCTGAAGAGAGGATCTGGTATATACACAGATCAAAGACCAGTAAAGTAGTAGTAGAATATTATCCGAAATGCACTCCGAAATTTTTAATTTTTCTTCCTACATCACTGATTATGAGTTTGTCAGAAAATTTAAATTCTTATGAATGTTTACAAATCATCTACATCTATGCTTTATCAAGAAAATAAATAGAAAAAGATGGGGGGGTAAGGGGTAAGGATTTAGCCGAGGATAGTGGTAGTAAGAAGTAAGAATAAGAAGTACGGGGAAGATTTAAAACAAATGATAAAGAAATAATTGAAACCAAAGAAGAACAACGAAATTAAATGCTAAATAAGTTCTGTTACATACAATTTTTGATATCCATGAGCTAAAAGATTTTCAAATCGTTCCATTTAAATTTTTATTGTTATTAATGATCAAAATAAGAATCCACTTGAAAATTTTATCTAAACCATCCTGTATTTTTCCAATTCTACTTCAATTGTCAAGACCTAACAGTTTCTTCTGTTTTCATATTCATTGGATAATGGTTAAAATAACACATTGATATGAAGTTCTCGCATATGTGGTCACTTCAAATGTATAATAATATGAGTCTAAGCACTTAATACGCTTCCAATGTTCGAGACAAATAAAGCCATAATCGCAAAATGTCGCCGCCATCGCAAAACCGTTTGCTGATTCGAGGAAATGATGTCTATATAATATCACATACAACTTGTTGCGGTATTGAACCGAACGATATTCAAATAAAAATATATGATATTTTCATAGTCGTAGCAAAAAAAAAATAAAATTTGCCTTTATATCCAACGGTAAATTTCTATTTTAATCAAAAACATTCTTTTTAAAATTTAAATATTTAATAAAGATAGAGCCTTTGTTGCTGATGGTCTATTAAGAAAAAAAAATATTAAAGATAGTAGTAGTTAGGTAATAGAATTATTTTTTAAATGATGGGCATTACGATTTTTTATGGGTATGGTACACGCAAAATAGAACATTATTTAAACTTCTTTAAGAACGGTCATGTTGTCGATCAGCATTCTACAAATAACAATAAATCTACTGCGTCAACAACAAAATTTTTAGTATCACCAAAAATGATACAAGCCAGGTACAATCAAAACTGGAAAACAACCGGGAAAGTCCAGAATATATCAGGATACACTTTACAAGAATAGTTTAGAAGAACGTTGAGTCAAAGTAGAAAATAAAAAAGCACATGAAAGAGAGACCAAAACGTCCATATTAAAAATATCCACTAAGAAACAAAATAAAAAACCAACAAGTTTTAAAATTGGAAGTAATTTCTAAAAATATTAAAGATACGAGTAGTATATCTAAGCCAATTCTACGAAACGTCCATCGAGTTCTCTTTCCTGGCTAAAGAAGTATTATCTGTACCAGCAAAAGAAGCTTTTACTATCTGAAGAAATTTAGCCTCCTCTAATACACCCCTTTTGTCAGATGACCGACGACAATGACCAGAAGCGGTAGCAGAAGAGTCTCAGCCGATTGGGATCTGATCAAAAGCGGATCGAAGGTGTATTGCCACCTGGTCCAAAGTTGAGAAAAGCTGATTAAAGCTGATCGCATGCGGTTTTAGGAAGAGGTCAAGCGATAAGTATATTTTATACAGGTTAAACTCGTCTTATACTGCTTCTAGTCAGTGTCGTCGGTCATCTGACAAAACTCCATTCAGAGTGACACTTTTTTTTTCAGGTGGGAGAAGATGTCGATTGATGTGATGAAGAATCGACATAGATATACTACTGATACGGATTTAATTTTGTTTAAATTTGTAAAAATAGTCGACTGTTTATTATGCAGGATTAGTGATGTTACACTTCAGTTTTAAAGAAGATACATACACCTGGTAATAAACGAAAAAGACATAATGGAAAAAACAAGCGATGGAGTTTTAGATGGTATTCTCACTAAATAAACGTAATTTAATCAAAAAGGTTATAACAAAAAATTATGCGAATTTGACGATATTTCTCTTACCCTAAATCAACAACAAACACCACTGTCTAGCAATACCATCATTTCCAACACAACGCAAACAATTTCGTTCTGTGTATTCACTATTATGGCTGTCGTGAACGGATCCGCGGCAAATTATTGTTTTCGAAGCAGCTCTTTTTTTGCCTTTCCTTTCATGGCACAAGGCTTTGATTTTATGTGGAAGATGTCGCATCAGGCTCACATATTACATTTTCTTATAATACCCGACGCGTTTCCATTCGTTGTGCGTGATTTATTCTTCCGGTTCTCGCCAAACAGATTCTGTTCGGCTTCAAGGTGGCGTTGCGGTAAAAATAGTAAGGAATGATTTGTTGGTTTGTGTTTTGGAAGAAAAAAATTAGGAAATTATGCAATCAGTTTAAAGCGTGAAATGGAATATTTGAAGTAGACACATTTATAAAATAAAAAGAATATGTTTTTTTTTGATAAATTGTAAGAAAAACAAATAAATATAAAAATGTCTTGGGCATGATGAAGGATGAGAATAATGGGATGCCGATGCCTGACTGTATTTTACTTTAAAATTTAATTATATTTTTATTTAATTTATTTTGTATATCTAAAATTTTTAAAGTTAATACTTAATTAAGGATTAAAAATGGTATTTTGTCGGTTAAGTTTTATTTCATCGATACATTCCACCCACAAAAAAAACGATTTTTAATTAGAATTTTTAAATTTTAACTCACCGCCAATCCCCTATCTTGCTCCCTGTTATCCTTTTATGTCTTTAATTTTTTATTCGGTATTGCATTTCCCTGCCCAACAATTACTTTCAATTCCAATTTTTAATCTTTTGTGGTCGATTACCCATTCTTTATTTTCAAATAATTTTTTACTTAGAAGCTACATGATTTCCTGTCACTTTTTCTTTCATAAATTACTTTTCTATTACTTTTCTATTAATTTATTTTTTTTAATTCCTTTTTTATCTCGTTTTAATTATTACTAAAGCTTTAATTTATTTTCTTTTGGAGGAAAGACGATGGAAAACATTTGCAAGAGGGTTAACATTAGTCTTCTGAGTGAGTGAGCTGGATAATAAAACGAGAATTTAAAAAATTCATTTCAATCAGAACCTGATTGCTGTCGAGCTGCAAAAATTGAAAATATTCATTAACAAGCCTATATACAGGGTGTTTCGCGAATGACTGGCCAAACTTTACCAGATGGTAGAGGACCTTGTAGTTGTTTCATATCGGCTATTATTATGTTACAAATATCTTTTGTTTAATATATACAGGGTCTTTGCGTTTATTTTCAAAAATTTCAATTGTCAATATTTTGGTAATGGTTGTTCTAATTTGAACAAGATTTGGGACGTATATTCTAATATGAGTAATTTACCAAATTTTTTATCGTAAACAACAAAAATTTATTTTAACGCTGTCAAAACTTCACCCTGTATATGCCAACTTTCGATATCTATTAATAAACTACAATAATAACGTAAACAAATCAAGCTCTCAGAGTTTTTGGCACATTTTTAGTAATTCTAGTTTTAATTCCAAAATCTTACGATTAACCGCTTTTAAATAATATTTACATACGCACCTGCTTTAAAACCCCAGAAATATTCATAAAAGTTTTTAATTTTGCGAAATAAAACTCACTTTTAATTTTATTACTACTATTGGCCAACATATGTCAAAAATAATGACCGAGAAAAAACAGGTACTAAAAATTATGTTTAATAATAAAAAAAAAGAAATTAACTAAAACTAATACATAAAAATATACCTAATACAATGTAACAAGATTATAACAAGTTTTCGAAATATCCAACTCTAATTTAAATTCAATTTTCTTAAACACTAAATTATTTACTTCAGCTCTGATCATTTCGAAAACCAAAATTAATTTTGATGATAATGTTAAATGTTTTAATCAGCAGGAAATATCAGTTTATTAGAGACAAAAAAGTAAATTTTCACTACCTTTTATGAATAAGACAATAGGACAAAAATGTCATATTTTTCTAGGTCCGAAAATTTTTAATTCTATTCCTGAAAATCTTAAAAATTACTCAAATTTAAAATCATTTAAAAAGAAAATAACACAATACATTATGACAACTTCGCGACTCTACATCCACTCGTTAATAGATTAAACTAAATTAAACTAGAACTTATTAAACTAAATTACACTAAAATAATGATTAAAAAAAAAACGCTATCTGACTGCTAATATTGTGCTGGGACCTACCTACATATCATTATAAAAAAAAAAAAAATTAACTAAGAATATTGATATTATTACTATTATAAGTTTTATTTTATTTATATGTTATATTTTATTTTATTTGTTTATATGTTAGATTTTACTTACATACAGGTGGTCAAACACCTCGTAAGTTTAGCATCTACTTTATTCATAGAAAATGTTTTATAATATTGTCTATATTTTAATGTACTTCTTGTTATTGAATAAAGTTATTGTATTGTATTGTATTGTATTGTATTCTATCATTTAATACAAGATTATTTGAGACATAAAGATAATAAACCCTGAACTGACGAAACTATTTAATCAAAAATTAGCCAACCGATATTTTATACATAATCCTCAATCAACAGTCAAAATATTTTTTTATTGAAACAGCCGGGGTATTCATTTATTTATTAATTTGTATTGGTTGTCACACTGCAATTGAAATGTGCTGGCACCGCTGTACTGGGATTAAATTCTAAAAAATCGATACAGCACCAGCTTTATAAAATTCTATAAAAAAAAGTATTATTTGAGCTTAGGACATTTAAAAGATGTGCAGGCGGAAATGTAATGTGGTTAGTTAAAATATTACAATCTATAAAAATAATACTGTTTAAATAGGCTAGTAACGAGCTAAAAAATATATAAGAAATCCTTGGATTAGATACCCCACATGAATGGGTTATAAAGTTACCTCTAGACAGTTTATTATGACAGTTTGATGTTTTAAATTAAAGATTTGAATAAAATACATCGAATCTAACTACATAATTAATATCTAAATCAGAGACTTGACGTTAAAGTGCTTTTTTGGTAATAAGCTAGACCACTTAAAATCTTGATGACTAGACAAAATTATTGTAAAGTAAAAATTAAAGTTCTTTACCCTTAGACTATGATGTTGGTGTGGAAGCGGGAAAGTAAAAAATTGGATCCTTCATTTCTATATTTATGTCCATTACTCCATAAGCATAGCAGTTAAAATAAAACCGAACCATTCTATTTTATACTACTTAAATGTAAAAATATTTAGATCCTTTAGTCCTTACGACTGACCATGCTTTATGTATCCTATTGGCATGGCTAACTTTACTTATGTTGTATATGATCTCTTCTTAATATAAAGCAATATTTCCCATTCAAATTGGACAGATAGTAACGTAGATAGACGTTAGTACCTTTTTGTCATTGCTTCTACGCGAGATTTTTGTTTATACATTTATTCTACGTCACAGTTTATAATACAATGTCCTGTTTAAAACTGACTAATAATAAGTTTTAAAGTCAACACAGTCAAATGCCTTGTTGAGATTAATAAATGCACCAGGATGAATAGATGTGGGGTTAGTGGTAACAAGCCACAAATCAGCTTGCTGAGGGGAATGAGGACAAGTTTCCACTTCTGTTTGAAACGATATTGGACGCTAATGCCTTTTTGCCATTGCCGCTGCGCATGCTTTTTATTTACGTATTTATTCTACAATGTGTCTTAAATATAATACCGTTTGTCCCACAAAAATCAGACTATTGACAAAGAATGTGTTACAAACTTCGAAACTGAAGAAACCATTATTTTTATTATTAGTGTGACATGTTCTTTGTTTATTTAAATGCTTAAAAAAAATTATTTTTAAGCCAACGTTATCATTACTGAACTGTGGCGTAAGGAGGTAAGAGCATTGACGAGTGAACTTAAATCAGAAAATTTTTACAAAATCGAGCTTGGATGTTTTTATGAACATTTACATGTAGATTTTGAGCCCTTATAGCATATTTACTAATATGTCACACATTTTTCTTTTTGTTATTATCTATAAAAACGAATATGTTATCCTACCATTACTATACGCTTCATTGTACACTGTCTTAAATCCAACAAAAAATGCTGTTATCAGATATAAGAGTAGAAAAAATTAAATATAAATAGTGATTTAAATTAAAGTCGTCACGTGGTCATTTGAGGAATAAGTCTAGGTAACGGGTCGCCTCGGGCGTCACCTTCCATTTATAGTATGAAGGCTACTTGTTCCGGGCAGCGCCAGTGAAAATAAATTTTTCAAGGGTCGTTTTAGTACCGACAAATGTCTTAGTCGCCAGAACAAAAATAATTGTCTTTGTTCAACACCAAAAAGTAGTAAGGTCAATTGGTTACTGTACTGGCCGAGCACAAATTTGAGTTTTCGATTGAATGCCGTCTCGACTAGCAGTACCCTCTTTCTCTGCGATGGAGAGCGCACTTCGGATGCGCTACACCTCAAGACAACCGTGATATTAATTATTTATTTAAATAAAACAAATTTTGCATTTTAAAATCAATAATAACAGATTAATAATAATTACTTTACACGAGTAATTTTTTTAATGAGAAAATTAAGGCCTAATATATTCCTAGCCATATTACTAAAGTTTTTGCATACTCAATAACTACGACAAATTAATATCTTCCACGCTTTTGTCCAAGTACGCCAACTTTATTGTTTTATTATCCTTGCATTGACTTGTAAATCATGACCGTACGGCTTATATAGCCCACTAACATCCAATAAAGCTTCCAACAATACTTCCCGCTTCCTTCTGAAATTCATGATAGAGCGGTTTCAGTTCTATTTCAAACTTACATTTGAGGTTTCATTTGCTATTATCACAATGTTATCAACGAGATTAAGGCAATCTGGACCATTACACTTATTAAGTTGGCAAACTTTGAAGCTTCAGTTGTGCTGGAAGACATAAGCCTGGCTTGGCACGGCGCGGGAAGGAATGAGATCACTGCAATGTTGCCGCATCAATAGAATTTGGTATTTGTATGAGGTTAAGTTCGGTTTCTTTATAAAGGTTAATTCGATGCAATGTTTGAGTAGGGAGTTTGAATTAAAACAAATTTCAACTAAGTTATATAGATATAAACTAACCTACTCGGTTGTTCTATTTAATGTAAAAGAGAAACCAAAATGAGCGTAATTTTAAAGAAAAACAAATAACGACATGTAGATAAGTAATTAATAAAAAGTCAATTTACATACGAATCAAGACAATTGCGAAACGAGCGAAACAAAATAAAGACGCTTTTAACAAATATAGCATATAGTATATTTTGGAAGTCGATATACACAGGGACGTCTCTGTACCTATACTGTTGGTCATAATATAGGGCATGTTTATTTTTGACATTATTTATTTATTTATTTCGCCAATATTCTTTAATGCAAACCAGTCACTATGGCTATAAATCATACTTGGTACCAGAGTGTAACGAAGCTACTTAGTTATCATTATTACGGCAGTGGGTTACAATTAACTTGAAATTATGGTAAAGGTAACTTTCTTCTCAAATATATGGTCAGAAAACATTACTGTATACTACGATTTAATTCGTTCTCATCAGTTTGAGTTCGAGCCGACAACCAGACAACTTGGGCCGGAGCAGTCAATCTAACCACTACGCTAGCCTAGTTTCGGTATTGAGTAAAGAAGTATTTTGTACTTTAATGGTTTGTGTTTGTATTTTGTTATTGTGATTCTAACAGCGAATACCCAGGTGCTTAGGACAAGTAATTCCCGCCCTTATGGCTGCTAAGGCGTTAGTCGATACCATTATGATCCCGGAGTGTTAAATCTGTACAGTAAAATTTTAATTTTAGTATTTAAGTAATTAATAATAAATATAGGACTGCAGGGAGATTTCAGAAGGACATTCGCTGAGTGGACGAGCTATAAGTTTTAATTTTGTTTCTTATGTTCTTATTTTTTGTTTGGTTATGTTTTTTTAATAGCAAGTTCTTCCTTTAATTCATCTTCCATTTCATCAATTTTTTTAATCATTTAATATAACATATTCTGCAATGGTATTAACTTAAAACTAATGTAGCGAAAAAATCACTCATATGTGCAGATAATTGGATAAAATCCAATTTTTCAAGTACACTTTAAGACTGCTAAGCTCACTAAATTTCCCTTAAAATATTCAGTCTTGGGTGCTTTTTCTTAAAAACCATTCTCCACACACGAAATCTTTGATTCGCTTTACCTATATATGAAAGTGAGTTATAAAAAGAAATTTCGCCACGAAATTGGTCGTAAATATTTGACGTTCTCTTTTAAGATGAATGTAAATATACGCAAATTGAAAGCTTCGCCAAGAAAAACCTGATTGATGATTCCATAAGTTTCAAATAGAATTATGCGGAGTAGTGCGAAAGAGAAAGTATGGGGGAAATGAGTAAATACATTAAATAACTTGATTTTTTATTTAAGGAAAAAATTCGGATATAATTTTAAAATTTAATATGTTATACATGGTATGTTTCAGAAATACTTAAACGGATGGTGGTTCTATATTCTGGATTGTGGTAACAAGAAGAAATACTTGCAATTATTGAAGAACTAACCAGTTTTTATAAGGCTGTTACCAGGAAATTTGTTAAACATTACTATTGACTGGGTCATTACGCCTACTTGTCAGAACACCAAACGGATCCTGCTAAAGACAATTAAATTTGCTAACTTAAGTAAGCCAAACCTTTGATGTGACATATTCAGCACAATAACATACAAGCACTTGAAGTTGCCGGTTTATAAGTTAATCTGCAAGGAAAACCAAGAGCCCGCAAGACCATCATTAGAGTTACTATCGAAGAATATGGCTACAAAAAAAGGTTGATTCAAGGTTAGGTCTCTAAAACAAACTTCACCAATTGGGTGATAGAAAAACTGGGTTTATTGTTAAAGATCAAGTCAGGGTCCTTCGTTAATTCAAGTACCAAAAGTATGGTCACTCGTAGAAAGATTGCAGAAGTATTCCTACAGAGAGCAATAATACCAAAGACTTATATAATGATAATACTCCTCCCTGCATCAACTTCTTCCACGGGAACATAAAAAAACAGGCAAAATGAAGATTTCATAAATCTGAATAGTCTACGTCATGAATGTACTTAGCCAACCTTATACAGTTTATACTGCAAACTGGAACAATAATATTTATGTCTCATTAGCTATATATCTTACAGCTCTAGTCCCATTATTTTCTACAGCATCGAAGTGTGCGAACACAGGTTGACCACCTTGGTGAATCTTGTGCACTTATCAATCAACGCCGTATGAGACACATTAGTGCTCTTCACTTTATCCTCACCTGATGGAGATCGGGGCTTGGACAATTCTAAAATAAACTGGAAAAACACAGTTAATGTGGCAACACATTGATACAAGGACTTTAGACACACTTATGACTTTTTTTCAAACATAGAACCTTGGCTGAACTATAACAGTGATACCATCCCAAGAGACACTATCTTGGAGTGCATCTCCGTAAGATAGGTGTAATTTTAGTTATTTTATGTGATAAATGTAAGTAATATACGTGCGGTGTTGCCGAGTGTCTTGGAAAGAAAAAAATTGTACACTATAAGTCTACTTGTTTTACCTTTTACTTTCCCGACCCATCTCCGAGAAGAGAAAGTATTGTGAACGAGCTAAAAAAAAATTTCGAGATAAAGATAAAAATATCCATTTTGAGGTCACCTGAGATGATTAAGACCATTTCCAGATGGAAGTCTGTCTGTCTATCTGTCAGTCTATCTGTCTGTGTGTATTCTTCCCCGATAGAGGCCACACGTTTAATCCGATTGAGCTGAAATTTGGTATATGGGTTTGGGTTACCGATCAGAAGTACTCATTAGTTTTTGTACGACATCTGTCACACGGAAGTGTCATTATCAAAACATGACAGATGCAATATGTCACGGAATTTGACTTACAATATGTCATTTGAAAGCCATTGAAAAACTCTATTCAGAACAGTCAAAATTTATCACCTGTCAAAAAAAAAATCAAAATATGTCAAAATTTGAAACATTAACATAAAATATCTGAAAAAATATTCGTGGATACTCGTCGGGAAAGTTTTGGGGTGTCTTTTTTTTAAACTTTTTTTGATTAACTTCTTTTAACCTTTTTTCCCTTTTTTGTTGCTCTTTTACACCTTTTTTGTCCTTTTTTTTTTGCTTTTTCTTTTTTTTGCCTCTCTTTATTTTGGCTTTATATTGGCATTGTTTTGTCATTTTTTTGGTTTTTTTGATTTTTTTTTGCCTGTTTTGTTGCTTTTTTTTCCCTTTTTTGTTGATTTTTTACCCCTTTTTTGTCTTTTTTTGAATTTTTTTGCCATTTGGTTTTTATTTTCATATTATTTTGCTTTTTGTTTACTATTTTGACGTTTTTTGCCCTTTTACCCCTATTTTGACTTTTTTGGACATTTTTGATTTTGTTTTTACCTTTTTCCTTTTTTTGACCTTTTTGTCCTTTTTGAAACTTTTTTCATTTTTGTTGCTTTCTTGTTACTTTTTACCCCTTTTTGGTTTTTTTTCCTTTTTTTTTTGTTTTTTGTTGCCTTTTTGCCTTTATTTTCATACTATTTTGCTTCTTTTTTTACTTTTTTGGCGTATTTTGGTTTCTTCCCTTTATTTAGTATATTTTTTGGACTTTTTTAAAACACTTTTTTCTTTTTTTTGCGTTTATTTTTCCTCTGTTCTACTTTTTTTTACTTTTTGTATGTGCTTTTTTTCCTTTACTTTATCTTATTTGGGCTTTTTTGGACTTTTTGTTGATTTTTTACCCTTTTCCCTTTTTTTGCCACATATGCCTTAATTTTTCCTCTATTTTGCCTTTGTTAATTTTTTTTTAACTTTTTTGCTTTTAGTGTTTGCTCTTGTTTGACCTTTTTTGCCTTTATTTGCTTCTATTTTGCCTGTGTGTTGTTGCTTTTACCTTTTATATTGCTTTTTTTACCCTATTTGCCACTTTTTTGCTTTTTTGAAACTTGTCTGAGTTTATTTTTGCCTTTTCTGACTTTTTTTTAACTTTTTAGGCGTATTTTGCATTTTCTCTCTTTACTTTGTCTTATTTGACATTTTGTTTGGACTTTTCGTTATTTATTTCCCCCTTTTTCTTTTTCTTGTCCGGTTTTTTTTGCATTTTGTTGACTTTTTTTCTTTTTTATTATAGTTTTAATTTATGCTGACATTTAGCAATTCTTTATCATTTTTAATAGGTTTTTGCCATTTTTTGAAATAATTCATTATCTTGTTGGTATCTATAATAACAAGGTGCCATTTTAAGTCATTTTTGTCGTTTTTCATTTTGATTAATTTTTGTGTATTTGTTGCAATGTTTACCCATTTTTTTCAGTAATTTATTTCATTTTTACATTTTACTTTTTCATTCAGAAATTTTGTATTTTGTAATTAAAATAATCTCATTTTCCACACCTGAGCCGGGAAACTTCTGGAATGATACAGCCGATTTTTTTTTTCATACCAGTATCTCCTTAATTTTATACATTTTTTATTTTTTTTTTACCAACTATAACTGCAGTTACATATGTACAAGATGCAAACAATAAAACAGGAAATTATTTATATTAAAGAAATAAATGTGTATATATTTCTCGCGCTTACCTTAAACCTCATCGTCTAAAGTCATTCCAGACAAGATAAATCATAATAATCGAGCGAAGCACTCTTCCAATAAAACCCACTCAATATAGTTAGACCATCTCTCATTTCCTCAATTTTCGATGATAAACGACGTCTATAAGAATAAGGAATGAATTTAATACTTTTATCGCTGGCTCTGTCCTCCTCTTTGACTATCATTGATGACGTGATTATTGATATAATTTGATAAAGTTTTTTATTTATTTATTTTAACCAAGCAATAGAAAAATATAAAAGTTCAGATTTTGAACAGTTTCTATATAAACTATAATCTGCCAATATTGCCGTAAATTTTTTCGAGCACTTAAATTTTTGTAAAACATTGAGTGCGAAAGAAAATTTTTGGTTATTAATTCATTCATTTGCCGCTGAGCTGATAAGAAATATCAGTGTCCCTACTTAGCACCATAGGTATAATATTTATATATAATTATATAACTGCATTTCACGCTTTTTAATGTCTCATTATAACAATTACAAGCAATGAATCCCTCTAATTATTCGGTTCTTAGCTATCGGATAAAAAACTATTAACGAAAGTAAGGAGACACGATAAATTCTCTTATTTTATACAAATTCAAAAATGATAAAATGATGCTGAAATTACGATTAAATTTAAATACTGAAATAGCGAAAGTGTAAAAACAAATTTTTCTCGAGTGTATGGAGAAAACGCCAAATTGACTTAACAAATTAAAGAAAATTCCAAAATAGCATCGTAATGGTCTATGAATTCCTGCAAAGAATTTGGTTAATTGGTACCCGAAAATTTAATATTATTAACGAAAGTAAGGAGCAAACTTTAAATGTTTTAATTTATACAAATGACAAAATAATGGTTATATCAAAATTTAAACTAAAATCAGTGATACTGAAATAACGAAAGAGTGGGGACAAATTTTTCTCGAGTGTAAGAAGAAAGCGAAATTGACTAAACAAATTAAAGAAAATTCCAAAATGGCATCGTGATGGTCTACGAATTCCCGCAATCGTTCGGTTATTTAATATCCGAAAATTTCAAATTATTAACGAAAGTAAGGAGAAACTATAAAGGACAACGTACCGGAAACATGGGAAAAGTGGTCCCGGTTAAAGTTGATGATTTTTTGATATATTATGTTTTTAGGTATTAAGAAAAAATTCTGAAGGTTTTAGGGAGATTGTATGTCTACGACCAGAGTTACGGTATCTCAAAAAATATACACTACATATTTTAGGTATTACTATGATTATTTTATTATACAAGGCGTCCCAAAAATGATATTAAATTAGAAATCTTAATAACAATAAAAGATAATGCCAAAACATTGAAAAAAATCGGCTGTGTCACCCCAGAACTTTCCCGGCTCGGATTATTTTAATTATAAATTAAATTATGGAACAAATTTTAAAAAGCAATACGACAGTGAATACATCTACACAATTTATATTTTCATGTTGATAAGTTGATAATAACATAAGTGGGCGGATGCGCATATTACATAGCACACTGCTACAATTAGGAACTCCTAAAATCATGGGGTGAAGCACACTGCTACAATTAGGGGGTGAAAACTATCGGGAATTCGGGAAAAACTTTAGTACAAAAGTTGTACGGAATTTGATATTCTACAACTTTGAACTAGAACATTTTATTTACACTAAAGCCCATTGTTTGCCTTCAAAATAAAAAAAAATGGAAAAAGAGTAAATGTGTATATTTTTCGCCCTCTAGCGGGGAAACTATATGGAATACTAAAAAAAGTTAAATACGAAAGTTATCGGAAATTTGACTCTCTACAACTTTGCAATAGAAAATTTTTGTGTGCATTGTCTGTCCTCAAAATTTGGAAAAACTGCGGAAAATTACATGCATATTTTTTGTGCGCCCTCTAGTGGCGCCACTATGGTAAATTCTGGAAAAAGTTTGATACAAAAATTGTAGGGAATTTTATACTCTAAAACTTTGTATTAGAACATTTTGCAATAAATTGTACTGTTTGTCCTTAATGTTTAAAAAAATGCGAGAAATCTTTCATGTGTATTCAATCAATGTCGGTCTGGAGGACCTTTTACTGTACCAATTTAAACCGCATTCGAGGCATACATCGACCCTTCAAACCAAATTTCAGCTTGATTGATCAAACGGTTCGGCAGTTATCGTGGAAGATTACACACAGATACACAGACAGACCATATGCTAGAAATGGTTTCAATCTTCTTGGGGGATATAAAAATGTACACGGAAAAAAAATCCTATACTTAGTATACGAAATTCATATACTTATTAGCTGAAATTCATATACCCGGCGTGACAGAAGAACGCACTTCTAAAATAATCCGACGGAGTCACCTGTTCCAAATAGGCTTTGGTATCCTGGAACTAAACTACTTTCATATACTCCTAAATAACCGGCCTAGACGATCAGATACTCTGGTATCTTAGAACTAAACTACTTCCATATATTCCCAAATAACCGGCATATTAAGTTAGAAACCCCGTTTTACCAATGTAGTAACTCGAGCATGTGAAATTGGGAATCTAGTCGAATAGAATTAGGTAACCAAGATTTGGCCCCAGTATTCCTATCAGATGAAGGTAATAGTCTTGTCATATTAAGCTGAGAATCTTGTCATATAAAACTTATAATCTTGTCAAATAAATCTAGTAGCCTCGTCATATGAAACTAGTATTCTTGTCATATGAAACTAGTAATCTTGTCATATAAAGCTAGCAATCTCGTCATATGAGACTAGTGATCACGTTTATCTGGCTAATACTGATCTCTTCTAATATATACAGAGTGATTTTGGAGGAACGGACCACAATTAAGTATATTCTATACCCAAAAATAATTGAAAAAATCTTCAATACCTCGTCTAAGGACAAGTGAAAATTTGATGAATTTTTGCAATTATTTTCAGGTGAAGAATGAACTCCTAGAGTTTGGTCCATCCCTTCTGCCTCACCCTGTATATATAAACATAAGTAATTAAATAGATGGTGGGTTAATGTGACAAAAAAACATTTGAACTCTAAATATATTTATTAAAAAGTAGGCTCAATTTTTTGAGATAAGACAAAAATAAAACAAACAAAAACAATAAAATAAACAAAAACAACAAAATAAACATAACATACAGTAAACTTAACCTAAATAAACTCAAAAATTACTGAGAAGTCCAATTCAGAAACATTGAATATCTAATACTGGGTGGCCACGAGTCAAAAGTACGCCCCAATATTTTGGTTGTTTTTTAATTTAAAAAATAGATTTTTGGCACACATTAATTAAACAATAATGGGCTACTTTCAGACTAACAGGAATGAAAATATCAGTTCCGATTAAACCGAAAGTGACATCAACTTTTTTTTCCTAAATGGAATGACTATATTTTTTTGATAGTTTTTCATAATTTTCCAGATTTGAAAAATGAGTGAGGTATGAACTATTTTTTAATTTATTCAAAATGGCCGCATCACATGAATGCAATGTAAGAAAATTACTAAGTAGGTTATGGAAATTATTAGTGAGGTTGTAGGCTTCTCTGTAGAGAAGAAAATAGTGAATTACTGATAAGTACCAGTATTTTTATAATGATTCATAACTATGGTATAAAAAAATAGCAGTTCCATAAAAGAAAATCAATAGGAGCTCTTCGGAAATGAAAATGAAATTCAGTTTTTGGAAGAAAAAAAACCTAAAAATACTGGTACCTATCAGTGATTCAAACAAGTATTTTCTTCTCTACAGACAAGTATACAATTTTACTACTAATTTCCCTAGCATACTTCGCAATTTTCTTACATCTCATTCATCTGCGCGGCCATTTTGAATAAATTAAAAAATTGTTCGTATCTCACTTATTTTTTGGAATTTTTTAAAAGTGAAAAAAACTGTTGTACTTAGAAATGTATGCATTACCGGAAGTGATATTTTTATTACTGTTAGTCTAAAAGTGGCCCATTATTGCCTAATTAATGTGTGCCAAAAAGCTTTTTTTTTTAAATTTAAAAGCAACCAAAATATTGAGGGCGTACATTGACTCGTGGCCACCCGGTATACCTCGTAAAAATTAGTTATATCAAAACACTGTTATATATTTATGTCCATCACTATGATCAAAAATGGTTATTGGTTTATAGATAAGCAATTCTGAATGTAACAAACATTTTATTTTCCTTGTTTCTCTAATTCTAAAACTATTGAAATGTTCATGAAATGATGCTTCTAATTCGACAGAAATGAAGCATATTTCTTTGGAATCATTAACAAGGATCTTTTGAATCATTACAAATTGCGGATTGAGATTACCAATAACCTGTATTACTTGATTTATCTTATATTTTGTGTTACGAAAAACTACTTTATTTAAGATGGCAGCTTTAGAAAAATTTTTCATTATATCTGGTCGACCATAGTTTTGGAATTGAGGAAGTACTTCAAGAATATTATCATATGAAAATGTTTCCGAATAATCTATTTTATTATCAAACCCCATCCCAGTTAAAAATATGTCTGCCAATTGTAGCTGATGCTTTATTGTTAAAGTTTTAGTGATATTTTTTCTCGAAGATACAACATTTGCAGCTAATTTACTTTGTCTGTGTTTCGATTCAAAACGAAAAGATGATAAATAATCAACAGGTCCAACTGTTTGTAAGATTCTTGGATAGTGAGTTAGATGATGGTGCTTAGGTTTTAAATTTTCACCAAATAGCTTGATATATTGTTCATGATGATGAGAAACATAGGTTTTCAACATTCGGCAATCAGATTCAGATATGGTTTTGGACAATGTGATAGACAATATTTTCCTCAGCACAATATACAACGACCAATATTTATTATTTTCAGGAATATAATGGCCGATTAATAATCCAGCATACAATACAAATGTCTTACATTCAGAGGCACTCATTTTTAACGTTTTCTTCTTGATATGTTCGTTTGAGAAAAGATTAGGTTTATTAGATATGTTTTCACCAAATTTACAAGACTGAATTTCACAATTCAATACGTCTACAGTGAAATAATTGTCAACAAAAATAAATTGATGTAAGAGAAGAGTTATATCAAAAATTACAACACCTTCAAATAAATCATGCAATATATCAACAACGAAGTTTTCTGTTACCGAGAAAGACCTGATATTACTCCACACAGATGGTGATTTAATTCCAGTTGCAGACATATTACCTATTTTTAAATCTTCCCTATAATTTTGTTCTGTCCTTAGAACAGACATCTTTTCTTTTGTTAAATATTTCATTTCTGCCTTAGGGCATTTACAAAATCTGCAACAATAAGTAGCAGAAAAACTTTCTGTGAATCCCAGCATTGTATGAATCCCTAAATTATCTCCCAAAACAAAAGGCATAGCAAAGTAAAGTTTCGTTTTTTTTCCCATTTCATTTATTTCAATTCCTTCATTCTCTAGATTTTGTATTTCTATAATGAGTCTAGATAAAACATTATTAGTTCCATACGATTTAAGATCGTTTGTATGGAAAAGCATAGCTATAAATATATTGTTTAAAGATGCTCGAAAAGCTGGAGGAATTGTTGGTAAAAAATAGTAAATAGCGCCAAGTTTATGTATAGTTGCGTGTGACCCTAGAGGATTACCAACTTCATAGTCATCGTAATAAAATACTATAGGAAGAACATATTCACCTTCACTCAAAGCGACTTTTTTTATTTTGTTCTGCCAAAAAGACGTTTGAAAAAAATGAGTTATTTTATCTTTTGAAATATTGGAAGTTAGCTCTTTCATATATGACAAAGTATTTTGTAAAATAAATGGTAGTTGAAAAAAATTCTTCAAAACATCAGTGATAGGAATTAAATGAGCAACATGTTTAATTGTCTCATTTATTACTTTATTGTTTCGGATATCTTCTGCAATAATAATTTCTAAAGGGTTAATGTAGAATTTAGATCTTTCCAAACATTTCAAACGACGATAATCTGAATTACTGTCCTGAAAAATATTCAGTACAGAATTGAACATGAGATTGATTTTTTCTACATCAGCTGAGACAAAATTATATTTATCAGTAAAATAAAGCATCGAATGATGAATAAGTTGAAGTGGTTCCTCGTACAGATTTTGAGTATTATCTATAATATTTTGTACATCTTTTCTATTGAATGTTGTATTGCCATATAGTCTACAATAATATGATGTTTTCAAGGTATCTAATAATTTTTTAAATTCATAACTATTAGAGTCCAAGTCAGTGGTTTCACATTGAATTTGATTGTCTATGTTTAAACCTATATTGTCTTCATGGTTTATTGAAGTTTCATGGTTATTTGTCACAAAAATATTTTTAGAAGCTTCATGACTGTTACAACTGGGGACTTCAATGACCTCATGAGTTTTCAAATGTTTTCTGAATGAATTCAAATTCGAAAAGTTCCTAAAACAATTATTTTCAATGCATTGATATTTTTGGTTTTCAACACAGTTGTGAATTAGTTTGAGATGTGTAATCAGGTATTTGAAATTATCAAAATGTTTAGAACAGTATGAACATTTCGGCATTTTTGAGTTTATGAGCTACATAAAACCATTAACTTTATTTTTTATGCTGTATATAAATAAGGCTTTAAATCAGATATTAGTGCAGCTGCAGAACTGTTTCGACATTTCATATCATAAATCATAGACTCTATGAAGTACCAAATGTGTTGTGACTCTATTGGGTACTTAATATTCAAGGCGTGGAAGGCTTTAAATAATATTTCAAAAGCACGAAGTAAAGAGTCAAATTTGTATACAACATCACCCACATATACTCGAAACTCTGTAACCATATTCAATGGTCCTATAATAAGTCCAAATGGCTGGAGAGTGGAGTTTGTCCAACTCAGCTTCTGCTTTCTGCGGATAATAATTTCTTGTAGGTCTTCAATTTTCTAAAACAAATGTAATAATATATTAATTAAATTTGTTTTTATCAAGTATATTACATCTAGCAATTTTTTGTATTGAATTACTATGCACACGAATTTTCTAAACTTTATATAAAACTGTCAACTTACATCCACATGAAAAAAAAAACTTTCTTGTATTTCAGTCCTACTAGGTCTCCAATTGAATCCCTTGCTTCTTCTCAGAGTAACTGGGGGTATCAAGTAAGGCAATGTCAGTAATGCTACAATGGATGGATCTGAAAGAAATTCGGATTTTATTAGTTTCAAATATCATATGATATGAAATATTTATTGTACGTTACCAATTTTAAATGAAATACTAAATTTTAAAATCAAGCTAGATACCTAAGGAAATATAGAAAAACTCACCAACATCTGCAGAGTACTCTACGGCTTTCACTTTTCTATGTTCTGCTTCTTTCAATATGGCATTTGATAAATTAGGCCATTTCAAATATATATTGTCAATTTTTTCCGGAAATTTTTCGTTAAAATCAGAATTAATCTACAAAAAAATATTATATTACCAGAAATAGATTCTTGAAATGAATGAACTCACTAGTTCTGATCCTATGTCACTTTTTAGTGCAGGTACTTCATTAAAAATATCTTCTATTGAAAGATCTTTGAATTGGGTTTTTCGGATATTGAAAGATGCTTCCCACAGCTCTAGGACTCTAGTTTTGGGTTCCAAAACTGTATGCAGTAATTCATAACTGTTAGTATCTTCAGTTTGATCTATTTCTATATCTGAAAATATGAATAAACGAATAAGTTAATAGATCCATTTCCTGAATTGAAGTAATCTCAAATTGAGCAGATTTTATCATTGAATAAAAATTACCGTCTTCATCTGTATCTCGATGGGGAAGTCCTCTAGATCTGTTTGTAGTATTCTCCGATATCCTTAGCAAATTCCTGACGTTGTGATACCTTGACCACAAGCGTCCTCTAGGTGCCTTTTTTGGACTGGTTGTAGTTTTTTTTTTATAGGGAATATAATATGTTTTTTTCTGCTCATTTGGGAATAATTTAATTATTTCCACTGAGGATTCCTCAAACATCCAAGTGTGTTTGGCGATACTAAAATTAATTAGTCAGATGACATGAGGTCTTTAAATGTGTATACAAATACGATAATACGAAAAAATACTTACTCATCTATATGTTCTATCTGTAAAAATCGACTAATAATTTCTTTGCAGAGTTTTTTCCTTGGGAGACTATTACGATAGCCCAAATTTGCTTTAAATGAAAGAACAAATCTTCCATCAATTGTTGATTTTAAATATTCTTCCAAGCCCTACAAAAAAGGAAACATAATATTTGATAAAAGATTTCAGTATTGTCCAACTTCAATAAAATACAATTATATAAAAATTAAATTTTGTTCTATTCATTCTGAAGTTACTCACTTTGGGAAAAAGCAACTCCCTCTTTCTCTTACTCCCTTCTGGATTTCTGTTGGGAGGGTCTGGTGAATATCTCTTACTTTCAGGTTTTTTACCAATTGAAATGGGTGTTGAAGTAGAAGGTGAATCCCGGCAAGGTAAATCATCAATTGATGTAGGTTTATCCAGAATGGCATACAAATCTGAGCTGACAGAAAAAGAATATGTTTCGCCCTCACTTTCGGCGGATTCAGTGATTGAAACTTGTTCAATAATGGGAGTTGAGCACTGCAAAATATTTTTTTTTCAGTGAGTTAAAAATGATCAGTTGACATTCACATATTATTAGACCCCAAACAGTCTAACACTTCTTATAATCACCTAATTTTTTATATATAGAAATTTTTGTTTCAGAATGCATTACTACTCGACATCTCATTATAAAAACTTTTAGATAATCTAATTCTGTATACAGGGTGTTACTAAATATTATGTACAGATTGTGTCTAATTTGATACATTTAAGGGAAAATTCGATTCTATAATTAGATAGACGAAAACTGATGTCGGTACCTGATGGTCAATTTTTGAAAAACTCAATGGCGAGAACCGCATCATAATTTCCATTATTAAAATTTTCATAACAATGGACCCACAGATACCAACATATCACTTTACATTTATATTTCAAAAATAGGAGTTTCCCTTCAAAAGTTTACAAATTTAGCCCACGCTGTACATATTGAAGGAGGTAATTCCTTGAAAGGACTGAAAGTTCATATAAACATGTCCTTGTTTACTTCGTTTTCAAAAAACAAAGTGTCAAAGTTTATATAAAAAATATTTTTTTTTAGTTAGGAAACTTATTTGTGCTTTAGCTGACTTTAATCAAACTCAGTTCATAGTAGAGGGCGGCTTATTTATAATTGGATTTTAATTATACTGTGAGGCAGGTAATCCATTTCATGTTTATAGAAAAAAACATTGTATGTTACTCAAGGTCTCATTTTTTCAGATGGAACTTTCTAAAATACATATAACTTTCTTGTGTCTTAATTTTTTTCTGTATCTGGTCTAGTTAATAGATTTGCAGAAAAAAAAAACTAAAACCATTTTTTATGTTGAAAACAAAGTGCGAGATACAAAAAGACTTCAAGATACAAAACCGTTGTAATTTTATTGCACAATCTGAATAAATTACAAAAGATACTAGAAAATCAGTGGTGTACGTTTGGGTTATTAATATTAGAACTTTATCACCCTGTACACACAAAATTATTTAGGACATATTTTTACATATGAACTTTTGTCCTAAAATAGGCCAAGAAATTTACTCGTGCATCAAGATTATAAGTGTATTCAATTTTATAGCAAAAACTCACAAATTCACTTCCTACATTAAGTGCAAGTGCTCTTTGAAATTTAAGGCGAGGTCCGATCTTTGGTATTAATATTTTCAAGGTGTCTTGATCCAGCAGTTTAACTGATTCATTATCAATTCCCTCATCTGTAAGAAAAAAAATGCCAAAAATATATCGGATAATAATTCATGGCTAATAAGCCAGTCTTTTTAATAATAGAAGTTATACAGGGTGACAAAATTTTAATGAAGAATAATGTGACAATCGGTAGGAAATACTCTGAAACTTTTTGATATTGAGATAAATATTTTTTTGGGGTGTGTCTTGGAATAAAGGTCGTTTATACTTTAAAACTTTTTTAATTTAATGACAACGTTTCGACATAATTATGTCATCTTCAGGTCATCTACAATATATACACAAAGTTACATGTATAAAAAAATTTAAATGTTAAAATAATTACCTTCTTTTATCAGTTTAACATTTAAAAAAAATTTTTATGTATGTAACTTTGTTTGAGTATATATTGTAGATGACCTGAAGATGACATAATTATGTCGAAACGTCATTAAATTAAAAAAGTTTTAAAGAATAAAAGACCTTTATTCCAAGACACGGAATTTAGTGCCTAAACCATAACAATTAAAAAAAATCTTTTTATATGAAATACGAGTTACATTTAAAAAATATTTATAAATGTACAGAGTGGTTCAAAAAATTTGGCATATCAAAACTATATATTTTTAAATGGAACATTCTATATTTTTTTACATTTTTAGATTCGTCCTGAGAATCTGACTTTAAAAACCTATATCACTTATATTATAAAACAAATAGTTTTGAAGTTATGGACAATTGACAATCGCGTTTTTTCAACTTAAGTGATTGCTTCGGCCAAATGACATAAATTTGGATAAAACGGCTTACATGTTCCTATATTAACTTTTTGAGTTCTACTTGGTGCCATAAGAACAAAATGTATTCAGAGTGATCAAAAGTAAGAAAATGTTGATCATCCTGTAAACATTTTGTTCTAATGCCACCAAGTAGAACTCAAAAAGTGAAATAGGTTTTTAAAGTCAGCTTCTCATAACGAATCTAAAAATGTATAAAATATAGGGTGTTCCATTTAAAAATATATAGCTTTGATATGCCAAACTTTTTTGAACCACTCTGTACATTTATAAATATTTTTAAAATATAGCTTGTATTGCATATAAAAAGATTTTTTTAATTGTTATGGTTTAGGCATGTATATAAAGGGTGGGCCACTGGTAACGTGTCGGTCGGTAGAGTTAAAACTTAACTTTTTTTTAATATCTGTATTCACAGCGAGATTTATATCAGAAAAGACAACAATCAAAGATACTTTTATATACACAGGGTGCTCCAGGAAAGTGATTCATATATGATAGTCATATTTTTTAAACGGAACACCCTATATTTTTTTTACATTTTTATATTCGTTCTGAGAAGCTGATTTCAAAAACCTATTACACCTATATTATAAATTAAATTGTTTTGAAGTTATAGACAAACTGACATTCGCATTTTTTCAACTTTAAGTGATTGCTCCTGTCAAACAACATACACTCGGACAAAACTTTTTAAATACTACTTGGAAGCATTTGAAAGAATTATCAAAAAATTATCACCCTGTATACATTTTTTCTTATGCCAACAAGTAGAAGTCAAAAAGCCAAGTCGTTTTATCTAAATTTATCTCGTTTGGCCGAAGTAATCACTTAAAGTTAAAAAAATACGATTTTTAATTGTCTATAACTTCAATGCTATTCATTTTAGAACGATTATAAAAATGTAAAAAAAATATAGGATGTTCCATTTAAAAAAATCACTTTCCTGGAGCACCATGTGTAATTAAAATTAATTTTAGATTGTTGTCTTTTCTGATATAATTCTCACTGTAAAACACCAATTAACATTTGATATGGTTTTTATTACAGAATCTTACATTTAAATTTAAAGTACTAACTAAAAAGTTAAAAATACAAAGTATTCCATTTAAAATAATAATCTTACTGTCAACTTCCTTTATAGGTAACCGGAAATGTAATAAAATTTAAAATATTTTAATTAAACTCAGCTCAGCATTACCCTATATCAAATTTAATAAGTTTTGTGTTACTACTTCCCAATAAACACATGTATATGTAGGCTGTTGAAGTTAACATTTTCACAATGACAATTTTAAATATTTTAATATTCCTGCCTGCCTATATTTAAATAAATAAAACGTTTTATAATTTTTACAAAAATGTAAAATAACTATTGTTATATTTTTTTGAAAATCAAAAAATGTTTTATTTATCTAAATAATATAACAATTTTCATCAAGTAAAAGGTGACAGTTAAAAATTCTTGTATTCTGAAAATTTGTAGTACTCCAAGGGAATTAGTATGCATGATTCCATCAATAATATTGTTTGGTCGAAATTTCTTCACAGACAATTTTTTACACAAAGATGTTTTCATAATAAATAAGTAGATACATATTTACAAAATTAAATTGGTAATCCTGCAGTTTAAACTTTAGACCACCCATAGTCCCAATACGAATTACCATCAGAAATATGTACAGCGTTGCCGGTTATCGGAATATTAATCCGAAATAGTATTCAGTTTTCTGTCGAATATCTAAATATTGAAATGTTTATTTAACAGATAAAAGACAAAAATGTGTTACGTCTACAACTCTACATTCGATTATAAAAACTTTTTTTGCATCGAATAACTTTTTATTTTATTTTGGATACCTAATCCAATTTTAATGTTTTTGTTTTAAATATTTATATAATTTAATTGACTAAAACATTTCTTGTATTTTGAACCATATGTTTAGAGGTTATTAATTTTATTTTTACTATTATTTGTTTAATTTGTTTTATAGGTACTTTAATAGAAAATTATTTTTTATTTTATTTTTACCACATTATGCTAAATTTATCTATTATCTATTAATTAATTTAATTAATATGTTGCATATGAAAATTGCAATTTCTTCAGAAACTAACGTTGTCTTATGAAGCTGACAACGCCGCAAGATATTTAATGTTTCCCAAGGTCAAGCCGTGTCTGAGCCTGAGCCATGCATATCAGAACATGGAACTTCTAAACTGCAGGATTAACAAAAAAATTTGTTTTAGCAAATAGTTTTGTATTACAAATTTCGTGAAGAAATACAGGTCAGATGATGCGACAGTGAGGAAAATTGCGATGACTAATGATGAATAATAAATGGAAATATTCTTATTGTCTGTGACTTGAAAAATTGAAAAGCTGTCTATCTAACGATGATAACGAAATTATTATTTACCAATCAACATTATACAAAATACAATTTTGTTGTACTTACCCAAGAAACGTTGAATATATTCTTCTTCTAAATTTAATACTCTCAGAAATGTTTCCATTTTCGAAGCTTATAAGAAGATACACTCACCACACAATACAATTAACAAATGATTTCGCTCGCTAATTTACCGCGAAACCGCGCCAACTGTGCTAATGACGCGACTCGTGTTTGATTCGTACTTAACCGTGCATTTCCGACGTGAGAAGTTTCAGAAATGATTCTGTGCCAGAAAAACGTAAGATTAATGCAAATCGCTGAGAATCTTCCGATCATATGACGAGAATATAAGGAGTATGTGAAATTTCCTGAACAACTGAGCATATAATGCGTATGCAATGTGTTTTTAAATTGATATGCTAGAAATCTGGGTTTAGACGACAATTTCTAGTAAGATTTATTTTTTTAACAGTATCTGACAGGGGTTCTGTTTCAATGAAACATTATATAGAGAATATTGGAATTTTATATACCTGGTATATGATACAGTTTTATAGGACCGTTGTTCTGAGTCATTTTTTTCCGTGTATATTTCTATCGATATCTCGAACTTTTTTGCCCGATCACTATATTTTCCCTCCGGGAAAGTAAAACATGAAAAATGTAATTGTAAAATACGGAAAAAGCGAAAAAATAAAAAAAATACCGAAAAAAATCAAAAAATGGCTAAAAATGAAAAAATTTGAAATTGAAATAAATCGCAAAAAGTCTCAAAAATAGCTAAACAAAATCGCAACAAAATTTTAAAAAAAACCCGTAAATAATCGCAAAAAATCAGGGGAAAAAGAAAAAATTAGATAACAAAAGAAAGAAATACAGAGAAACAGAAAAATGAGGTAAAATTAGCAGATTCGAAAAATCAGAAAAAATCTGAAAAAAAAAACAGAAAACAGTGGAAAAAATTGAAAGAAAAATCCGAAAATATTGAAAAAAAAATGAAAAATGAAATTGTAAAATACGGAAAAAAACAAAAATAAAAAAAATGGGAAAAAAAACCGAAAAATGCAAGAAAAACCGAAAAAGAAGTCGCAAGAAATCGAAAAAAATCGCAAAAAAGTCGTAAAAAAATTCGTAGAACAACCAACAACCGGCAATAATTGTAACCATAAAAAAAAATTTAAATGAAAAAAATCGAAACTGAAATAAATCGCACCAAAATTGCAAAAAAAAACGCACAAAATCACAAAAGTCGAATCAAAATTACGAAAAATCGCATAAAATCAGAATAATTAGAAAAAATTAGAAAAGTGTACTCGAATAGTAAGTAAAGGAGCTATGAGAGTTCTACAATCAAAACCCTCATTTTTACATGTAAATCTCCATAATAAAAACTAAGGTCCGTTCTGGCAATTTTGGCTCCACTTTTTGAATCAAAATTGCCAGAACGGACCTTAGATTTTCTTACGGAGATTTACATGTAAAAATGAGGGTTTTGATTGTAGAACTCTCATAGCTCCTTTACTGTAGTAATTGTTTGGCAAAACGTTTTATACTTCTTACCAATCATCATCATTTTTTACGTTTCTTAAATAAAGCGTTAGGACACCCTGTACACTCAATTACCACTAATATATTATTATCTAAAGAATTATTAGCGTTGTATTATAGATGATGTAGATCATTATCTTGGCATATTATAGATTTTTAATAAAATTTCTTCGAATTCCCGCAATCGTTCGGTTATTTAATACCCAAAAATTTAAAACTATTGACGAAAGTAAGGAGTAACCATAAATTTTCTTAATTAATACAAATAACAAAACTAACAAGATTAAAACTAAAATCAGTGACACTGAAATACTGTAAAAAATTAAACAAAATTCCAAAATGGCATCGTTATGGTCTACGACAATTTTTTTTATCTACAAAAAAATTCAAAAATAACAAAATAATGCCAAGAATCAAGATTATAACTAAAATCCGTGATACTGAAATAACGAAAGTGTGGCGAAAATTCCAAAATGGCATCATTAAGGTCTACATTTTAATGTTGATTTGATTTTTTTTTTCAATGTTACTAATAGTCCTAAATAGGTTTTTAGGGAAAGAAAAATTAAAAAATTTCTTGGGAAAAACTGAAAGTGCTTCTTTCTATGGTAATTATTTTCCCGTTTTGTTCGTTTTGGTTCTGGAAAAGTTTTCATGAAAAAAAAAATGGTTGAGCTAATTTTTAATACAATATACTAAATGTATCTAATATTTTTTCTTTAGTGCTTTTCTGGCACACTTTCAAAAGATTGAAGGAATAGCACGCCACTGTAATACTCTTCCCAGCTATTAAATATTCATTACAAGCGAAACCGCATTTTCTGTGGATATGCAGGGGTCGAGATTACCGGTGTAGTCTCCTTATTAAGATCATAATTGAAAGAGTTAGGAAACACCGAGACCCTCCAATGTGGTTTATAATCTCTAAGACTTCGATTAATGGATGGACAATGGAGAATTAAATTTGTGAAGCTGGGAATAGTTAATTATTTTCCAATTTTTTTTCTACCTTTTTTTTGCACAAACCAATCTTCTAGTTTGAAAATAAATTGGTCACGAGTTATTTCGTACCCAATACCACTTAATTAAGTGTTGAATTAGTTGGTCTAGACGATTGACTAGAACAGGGATTTTCACTCAAGAAAAGGTCCCCGAAACACATTTACTTTATTCCCTTAGGAGAGTCTTGGTGAGACCGCAAGATGAGGGATTCCCACAAGTATACTTCCGGGATAATTAATACTGAAACTATGTTGGGTTTTTTTTGTGATGCGATTGCGATATATTTTATTACCAGTATAAAGAGTTTACAAATAATATTAAGTGGTTTTTGTTAAGAGGAAAAATTTGAAAATTTAATTGATTACAGATATTTTAAATTTAGAAGTAACAAGACATTAAAATAAACTAACAAGAATATCGCAACTTGAATAGATACTTGCGTTTATTATTTAGCAGGTCTCGCTTTTTATCATCAATAAGATTCTAATTCTAACAAACATCATGACATACTTTGCAAATATTATTGACTTTAATGTATTGACGTTAATGGTTTTTTATCAGTCCTATTGCGCATGATTTTTCTTTACGTATTTAATGTACAAGTTGTCCTAAATGTTTTTCATTTGTTACTTGATAGCTATAACTATGACGGCATATTGTTTACAAGAACTTTTATATTGATCTGACATATATAAATTAGGCATTGTAACGAAGTTACTTAATTACTGTTATTAATTTCAAGTTTTAGTTAATATTTGATAATTAAAATATATTAACTGTAACGCACACGGCACTGAATTAGAATTGCTTAAAATAATGGTAAAGACACCTTCCTTCTAATATAAGATTAGTTGTACCACTTAAATCTCCGCCAAACAGATGGAAACACTCGTGCACGGGATTCGCACACGCAGAAATTTTACCGTATACCTCGATTGAATTCTTGATCATCAGTTTGAGTTGGAGCTACAATACATATACAGCCATGATGTGAATGGGGGGGGGGGGAGCTAACTTCAAAACAAACACCTGAAGGGCAATGATTAACAATATTATTATTATTATTAAAACAAATTATTGTAGAACAATTACTAAAATAACTGAATTGTTGGAAAATTACAGAATATTATAAAGAAAATTATAAAATTTTTTTTAAGGGTTATAAGATTGAGCTCAGGACATGGAGAACCAAGTCTCAACCTCGGTAATTAGAGGACAAACATAGAAACAGAAGAAACTTAGAACAAAATTAGCGGAAGGAAGGAATAAGAATAAAAGAAGGAAGAAGAAAAAGAGGAAAAGTAAGAGGAGAAAAAGAAGAAGATTGTCTAGTCAATGTCAACGTCAAACTCAATTTCAATATAAATGTCAAAGTCAATGTCAATTGATATGGGGGCGAAGGTTATGGTAAACAAAGTAAACAAGCGAAATTATAAATAGTAAGAAGGAGCGAAAAAAATCAAATATGATTAGATTAGTCGTACCAGTTAAATCTCCACCCGACAGATGGAAACACTCGTGCATGGGATTAGCACACGCAGAAATTTTACCGTATACCACGATTCAATTCTTGATCATCAGTTCGAGTTGGAGCTTGAGCCGAGAACCAGATTCAGCTACAATATCTATACAGCCACTTTTAGAGATATGTCGTGCTGAAGGAGCGAAGCCTGGTTCCGTTATACTGGAACTGTCAATCCGACCACCATGCCAGCCTGGAAGTTCTGCCTGTACTATCCGACCAGATCAGAGTGTAACATCACCGAACAAACCTTTTTCGGATATTTCGTGTTTTATTTGCGTTATCATTGTTTTTTGTTTGTCCGTTTCATTATCACTGTGCGATGTGATTCCTACGGGTACTTTATTTTTGTGAATCTTATTTTGATTGTTTGTTGGATAAGCCGTGTAAGCAGTGTTGCCAGGTTCAAAAATTTTCAGTACCACAAAACCAGGAAAATGTACTAAATTTTGCCTCAATGTACCACTTTTTACTATTCTGTCGTGATGTTGTATTGCCATTTTTTGTAAGGCGTTAAAGGACGGGTAACTAAGACAGCAAGTCACTTTTACTATTTTACTTGTATAATTTAATATATCCTAACAGGATTTTACAGTTTCATTGTGATTAAATAATGAATGTAATTTTACAATAATGACCAAATGTAAATGATAAATCAAAATGACCAAATAATCTAAACAATATAGAATGACCACAATTTAGCTCTGACTTTCGCTTTTATTAGCGACTGTAGTCACCTGACCGACGCCTTGTACATAACAACTCTTGACCAATCAAAACGGGACAATTGCATTAGAAACCGAAAGTCAGCTATTTCACAGAAATAGAAAATAACACAATGAGAATGGAATTGTGAAATTGAATACAAGTGGAAAAATGTTACAACATTAAAATATCATATAAAAAATATAACATATTGTACCTTAAATATAATTATTAGGATCTTGTAAAGGGTGTAAAGGATGATTTTATAACAGTAACGACACAGGGGGGGCCACTTCGAAAGCGAAAGGCTGGGATCCACCAAACTGGGCTAGCCCGGCAGCACTTTCGGCCTTGTCGCCGGCACAAAATACCACGGCTTGCGGCGGCTTAAATCC
This sequence comes from Neocrepidodera transversa, assembly GCA_963243735.1. Lineage (NCBI taxonomy): Eukaryota > Metazoa > Arthropoda > Insecta > Coleoptera > Chrysomelidae > Neocrepidodera > Neocrepidodera transversa. The sequence continues at coordinate 7,453,289 of OY725354.1, forward strand.
GACTCCATTAAACTGGACAGAGGCCACATTTTAACTGTTTTTTCAGTCCATTTGGTATAAATATGTTAGTTATTGTATATATAAAATTAAAAAAAACTAATGTATCATTCAATAAAATATTCGAAACTGATTGAAAACTTATTCTCTAACTGATCTTGCATCACATATCCGGCATCCTCAAGGGATAAAAGTCGACAGGCTAGCCCAGTTTGGTGGAGCCCCGACTTAACGGTGGCTGATAAATACTGCGCGAGGCGTTTGTGGTCACTTCATTCTAAACTGAGATATTTTGTTAGCCTCGACATGACTGGTGACTGTAATCATCAGCCCTTGGCTCACTCATCAGTCGTTAAACAATCACGAACCCTTGCAGCATACCACCCAGTCACAAGCCACCCATTCCTTATGAAAAAAAAATCACATTATTTCGATATATATTTGCTATGGCCGAAGAAGCTGCCTAACGTGCAGAAAATGATTGGTTGCTTCGAATAGAAGTAAAAGTCAAATAACTTAAGGGAGACATAGACTTTCAGTTCATTCAGTTTCAAAATCAACCTCTAGAGGTACGCGTGACGCGTGATTTACTTCGTGGATACTACGTACGCTTCATAGTGGAAACCATAGAGAATCTAACCGGAAAGTGACACTTCTAGTATAATTTTTGGAAGCATGCTTCGCTCTCTATTCATAGTCATCTGCGATGGATTTTTTGAATTCTTATTTGAAAAAAATCGATAAAAAAGTTGATATTTTTTTTTGTACATAGAAATTAATTTAGGTAGCACATTTATCAAAGGAGTACCACCGTACTTTTTGACGATCAATTGTGTGGCAACACTGTGTTTAAGGCTGCGGATTTTTTAGATGTGGTAAATCCCTTTTTGTCATTTTTATCTTTTTCGTTTATATTTTTATCTGTGGTATCCCTTATTGATTATTGTCCTCATTTTTATATATATTTTTATTATTTTCTGGTGTGATTTCTACTTCTCTTAAACCGACTGTTTGGGGTTAATTGTATAGATTGTAGATAAGGGTGGTTTCTGCTTGGCCTACTTGCTGATATTTGTGCATCCTCCTCTTCGGATGTTAGGGTATATTTGATGAAATTTAAAATTCTTATTTGTACCACTTGATGTGTTGTATTTTACAGTATTTGGCTGGTTTCCTGAAACGTTCACTGTTTCAAAGTTCTTTAGAGGCATTTATACAATTTTTCTATGACTTTTTGAGCTTTCTCCTCACTTTCGTAAAACTTTTTATTTTTATTTTTAACCAAAATGGGAGTTGGTCTCCATATGATTATCTATATCTGTGGTTCTATTTGTTGAATCTGAACCTTGTTCAATTAAAATTTGCTCATTAGTTTTCTCGTTACTTTAGTTTTCGTCGGAGGAATTTTGAGATTGTTTTATTTGTAGTGATCCACTTAAAACGCTAATTAGAAGTTCATTTACTTTTTCAATTTTATCTAGGCCTTTTTGAGATTTCTCCTTACTTTCGTTAAGAATTTTATTTTTATTTTTAACGAAATGGGAGTCGGTCTCCTATTAATTATCTACATCTGTGGGTCTATTAGTTGAATCCAGCAGAACATATATACAGCAGCGGCAAATTAAAAAAAAATAAACATTGAAGTATGATACCTAAAATTTAATTATTATAATTTTTGACATTCTTTTACTAATTATTATTAATAGATTGCAATATACTTCGGTTGATAGAAAAAAAAAATTCTATATTCATTTACACTTTATGTCGTTAATATTTTCAAAATATTTAGGGAAATTCAGTATTCTGTTAAATGTTTATACCCAAACTCACGTCTTTTGGAGTCGGGTGTTAGTTAAATATCCTGAGGATATTTTAAGCGCTGTTATAATTGTTTCAAGGGATTGTGGAGATTGGGAAGAAATAAAGGGTGACGCTTTAGAGTGACATATTCATAAGAGAGGTTTAGTATGTTTTGTTTAGGGGATTAATTGTTATGAGACTGTCTAAATTGATATGTAGGCATTTCTAAAGTGTATGGATGTTAGACATAATGCCTCTAAATTTTACCACAATATTACTGTCACTTTTGTTATAAATCAAAATCAGAGAAATTATATTTTTTAAACATAATTTTCTACAATATACATTTCAATATACAGCCGTTTTGACTTGATGAGTACTCTCTCTATCTCTTTAAGGTTATCTTAAAAATTTTAGTCCTCAAATTAAACTTTTCTAATTTGTTCCTTTTACTAATAACTTGAGTAGACTCGATCATGTTCATTTCTTCTGCTAATATTCGTTCCAGAGAAAATCAAAGTCAACAAAGAGTTGGAAATTAAAGTTAATTAAAGTTTCACTACTACCTAGTGGCTTTCCACCTTAGGTAAATATTCTTTGAAGTATGCTCATGTATCTTGTTGTCGTCATTAAAGTAATTTAAAAGTAATTAAGAGCACTTGGGTTAAGGTTTTTGAAGATTAAGTTGTTATTGGAGATTAAATTTAAATTAAAATCTTACAAAAATATATTCCATGACTTTTAATACTAAAAAGAAGTTGAAATTTTTGAAGTTTTTAATGTTTTGTTAATTTGTTTTTCCCTGTAATCGCATGGTTTAGGAAGAAACATAATGTGTACAGGAATGGCGTGTGCGATACTGGCCAAACTTTTCACATACATGTAGGGAAATATTATACATGATGTGAAGTGGAAAGTTCTAAAAATTTGATTTGGAAAAAAGTTTTTCCATGCAAGCCACTTTAATTTGTATGGCGGGTACCGGAAGGGCCGGTTCGATCCTGCTCACATTCAATAGGGTTTTTCGTTGGATAAAACTAACTCGGTAAACTGAAAATCGTAACTCAGGTTTTTTTTGCATGTTTAAACTCAGGGAGCTCGATAACGTCGAGAAAAGTGATACAAAGTTGAGGTAAAAAATTTTTTACAAATAATTATAAACCATCTAAAGGATAACTTACTAAAAATACCGTAAATCTAAAAAAAATTGTGCATTTGGGGGATCCCCGTTAGGAAATAAGTTTCTTACATTATTTTTTCCCGTTTTAAAATTTTAAAATATGAATACTTTCAAAAGAAATCAAAAAAAATATAAAAAAAAATGGAAAAAAAATCAAATCGAAAGAGATGGAAAGGACTCAAAAGAAATCGAAAAATATATAAAACAAATGGAAAACAATCGAAAGAAATCGAAAAATAAAAAAAAAAAAAATCAAACAAATCGAAAGAAATCGAAAAAAAACCGACAAAAATCGAAAGAAATGCAAAGGAAATCGAAAAAAATATAAAAAAATTCAAAAGAAATCGAAAAAAAAAACAAAATAACAATCGAAAGCCATTGAAAAAAAAACGACAAATATCGAAAAAGATCAACAAAAGTCGAAAGAGATCCAAAAAAATCAACAGAAATAAAAAATAATAAAAAACAATCCAACGAAATCGACAAAAATCAATAGAAATCGATAAAATCTAAAAAATCACAATAATACAAAAAAGTTAGAAAAAAACTGAACGGATTTGAAAAACAATAGAAAAAATTCAAAAGCAATAGAAGAACATCAGAAAAATGAGAAAAAAATACGAAAAAACCGAAGAATCGAAAAAATATCGGAGGATAGGAAAAAATTAGAAAAGAAAAGAAAGAAACAGAAAAAAATAGAACAATGAGAAAATAATCAAAAAAATCAGAAAAAATTAAAAAAATCAGAAAACATGAAAAAAAAATTATTGGAAAATATTGGAAACAAATGTAGAGTAAAATTGTAAAATATAGAAAAAATAAAAAAAAAATCAAAAAAATCGCAAAAAACCGGAAAAAATCGTAAAGAGCAACCAAAAACCGGAACAATTATGAACAAAAGAAATAAATAAAAAAATAAATTAATGACATCCAAAGAATTGAAATAAATCGCAACAAAATCATAAAGAAAATTATAAAAAAACCGGAAAAAATCAAAGGAATAAGAAAAAATGAGAAAAAATTAGAAAACAAAAAAGAAATAAAAAAAAGTAATTGTAAAAAAAGGAATAGAAAAAAGACAAAACAATGACAAAAAAGACTAAAAATGAGAAAAAATCATAAAAAGTCTCTTTCTATAAAATAATTATAAAATTATAAAAAAATAGAAAACTAAAGAAAATGAAATAAAAAACAAAAAAATCGAAAAAAAAATAGAAAAAACAAAAAAAAAAACAAAACATCAGAATAATGAGAAAACAGGAAAAAGTAAAAGAAAAATAATAGAAAAAAAATTAAAAATATTACGGAAAAACGAAAATAATCAAAAAAAAAAGTAATTGTAAAAAAGAAATAGAAAAAAGACAAAACAATGAGAAAAAAGAGGAAAAAAGAGAAGAAATCATAAAAAGTCTCTTTCTACAAAATAATTATAAAATTATAAAAAATTAGAAAACGAAAGAAAAAGAAATAAAAAAAACAGAACAATGAGAAAATGTTAAAAAAAAATCGAAAAAAAAACCAGAAAAAACAAGAAAAAAAAACATAACATCAGAATAATGAGAAAACAGGAAAAAAGTAAAAGAAAAATAATAGAAAAAAAAATTAAAAATATTACGAAAAAACGAAAATAATCAAAAAAAAGTAATTGTAAGAAAAGAAATATAAAAAAAGACAAAACAATGACATAAAAGAGGAAAAATGAGAAAAAATCATAAAAAGTCTCTTTCTACAAAATAATTATAAAATTATAAAATATTAGAAAACGAAAGAATAAGAAATAAAAAAAAAACAGAACAATGAGAAAAAATGAGAAAAGGTTAAATAAATCGAGAAAAAAAAACAGAAAAAACAAGAAAAATTAACATAAGATCAGAATAATGAGAATACAGGAAAAAAGTAAAAGAAAAATAATAGAAAAAAAATTAAAAATAATACGAAAAAAAACTAATAATCAAAAAAAATTGTAAAAAAAAAACAAAAAAAAACGAATAAAAAAATCGCTAAAATCAAACATTGTGTCAATAATTTCTACAACATTCCCATTGATTCCGTTTGACATTATATTCTAAAAATTTGAATTGGAAAAAAGTTTTCCTATCTAAACGACTTTAATACTGAGGCTTTTGGGCCTCAGTAAAAGCGGCAGGTATTTTATAATTACCATAAATATATCATAGAAACTATGTATATCATACACGCAACTTACTAATAAATACTAAAATAACTTTCAAATTTAACACCCTATTTACCCTTAAAACAATTTAAACGACTCCTACGACGCGATGTTTCGAAACTACTTAACTAGCACGCGACTCCTTGAGACAAAAAAAAAATAATTTAAGTGTCAGTGAAACATGTTTTGCGGCTGGTAAAAAGATGTATAGTTTAGCGGGTGACAGTGCTACAACATAACAAAGGCCATAAATAATGTCGCTGCTTCCAATTTATACGGGGTTTGCGCAGCCTCAACAATGATAAGTAGGCTGTTTATCAAGACAAAAACGAACATTTGACGGGCGTATATGGGTAGTTGTTGTTTCATTGGATTTAATTAATTTTTTGCTTTTTGCTGGTTTTCGGATATAAAATGTGGCGTTCGCCGAATAAAATCGAGTTTTTTTTAAGCTTATACGGAATTTTTTTAATTACACCCTCATTTTAGTAATAATGTTATTGCTGTACTGGATTTATTTCCACGATATAGCTGATCCTTTTAAACTCATAAAATACTGAATACTGGAAGATCATTTCAGAGTAATGACCTTCTCCACATAAAGGAATTCTTAAATATGCTTAAGTGAACTGGAATATAATATCAGGGACCTCGATATACCGGATTGTACAATAATTTGAAAATAATTAACCCTATTGAATTGGAATAGATTTATTATTTAAAGGAAGCTAATGATATTTCTATTAGCTTTTTAATGACGGTTTAATGTATATTTATTATTTATATTTACACAAAAACTTTAACTTGAACCTGTATAAAAGCAGAGAAATGATCCCCAAATGAGTTAGTCTTTTTTTAACTGTACAAATTGTTGTTCTGCTTTGATATCACAATGTCTTTTACTCTTCGCTTCGTTCCAGGAATTAGGTCCCTGATGGACAATTCATCAGGGATGGTCGTATTTTTCATTATAAGTGGAAGTATCCATCTTCCGGTCATTCAATTTACTAGGTCTGTTCCAATTACGCTTTATCGGATCTTAAATGCCCCTATCGGATCCTCATTCGTAATGAGAAACTGGATACCAACTCCCAGAAATCTCATATCTCTGTTGCACACCCGATACTAATCAAAGTCAAGGAGGTCCTGGGTATTATAAAGAAGACTGCAATATCATCACCTCTTTGTCCATCGGCCATAGTTGCCGCCGCAATTAGGAATTAGCCATCCTCTGTACATGCAGCTCTTCGTACGACTAGGCTACTTAAGAGAGTCGCCGAAAATTCAAGATAAACTACGCCTAGCCTGCATGTAATTTCAGTGCTCAATGGTGAAAATTTCAGCTATACGATAACAGCAACACTTCATCTGTCTCCGGCATCATTGTATTAGCACCAAAACAAATCCCTCCCTCTTAGGATCCCCAAAACATTAGCTCATCGATGGGACTTTCAAGTTAGCTCCCAAGCAGTTCATCCAACTTTCGGTCTACTTACGAATCTAGTTTTCGATCTTTTTGAAGACAAGTAAGAGGTCACCTATTTGGAGGTTCTTAATGTCCTTAAAAAACTTGAGCCATCTGACCATCTTGCTTTGCCGGTAGTGTACTACGAAAAGACATAGTAAAGCTTTTGCAGTGGTTTTTTCGAATATTGTGATACGTGGCTACCTTTTTCAGCTTTCCCACGCCAGTTTATAAAAAATTCAGTCCTACTGCATGTGTTCGACATGTACAATGATGTTTGTACTCTGGCCGTCTAGTTCCTCATCTGGAGGCAAGGCACATACTACTTAAGAGAGTCACCGAAAATTTACGCAAGATAAACTATGCCTAGTCTGCGTGCAATTTAAGTGGTCAATGCTGAATGTTTCGGCCTATACGGTAACAGAAACACTTCATCTGCTTCTATCATTATTGTATTGGCAACAGAACAAATCTCTCTCGCCCAGGATCCCCAAAACATTAGCTAGTCGATGGGACTTTCAAGTTAGCTCATAAGCAGTTCACCCAACATTTGGTCTAGTTATGCCTTTAGTTTTCGATTTTTTCGGAAACAAGTAAGAGGCCACTTACTTGGAGGTTTTAACGTCCTTAAAAATCTTAAGCTATCTATTCATCTCGCTTTTCTGGGAGTGTACTACGAAAAGGTATAATAGAAAGCTTTTTAAGTGGTTTTTACAAATATTGTGATACGTGGCTGCCTTTTCTAGCTTTCCCAAGCAATTTTCCAAAAAACTTCAGTCCTACTGCATGCTCTCAACATGTACAATGATGTCGCAATTCAAGTACTCAATGGTAAATATTTTAGCCTATACGATAACAGCAACACTTCATCTGCCTCTCGCATCATTGTATTGGCACCAGAACAAATCTCTCCCGCCCAGGATCCGCAAAACATTGGCTCATCGATGGGACTTTCAAGTTGGATCTCAAGCAGTTCACCCAACTTTTGGTCTAGTTACCTCTCTAGTTATCGATTTTTTCGAAAACAAGTAAGAGGCAACTTTCTTTCAGGATTAAACGCCCTTAAAAATATGGAGCCCTCTATCGATCTCGCTTTTCTGGTGGTGTGCTACGAAAAGGCATAATCTAAAGCTTTTCAACTGGTTTTTTCAAATTTTGTGATACGGGGCTACCTTTTTCAGCTTTCCCACGCCATTTTCTAAAAAATTCAGTCCTACTGCATGCGTTCAACATGTACAACGATATCGATAATCCGCCTTCGTGCTCTGGCCGTGTCTAGTTCCTGCGGCTCATCTGGAGGCAAGGCACATACTACTTAAGAGAGTCGCCTAAAATTCACGCAAGATAAACTATGCCTAGTCTGTATGCAATTCAAGTGCTCAATGGTGAATATTTCGGCCTACACGATAACAGCAATACTTCATCTGCCTCTAGTATCATTGTATTTGGCACCAGAACAAATCTCTCCCGCCCAGGATCCGCAAAACATTGGCTCATCGATGGGACTTTCAAGGTGGCTCCCAAGCAGTTCACCTAACTTTTGGTCTAGTTACGCCTCTATTTTTCGCTTTTCCCGAAAACAAGAAAGAGGCCACTTAATTAGAGGTTCTTAACGTCCTTAAAAATCTGGAGCCATCTATCCATCTCGATTTGCTGGTGGTGTGTTACGAAAAGGCATAATCTAAAGCTTTTCAAGCGGTTTTTCCAAATATTGTGATACTTGGTTTTTTTTCTTTTCCAGCTTTCCCAAGCCATTGTCTAAAAAATTCAGTCCTACTGCATGTGTTCAACATGTATAATGATGTCGATAACCCGCCATCATACTTTGGCCATTCCGTTCCTGCGGCTCATGTGTAGTCAAGGCACTCACTGATCCTGAGTTTTGGTTATCTCATGTGAGTCAGTGCGGAAAGTTATTGGACTATTTCGAGAATACATGAAACTCGCCATGGTCCACTTTTCCCTTGCAATACTTAGAATAAACATGACGCCGTTCTGGAAGGCATTCCTCGTACCAACAATGCATTGGAAGGTTGGCACAATGGCCTCGTTGGACCAGATACACAATCAGGTTGTATAAAAGGGGTTTGTTTCAAAGACGATCTAATATAGACGTTCCACGTAAACAGTTTGAGATAAACTTACTTTTGTATTTTGGGACTAAAGCCCTAGATGGCACTGTCAGTACGAATATTTAAATTTAGGTTACCTACAATGATAACATTTCAAATTTTTAGATATTGGTAATAAAGTTGGCGCCATCTGGTGCTCTATTTGTATGCCAAGAATTTAAAATGTTAAAATCAGCGAGACAAACTACAATGAATGTTTTATCTATTTTAATTGTTACAGCATTATATATTTGTTACAATCTAATACTATAATACGTTATAATAAAATAATTATAAAATAAATTAAAGCGATGGAATTTTAAAATACACAGAAATGGGCATAAGCTCTGTAATATTTAAATTTGGTTTCTTTAAACTTATCTGGTCTCAAACTTATCCCCAACTCTGTATATAATAAAACACAAACTACATTATTAAAGGTGCATGATGATGATGATGATGACTGTATAGTTGTGTTTTTTAATTCACCAAACTGGTGTGGTTGAGCTGGAATATGGTAGATTAATGGTGGACCAAAAAACGTGATTTTTCATGAAATTTGCTACATTTCAACCAGTAATATAAAAACGACTTGGTGCTATTGTAGTGGTATCACGTTACAACTGACATTGACAGTTTTGGGAGCTTAGGCGCGAAAACGAGCACTCAGATATTCAAACAAAAATATATAACGTGTGTATTATCATAATAATGTATTATTCCTTATTACTAGTTAAATAATGTACTAAATCATTCTTCTCCTTCGAATCAAGTTCATCCGAGGATGAACTAATTCTGGGATTTTATGATAGCCCAGAAAAACACTTGAAAATAACCAATTATTTCAAATCAAAAATTCAGAGATACAGTGACATGGATTTCAAATCTCATTTTCGATTTTCAAAATCTAGCGTTGAAGAAATTCTGATAGAATTTAAATTTGATCAACCCTTGTTGGAAGACCTCCAGTTCAGCGTGCTGAAGCATTTGTGATGACGTTATGGGTACTCGGAAACCAGGAATCTTTTAGGACTGTGGCTGATAGATTCAGATTCAGTAGAGGACATTCACATATAATTTCGCCTTCAACCTGATTTATTTCAGATAGCGCCATAATTTTACAATTTTGTTATAAGTCACACAAAAATAATACCACGATAATAAATAAAATCAAGGCTCAATAAGGCTCTGTAGTCTCCGCACAAAACATATATTGTTTGTTTTATGGCTCTGCGATCATAAACATCACCTAACTAACAATCCATCAACCAAACTCACCAACACTTCCAGCCGGTGAAAATTCAATAAAAGGTGGACCAACTTGTTGAATTAAAAAACGAAAATGGTTTGTCCACCACTCCCGCCACAATAATATAAAAACAACTTGTGGACGCACCATTCTTCCACCACATCAGTTTGGTGAATTAAAAAACACGCCCTATAACTAAAGGTAAAGACACTCCTGTCTTTCGTATAACATTAAAAGTCCCTAAAATAAAATGTAATCAGATGCTTATATGTATTTAATTGAACAGAGTATTTTTTTACTCTTACCTACTGAAAGTTGAAATTTTATCATTACAGCCAACCTAAATTAAATTATTCATACTAACAGAGACATCTAGGGTTCTGGTCCCAAAACACAAAAACAAGTTGGCCTTGAGACATTTACGTGAAACGTCTATAGTAGGTCTTTGGTTTGTTGGCTTTATTATCGCTAATCCACTTTCATCCCACTTCCCGGGGTGTTTTATTATCTTGTAATGTAATAAGTTCTTTAATTACAGATATTTTTTCAACATAATATTTTTGTACATGTACAAAAGATTAACCTGTTTTAACATGTACATACATTTTAATATATAGATGAAATGATATCAGAATTTTAAAGAGCAGTTAAAAATGAAAATGTATTCCCTACATTATACGTGTCACAACATCAATAAACTTTCATGATTTAATGTGAAATTTGACTCTTTTAATCAACAAACACCATTATTTTAGCTAAAACGACTTATCGATCTCCACCGCTCCATATTAAATATAGGTGTTTACTTAATCCCCTCGAGTATCATATTCGTTTTCACGGCAATCACCGGACCATTTATTATTCTCATCAGGCAAATTAGTGTCATATTTCGCACGGTGCTTACCAGTAAAGTGTCGTGTTCACCAATCCATTCACTGACGATATAAAATAATAGCTATTAATTAAAAGCGCGTGCTGCTTTTGTTTTTTTTTTATTTTGTTTGGTATATCTCACGTTGCCATGACAGGATTGGGGTGTGATTTAGTGAACCGTAAAACTAGTAATGGTTACAATATTGTAAATTTAATAAAAACTCAATGATTTGTATTTTGGTTTTTAAAGTCGTGATAGTCATGATAAAGATAAAATTATAATTATTTTTATATAATTTAGTTCGATGTTAGATGCGAAGATGAACGAATGCGTTTGTTTATAAACTATAATTTTGATTATAAGAAAATTTTTAATAATTGATAAATACTTCAATTTGTTTTTGTACTCAAATGCTAGTGAAATTGTGTATTCAAGGTAAAATTAAAATTATTTATTTCATAAAAATATTCGATTTTTATTTATTAGTACTATTTGGCTAGTATAAGAGCTATAAGTCATGGGTGCGCAGTAACTTTTCACCCCATTCACCCTATCACGGAGCTCATTTAATCAGATTATTTAAGCTATTCGCTAGATATCAATTTAGAGGAATACCCTTAGATCGTATACCTTTATTTGTCTGAGCTATTATAATTACAGCAATCCTTCTCTTATTATCTTTACCCGTATTAGCTGGGACAATTACCATATTATTAACTGACCGTAACTTAAATATTTCCCTTTACTTTTCGACCCACCTCCGAGAAGGGAAAGTATTGTGAACGAGCTAAAAAAATTTTTTGAGAAAAAGATGGAAATATCCATTTTCAGGTCACCTGAGATGATTAATACAATTTTTAGATGGAAGTATGTCTGTCTGTCTCTCTGTCTGTCTGTGTATATTCTTCCACGATAGAGGCCACATGTTTAATTCGTTTAAGCTGAAATTTGGTATATGGGTTTGTACGAGATCTATCCAACGGAAGTGTCACTATCAAAAAATGACAGAAGCAATATGTCACGGAATTTGACTTGAAATATGTCACTTTAAAGCTCTTGAAAAACTCTATTCACAGCAGTCAAAATTATTTCTCCAACTGTCGCCTGTCAAAAATAAAAAATGTCAAAATTTAAAACCTAAGCACTAAATATCTGAAAAAGTATTCGTCTCTGGACACAGCCGATGTTTTTTCAAATTCCTTTGAGAAAAAACATTCTTGTCATATCAAATTCATTTTTTTGCTTTTTTCCTATTTTATGTGTGAAAATATGCATTTTTACTATTTTTTGTTTTATTGTGTGAAGAAATGCATGATCGCTTTTTTCTCCATTCATGTGTTAAAAACGTATTCTTGCTTTTTTACCAATTTATATGTGAAAAAATGCATTCTTGCTTTTTTCCCAATTCATATGTCAAAAATAAATTTTTGCTGTTTTTTCTAGTTTTTCATGTAGAAAAATGCACTGTGGCTAGTTTATTTTTAAATTTCTGAGATAAAATGCACTTTGCATTTTTTCAAATTTGAATAAGGAAAAATGTTTTCTTGCTTTGGTTTTTTTTTCAAATTTGTGTAAAAAAGTATGCTGTTTTTTCAATTTTTATGTAGAAAATCTATTCTTGCTTTTTTCTCAATGTGTGTGTGAAAAAACGCATTTTTGCTGTTTTTTTCCAGTTTTTTATGCATTCTTGCTTTTATACCAATTTATATGTGAAAAACTGCATTTTCGCTTTTTCCACATTCGTCTGTGAAAAAATACTTTTGAATTTTTTTCTAGTTTTTTTTTGTGGGAAAAAATGTTTTTTATTTCAATTTTTTTCAAATTCGTGTGCTTCGGTTGTTTTTTGAAATTTTTGTGAAAATAATGCAGTCTTGATATTTTTTTCAAATTCGAGTGTGGAAAAAATGAATTGTGAATGAGCTAAAAAATTTTACGAGAAAGATGGAAATATGCATTTTAAGATCCCCTGAGACGATTAGGATCATTTAGTCTGTCTGTCTGTCTGTCTGTCTGTCTATCTGTTTTCGGGTGACACAACCGATTTTTTTGATCCCTCAGGAGGAGATGACCCCATTTTATACCAACATTTATTTTGATTTTTTGGACATCCTGAAGTTTATATCTTAATTTTTCCTAGATTTGGAATAATCTCCCATATTGTTAGACAAGAAAGAAGAAAAAAAAAACTTTTGGAACTCTTGGAATTATTTATGTTATGATAGCCATATTCCTCAAAATTTTTAGGTTATTAGCAACATAACATAGAACAATCATTAATTTTAATCCTACGACTTTATATTCTTTTCATAATTGGTAGATTAACCGGAGTTGTTTTAGCTAATTCATCTATTGATATCATTATTTATAATTCCTATTATGTTGTTGCTCATTTCCATTTCCATTTGCGGTTCAACTTATTTTGGCCAAATAGTAAATAATTTTCGTAAAATGCAAGATAAATATTTTTCCTTTTTTTGGGACAAATTGCATATTATATGTTGTTTATGATTATTATAGTAAAAGAAAACAAATAACAAAAATCCCTATAATATAATTTATAGTATTTTATAAGAAAACATCTTGGGGCCATTCGCAATATTTAATACATATTAATATATACAACGAAAACTTTAAGTTATTCATATATTATTTTTTGAGTTTAAATAATTTTACTTACAAACAACTTTTCTATAAAACTACATGGATACATACCTATCAATAATATTAGTTTCATTTATTAAATAAATATAAATTTCGAATCAAGGTTAGTAAAAAAAATAAATTTATTTATATTTTTTTTTTCATTTCATATTGCTTGGAAAATCCTGTAAAACGTAATTGTATAAATTCCACAGAAAAATATTTATATAGATTTTCAGTTAAAGTTTAACAATGTACCTAATATAATATTTAATGTAAGAGGTTTGCGCTAGGATAAAATTATTACGTTCTCAATCCCTATCTTAACATGTTTACTCTATATTTTACCTGAAGTTAACAAAACAGTTTTGTTTGTTTTACGCTCCTACTATTTGGGTAAACTAATATTAAATGCATGTATGTACGTAAGACTTAATTGTTGGTTTCATATTTATGTAAGAACTTTATATAAATATATTGTGGGTTTTCTGCAAAATAAATTCTTATAGTTAGGGAATGAATATGTTTTAGATATTAAAATTTTTTTAATCTATTAAGTGGAATGATAGATGTATAATATTCGCTACTATGATAGGAGGACTATTAAATAATTGAGGCATTTTAAGTCTATACTATTTTTTATCCTAATATTCAAAGTATGTTATGTATTGTCATTTTTATCTGCGTCTCGCTCTTTCACTTTGGATCTCTATATTCTCTCTCTCTCTAACACTTTGAGTTCCCTATAATTGTGCTCGGACAAACGTAGACCATCTACTGAGAGCAAATATTTTACAAAAAAATGTTTCGCCGCCAATTTTTCCATACCTTGGATGATTATTGAAATTAGATAAATTCACTTAAGGTACTTTGTAAAATCTAGTAGAAATATATTTTGAAAAGTACTTTATTATTTGTAAAATGCATTTAAGAATTTAGTGTACACAAAGACGTTACTATGCTTTTACCTTGGCGCTTTAATAACGTAAAAGCTTTTAAAGGAAAATGAGGTTAGAACTAATTAATTACTTATTGTGAGAAAATGAGGAAGACAAAATCTGATTAAAAGAAATTAGTGCTCGTAATCCCATTCTGGATTATTAGCAGGTATAATCTATGAATAGAAGATGTTTTTACGGCGTATGATGTTTGGGATATTTAGAATTTTTGAGGAAAATCTCACTCCCAAAATTTATTAATTAGATATATATTTTTTAATTTGAGGTAGAAACTGACAAAATAGTATGAAAATATATAAATGTCAATTCTAATCGAGTTAAACGTAATCGTTAAGTAATTATTAGTGTTTGTCGAATTAACATAAAATATGGATTTTTTCATGTGTTATATAGTGGAACATTAAGAGAGATTAAATTAATTAGATTTTATACGAGTAATTAGGTTAAAATCATTATTTATTCGGTAAAAATTTGGTTAAAATTAACCCAAGGTTATAAAAGTAACCGGGGGTTATTTTCCATTTTATATTCTGTATTTCATCTTTCATTGAAATTGAAATTTGAGTTTTAACCGCATAGTTATAAATAACTTGGAACCTAGCGATTAAAATTAACTAAAACCTTACAAAATAGACCCCATAGAATCCTGGAAAATGACGATGATCTCTTACAAAAAAAATTATTTGTATATTTTATGAATTTAGTTTGTATACGTTCTAGGTAATTGAAGTCGAACCCAAAATTCTATTTAAATATGCCTAATACAGGATGGCGCAAATTTAAAAAAAACACTATTGGGATTTCGTAATAGTTGATACAAAGTTTGTTAAATGGGTAAAAACTTGTGTATTTTAAAGAGGAATTAAATGATTTATTCAAAATTAAAATATCAGAACCGGTGTCAGAGAAATTTACTGAAAACCAAAATGAACAATTTTCTTTTTATTTAATTAACACGTTAATTTTTAAAAAGGTATTGAGGACACAAATTTTTTATTGTATTTCATTTGACATTAAAATCATTTATTTGCACTATACTAAATTACGTAGACTAATTTTCAGCGATTATTTTCCAGATTCCGCATCCATTTACAATTTTCATTAGCTAATCACGTTAACTTTCATTTCCAATAGCCTAAAATGGAAATGAACGCATCAATAACAAAAACATGTACCGGAATTTATACAAATAAAAAAACGATGTTGATATTCCGGGCCATCCGAAATTTTGCGACTGATAAACACTGAATAAACAACAGACAAAAGAGAGATAATACAAAGCTAACTCGTCGTTGCTATCTTGATTAAAGTATAATTTCAAGGAGCGTTGAGAAATTTGAATCTGCAGGTGGAATATTGTCGCTGACGGAAATGTCCCATTTAGGGGAAGATGAGATTTGAGGTAAACAAATCCTTTGTTGGTGGTACAAACTGAAATTCTGAAATTTTAGTCTACATTTTTGTTTAATTTTATCTAAACTACAAGACATATTTTGAATAATTTTTAAATATTTATGAAACACCCATAGAATTTTTACCATTAATTATACAGGGTTTTTCAATAATAATTATCCATATTGTAATTAGAGAATTCATAAAAAAAAACATGAAAATTTATTTTTAATCATTTAGTAGATAACTTAAGTGCAATCGGGTCCATTATATTGATTTTAGCAATACATTAGATGTCGTTATTAATAGTCGGATTTTTCTGCAACAAACAGTATTGTATTTGGAATAACTCGTAGCATAAACAAAAATCATGCGCAGTAGTAATGACAAAAGGGCATTAGCGTTGAACTTCATTGGCATTCTATAAGTCAGAATCATACGAGATATAAGCTTAAGTGTAAATTTTAAGATAGAAGGAAAAATCGGAAGGTGACACATGGTGACAAATCACAACTTCCATGTGCGAAATTTATCTACGGGTATACAGGGGGTTTTATTTTTTATTTGCTTTTTCACTTTGTGCATGATTTGTATGTTTCTTCAAATTTTCATTTATGTTCTCACTATTTTCATTTACATCTACCTCTGTTATTATTATTGGCTCAGTTGTCTTAGATGCGACTAGCTCTAACTAGGTTATTTCGCAATTTTGATTCGTAATCTTGAAAAAAAAAACTAAAAATACATAATATTCAATATTTATGAGTTTTTTTTATAAATAACATAAACATAAGCTAACCTTCTCTAATATTCTTCTATTTATATTTTCTATGTCTATATTATTTTAAAACAATTTACTCAGCCATACTCCTTCTCTAATCTTCCAACCACTTCACAGAACACAAAATTCATACCAACAGGAGTATACAATCACCATCAATCATCATACAACATGAATTTTACACAGAATCATAGAAATTAGTTCTCCATATATGGGTGGTCAATTGCTATCATCGATTGAAGGCCAAAAACATCATAGAAATAAATAGTGCTACAGTTTTTGTGCGACAGTACTTGCTCTAATGCCACTCTAGAGCCACTTGTGGTACAATTGAGAATACTGGTCAACTAGAAAGTGACTGGAACCTCGCGTTCCCCACTTCTAACTTAAAATCGGATTCTGGAGGAAGCGAGCATGTGTGGATATAAAAATGCCGAACAAATCTTAAACAAGCATGCGTGATACTGAAATTTTTGACTTTCTATGAGATGTATTTATTTAATTCAAGAGTATTTTGCCAGGGATATCTAAACGGTTGACAGATGATCTGTCTGGTACGAAGTGGACTGAACTTTAACATTAGATTGAATACCGTCTCGACTACGGGTACCCTCTCACTACGAGATACTATATTCGCCAACTAGGAAGAGATTAAGTAGTGCAGTATTGGACGGAGTACGAATTTCGGAATCTGCGCAACCTCATCATCGTATCTAGCATGCGGTAAAGTCCCGCATTCTGGGAAGAGGTCGACCAAGTTCATGATCTGCGCAATCTCTTCCTAATTGGCGCTTGCTGTAAGTAAGAGTATTGGTAGTGCACTTCAGATGCGCGTTTCGATTTTAAAATCATAAAGTAGCAAATTAAGAAATGAACCAGGATTATAAAATAAACATTACCGGTAACTTAGTAATTTTATTACAGAACCATTTTTTTTAATTACATTGTAAAGGATTTAGCTAGATTTACATCAAGTTTTTTAACTACTTTACATTTCTTAGTCCAATAATTGCAGTTATAGTTCAAAATTATAGTCATATTGTAAAATTGATTGTGGTCTGAAATATCACATAAATAATAATTTATTCATGATTAGATAAATCCTAAACTATTTAAGCTACTTTATTGTATCAAAATTAATCATATAACGAACGCTTTTGTCAAACTCTAAATATGTCGAATTGGTTTTTCACTGACTCGCATAACCGAAAATTCCATGGTAGATGAGCATTTATTGAAATAGAATTTTCGAGAATTAAATTTACATTTTATATTCGATTCGAAAATATAAATCAGTCTCACGTGAAGTGAACATGATTCAAAGCACTGATAATATTTTTGTTGGAAACATGAAAATGTGAAAATGCGACTGCATTTACTTTACCTCTACGTTTTCCTCTTCCTGGTTCTGCTGCCCGGTCGACCGACAGCGGGAACATATTTAAAATTTTGTTGTGAAAATAGTGCGACTGCTATAATTTTCAATTTATCTTGAAATGAAACGAGAACCTTCAAAAATTTTTAATATAATATACATATCTGGATATATAAGTTTCTGGAATTTAATAAGAACGTTTTAAAATTGAGAATTTTTCTTGTTGAAGGGATTGAAATATTTCAGAAAAATTTTACTAATCGATCTATAAATATGTAACTTGAATAGATAATCTTATAAATAATTGCGTTTATTACTTAGCCGGTCTCGCATTTTATCATAAGGAAATTTTAACACCATGACATTTTTTGCAAATATTATTTATTACGTGATTTTAAAGTTTAAAATAATAAGAAAAAAAAAACGAATTAATTTGGCATGAATGACATGAATATACATTAAAATATTTAAATATTTGACATTGGTTTTTCCAGATTTTTGTGGCCAATTATTAAATAATCCCGCTTGTTAGTAATTCATAGATGATAAAAAACTTGACCGTGGAGAAAAAACTTTATCCATTTTTCGAAGAAAGAAGTTTAGAAAAGGCTATCGCTATCCGGTGGTTTCAGGATCTTGTACAAAAATTACTATTCAGAAAAGAGAAAAGTTCAAAAGTTACGGTATTATTAGTGTCACGTTGTTTCAACGTTAAAAACTTTGCTGGCGACAATGTTTTTTAAAAAGATCTCGCTCGAACTGCAATATGAGTTGTTTTTTTTTCACCTCGTAAAAGTTTTCTTCTACGGAGAAAAAATCCCAGTGCTTCGAAACGAGTATAGCAATAGAAAAGTTTGTTAGATTTAATATAAACTCTTAAGAGTTATACGAAAAGTTTTAATATCCTAAATTAAGAAATAATAAAAAGTTTAGCATTTCATATTTTCCTAATATAAGATTACATATTCGCTATTTATGTCACTTAACTTTTATTATTTTTTTGTATGGCGATTATTTGATCCGTGAATAACATATTAGATTTATTATTTCACTAAATACAGTTTTTTTATTTAAGGACATGTACAAGGGTATGATTACTATTAACAGTTTCTTGTACAAATTTAATTTGCTTTTTTTTTTGTTTTGTACCATTAACTGTTGATATTTTAATAAAAATAACATGTGTAACCTAGATGTGATCATGTATCGTGACTCTTATAAGCTGTGGCCAGAAAAATGGATAAAGTGCTGTCAACGCTCTTATGAAATCTCTGTTATCATTCTCTATGAAGACTGCCACCCCCTCCTCAAATCTCTGTCAAGATAGCTGTTGGCACTGACGAAGCCCCGCTTGATACTAGAGCCATGATCTTCTAGGAAATCGGGCAATGGAGTTCAGTAGAAGTAGCAAAAATCGCCGCCACTGCAAGCTCTGCCACTTTGGTAAATGGAGAGACAGTTACCCTCCTGGAGATGTGCCACCTCAAAATTCAGCTTAAGAGCCACCGTTATCAGGCATATTTAAGTCCTACGAGCTAGTCCTCGGAAGGGATATTCTCCGAAAAAGCCGGTTCTACCTTGACTTAGATAGTCAACAAAGTAAATCAGATGGGTAATTCTGAGCATTAATACAGTACCCTTTATACCACTAAAATCCACCTAATAAAAACGAAGTTAGACGATAATGCCGTTTTGACGTTGCTACTGCGCATGATTTTTCTTTACGTATCTATTCTACCTCACATTTCCAATAAAGCATCATTTTCCGCATTCAATTTGGACTAATGGTAACGGAGATAGATGCCAATGCACTTTTGTCGTTGGTTCTGCGCATGGTTTTTCTTCATGTATTTATTGTCATACAGTGCCATTTTCATCGTTCAATTTAGACCAATAGATAGTACCTTTTTGTCATTGCACTTGCGTCACATTTTAAATATAGCGCCTTTGACGGCATTCAATTTGAATCAATGGTAACGGAGATACACTCTATAGGACTTTCTCGCTCTTACATGCTATAACTCTGCATCATCTCTCTCTGACAGTTTGAATTGCCTATAGTGATGCTTCGAACGGCCTATCTGATCTACTGGATATTCCAGGTCAAGCTCGTTGAGTCGGAGATTCCAGTGGTTTTCTCTATATAGTAGTAATTGTTGTTTGACTTCTCCTAGTCGGTTCGCTTCCATTTTGTCTCCTTGATGGTTTGTTCTTTGTACTCTTTTTCTTTGATTGTTTCGTTCTTAGATTTTAGGTGATGTTTTCGAATCTGTTGTGCCTATTTGAGTCGAATTCAATCAAAATTCATCTCACAGCTTCTTGGAATATTGTTAGACCACTTTGTCAATGTCCTGTATCACGTCAGCAGGGCAAGTAAAGGTCGCTAAGGAATTTGTCAATATCATAACTAGCTCTAGAGTATTTTATTTATTCACTGAAGCTGACTGGAGCAAGTTGGCCTTTATACTATAAATCAAAGGTGGCGGCGCCCAAAGTCACGCGTTATCTGGATGAATCCGTGACAACGAAAAAGCTTTCCATTGCGAATACCTCAACCTCATTTATTCTAAACTCACACCAAACCATTTTTATCTAATTACCGAAAAAAAAAGCAAAAATGATACTATTGCATATATTCCCGCAATAAGAATTAAAATAAACGACCCGTGATATTAAAATCTACACTAACGGCCTACATGCGAAATAATATTTTAATTCTCAAGAGTTAGCACTAAACAATCCTCGTATAGTAGCAATACCTCTATTCAGCAAATATACAATAGTAGACATCGTATTCCAGAAAGGGTTGTTGTAAACAATCCCACGACAATTCAGTTACGAACTTAACTCAGTTTCCGCTCTCAAATTAGTTTTAGCTGTTGTTAAATGGTCGAGATTCAAATGAGCACCCGTAAATAATCTTTGCCGTATAAAGTGGGATTGCACTAAAAATAATTAATTAAATGAGAAACATTTGACACTTTTTGTTTGTATAAAGTCTTTACAGGTTATTTCTTTTATTCTGAAGGATCTGTAATTAAATTTACAGATGTTCTTAATGAGCAGTTTGTTGGTAAATAAAGTTTAATTATTTAATTAAAAGAATTAAAATAAGTCTTAGTAAATATAAATAAACAAAAAATTAAAATAACACTATGAAATAAATATCGGTATATACGAAATTCAACATAGTCTTCTCACTGCAAGATGGTTACGAAACATTGAAAGACAAAGACGGTCAACGTGTGTGGTAGGACGTAGAATTGTCAAATGTCAAATGTTCCATACTGACATCTCCAACAACCTTCAACAAAACAAAATTAAAAGACAAATACATACACAACAAAGATATCGACAATGTCCCAGTTCCCGCGTTTTTTTTAACTACCCTAAAGAGAATCCATTAAAACACTGAGAGAGTGTAAAGCACCTGGCCCAGATGAAATTCAAGTTAAACTACCAAAAAATATAACTAAGAAGGTGAGTAGTATGGCTCTGAGAATTCGAGAACACTCCTTATGGAAAATGGCATAGGAAATCGCTAAGGTCGCTTCTGGTCAGTTTTCGACCACGTCAAGGTCACTAGTGACGTCATCAGCCTCCACAAGACGAGTCTTGATCGGTTTGCGGTCCACTTCCGATCAGTTTTCGATCCGCTTATGATCAGGTTTGATCCGATACTGATCAGGCTTGATCCGCGGATCGAGACTTATCTAGCGTAGGCTGATGACATCACAAGTGAACTTGATGCGTACATAAACTGACCAGAAGGGCCATTAGCAATTTCTCATGCTATTTTCCATAAGGAACTATCATACTTATACTACTCACACCACCATCTCGCAACCCTTCATGAAGTATCTGAATCAGAGACCTAGTAATGCAATGCACGTTTAACAGTCGATATATCGCGCCAATGGCGCATTTCGAACTGTCCACCCCATAATGGGTAGCCTTAGCATACTGAACTTAAACAACAGAATATTACTGTACAAACATGTTGTTAGACCTACTCTAACGTATGGGTATCAAGTTAGACAAGTTACAATTATTTTAAAACAGGCCAGTACTGAGGCGAGACAGAAGTAACATCCGTGTCTACTATTCCAAAGTATATCCTAAACAATAAATATTACCAAGGGAGCTTTCCAGGCAGACTCAGAAACGACATTCTATGAACCAGAGCTGGATAAAAGGCACAGACTACTTCATGACAAGCTTCCATTGTTCAATGACAAATCGTAAAAATAACCAACATACTCTCATTGCAGCGACGGATTGATAACCTCTGAATAGCAAGCACTCACTGTAGACTACAGTGGTCGGACGTAAGACTGAACGGAGGGGAGTAATGGTGCCTAATGGGCTGTGGGAGTAGCCACCATCCTTGGACATGGTCAAGATATTTGATCGGGTATGTACTTAAATTAACTGAAAGTTATTTAAAAAATAGAACATTTAACGTCAAAATAAATATCACAATAGTGGGTCCCTTAAACATAAGGGCTGGTGTCCCACAATGATCAGTGGTGGCACCATTCCTTTACAATCTATCTATAGCTGACATGCCAACCAATGAAAACAACAATCTAATAACAGTACTATATGCCGACGACACCTGTCTAATAAAATTTGCAGATGTTGCAGAGGTACCGGTTAGGGCGCTGGATATACATATCAACAGAGTAATACTCCCCTATCTTGATGAAAATAAAATGTCTCCTAATGAAACAAAGACCGAGATGATCTTTAAAAATCTAAAAATCAATAACCATACGATAGTAGAATCAGACTCGGTCAAATATTTAGGCTACCATCTTAATAGGGCACAAAACACATATAGAAATGTCAATACATAAAACAAAAGGACCACTAAAGGTACTACATCCGTTAATTGGGTGGTATAGTAGTATACATAAAAAAACCAAAGTGTTGCTTTACAAGCAGGTCATAAGACCAATTTTGACATATGGATATCCGGTGTTCTGCCCCGCTCCCAACTTATTAGGAGTAAAATTGCAAAAAAAATCAGAACAGGTGTCTAAGGCAAGTCCTCAGCAGAGAATGGCGAACCAGAATAGATGATCTACACGAGAAGGCAGCCGTGCTTCCTATCCGGGAATATTTAACAACTTAATCAAATAAATTTTATCAAAGCAGCCTACCTGAAAGACTTAAACAAGAAATTTAAGCAATAAGAGCAAACAATAACCCGGATATGAGGCACGGTTACCTACACCAAAAGCTTCCACTATTTTATGAATAAATTGAAGGAACCCACTAATAATATTAAAAAAAATAAAAATAAAAATAAATCAAATAAAAATATTAATAAATAAAATAAACAAAATATAATAAAATCACAAAATTTAAAATACTAAATAACTAAACATAATAAAATTAAACATAAAAACCAGCTTCTGGATCTCGCTAGGAGGCGGCGGGTGCAGGACTTCGGCTCCCAAATGGAAATGGTTGTCCCGCATCGGTTGGCGGCGGGGGGGGAAACAGCAGCAGGAAATAAACACGTAGAAATGTAAAAACATAACACCTATAATTTAATAGACAAAAACCCTGTTTTTTGCATAGTTTTCAGGGAACATAAACAACAACCTAAAAAACATTACCTATAGCTCTAGTAATCCTTAATTATCGACACAAAAACTACAGACAAAGGACATATAAAACCTGTATGCAGGTTAGAAGATGTTTGGAAAAATCAGAAGACAAGAAACAGAGCAAGAATCGGGATACATATCTTAGATTCATGACCTGTAGATAACACCTAGTTATAAAATAAATTCTTTTATTGTTGTTGGGAGTAGCCACCATAAAATGACTGAGTCTCGCTACCCCTTGACTTATAAACATACTAACAAACTTGATTCCCGGACTATCCTTGTTTTTTATGCAACTTTTCAGGTAACACAAACTTAATCTACCTCAACTCATAAAGCTTAATTATCTGAATCGCAATAATCAGTTAAACATACACAATCAAACCCTCGTGGTTAGAAGTGAGTGTTTCTAAAGGATAAATGAAGGACCAACCAATCAGGAAGAACACACACACACACACTTTACTTTTGGTTATTTAGTATATAGCTGAACTTTCCTGGCATTAGCTTGCGGTCGGCTGAGCTTGGCTACACTGCCGAGATTGAATCAGTTCGGAGTATAAAGTACGGTTTGTTGCGTATGAAAAGACTGTATGGGACTCATCTTTCAGTGCGTTTGTTCCCGAAGCGAGTTCCTAACTTGTTATGAATATACTGCGCAGTATAAAATAACTCTTCCATTATTTTATACTGCGCAGACTCCTGATCCATTATTTTATAACTGCGCAACTCAGTATGTTCATAACAAGTTAGGAACTCGCTTCGGGAACAAGCCTACTAATCGCGTTTGATTGATCGAAGGAAAATTATTATAATTTATGATTTCACGGTGCAGTTTAATTTCACATGGATAATTAACTAATATAAATATGTGGACAATTAGGAATAAAAATTAATAAAAAGAAAACATGCTAGTGCGGTCGTAACGTTTAAAAATTCTGGTAAAACCATAAAATATTTAACTGTAATTGCCTTGTCGTTAATCATAAATTTCGCTATGTAGGAATTAAACCGGAAATGAACAACTGCTCACGTACCTTCCATTTTCCCAATATAAATGATAAAATTCTCAGAAGTAATCGCTTAATGGACCGGATGTTGACGTTGCATCGCTCGACAATTGAACAATAAAACTAACCACTCAACTGAACTAGAAGTAGGCCAATAAATCGAGGAGGAGGAAACTTTAAAATTGCTACAGCAGCTCGGCTACTTTGCTATGTTTGGTTTGAGAAGTTGAAAATTGATAAATTTTTACCTCTATTAGTGCACTTTCGAACAGCCACTTACCTTGATTTGATAAAAACGTGTTTTAAAGTCTGTGTTGCTGTCGATTTTGAGAAATCTTTCAATAGTTGTTTTGAAGTAAATTTGGACACAAAAATAAGAGTGAATAAAACGGAATTCTAATAATCAATAACCGATAAACTTATTAAGTAGTTCAGATCAGTTTATCTGATCAGCTTAATCTATTTAGCATTATCTGAAATTTCTGCGAATTGGCAGAATTTCATATTGACAGATTTCCTGATATCACGTTCGCTTCATATCAATCGAATATCGAATGAACAACAAAGCTAGTTGACCTATAATTATGAAACGTTCTCATTGTATGTAATAATCTGTCTTACTTACTGCTACCAAAGCACCTGCTATTATATTAATTAGGATCCTGTTGTATTATAAAGGGGTTTAATAATTAGATAATTTAGTACATTAAGAAGTTGCATAGGTATTTATATATAGTAGGGGTAAATAATATTAGATAAGGGAGAAGTGGAGCGAAAGAGAATCAATTTAGTAGGGGAGGATAAACATATTATTGTCATGATTCTTTTTTTAGTTGTGCGCTTTTAAAAAAAAACATTATTTTCATCAGACATTATGTGAAGGTTTTGAGAATATATAAGAAATAAAGATACATTTTTATCCAAAGTGGAAATAATAATGATGGTAAGTAATATACTAGTAAAAGAGAAAATTCCCTACATAAAACAAACTTATGTTCTAGTCATAGCGGCTTTTTCATAACATTCGTTATTTCACGGTTTGTTACGTTGTCTTTTGTAGTATTGATGATCATTAGAGTGAGTTTTCTTTTCACTTTCGTTATTGGTAAAGCCGACAGGTTGAATTCCGGCCATTGTCCAGGTCAAGAAATGTGTATCGTTGGATTTGCATATATAGGTTGTTATCTCTTTGAGAGGGGTCATTCTTGATTCGTTATTCATTCTCGATTCTTGATTCATTATCGATGAGTTATCGATTTATTATATTATAGTAAACATGTACCTGTGAATAAATTTGTTGTTGAAAGTATCTACTGTTTATTTTCCCACTATTGAGATAGCCATACATTTTTTTTATATCAATTTTTTGTTTCAAAATGCATTTTCAACCTTAACATTTATCGTAGGATTTAAAGAGAACGCGGATATAATAATAATAATTATACTCGGCATACATTTCATCTCCTTACTAATGAACTCCAGAAACCAAAGGCTTATCCGGGGAAGGGACAGCTATTATTATTAATTTATGATATAATTAAACTATCTTGTAAAAATCAAATTTCTGCGAAACTTTTATTGTTACTACTTGTTTTTGTGTCTTCTGATAATACTGTTTGTTCATTAATTTTATATTCTTGATTTTTAATTAGAGGAATACTTTTGTTTTTTGAAATTTTCGATACATTTTAGATTTTTTTTAAAATTTGGACATTTTTACTTTTGCAAATTTTTGAAATTTTCGAAAAATAATACAAAATTTAAAATTTTTCGAGATATATTTTTGAAATTTTCGAGTAATTTTTTTTTAAACTTTTGACATTTTTTAATTGATTAAAATTCTTGAAATTTTTGAAATTTTTTTAATTACACGAATAATTTTGTTTTTTGAAATTTTCGAAATACTTATTTTAGAAATTTTTTGAATATTTAGACATTTTTACTTTTTGAAGTTTCTGAAAACAAATTCGACATTTTTGATAAATTTCAAATTTTTCAAAATTTTTGATATATTTTTGAATTATTTTTTGAAACTTTTGACATTTTTGAAATGCTTAAAATTGTTATTGAAATGAATCATTTTATTATTTGATATTTTCGATATATTTTAGAAATTTTTTAATATTTAGACATTTTTAATTTTGGAAATTTTTAAAATTTTCGAAAAAAAAATACAAAATTTAAAATTTTTCGAAATTTTTGATATATTTTTAAAATTTTCGAATAATTTTTTAATGTTTTTTGAAACTTTTGACATTTTATAAATGATTAAAATTCTTGAAATTTTTGAAATATTTTTAATTAGACGAATAATTTTGTTTTTTGAATTTTTCGAAATTTTTGAATACTTTGACAATTTAACTTTTTGAAATTTCTGAAAATATTGTAAAATTTTAAATTTTTGATTAAGTTTTCGAAATTTTCGAATAAATTTTTAATGTTTTTTGAAACCTTTGACATTTTTTAAATGATTAAAATTTTTGTAGTTTTTGAAATATTGAAATTAGACGAATGATTTTGTTTTTTGAATTTTTCGAAATACTTATTTTAGAAATTTTTGAATAGTTTGACAATTTTATTTTTTAAAATTTCTGAAAATATTGCAAAATTTTAAATTTTTGATTGTTTTCGAATAAATTTTTAAGGTTTTTTCAAACTTCTGTCATTTTCAACTGATTAAAATTCTTGAAATTTTTTAAATACTTTTAATTAGGCGAATTTCAATTTTTGAAAATTTTGACATTTGTAATTTTTGAAATTTCCAAAAAAAAAATTGACATTTTTGAAATGTTTTTTGAAATTTTTGTAATTTTTTAGAAATTTTTGAATTCTTGAAGTTATTGAACTGAATAATTTTATGTTTTTGAAATTTTCGATTATTTGAGAAATTTTTGAATATTTTGACATTTTTTCTTTGTGAAATCTTCGAAAAAAATTGTAAAATTTCAATAACTTTTGATATACTATGGAAATTATCGAAATTTTTAAAACTTAAAACTTAGTTTTGTTTTTAAATTTTTGACAATTATTACAATAAAGTTTAGTGATGTTTTATTTAAATTGACTCAAAATTAAACTAATACCAACATGATTTAATAAATTTTCCAATATTTTTGTCCCTAGATCGATCAGCGCTGCAAAATTTTTCCCGCAGTTAAAGAGTTAAATAATAATATTTTCCTAATTTCTTCTATTCTGTGACAAATTATTTCCAAACTTTATTTATTTTTATCCAACATTATCTTTTACTTTAAAATAAACTGTATTCTAGTGATACTGTCTTACTGCCCCCAATAAAAAAGAACTACAATTGACACCAAATACTATACGACAATGTTTGAAAGCTTCTAATTTACCTTCTATATTGTACCATAAAAATAATAATATCACAATATTTGAACATTCTAAATCGTAGTAGTATTAATACCGGAGATGTAAGCTAGTGCCCTTTTCTCGTTATCACTACGCATAATTTATGTTTATGTACTTAATGTACATTACATTTAAAATATAACGCCATCTTTGCAATCAAATCTAACTCTTAATAACAAAGTTAAATGCTAATACTTTTTTGTTATTTTCACTGCTCATGATTTTTCTTTATGTATTTATTGTACGTCTCATTTCAAATACAATGGTGTTTTGTTCATTAAAAATGAATCATTAATAACGGAGATATATGCTAGTGTCCATTTGTTGTTTTCACTGTGCATGATTTTTTTTACATATTTATTTTACACCATTTTTTAAATATAGCGTCATTTTTCCCGTTCAAATTGGACCAATACAGATAATTTAAATTTGTTCAGTTGTTTAGTATGTCTACTATTAACTTTTGACAGGTTCATCGGATTGGACGACCTTGTTTAGAATAGAATTGATGGCTACACCCTCCACCCTCGGTAATTACATCTGAATTTGGCATATCATTATACAAAAGGCCTCTATTAAGTACATTTTAATTATCTGAGTCCCGGACACCGGGGTTCAGTCTAACGTCCGACCAGAATTAGTGAATCTCCAGTGTTTCTAATTTTGATCAGTAGCAGTTGGAGATTACGGTGATGGGAAGTCTTCAGTATGATGATACGGTTTAGTTACTGATTACACATCAGGATATACAATTTTTTATCTTGTTTTGTGTTATCCAATTAATTTGTGATATCATAACAAAGTTTTTTGGCATAACGTCATATTACTTAAATATTAATACCACATTTACCCACTCTATTTTAATAACTAACTTTATTATTAATACAACATTGTAGTTAAAACTGCAAGAATTTAGTAAATTTTCATTAAAAATGTATATAAACCAACAAGAAGCTTCTTGTAAATGGCAAATGTTAAAGTCATTTTCCAACTCGTTCTACGCTTTTACGCTACTAATAATTAATAATTCAGCATCATCAAGTCTTGGCAAAGATATCTTTAGGAGTTTTATGAAGAGGGTAAAAGTTCATAATACTTTAGTAGAAAATATTAAATATTTAAATCTATGTTCTGTACGTACCTTTTTGATCATCATTGTGTACATTCGGTGATGAAATCCATGACAAAGAAATGTATATTTAAATGAAGTTTACAAGAGCGTAATAAAAGTTGGAATCATTAAAATGTTACGCAACAACAAACTTTAAATCGTAAGACGCTTTTAAACTCTAATAAGTTCGAGATAATTCTGATTTAACAAAAGGGACTATAAAGTTAGATTTGATACAAAATCTGTGTAAGGTTGAGCTTTAATCGTAATTCTGTGTTGATCTTGGATCACAATTACAGGGTAGCATTAAAAAAATTTACATATAAAAACTGAACTGTATGTATTTTGTTATATGTATTTAGCGATATTTTCATCAAATGTGTACCAAAAAAAAAATTATAGAGAATACTCTTGAGGTGCTCCCATTTTCACGTATTTGATGATGAAATATCAAATTATCCACAAAGCGGTTGAATAATATATTTCAAGATTGGTTTACCCTGTATTTGTTTCTATTTATGGAGATAACTTATATTATCTCAATTAATTGGGTGCGTTTCATTATGCTTTTCATCATCAAATAAAAATAACTTTAGAGTAAATACAAGTCAGTTTATTCTGCCTTTTATCGACTAATTGGATATAAATTGTCTATGCATTTAAATTGGCTAATAGTATGTACTTAAACATAAAACGAAACAAATATTAAATGAAATTACTTTGAAGCCGTTCATTACAGAAAATAAAAATATATATAAACAACTGTTTTTAATCAAAATGCATAAGTTCCTTTATATCAGATTTGTTTCTTGTTTAAGTATTTGTGTTTCGCCATGCTTATCCAGTAACACCGGAAAAGCAGTCCAAAAATTTGCAGATGGACTTCGGGATCACGAAGTAAGCCAAGCATTGACACTACCTATGCCCGTATTTATAGTCGGTACTCAAGACGCTGCCGATGCTTGAGGTCGAGTCTGCCATGGCTCAAGCATACGCAGACTCGACCTTAAGCATCGTTACGGACTTGAGCACCGACTATAAATACGGGCATTAGACTGACTAGATTAATAGATGTACTGGATCGAGCTCTTGAATTTGAGACCGCGAAAAACAGGTGTAGAAGCCAGAGTGGAGTTGAATCAAAAGAAATCGAAAACCATGAAGCGACTGTAAGGAAGATAATATCAAGAAAAAGACAATTAAGAACATATACAAAGCAACAAAACTTTAACCCCGTCGTCGGAAAATCGTGCTGGGACTAGTCATAAGAGCAGAAGAAAAAAGGCCGTTCTTTATGGAACGACTGCAGTAGGTGACCAAAAGGATCATAAATTAGTACCAGAGCTGAGAAAAAATATCTTGTGGAAGGATAAAGTAATGTAGTAAGATATTCACCAACCATGATGTCGTAATAGACTCATTGGAACTCCTCATCCTCCATTACTTGCTGCATAATCTATATATTTCTGGAACCGATCCTTGACATCTACTTGGCAGTTTACCCAGTATAACCGTTTTCTTAACTTCCCTAGCGTTTTCGTAACTCCAAGATATCCTCCAGTTGTACCATTAATACTTTAAATTTATTACTTCCGGGAATTATAATGTGTTTCCTGTCCTCTTCACCCTCTGTTTTCACTTTCCAGCAAGAAAAATTCCCTCATCTAGGGCTCAAGTGCTCGCATGTAGCAGGTGGTGATGGACTACTTTAGTAGCTTGGAAAACCGAGAGTAGTAAATTTCCACAGGTTAGATCCTTATCCAGGAACTCATGATAACGAAGATGACGAAGCTATGTCCGCAGTACAAGATGACCTTTGAACAATTCATGACACAGTATTCGAAAAGACAGAAAATGCAGTATAAAATGATCAAAGAGAAACCACAAAACCCTTTTAATGTGCCAATAGATTATGCCTCATTACGTGACTTAAGACCTTCGAATGTCCACCGGAATAACCAAGTTTGGCCAGTTTCAGAAGTTAAAGAAGCAGAATCCATTGGAGCTATCATCATTCATTATTAAAAATATTCTGGAATATACTGTCGACTAAAATAACTCTTATCGACCTCATACTAAAATACTCTACCAAACCCATAACTAAGAAAATTCGGTTCGTACTAAAATAAATAAATAAATCCAATAAATCTAGTAATCATCGAACGATAAAATATAGTTATAACAGCAATAGAATAAAACAATGTTTTATTTTTATTACACAATGAAACTTTTTAAAGCAATTTGTTATTTTACATTCGAAATAACATTTCATTACAATTTGATATAGTAATTTCCTTTATACAGAATGAGTAGATATGCTATGAGAGTTCTGGCTCACCTAATGCAAAATCCCATGTTAAATCGGCAAGGTCATTCTTGATAATTTTTTGTTTATATTAAGATCACTAGTGAAGTCATCAATATCCGCTAGATGTGAGCTGACAACACTGTACATGATTCGCTTTGAAGCAGATCTAAAGCGGATCATGCGCAGTGTTACCAAATTTAATCGTTAATGACGTTACGAGTGACTTTGATATCAACAAAAAAAAAATTGATGATCTAGAAATCTCATAGCTTATCTACTAGGATTTTTATATTGCTACATATGATTTAAGTACATTCGAAATAACATTTCATACAATTTGATATAGTAATTTCTTTTATACAAAATGAGTAGATAAGCTATGAGAATTCTGGCTCAACTAATGCAAAATCCCATGTTAAATCGCTAAGGTCATTCCTGATAATTTTTTGTTCATATTAAGGTCACTAGTGAAGTCATCAATTTGCACTAGATGTGAGCTGACAACACTGCGCATGATCCGCTTTGAAGCAGATCTAAAGCGGATCATTCGCAGTGTTAGCAAATTTAGTTTAGCGGAGGCTAATGACGTTACGAGTGACTTTGATATGAACAAAAACAAATTGAAGATCTAGAATTCTCATAGCCTATCCACTAGGATGTTTATATTGCTAAATATGATTTAAGTACATTCGAAATAACATTTCATACAATTTGATATATTAATTTCCTTTAAACAAAATGAGTAGATAAGCTATGAGAGTTTTGCCTCACCGAATTCAAAATTCCATGTTAAATCTCGAAGGCCATTCTTGATAATTTTTTGTTTATATTAAGATCACTAGTGAAGTCATCAATCTCCGCTAGACGTCATTTAACAACATTGCGCATGATCCGCTTTGAAGCAGATCTAAAGCGAATCATGCGCAGTATTACAAAATTTTGTTTAGCGGAGGCTGATAACGTTACGTGTGACCTTGATATGAACAAAAAAATTAATGAGCTAGAAATCTCATAGCTTATCTACTTGTATGTTTATATTGGTAAATATAATTTAAGTACATTCGAAATAACATTTCATACAATTTGATATAGTAATTTCTTTTATACTAAATGAGTAGATAAGCTATGAGAGTTCTGGCTCAACTAATGCAAAATCCCATGTTAAATCGCTAAGGTCATTCCTGATAATTTTTTATTCATATTAAGGTCACTAGTGAAGTCATCAATCTCCGCTAGATGGGAGCTGACAACACTGTACATGATTCGCTTTGAAGCAGATCTAAAGCGGATCATGCGCAGTGTTACCAAATTTAATCGTTAATGACGTTACGAGTGACTTTGATATCAACAAAAAAAAAACTGATGATCTAGAAATCTCATAGCTTATCTACTAGGATGTTTATATTGCTAAATGTGATTTAAGTACATTCGAAATAACATTTCATACAATTTGATACAGTAATATCTTTTATACAAAATGAGTAGATAAACTATGAGAGTTCTGGCTCAACTAATGCAAAATCCCATGTTAAATCGCTAATGTCATTCCTGATAATTTTCTGTTCATATTAAGGTCAATAGTGAAGTCATCAATTTCCACTATATGTGAGCTGACAACACTGCGCATGATCCGCTTTGAAGCAAATCGAAAGCAGATCATGCGCAGTGTTAAGAAATTTAGTTTAGCGGAGACTGATGACGTTACGAGTGACCTTGATATGAACAAAAAAATTAAATGAGCTAGATATCTCATAGCTTATTTACTAGAATGTTTATATTGCTAAATACGATTTAAGTAAAAAAACAATTTATTTTCAAAACCCTTTCAAATCGACAAGATTGTACAAAGACAATTTATTACTTATAATGAAACAATTCGAAGTGGTGATAATTGTTTTACTAGTTTCTCAGAGCCAATAACGATCCTGAACTCAAGCCAATAACATTCCAATAACGCACCAATCTAGAACGTTAAGACCACGAAACAGCACAGTATGCTAGTTATTCAAATGAGGACCTATCCCTTGTCCTTTTAGACCCTACATATCGGGAAAATACTTACCATTTACCACACTGTTTCGACGTTTTGCCAACCAACAACGTGTACCGTTCGAGATTTAATCGACTACTGAATGTTTACGGTCATGTGAGTGATTAATTGATCTACATGGTTAATTGAAACTTGCTAATTTCTTGTTGTTTGCTAAGTATTGTTCTTAATAGGAGAAAGTTTCATTTTACAGAAGGGTGTAATAAAATTATTTTTCTACTACTAGTATTAAGATGTGTTCGAGTCCAGAAGTTAAATTTCTCTCCTAGATGTAGATCATTTTTGATTATTTACTAGTAGTAGATAATAAAATCAATTGAAGACTAAACGTGATGTCAGAGATAGGCGATCTGAGGAAATCTTTCAAATTAATTATACGCAACTGTCATTGCGTTTGTCAAAAGAGTTTTTTAAAAATTATTATAAAAAATTCTACAACAAATAAGCACTTTCTTTTGAATTCCTATCATGTCAAGTGAATTTACGACCTAATCAAATAAAATAAAGGTTACTACTTCTTTATCAGATGTATTTTCGTTTGAAATAGTTTAAGGTTATGTAATAAATATTTTGATATTGATTAGTAGTATTTATGCAATACCTATTCTAAAAGCAACCTAAAAATCAATCTAATAGTTTTTCAAATCTAAGTGTCAAATGAAACGAATTCTTCATGTCTTCATCGCTACTTGAAAGTTTTAAAATTCACAGTCCAATTAATATAACGAAATGTCAATTTAATTTATTGAATTTTCTCATTCAATTTTTTCACAAACTGCCTCTTTTCCATTAAATTCTTTTTAAATATATACCCAAAAAAATTAAAAAAATATCCCTGTAAAAATAATTAAATGTTCTAGTAGAGGAAAAAATATTATATAAACCACGGTAGAGAAGATTTTTCTCAGCCTCGCAACTTATTATTACTCGAAGCTTCACATCTCGGGATAATAATAATGCTCGGCTGAGAAAAATTACTTCTCGACCTTGGTGTTAATTAAATTAAAGCATAAGAGATATCTTGGAATCACTTAAGAATTTCTGGATTAGACAGTTAAAATGCACTAGTGACTATAACAAATTATAAAAAATCTCCATAGTAAAGAGTATAGTAAAGTAGATTAAAACTGAGTATGGTTGAGTATAGTTGAATATAGTTGAGTATAGAGAAGTATAGTTAACTATAGTTGAGTTTGCACCAAGTAATAAAACAAAATGCCTTGCATAAAGGTCAGTAATGTAACAAAAGCTGATTTGTACCTTGTTTCTGAGCAAAAAGGTGGATTTAAAATTGCTTTATGTCCAAAATAATGCTGTTTGACTTTTGAGAGAATATTAAAAGATTTGCTTCTAATGCCTCCCGATAATAAAGATGGAAGGCAGTTTGTAAAGCAGAGTGACTTGAATTATCCCATAATTGGAGCACCAATCCATCAAATAGAGCTAAAGCACGTTTTGGACGAAAAAGCTATTTTTTTCGTTGCAGAAAATGTTTTATAACTTCTTCAACGGCACGTGGAGTGGCAATCCTGTGTTAAGCGTGGAATGCCAATTTGGCGTGTCGAAATCTGGTCGGGTCGTTCCAATGGCGCGTGGCCATGTAGAATCGTAGTTTTAGACGCGGACATGCGCCGGCAGTGTTGGCGTTAAAAATTTTAATAACTTTGTTTAATTAAACGAAAAAATGTACCGTGAGCGGACGCGTCTAGCTGCTACTGCCGCAGCCTATTATTTTATGTTAACAATATAGCAAGAACTGTAAGAAGAAAAATAAAACGAAAAGGATACTGAAAATACCACGGCACTGACAGTACCACGCACCTAGTCGCGCCGTTGGATCGGTTATACACGTCCTGAGCGACAGCATCCGAGGTCCTTTAAACCGTGTTGATTTACCGACAGATGACGCGACTACCCGCGCCGACCGAAGATCGCCCAGGCTGCCCTATCTGAAGCCGGGATCCAACGGAGCGTGGAGTGGCAATCCTGTGTTGGAGTGCCAAGTTGGCGTGTCGAAATGTGGTCGGCTAGTTCCCATGGCGCGTGGCGCGCGTAGGATCGTGGTTTTAGACGTGGACATGCGCCGGCATTGTTGGCGGTAAAAAATTATAGAGGGATAAAAATTCAAAGACCACTTCGTTCGACCACTCCATACTAAAAATACCACGGCATAGACAGGTGACTGACAGTACCACGCACCCAGTCGCGCCGTTGGATCGGTTATACGCGCCCTCAGCGACAGTGTCCGAGCTCCTTTGAACCGTGTTGATTTACCGATAGATGACGGGACTACCCGCTCCAACCGAAGATCGCCAAGACTGCCCTATCTGACGACGCGTGAACTGGCAAGTTTGGCGCGAAGACTGCCACTCCACGGGCCGTTGGATCCCGGCTTGACGATGCGTGAACTGGCAAGTTTGTCGCGAAGACTGCCACTCCATGAGCCGTTGGATCCCGGCTTAAGTTTGGCGCGAAGACTGCCACTCTATGAGCCGTTGGATCCCGGCTTAAGAAAGGTCAAACATCATGGAGATGCGAAGGTTGTGAATCTAAACGCGTTGTGTAGGAAAATGCTTTGAAAAGTATCATAAAACCTAGACAGTGTTGTTAGATACAGATATTTGTTTTTAAAGTTACCACCTACGTTTAATTTAGCCATTTGTTTTCTTGTGCATTTTATTTTATTTTTATTTCAATAATAAGTTTGATAATATATCATGTCTGCTTAAGCTGCATATCATATAATATGACACGTATGGATGTATCTGCATTAGCAGAGCTTTTGTTTTTTGAAAAAAAATAAGTCAGTTTTTGCTGGTTAATGAATAAACTCATTATACTTATATACATTTTTGAATCAAATAGAAAAATTAAAGTGACCTCATATGATACATTTTCGTCAATGTGTTATAGATTGTCCAACAACTAAAACGACACCTCCAGCATCCCCACTTCTCTAATTTCCCTTTGTTGGTTCGTTCCCCACTTCTCAAATTTTTATCCAAGCGGTCGGTTCAGTAGTTGGACAAAGTTTAACCATAACTTATCAACCCTCCTGCGGATTAGGGTGAAAGTCCACTTATGCGACACGTCGCATGCTGTATGTCGCACAAGATTTTATAGATACAATAGGCAGGTTCGACATTTTTCATATTTTTTATTTTAACTTAAATCGAGAGATTTTGTTATTTAAAAAAGAACAAAAAAAATTGAGTGCAAAATAATAATATTTACGTCCGCTGTAAGCATTTAAAAATCAAGGATCGGCGCGAGACTAGACCGTGTGACGTCAGTAGCCTTGAACGGTTCGATCCTGGCCCGCTGCTGCGCCGTATTTACACACATTTTACAGGTTTACCGTTTTTAGTAAATTTCCTACTAAATTAGTAGATTTTTAAGAAACATGAGGGTGTTTAGTAAGATTTCAGTAGAATTGATAATAGGCAGGTTCGAATACAGCGCAGCAGCGGGCCAGGGGCAAACCGTTCATGACTATTAACGTCACATGGTCTAGTCTCGCGCAGCGGTACGTTTTCCAGCCTCTCGCCGATCCTTGATTTTAAAATGCTTACAGCGGACGTAAATATTAATATTTAGAGCTCAAATTTTTTTTGATCATTTTTAAATACCAAAATCTCTCGATTTCAGTTAAAAAAAATCTCGAACCTGCCTATTGTAGACGTTTGGTAGGAGAGTCCTGTCTTATCATCTTTAGTATTACGGTAGCACGCAACCCCGCTGGATAGCCGTAGTGGTAAAATATGATTAATATAAATACATCTATAATTGTGCAGCGTGCGACCCCTTGCAGCATGTCGCGTGCGACGTATCAGGTAAATGGGCTTTCACCCTTAAAGTAGGGTTAATTCTCACAACTCGGCCTCTTAATCTTGGTTTTTATGTGCCACTTTTAACCACTATTACTATTTCCTTTGGTTATGTTCTAGCTTTCTGCCTAGTTCAAAAACTAACTTAAAACTAGCTGATTTGATATGAAATACAAATTATTTTTTCTGCAAAAATTAATTTCAGTAACAGAACGAAAACCCATCGCGGTATTTATTTATATGTATTTAAGTAAGAAAATTTTAGTATAGATAAAAAAAGAGGTGGAATAATTTCATATATTTAGAGAAATGTATATTAAATAATGTTTCTGATTACCGATTACAAAATGAGCTTTTAAAAAAATGTATTAAATCTTCAGGTGCATTAATGATTATCATTTTCTCACTAAACATATAAAATATAATATCATTATAGTGTAATTACAAAGGAATCTTTTTCATCTGCAAAATGCGGATGTAAAATTTTAATTAATATCCCTTTCGTATTTCGGAAGCTTTTAGACTCTTTGTAACCAGAATTCGATACACCGAACACCTCCCTTATTAAATTTTACGGTATTACAAAAGATAAAAAAGTCATTCTCTTTTCATATAAAACCACATAGACAAGGTTTCGAATTTGCGTTAATAAAAAGAAGTTACTCACCAGAGGTCAGGCTTAGAGCAGCACCCCAAAACAAAAGAAGAAACATGGCGGTTTCGCCAGCCGGTGGCCGAACGAATTTACGTATTCAGGATCTCTGGAACACAAAAAAAAAACGATTTATAAAATGGAATTTTATTACATTCGCATTATTGCTGCAAATTGCAATTTTTCTCATATATGAAACGAGACGAACAAAAGAAAATTAGTTTTTCATTACACTGAATAGCGTTTTTTATATTAAACTGGCTTTATGTTCCGTCAGCGGTTTTATATGCATATACAAATAGAGTCATATATGGAATTGGAAATATTATTATATACAGGGAGTCCGCCAAAATATTGCTCTAATTAAAGGAATAGGTAGAAGACATTTATTTATGTTAAAATTTGTCAAAAATACAAAATAGATCTGAAAGGCATTGTAACGAAGTTACTTAGTTAACATTATTCTTTTCATACTTTTATTTAATATTTGATAATTAAAATATGTTAATTATATCGCGCACGGTACTGAATTATAATTAACTTTAAATTATGATAAAGGCCTGTTTTCGAATATAAGGTCAAGCGCGATCAGTTAAACCTCCGCCAGACAAATGAAAACAGTCGCATAGGTGCTTCACACATGCGAATAACCTTATTGTATACCACGAAGTTACTTAGTTAACATTATTCTTTTCATACTTTTATTTAATATTTGATAATTAAAATATGTTAATTATATCGCGCACGGTACTGAATTATAATTAACTTTAAATTATGATAAAGGCCTGTTTTCGAATATAAGGTCAAGCGCGATCAGTTAAACCTCCGCCAGACAAATGAAAACAGTCGCATAGGTGCTTCACACATGCGAATAACCTTATTGTATACCACGAATAAATGCGTTTTTATCAATTCGGGGTTCAGTTCAGCGACCTTTAAAAATTGGTCGATGTGAAGGAGCAAAGCCAAGTTCAATTGTACCGGAAGCGTTAATCCGAGCATCACGGCCAGTCTGGATGTAATGCCTGTACCGTCCGACACTGAACCTTTTAATTTCTCACCGGATTTGATTTTGAATAAAGATAGTTATTTTGCACTAATGATTTTTTATGTGTTTTGAGATTATTGCGATTTTAGCAGCGAATACCCAGGTGCTCAACCCATTAGGGCAAATAAAGCCTGTCCTTCTGGCCGCTAATGATTTTGTCGATACCAGAACTACCCTTGGAGTGTTAATTCTCGACTGACGCTGACAGGAGCAAGTGTCCTTCACCTTATAAACAGCAGGTGGCGCCCCAAATACCTAGAAGGGGTATACCGTTATCTATAATACAATCTTACGTTTGGGCTACTTTCCCCCATAATGGAAAGTTGTCTAAATTATCTTCATACCAAAATCTGCAAAACCTTCTAATGATGTTGCCTCCTACAGACCTATCACCCCTTCTTCCCATTCTGTGCAAATTTCTATTAAAGAGGATTATGCCATCAAATGAATCAAACAACATTGTACCAAACCATCAATTCGGGATCAGACAGCAACATAGTACCATTGGACAAGTGCATGTGATCATGGACACCATAAACAAAGCTTTTGAGGAAAAAAGTTATTTTGTAACGGCCTTCTTAGATTTAAGCCAGGTCTTTGATAATGTTTGATATCAAGGCTTACTTTATGAACTTAAAAAATAATTCCCACACAAATACGTACAAGAAACAAGTAAACTGTTGCCAGTAAAATCAGGAGTCCCTCAGGGTAGCGTATTTCGACCTATACTGTATTTATTGTTTACTGCTGATCTCCCTAGCTTATGAATGTGTAGATCGCATCTAGATATGGATCTATAATATAAAACCTAAGTATTTAATTTTTGTTTTAGGTTTGTTTATGTTTGGTGAGCAAAAGGAGGAGACCTAGTGGAATTTCAGCTGAATGAAAGGTTATTAGTGTTCTTTACGTTAATTGCTATATTTCAGCCACTTTCGCTTTCCATTTAAAAAGTATTGGTTCGAGTACCGAACCTTGAGGAATACCATGTACCTCACCATTCTTGCCACTTAAAATCTGGTACTTAAGTAACATTTAAATAGCTTTAAGCTCTTACTTCCAATTCTTGTTTGGTTTTTATTTTAACTTCTCTTTTCTGCTACCAGGGCTAATTTGGATGGGACGTACAGATTATCGAGGCTCCAAAACTACGATCCCCAATCACGCTAAATCCAGGACTATGTCGTAGTCATTCAGTCATACTGACTAACAAGTATGTTCCTGTGCCACCAACCCCTATCAGTTACACGAGATGTACGATCTCATCAGCGTGAATGGAACTGCGCATGGCACAAATACCTTTTGTTACTTGCTCAAAGTCTTATCAGATTTTTTTCCACTTGAGTTTAAATGGGATTCGAACCAACGTCTCGGACATCGATCAAGTATAAAGACTGATTCCTTAAGCAACCTGGACACTGTGTCTGGTCAAATATTGAAGATTGTAGAAGGAGATAATCGCTTACACTATCAATGGCCTTATAATACGTATAGACTTGGTTCAGTTTCATTTAATGTCTTCTATGGTGATTTTTGTTTCCTAAATCCAAATTAAAACTGACCGGATTTAAATTCTTTTCTCTCTTAATTTATTAAAAAACTGGAAATATAAATATTTTTTTTTCGTATAAGCTAGTTTATATATTTATAATTAAAAACTATAAAAATTTCTATTACAAACCCAACTGCCAGGTTAAATTGGTGCATTCCAGAAAACTACCATAATCATAAACAACTAATTAGTTCATTTGTGTTTAACTGCTGGAAAACAATTCACCAAAACAGAATTAAACTGAAAACAGATCCAATGGCCTAGATTTTATATTGTTATTGATATCTTCAAACTATAATAATATCAAAAACTAACTGAATACTGATATTAGCGAATTAATAAGCAAATATTGCAAAATACATTGTAAGCATATTATAAATAATAAAATATAGATGATTATATATAAATGACCTAATAACACATAAAATTTAACTTTGTCTTCAGTTAATTGTAATTTTAAATAAATTATTTTCTTATAACCAATAAATGTTTTATTTGTAAAAATAGTGAAAAATTTGTATACCTTTCTCCAAATTAACAAATCAAAATTTTTAATAAATATATTCAATCAAGAAGATGCTTTCGTCTATCCTGCTTTAGATGTCTTATTAGACATTATTGTACCGCAAAGAATCTTATTACCGACTTGAGTTCTTTTCTGTTAGGGTTTAGCCGTTGTTTTTGTATGCTAATGAATTGACCTATAAATATTTTGAACTGCATGGGTCTAAAAAGTACCACCAATATTTGTTGTATCAGAAATCTTTGAACATGATAGAAGATACCACATTTTTATTAGCACCCTTCCCATAAAATTCCTTAATAACCAGACACCCATTCGAGGGTAACCTCTTTATGTTCGGTCAGGGCCTGGACAAATTATTTAAAATCCAATATCTATTTGGACTGTACTTCTACCATTAGCAATACTTTAAGGTCTGCCGTGCTGTCTGCCAAAATAACGATTCCCGTATCTCTTAGAAAATCATTTAAGACTGTCGGACGTACTGCAAACTATCGTAGATGAAATGGAAGGTAACCCATTGTATTTGCCACTTCAAAATGGGTTAAAACTCAGTATACTTCATATGATTAAAATATTCTGGCTCCGATGAGAATTAAAGCACAGCAAATCATAGAAATTGCTTATAATTTGGATTCGAGTCTGAAAATGAATGCTTCCACATTTTCTGAAGCAAATAACAACCTCGTAGACGAAATAATGGATGCCAACAAAGACTCAGACTAGATGGTTCCAAAATGTTAATAGATGTCGCTACGTCGTTTGGGGATATTGTGAAAGATCAGGTTCAAGGTTACATACAGCGTGTTGTAAATGTAACGAAATTTAAGATAGGGCAGTGTGGACTTTTGAATGTTGCCATAAATTCAACTTTGACATCTACCTATGATAAAATATTATTGCCTTGGAATGGATTTTGGATGTCTCTTTTGCCAGTTTATTACTGTTTATCCCTACAATTATCGTATCTGTCAAACTGTCGCCGGTTTACCAAAAATATAAACAATATGGACAATACGTTGAGACCGAATATTTGTATGATGTCTATGCTGATCGTGGGGATAGAGTTCCCTTGCACAGCCGGAGCGGTAGCAAATCCCGTGGAGGCAAAAAGAAGAAGAAAGGTAAAAATCCTGAAGATAGACATCAGATGAGTGAGATAGTTACTAGGGAATACGCTGCCCGATCTCAACCTCCGGACTCGAGATACGCGGATATAGCACCAAAGCACTAAGAAGAGTTTCCAACGGGGATCCGCCTCAATACCAAAGTCTTCCCTAAGTTGACATTCTATCTTCGAATTATTTCCCAATTCCTTGGGAAACAACTTGTATGCAGTCTTGGTCCAATTTTCTGCCAGTAGGTCCAGATTTTGTCTTAAGCCACCATATAATTGATGCGTAGATCATAGTGAATATCACAATGCTAGTATCAAGACATTGTTGCATACTTTAAATGAGCCCTATGCAGGCATTAATTATTGCCAAGATTTCATTACTGCGTTAAAGAGAGAACTGATAATGGTTTTATGACATACATGAATTCAACCCAAAAATGATGGGATACATGGCGACATATCTTGACCTGTAAGAGTTATTACAAATATTCTATACGAATCTACACAATATTTTCTATCTCTATTTTAGCACGATTTTCTTGGTTGTTGTCTACAAGAGCAACAAGAAACATTCTCCTAAAATTTACTGATTCTAAGGCGGATGACTTTTAAATGTACTTGTAACAAGTCACCCCATATTGTTTTTAGCCAATCAAATTAAGTCAGCTAATCATGAGACATTTTAACGGTTTTTAGAGTGAGAGACATGGTTGCAAAAAACCATAATAGTCACTAATAGGATAGATGGCGACACTCCGTTGTTATTTAATATTAATATATAATAAGATAAAGAATGTCAAATTTAAGATATTGTTAAAATATAATATTAATTTTCTTATTTATGTCAATATATAATTATTCATATTTATTATAATTAATTAGGTAATTAATTAAAATCAATGACAATATCAACTTCGTTATTAAAACGTCTTTGTCATGGATCTCTGTTCATCATACAAAAATAATTAATTTTAAAACTAATTAATTTTTTCTGAATGAGGCTGCTTAGGTAATACTTCATTAATAATAATGACTCCAGATTCACAAAATGAAAGAGAAATTTTTAAGACTGAAAGTTTTATTATTATCAGTTCGAGGCGTTTTCTTAAGTACGGAGCCGAACAAAGTTTGGGCTTTTCCATAAGGACCTCGATTCATCACAGGGATTAAAACAAATATTTTAATTTGCCTTACCATCCCGACTTTTCCTTTGGCAAATGGCTTGTCATAAATTAAGAATGGCGAGGAAATCTACCTCTGTACCGGGGGATAATTAGTTAAAATGTCGCTGTGTTACTCCGAAGATTTGTGCTAAAAGCGAATATCTACCTAATTTAAGGAAAATAAACTCAGCTATACCAGGTTGAAGTATTAATTTAAATGAAATTTTTGGAAAAGTTTAATAACACATGAATGCAATAAAAAAAACAAAAAATCTGACTCAGACCTGGAGAGACGTGGCACAAGCAACTGGACCGCAACAATTTTTTTTACATCTTAGCCATACTTTATAGTGTGATCTATCTGCATTCTAACCCTCATGCATTATGTGGTCTTTTGGAACCTAAGCCCAAGTAATAGGTTACCTCGGGCGCCATCTTCTGTTTGTAGTGCAAAAGTCATTTGCTCCGGACAGCGTCAGACAAGAAAAATACCACAGGGATTGTAAAACCTCACAACCAATTAATTCAATAAAATTAAAAAGAACCGTCTTTATTTAAAACCAGCAATAAAAAATTCGGCAAGGAAAGAAAAAGGTATGCAACAAGGTTCTTAGTTACGTAGCTACTCTGGTCTGGTCGGAAGATACAGGCACGACTATCAAATTGGCGTGGTAGGTAGTCGGATTGATGGGTTGGGCATCACTGAGCTTTTCTAGCCCTTCGCCTCTCTGGTCAAGCGTCTCTGGCACTGGCTTGCGGTCGACTGAATTTGGCTTCGCTGACTTGCCGAGAATGAAACTGGTCAGAGTATAAGGTAATGTTTGTTGCGTTATGAACAATTCAAGCATTTTGATCATAC
This sequence comes from Neocrepidodera transversa, assembly GCA_963243735.1. Classification (NCBI taxonomy): domain Eukaryota; kingdom Metazoa; phylum Arthropoda; class Insecta; order Coleoptera; family Chrysomelidae; genus Neocrepidodera; species Neocrepidodera transversa. Next base: position 7,497,495 of record OY725354.1, read on the forward strand.
TCAACAACTAACAGTGTGCTAGACATGCTGGACATAGTCAATATAGTTATGTTTCTGATATTGATTTGTTCAGCACTTTTATTTGATTTACAGGTTTTCCATTAAATTTTAATTAAAGTTGTTGTTGACCCTCTCCGAGCTGCTTAATTATGATCTTTGCACGTTCTTTGCTATACTATGGCCTGACTACGTTCTGGTTACATTCTGCCTCTCTGTCTGGCTCTCAAACCAACAAATTATTAATTACAGCAAAAACACTCTTTGATCCAAATAATCAAAATGAAGTTAACCAATTAATGATCTTCTTTTGTTTTGGATTTGGTTCCATTACTAAGCTTCTACAACTACAACGTTAAATCGACTATTTAGTTACTGAAATCAAATGTACTTGTAACAAGTCACGCCATATCGTTCTCAACCAATCAAATGAAGTCAGCTCGTCATGAGATATTTTAAGGGTACTTAGAGCGTCATATGGGATATTTTAAAATGCCAGTGTGGCTAAAATTAGTTTTTTTCTTAATAAGTAAATAGACAAACGATGATCATTTTCTAAAATCAACATTGTACAATGAATTGTATTAATATGTTACATAATAAATTGTGTCAGTAAAATTATAGTAAAAAATACATCGAGTGCCGGTTACTAAATTCGTACCGCTAAATACGTTAAACATAATCTCGGGGCGCATACTGCATACCCAACAAAAAATAGTATAATGGACAAAATACAAGAGCAAAGCGCATGTATAGAAAATAGAGGGGGGTCAAAGAAAACTGGGAATAATAAGATTAAAATAATTAAAACTAATTAAAAATATTTTATTTGTTACCCTGTATCTAAACACAGAGATAAGTAACGCTGAAATAACCTACAGGGTGAGTGTTACAATTGATGCTTTCACCAATGGAAATAATTAATCGGTAAGAAAATTTAAATTTTGTTGACTAATCGATTTATAAATATATAAAGCAATTTTGATTTTTCTGATCCATTAAGTCTCTATGTTTTTTTACATTTATTTCAATTCACTTGCATAAGTAATTAATTGTCTGAGCCGCCCCAGAGCAGAATGTGCCTGGACTTATTCATAAGTTAGTATATACATATTTGCATTCATTTTTTAATAAGCATTGTATTTCTATAAACAAATTAAAGTTGGATTTTAAATTAAAAACTTTTTTGCAATTCAAATATTAACTTATATTTAAATACGATAATATTCACTAAATATTCCATAAAATTTTGGGAAAAATGTCAAGTGTACTAATACTTGACATTTTTCCCAAAATTTTAATTAATTTTCTAATAATAGTCAATTCGCCACATTATAACCTAGTTAGCAAGTTTCACTTATGGAAATATCCTCTAAGAGGTATAACGTGTCCAAACAACCACCGAAAACTTCAACCGAATATTAGATTTAGATAGTGTGCTTATGACAATATCTACTGAATTAAATTTCAATGATCTTGATATATTTAACTTGACAAACTTCTGATGAGCCAGCCAAATTAACAATTAAGCGGAGTTTGATGGTTTAGATGGAAAGGGATAGTTACACTATAGACTTAGATAATAGACAGTAAGTGGTATATTAATTTAAATACCAAAATTCAAACATATAATTCATAAATGAATTAATTAATTTTATAAATTTGAGTTGAGTTAATTATTTATCAGGTCTCGCATTTTATCATAAAAAAGATAATGAAATTGTAACTTACACCATGACATTCTTTGTATAGTGTAACTATACAATAGACTCAGATAATAGATAGTATCTGGTATAATTAATTTAAATACCAAATTTAAACATAAAATTAATAAATAAATTAATTGATTTTATAAATTTTATCGAAAGGGTTAAAACCAAACCAAACTCTTTGTATTCAGCATAAAATAAGATAACAAAAAAATAAATAGATAAGCTTGAAGCAAAAATAAACGATTGAGTTTCTTATTTATCAGGTCTCGCATTTTATCATAAATAAGATAATGAAATTATAACTAACACCAGGACATTATTTGTATAGTGTAACTATACTATAGACTTAGATAATAGAAAGTAACTGGTATAATTAATTTAAATACCAAATTCAAACATAAAATTAATAAATAAATTAATTGATTTTATAAATTTTATCGAAAGGGTTAAAACCAAACTAAACTCTTTGTATTCGGAATAAAATAAGATAACACAACAATAAACAGATAAGCTTGAAGGAAAAATAAACGATTGAGTTTCTTATTTATCAGGTCTCACATTTTATCATAAATAAGATAATGGAATTGTAACTAACACCAAGACATTCTTTGCAAATATTATTGATTGCGTGGTTTTAAAGCTCCGTTCTGTGATATTACCCCGGAGTCATTCAGGTGACTCGTCTTGCTGAGAACCTTCCGCCTTCATCCGGGTTAAGGACCGACTGTCACAATTGATTATTTATTCAAGCTATCCTTAAGGGGCTTACAAAATATCTACATAAAATTAACATTAATAAATATCCGAAACATCGAAATAAAAGGAATTAGATATTTAGCATATCTTTAAAAAAATTAGAACGTTATAAAATGGAAAATGAGAAAAAATTAAAAAGGCTACAGGCCTTATTATAAATACTAAATTTTCCACTTACTTTTATTCTTTTATCACGATTTTGGTACATTTCCATTTTAATTTTAATACATAATTAAATGTGCAAAAGTAAGAATAGGTTGAAGAGAATAGAAACGAAAATACGAAACACAATTGATCTAGAGCAATCACCAAAGAATTTAACGTCAACTGTCCATCTAGTAGCATGAAAACCACCAGGAACGTGCCCTGGTAGAACAACGAACTTGGTCAAAAAAGGAAACTGACCAGAAAACTTTTGAACAAAGTCAAGAACTCTCTCACTAGTACAACACAACACTAAGGCTAACCGAAACAGAATCGTGAGGAAGTAGAAGGCACTCATGAAGGTAAAAGACTTCACATAATAATATCTAAAGAACATAAAAAAGATTAGGATTAAATCGTAAGGACCTATACGAAGAATGGTGAAGATAATGGAAGAACTGTACAGGGTGAACTTTCTAGGATCAATAAACACAAATATATAAACACTGAAAAATGAAACCTCTTTCGCGAGCCTCCTGGTAACAACAGCAAGTCTCAAACAAGGTGATAGATCTGGAAAAACCGATATAGGCAATTAACTCATTCCAAATGTACAAATCGCCAAGGTTGGATTGCATTTATCCTATTATGCTACAGGAATTAATATATCTAGTAGAACACAAAATAAGCAGGGTACGAAGAGCCAGTCTTATAATGGGATACATACTAAAAACATGGAGAGCAACCATAGTTGGGGCGAAGGCACTGAAGCCAATAAGTCCTTTGTCATTTATGTTTAAGACGCAAAACTATTGGATACAAGGGAAACAAGGTTTGGCAAACAAACCTCTACATAACAGGCAAATCTACAGAAACACCTGAAAATGGAAACGGCACTGAGAAACAAAGAGGATTTGCTGGCCGTTTACATAGATATCGAGGGAGCATTCAACAATACACCTCTGAACCTAATCTCAAGAGTATCAAGAAGAAATGGCATAGATTAGAACTCCTGCAGATGAATAAACTGAATGCTAAGAGAAAAAATGATCTACTCTTCTTTAGTGTAAGAAATACTGATAGCCAAGGTCACCAGGGACTGTCTGCAAGGGGTTGTATTGTACCCACTGCTCATGAACCAAATGGAGCTGCTAATTTTCCTAAAAAGGAAGAGACAAAAATACTTGGCTATATTCATGATATAATCATTATGGTCCAAGGAAAATTTAACACTACAGTTAAAGACAGAATACGAAAGCCCTAAATCTGTTTAATGAGTGAACATATGAAGAGAATCTAAATATAAGTGCATCAAAATCAACTATAGTAGCTTTTACCCGAAGAAGGAAGTTGGAGGGACTAGGCCCGCTAACCCTCCAAGAGTCCTACATCTAGCTGTTGGGGAGGTGAAATATCTTGGCGTTATTTTAGACTCGAAACTTATCTGGAACCAGCAACTGGTAAAAGTCAAGAAGAAAGTCGAAGCGATACTAATGGCAGTCAGACGAGTACAGGATAAACATGGGGGGACTAAGTCCCAAAATGGTGTAATGGTCATACAACACTATATTGAAACCCATGATTCCCTATGGTATGGTGAACAAAGAAAATCCAAAAACAGCCGCGACTAAGTTGAGCAAGGTACAAAGACATGCCTGTCTCATTATAACGGGGGCTATGAAAACAACAAAAAACAGACATGGAAGGTCTACTGGACCTTTGTCTCTCTGATATAACAATCATGGGGTAGGCAACAATTTGATTTTCAAGGCTGAAAAAAACACAAGCAACATATTGCATCATAAAAAGATAAAGGAAATAGTGGGAGGTAACATTTTTGAATTGAAACGAATGGATCTTACAACTTCTATGTACTGTTTCCACACTAACTTTGAGAAGAACATGCAAGACCGAAGGAAATGGACAGATGATAATATCAAGGAAAAGTTATAGAGAGGATCTGTTATACAGAGGGATCCAAGACCAGGGAAGGAACTGGTGCTGGAATATAAAGCAAGGGGAGAAACTCCCACCTGAGTATGCCACTGGGAATAAGTACTTTCGTATTCCATGTGGAATTGTACGTAATCTTGCAATATCCAAGAAAAAAATACGAGGGATTAAAATATGTACAGACAGCCAGGCGTCCCTAAAGACTCTAAATAAACTCAAAAGTGTTGTGTTAGAATACCAAGAAGAACTCAGTGTCCTCTCAAAACACTACAAAATAACTTTGACGTGGGTTTTAGGATACTATGATATGAAGCTGATGAACTCGCCAAAAAAGGTTCATCAACTCCATATATAGACCCATAAACAGCACTTTGTGTCATTAAATCTGCTATTCCAGGATGGTTAAGGGATTGGGCCAAACACAAACAAAGAGAGCGCTAGAATAAAACCCCACTCATACACCATGGAAAAACATTTATTGAAGAATCGTCCAAGCATAAAACCAAAGAACTCAAACAAGTAGAAAACAAGACTGAAGTATAACGGAGCCTCTCACTGGCCACAGTCCAATGAGAGGATTACTTGCATCAAATAGGGGTGCATAATAGAGAACGAGTGGATTTGAATCGTTACGAAGAAAACCGATGAGCTCCGTAATAATTATAGTTAAATCGAAGGATAATTAACATATAGAGTTTCTTTTAGGAAATCTCATGTTTATTACAAATTGTTTATCAGTAGTGATATCAGGACAACCACATAGTGTAAAGCAAAAAGATCAGTAGCGAATCATCCATTGTTAGGGTTAATCCAGATAATTTTACTTTCCCGTCCTACCTCCGAGAAGGGAAAGTATTGTGAACGAGTAAAAAAAATTTTTCGAGATAAAAATGGAAATATCCATTTTGAAGTCAGCTGAGATGATTCAGACCATTTCCAGATGGAACTATGTCTGTCTGTCTGTCTGTTTGTGTGCATTCTTCCACGATAGAGGCCAGACGTTTAATCCGATTGAGCTGAAATTTGGTATATGGGTTTGGGTTACCCATCGGATGAACCCATTAGTTTTTGTATGACATCTGTCAAACGGAAGTGTCACTATCAAAAAATGACAGATGCGATATGTCACGGAATTTGACTTGCAATATGTCATTTGAAATCCCTTAAAAAACCATTCAGACTAGTCAAAATTATTTCTCCAACTATCACCTGTCAAAAATAAAAAAATGTCAAAATTTGAAACTTTAACACTAAATGTCTGAAAAAATATCGTTTCTAGACACATCCAATTTTTTTCAAATTCCTTTGAGAGAAATGCATTCTTATTATATCAAATGTTTTTTACTTTTTCCTATTTTATGTGTGAAAATATGCATTTTTACTGTTTTTTTTAGATTTCCTGTGTGGAAAAATGCATGATCGCTTTTTTCTCAATTTATGTGTAAAAAACGCATTTTTGCTGTGTTTTTCTGGTTTTTTATGTGGAAAATGTATTCTTGCTTTTTTACCAATTTATATGTGAAAAAATGGGATTTTTCTGTATTTTCCAATTTTTTTGGTGGAAAAATACATTTTTGCGTTTTGTTTCAAATTCGAGTGTCCATTCGTGCTTGTGTAGTTTTTTTTCGAATTTGTTGAAAAAAAATGCGTTTTTGCTATTGTTTTCAATTTTTTGTGTGGAAAAATGCATTCTTGTTTTTTTCCCAATTCATATGTGAAAAATGTATTTCTGCTGTTTTTTCTAGTTTTTTTATGTAGAAAAATGCACTGTTGCTTGTTTCTTTTTAAATTTGTGTGAGATAAAATCCACTGTGCATTTTTTCAAATTTGAATAAGGAAAAATGTATTCTTGCTTTCTTTTTTATTAAATTGTGTAAAAAATGTATATTGTTTTTTTTCAATTTTTATGTAGAAAATCTATTCTTGTTTTTTTCCCAATGTATGTGTGAAAAAACGCATTTTTGCTGTTTTTTTTAGTTTTTTAAGCATTCTTGCTTTTATACCAATTTATATGTGAAAAAATGCATTTTCGCTATTTTCCACATTCGTCTGTAAAAAAATACTTTTGAATTTTTTTCTAGCTTTTTTGTGGAAAAATGTGTTTTTTATTTCCATTTTTTCAAAATCCTGTGCAAGAAAACGTATTCTTGCTTCTGTTATTTTTTAAAATTTTTGTGAAAATAATGCAGTATTAATGTTTTATCAAATTCGAGCGTGGAAAAAATGTATTATGAACGAGCTGAAAAAGTTTTTCGAGAAACATAGAAATATGCATTTAAAGATCAACTGAGACGATTAAGATCATTTAGTCTGCCTGTCTGTGTATTTGTCTGTGTGTATGCTTCAACGACAGACCCCACACGTTTAATCCGATTGAGCTAAAATTTGGTATACGGGTTTGGGTTATCCATCGGAAGAACCCATTAGTTTTTGTCACTATCAAAAAATGACAGAACCAATATGTCACGGAATTTGACTTGCAATATGTCTGTAAAAATATTCGTCGGGAAAGTTTCGGGGTGACACAACAGATTTTTTTACATTGAAAATGTAACGTCACTGGTGGTGATATTTAATAAATAAAAAAACCTGTAAAAATATGCTCTTCATATAATAATTAAACTATAAACCACCAAGTCTTAACGAAGATTATATTTTCAAGTTAGAGTTTATGTATATAAAGTTCCCTCATTAAATTTTATGATAATTCAGAGTATCTTGGGAATGAATCAGTATATTTTGATAACGTTTTTTGTCTGTTTTATCTAAAACTTTAATCAAAAATTGAGTTGTTTAAACTCACATATAAACATTCTATTTATTAAAGATACTTTATATTATATCTTACTAGTTTATTTATGTATACTAATTATTATTTTATATTGTTATTTCTACTTATTTTCAGCTGATTTCGAATTTTATTAAAGGTATCACAGTTGGATTAATTCAAAAAAACACTGAAAAATGTTTACTTCTTTTATTCCACGTAATCTATAACTACAGGAAAGCGCAATCGTAATATTCTACCCTACACAAAAGAACCTGGATGCTGACACGTGATGATAATATCGATGATAGGTACGTTTTGTCGTGGCCGCTAAAATATCTTTCCAGTGGGTCAAACAGTAGTCCGGAGGCTCTATTCAAATTTTGTCACCTGCATATCACAATAATAATAATTATAGTGCCGCTCAAATCATGAAAACATTCTAAAATTTGAACTAGGTAAAAAAGTTTTTCTATGCAAAACACTTTAGCTTATATGGTGAGTACCGAAATGGATAGTCCGATCCTGCTTAAATTTAATAGAGTCCTTACCTGAAGAAAACTAATTTAGTAAAGTGGAAACCAGAACTCGATCTCGAATCTTTCGTTCGAGATATATAGTGTTTACATCCAGACAGACAGATAGACAAGACGTCCAGGCGCAAAACAATGAGAGAAGGTGTGGAGGAGCCTATGTCATACCTCTGCTCTCTAAAACTTTGACATTTTTTATTTTTGACAGGTCTTAGTTGGCGAAATAATGTTGACTGTTTTGAATAGAGTTTTTCAATGGCTTTCAAATGACATATTGCAAGTCAAATTCCGTGACATATTGATTCTGTCATTTTTTGATAGTGACACTTCCGTTTGACAAATGTCGTACAAAAAGTAATGGGTTCTTCTGACGGATAACGCAAAGTCATATACCAAATTTCAGCTCAATCGGATTAAACGTATGGCCTCTATCGTGGAAGAATACAGACAAACAGACTTCCATCTGGAAATGGTCTTAATCAATACAGGTGACCTCAAAATGGATATTTCCATCTTTATCTTGAATTTTTTTTTAGCTCTTCACAATACTTTACCTTCTAGGAGATGGGTCGGGAAATCGACAAAAATCGAAAAAAGTTGAAAAAAATCGAAAAAAGTTGAACAAAATCAGAACAAATTGAAAAATGGGATGAAATTAAAAACATTGATAAAATCCAACATAAATCGATAAAAATAGACAAAAAACAAATACGAAGAAAAAAACCGAAAAAAAAACTGGAAAAATATAATACAAAATTCGGAAGTAAAATAATCTAAAATAATCGAATAAAATTGACAAAAATTTTAGAAACCCAAATAATATAAATAAAATCGATAAACTCGAAAAAAATTAAATACAATCGACAAAAATCGTAAAAAAACCAAATAAAATCGATAAAAATCGACAAAAAATAAATACGAGATATACCGAAAAAAAAAAACAGAAAGAAGTCAACTACAATACAAAAAAAATCGACAAAAATCTTACCAACACTAACAACAAAAATAAAAGCAACAAAATTGATAAAAATCGAATAAAATCATATAAAACCGAAAAGATAATCGAAAAATATCGAAAACAAAATCGAAAAAAAATCGGAAAAAATCTAAACAAAGTGATGAAATCGAAAAAATCAAATACAATCGACAAAAATTGTAAAAACCAAATTAAGTCGACAAAATCGATTAAAATCGTTAAAAAAATAAATAAAATCTATAAAAATCTAAAAAATCGACAAAAATAAATACGAGAAATACCGAAAAAAAAACAGAAAGAAGTCAAATACAATACAAAAAAAATCGACAAAAATCTTAACAAGCGAAATAAAAGCGACAAAATTCGAAAAATATCGAAAAAAAAAATCGAAAAAGATCGAAAAAAAATCGGAAAAAAATCTAAACAAAGCGATAAAATCGAAAAAATCAAATACAATTGACCAAAATCGTAAAAAACCACATTAAGTCGATAAAATCGATTAAAATCGTTAAGAAAATAAATAAAATCTATAAAAATCTAAAAAATCGACAAAAATAAATACGAGAAATACCGAAAAAAAAACAGAAAGAAGTCAAATTCAATACAAAAAAAAATCGACAAAAATCTTAACAAGCGAAATAAAAGCGACAAAATTCGAAAAATATCGAAAAAAAAAATCGAAAAAGATCGAAAAAAAATCGGAAAAAAATCTAAACAAAGCGATAAAATCGAAAAAATCAAATACAATCGACCAAAATCGTAAAAAACCGCATTAAGTCGATAAAATCGATTAAAATCGTTAAAAAAATAAATAAAATCTATAAAAATCTAAAAATCGACAAAAATAAATACGAGAAATACCGAAAAAAAAAACAGAAAGAAGTCAAATTCAATACAAAAAAAAATCGACAAAAATCTTAACAAGCGAAATAAAAGCGACAAAATTCGAAAAATATCGAAAAAAAAAAATCGAAAAAGATCGAAAAAAAATCGGAAAAAAATCTAAACAAAGCGATAAAATCGAAAAAATCAAATACAATCGACCAAAATCGTAAAAAACCGCATTAAGTCGATAAAATCGATTAAAATCGAAAAAAACCAAATAAAATCGAGAAAAATTGAAAAAATCTCTTCATTGGGGGAGACACGTATAAGACTGACCTTCTTTGTTAACAATAAACATCTGGACTGGATTTTTTTGCATTTTTTGTAAAAAATATGTCCATTTGCGTTACGTTACAACATTCAAGAAAATTGGATAATTTGCCTTCGGTCACCTCCATTTGACGTCAAAAATTATTTATTTTAAATTTCACAAAGTTGAGGAAGGATCGATCTTTTAAAGAAAAAAATATTGAATCAATAAATAAATGGCGTCGTAGAAATGTGGAAATTTATGGGTGCAGAAAGTGTACATTGCGTCGGCATTGAAACGTTAAATTTTGTGATTCGATTTGTATATTTAAGGGATCTCCAGCAGGCAAGTAAAGCCTACCATCCTAACTGATAAGGGATTTCTGAAATATTTTATTTCTGTACTGACGCTGCCCAGAACAAGTGGTATTCTTCATAATTTACACTTTAAACATTCTACTAGACTCTTTTGGAAAGCTATCCTGATAACTATTATGAAAATAGTGTTTTATTTTGTTAAATTGATATAAAAACGGGTAAAGAGTGAAAATTATTTTACTAATTTAATCAATAATTTTTAAATAATTTGAGCTTCAGTCCTCAGGCTAAAAACCTATTTTGTAGATGTAAATAAATGGTGTGCGATAATTATGTTACACCTGGAATAAAACGACCCGTTGAAAGTCAGAAGATAACAGAAGGGACAAAAAAAAGGTTTAAAATGATCCAGATAATGAAACTCATATCAGTTTTACAAATGAAGGGATTTAAAAGATTAAAAAATACATTAATAAATGATCCTAAAGCGTGAAGATATGAGATTAATTTTGGTAGCAGAAATTAAATTTAAATAAAGGAAAAACGTCATTTGAGTTATGTGTGGTTTTTATTAATTATTAGTTTTAAAGCGTTTTAAAAATAATTTTGGCAACTTTATAAAAAATTAAAATTAAAAAAAAATAAAAATAATGCACAAAAAAATCCAATGAAATTGAATAACAAATTGTAAAACTGACAACGATGTAAAAATAACGAAATTTTCAATAATATTGAAGAAAAATTGTAAAATTGACAACAACGCAAAAAGAACAATTTTTGTAATATTTTTAAAACAAATATTATAGAGTTATCATCACTGCAAAAAAAAATCAAAATTTACAATGATATTGAAGAAAAAATTGTAAAATTGACAATGCTGCAATAAAAAATTTCTAATATATCCTAAAAAAGATTGTAAAATTATCTACATTACAAAAATATTGAAATTTTCATTGATACTGAAAACTAAATGTAAAATTGACAACATTGTAAAAAACGAATTTTTTAAGGATATTGGAGAAATAAATGGTCAAATTGACAACACTGTAAAAAGAACGATTTAATAATATTGGAGAAAAAAATTGTAAAATTAACAACATTGTAAAAAAAAGAAATTTCTAATAATATTAGAGAATAAAAATTGTAAAATTGACAACATTGTCGAAAAAAACGATATTTCTAATAATATTAGAGAAAAAAAAGATTGTAAAATTAACATTATAAAGAGGAATAAATTTTCAAAGACAAAGATTTTTTTTTTAAATTGACAAAATAAATAAATTGCAAAAAATATGTAAATTTCTAGTAATATTGACGAAAAAATTTTATAATGATTGGGAAATTTTTTTTTGATAACGTGCAATAAAAAATTGACAACATTGCAACATTGATATTAGACAAAAAAATTGTAAAACTGATAATATTGCAAAAAAATTTTTCTATGATATTATAAAAAATTGTAAAATTGGCAACATTCACACAATAATGAAAATTTCAATGATATTGGAGAAAAAAATTGTAAAATTGACAACATTGTAAAAAGAAAGAAATTTCCAAACATGTTTAGAAAAAAATTATAAAATTAACAGCATTGCAAAACAGATCGAAATTTCTAATAATATTGGAGAAAAAAATTGTAAGTTCACAACGTTGTAAAAAAATGGTTTTTTCTAATAATATTCGAGAAAAAAATTGTAAAATTGACAACATTGTAAAAAAATACAAATTTTTTAATATTAGAGAAAAAAATTGTAAAATTGACAATATTATAAAGAGGACGAAATTTTCAATGACGCAGAAAAAAATTGTAAAATTGACAACATTGCAAAAAAATATAAAAATAATATTGAAGAAAAAAATTTCTAATAATGGAGAAAAATCGTAAAATTGACAACTTTGCAAACATCTAATTTTTCAATGATACTAAAAAAAACTAGTAAAATTGACAACATTGCAAAAAAGAAAATTTTCAATGATATTAGACGAAAAATTGTAAAACAGACAATATTGCAAAAAAAAAAATTCCAAAATATTACAAAAAATTGTAAAATTGAAAACATTGCAAAAGGGTAGAAATTTTCAACTACACTCAAAAAAAAATTGTAAAAATATAAATTTTGATTCAATTTTTGTTTGTTGATTTGTTTTTATTATTTTGTTTTTTTTTCGATTTTGTTTTGATTTTTATTTTTATTTTATTGTGATTTTTTTCGTATTTTTCGATTTTATTTTGATTTTTATAAATTTAATTGGATTTTATCCGACGTTTGTCGATTTTTTCGCTTGTATTCAATTTTTGTTGCTTTGTTTTGATTTTTATCGATTCGTTTGGCATTTTCCTTTTTTTCGATTTTTTTTTCTTATTTGTTGCTTTCTTTAATTTGTTTGTTTTTGTTGATTTGTTCATTTTTTTTCAATTTTGTTCGTGTTTTTCTACTTTAGTTTGATTTTTATCAATTTATTTGGATTCTATCCGATTTTTTTCGGTTTTTTCGCTTTATGTCCATTATATTCAATTTTGTCGATTTGTTTGACATTTATCGATTCGTTTGTTTTTTCCTTTTTTTTGGACTGTTTTTTTTATATTATTTTTTAATTTGTTTGATTTTGATCGTTTTATTTTAATTTTATTCAAATTTTGTCGATCTTGTTTCAATCTTTTTCGTGTTTTTCGATTTTATTTTGATTTTTATCGATTCGTTTGGCTTTTTCGTTTTTTTTTATCTTGTTTGTTATTTTTTTTAATTTGTTTGAATTAAATTCAAATTTTGTCCATTTTGCTTCAATTTTTTAGTGTTTTTCGATTTCATTCGGATCTTTTAATTGTTTTCAAATTTTTTCAATTGATTTCGGTTTGTTTAGATTTTTTTTTATTTTATTTGATTTTTCGTTTTTTTTTCAAATTTTCAATTTGTTTTAATTTTTGTCAATTTGTTTGAATTTCATTAATTTTTTTATTTTATTTTGTTTTTTTTTTAATTTGCTTTGATTTTTGTCGATTTATTTAAATTTTATTCGACTGTTGTTGGTTTTTTTTTATTTATAACGATTTTATTCAAATTTCGCCGATTTTATTTCAATTTTTTTCGTGTTTTGGATTTTATTTTGATTTTTATCCATTTATTTGGATTTTATCCGGTTTTTTGTCGATTTTATTCAATTTCTATCGATTTATTTTGATTTTTTATCGATTCGTTTGGGTTTTTCCTTTTTTTCGATTTTTTTTTTGATCTTATTTGTTACTTTTTTTAATTTGTTTGAATTAAATTCAAATATCATCGATTTTTCTTCAATTATTTTCGAATTGTTATATTTTATTCGGATCTTTTAATTTTTTTTTATTGATTTCGGTTTGCTTAGCTTTTTATTATTTTATTTGATTTTTGGTTTTTTTTTTCGATTTTTTTCCATTTGTTTGAATTTTTGTCAATTGGTTTGAATATCATTTATATTGATTTTGTTTAATTTTTTTCGTTTTTTTTTATTTGTATTGATTTTTGTCGATTTGTTTTGATTCTATTCGATATAACGATTTTATTCAAATTTTATCGATTTTGTTTCGATTTATTTTGATTTTTATCGATTCGTTTATCTTTTTCCTTGTTTTCTTTTTTTTTGTTTTGATCTTACTTGTTAATTCTTTTAATTTGTTTGATTTGAGTCGATTTCTTTAAATTAAATTCAAATTTTGTCGATTTTGCTTCAATTTTTTTTGTTTTTCGATTTTATTCGGATCTTTTAATTTTTTTTTAAATTTTTCAATTGATTTCGGTTTGTTTAGATTTTATTTATTTTTTATTTAATTTGATGTTTTCGATTTTTTTCAATTTGTTTCAATTTTTATCAGGTTATTTGAATTTCATTTATTTTTATTTTATTTGATTTTTTCGTGGTATTTTTTTAATTTGTTTCGATTTTTGTCGATTTGTTTTGATTTTATTCGATTTTTGTCGTTTTTTTTTCGATTTATATCGATATTATTTAATTATTGTATTGATTTTTTTCGATTTTATTTAATGTTTTTTCAACAGTAGGACGCTTATAAAATATTTGAATTTTACTATTTTATCATTTTGTATATTTTAAAAATATATCTGTGTCGTGAAAAGAAATTATTTGTTTACTCCCAAAGAATTCTCATCATTAACATCCTATCTATAGCACCAATTAATTAAATCTCCACGACAAAAAGCAAAAACAAAAAACAACGCAATTAAGCGTATAGCACGGTTGTAAAATTGGAGTCAAGGGTTTAATCATGTGTAAAAACTAGCCGGAAATAAAAGAGAGAAATCCTCGGCGAAGGCGTCCAGGGAATAGAAACGGAGAGTTACAACGGCTTAAAAAATAAATCTTTCCCTAACAATTTAGCTCACGAATGCAGCCGAAATTAATTTCCATGAAAGTCATCAGAGACTGGTGTGAAAAAGGCAATAAACGAGACAATGGAACGTTTTGAGTAGAAGCGTCGCGACGCGTCGTTACAGAGTCTGGGAGATTTTTCTTTTGGTGCCAAATAAGGAAATTTAATAGGATATGAAACTGAAAAATATAATTAAGACAGACGGGGGGATAAAGCAATTATTAAAAAAATAGTTTCTTAAGAAATCGACAAAAATCGAATAAAACCCATGCAAATCGACAAAAATCGTAACAAATTAAAAAAATTGAAAAAAATAAGAAAAAAATCGATTAAAACAGAAAAAACCAAGTTGGATCAAAAAATTCCAACAGAAATGGACCAAAATCCAAATAATCGACAAAAATCAAAGAAAATTATAAAAATTGAAAGCAAAATCCAAAGAATCAAATAAAATCGAAAAAACCTAAACAAAACATCAAAAATAAAAAAAAAATCGATATGAATTAAAAAAACTACCAAAATCGAATAAAATTAAAGTAATCGACAAAAATCGAGCCAAAATCAAAAAATCGAAAAAATAAAAAAAATTAAAAAAAAACCGAAAATATTAAAGAAAATCAAAAAAAAAACAAAAAAAATCTACAAAAATTGAATGAAATGACATAAATCGAAACAAACAGACAATAATCAACAAAAAAAGAAGTAAATTAAAAAAAATCGAAAAAATGAAAAAAAAATCAAATAAAACCCAAAAAACATAAACAAATCGACAAAAATTGAATAGAATTAAAATAAACCGACAAAAAATGAATAAAATACAAACAAATCGACAAAAATCGAATCAAATAAAAAAAATTAAAAAAAAAAATGGAAAATTAAATTAAACCCAAAAAACCTAAACAAATCGAAAAAAATATAAAAAAATCGACATAAATTGAAAAAAACCGACAAAAATCGAATAAAATAAAAAAAAAATAAATGAAATCGAAAAAAATCATAACACATGGACAAAAATTTAATACAAAATGTAAATCAAAAAAACCGAAAAAAATCCAAACAAATCGATAAAAATTCCAGCAAATTGAAAAAAAAAGAAGAAAAAAAAACCGAAAAAGACAAATAAAATAAAAATAAATAAAATACAAACGAATCGACAAAAATCGAAACAAATTGAAAAAATTAAAAAATCCCAATGAAATCGAATAACAGGAAAAAATTAACAAATTAAAATAAATCAACAAGAATTGAAAATAATTGAAACGAAATCGTCAAAAATCAAAAAAAGTCGACAAAAATTGAATAAAAATTAAACAAATCGACAAAAATCGAACAAAATTGAAAAAATCAAAAAAAAATTCAAAAATCAAACAAAACTGAAAAAGTGGAAAAAATTGAAAAATCATATAAAATCGAAAAACTAAAACAAATCGACAAAATGGAAAGAAATCAACATAAATTGGAAGAAACCGACAAAAATCGAAAAAAAAAGAAACAAATTGATAAAAACCGAAAAAAAAATCAAAAAACCGAAAGAAACTAAAACAAATCGATAAAAATTGAAAAAAACCGACAAATAAAATGAAAACGCATTGAAAAAAACGAAGGAAAATCAAATAAAATCGAAAAAAATCAAAACAAATCAACAAAAATCGAAGCAAATTAAAAAAATAAGAAAAAATTGGATAAAAATAGAAAAAACCGAATTAAATCAAAAAATTCTGACAGAAATCGAATAAAATCCGAATAAAATCCAAATAATCGATAAAAATTAAAGAAAATTGATCAAAATTGCAAAAATTTAAAGTAAAATCGAAAAAATCAAATAAAACCAAAAAAAACCTAAAAAAATCACAAAAAACAAAAAGCAAATTGAAAAAATCTAAAAAATAGAAACAATTGAAAAAAACCAAAAAAAAAATCAAAGTAAATTGTACAGAATCAAAACTAAATCGACAAAAATTGAATAAAACCGATATAAATCACAACAAATCGACATAAATCAAAGCAAATTACAAAAATCCAAAAAAATTGAATAAGTCAAATTAAATCAAAAAAATGGAAAAATCAAGAAAATCAAATAAAACCGAAAAAAAGCCAAAAAAAACCGACAAAAATTGAATACAATTGAAATAAACCGAAAAAAATTGAATTTATTCCAAACAACTCGACAAAATAAAATAAATCAACGAGAATCGAAAAAAATTGAAACGAAATCGTCGAAAATCAAAAAAGTCGACAAAAATCGAACAAAATTTAAACAAATCGACAAAAATCGAACCAAACTGAAAAAATCGAAAATATCGAAAAAACAAACCCAAAAATCGAAAGAAATTAAAACAAATCGATAAAAATTGACAAAAACTGACAAAAATCAAATAAAATGCAAACATTCTCAAAATCAAATAAAATCGAAAAAATCAAAACAAATCGACAAAAATTGAATAGAATTGATATAAATCGAAAAAAAATCGACAAAAATCGAAAAAATCCACACAAGTCGACAAAAATCGAAGCAAATTAAAAAAATAAGAAAAAAATGGATAAAAATAGAAAAAACCAAATTAAATCGAAAAATCCCGACAGAAATCGATTAAAAAACAAACAATAGATAAAACTCGAAGAAAATTGGTAAAAATTGAACAAAAAAACATACAAAAATCGAATAACTTGCAATCACATTCAAAAAAATGGAAAGAAATGAAGAAAAAATCAAATAAAATCGAAAAAATCAAAACAAATCGATAAAAATTGAATACAAATCGAAGCAATTTAATAAAATAGAAAAATCGAAAAAATCTAATAAATTCGAAAGAAACTAAAACAAATCAAAAAATATTGAAAAAAAACCGACGAATATGAAAATCGAAGAAAGTCGAAAAAATAAACTAAAAAAATTAAATAAACCCGAAAAAATCAAAACAAATCGAAAAAATACAAACAAATCGACCAAAATCGAAGAAAATTAAAAAATCGAAAAAAATTGAAAAATTTCAATTATACCGAAAAAGTCAAACAAAACCGAAAGAAACTAAAACAAATCGACAAAAATTGGAAAAAATTGGAAAAAGTTGAAAAAACAAACCCAACAAATAAAATAAAATCGAAAAAAAAATCAAAACAAATCGAAAAAATCCAAACAAATCCACAACAAATCGAAATGGAATAAAAAATCCAGAAAATTGAATAAATCCAATAAAACCAAAAATTGAAAAAATCTAAATAAATCGGAAGAAATCGAAAAAAACTGCAAACACATTGATACATATCCAAAAAAAAAAAACCTTAAAATCAAATAAAATCGAAAGAAACTAAAACAAATCGACAAAAAATTTAAAAAAACCGACAAATATGCAAATTGAAAGAAGTCTGAAAAACAAACCGAAAAAATAAAATGAAATCGAAAATCAAAACAAATGGACAAAAATCGAATGCAATCCAAACGAACCGACAAAAATTGAAGCAAAATGAAAAAAAGCAGAAAAAGTAAAAAAAAAATAAAAAATAAAATCCAAATTTCATATAATATAAGCGTTTTGGCATAATATAATAAATTTTACAAGTGTTAATATAATAAATAGGATGTACAGGATGTTTATAGAATAAAATGATATTATCGGAATTATAAATATAAAAAAACTCTATTTAATCCTACTACATTTTTTCAATTTTTTCCATAGTTATAAAAACCACCAATTTGGTAAAAAGTATATTCCCTATTCTGTACTTTTTGTGGTTTTTGCTAAGATAAGTATCCCACTGATGCAAGTGCGAAAGCACATAGAAAGAATGAAATATGAGAGTCGGACGTCTTGATGAATGATCGCCATTTCTCACTGAAGATATAGTTGAGAGGATTGTCTAGAAGTGACGAGACTATCATTAGAAAACTCTCCTGGATCCGCAATAAAAGAAAAACTCATAAAAATAACATATATAAAGTGTTTTACTGAACATTCCTAAAATGGACAAATTCATGATGTGTAAATATACGAAATTTCCAATGGCCAATTTATTTTCTTAATAACCGAATTTCCAATTCATGAAATAACGGTCATTAATAATTTTCACTAAGGCAACACTGTAGCGTACCTGCTCGGAATATTTGAACGTCCATTTCATCGAAAATTCTGGAAAGGGTTTTGATGGTGAATTCAATTTGGTTAATAGTTCAATTGGTATTTCGAATACTATACAAAGTTTATCATACTATGGTATAGAATTATGCTGACTTGGCGGTTTAAACTTGCTTCTCTTGGAAATTTATTAATGCGGAAATATACTGTCGACGAATCGATATTATAAAAGTTCTTTAAATTATTATCAAATAAGATCTAGCCTATTTATATTTCAAATCAATCAAGTATATCTAATTTCTTTATGGCTTTCCCCTAACCATCTTTTCCCCGTACATTCCTTTCGCGGTATTTTTACCGGCTTAATAATTTTCTTAGATGTTCTATAACACAAAGATTTGTAGATATATAAAGTGATAGTAAAGTTCTTTTTTCATTGATTTTTTTACCCAAAAATGAGTGGGAGAAAAAAATTGCTTCCACCATCCATTCCGAGCCGAGCGAAGCGAGGTTCGTAGCAATCAAATCAATTATGTCGAGAAATCCGTGAGTCTAATTTTTTTATAATTTCCTTCAACTATATTTTCTCCACGCTTTTATTTTGCCGTACTTTTACCGGCTTAATTCTGTTCTTAGATGTACTATAACTCAAAGATTTGTATTAAATGCATGAAGTGATAGTGATGTGCTTTTTGCAATGATTGGTTTGATTGCTCTGAATCTGGTTTCGCTTGGTTCTCATGATGGAGGAACCTTTTTTCCCTAAAAATAAGTCAAAGGAAAAAGTTTCTCCCAAAATCCACTCCTAACTGAGCGAAACGAGGTTGAGAGCAATCAAATAGATCAAGTTCGGGAAATCCTTTAATCTATTTTTTTTATAATTTTCCTTCAACTATTTTTCTCCGCGCATTCGTTTCGCGGTATTTTTACCGGCTTAATAATTATCTTAGATGTCTTATAACTCAAAAATTTGTATTAAATGTATGATAGTGATGTGCTTTTTTATAGAATGAATTGATTGCTCCGAACCTCGCTTCGCCCGGCTCGGAGTGGATGGTGGGGGAAATTTTTTTCCCTAAAAATAGGAAGTTTCTCCCACCATTCACCTTCAGATGATCGAACTGAGGTTTGTAGCAATCAAATCATTTAAGTTCGAGAAATCGCTATTTAAATTAAAATTTCTAGTTTACCTATTGTTCAGCCCTGTAACTGTCGACATTATTAAAAAGTGCTGACTGTAAATAGAAAGAGAAAAAATATACTATAAGTATATGCGAATTTTTTCAAAATTTTAGATACAAAGTTGCATTTATGAAAATAGGAAGAGGCCCCAACTGTAAGGATTTTTTCCTCATTTTTAGTCTCTTCTTTTTTATCAAATTCACATTTCTTGCATAAAAATTTTGAATATTTTCAATGGTGTTACGTTGATTTTGTAATTTTGAATTTAATTCCGAGGGAACAATTTTCCGGGAAGGATTGATTGTCGTGGAAGAATTTTTCGGGAAAGATTGTCATGTCACAATACTGGACATTTTTCTTTTATCCTGGGACAGAATATCACTGGGGAATGATTATGGTAGAAAGAATTTTGATAGAGAGAATCCTCCAGAAAAGATTGTCCGGGACGGATTGTCCTGGAAAGTATTGTCATGTCACGATTTTGGATATTTTTCATTTGTTCTGGAAAAGAATTCACGTAGCGAGGGATTATCCTGGAAATTATTGTAATAGGAAGAATTGTCCAGAAAGGATCGTCCGGGAAGGATTGTCTGGGAAGGATTGTCATGCCACTATACTGGACATTTTTCTTTGTCCTGGAAAAGGATTAACGTAGAGAAGTATTATCGTGGAAACAATTGTGCTAGGGAGAGTCGTCCGGAAAGGATTGTCCGGGAAGGATTGTCTGAGAAGGATTGTTCGGGGAAGGATTGTCTGAGAAAAATTGTCATATCACAATACTGTACATTTTTCATGTGTCCTGAGAAAGGATTAACGTAGTAAAGTATTATCGTGGAATGAATTGTAATAGGGAGAATAGTCTGGAAAGGATTTTCCAGAATGGATGGTCTGGGAAGAATTGTTCAGGAGTGAATTTTCATGTCAAGATCCTGGATATTTTTCATTTGTCCTGGAAATGGATTAACGTAGGGAAGGATTATCGTGAAAAGAATTGTGATAGGGAGAATCGACCTGAAAGGATTGTCTGGGAAGGATTGTCTGGAAAAGATTGTCCGGAAGAGAATTGTGATGTCAAGATACTGGACATTATTCATGTGCCCTATGGGAAAGGAATAATGTAGGGAAGGATTATCGTGGAAATAATTGTGATAGGGAGAATCGTCCGGAAAGGATTGTCTGAAAAGGATTGTCTGGAAAGGATTGTTCGGGGAAGGATTATCTGGGAAGGATTTTTCGGGAAAGAATTATCATGTCACGATACTGGACATTTGTCATGTATCCCGGGAAAGGATTAACATAGGGAATGATTGTCGTTGAAAGAATTGTAATAAGGACAATCGTCCAGAAAGGATTGTCCGGGAAAGATTATCTAGGGAGGATTGTCCTGGAAAGAATTATCATGTCATGATACTCGAAATTTTTCATGTGTCTTGGGAAAGAATTAACGTAGGAAATGATTGCCGTAGAAAGAATTGTGATAGGAAGAATCAACCCGAAAGAATTGCCCGGGAAGGATTGTCTGGGAATGACTGTCCGGGAAAGAATTGTGATGTCAGGATACTGGACATTTTTCATTTGCTCTGGGAAAGAATTAAAGCAGTAAAATATTATCGTGGAAAGAATTGTGATAGGGAGAATTCTCCGGAAAGGATTGTCTGGAAAGATTTGTCTGGGAAAGATTGCCCGAGAAAGAATTTTGATGTCAAGATACTGGATATTTTTCATGGACCCTATGGAAAAGAATTAACGTAGGGAAGGATTATCGTGGAAAGAATTGTGATAGGGACCAGAGTCCGGAAATAATTCTCTGGGAAGGATTGTCTGGGAAAGATACCATGTCACGATACTGGACATTTTTCATGTGTCCTGAAAAAGGATTATCGTGGAAAGGATTGTGATAGGGAGAATCGTCTGGAAAGGATTGTCCGCGAAAGATTGTCTGCGAAGGATTGTCTGTGAAGGATTGTTCGGGGAAGGATTGTGAGTGAAGGATTTTTCAGGAAAGAATTTTGATGTCACGATACTGGACATTTTTCATGTGTCCTATGGGAAAGGATTAAAGTAGGGAAGGAGTAATTGTAATAGGGAGAATAGTCTGGAAATAATTCTCTGGGAAGGATTATCCGGGAAAGATTGTCATGTCCCGATACTGGATATTTTTCATGTATTCTGGAAAAGGATTAACGTAGGGAAGGATTATCGTGGAAAGAATTGTGATATTGAGAATCGTCCGGAAAGAATTGGTTGGAAATATAAGTAGATAGTGTTTACCTTCAGAACAAACTTTTCTAAGTTAATAGATTTTCTCCCAGATTGACCTTGAAGCCCACCCAAATGAACAGAGGTCTACAGATCGCCACAGCCTGCGGACAGATGGCTATGTCATGCTGGGCGGGTTAGTTTGGGCGGGTCTCAAGGTCAATCTGGAGGAAAATTTCGTAACTTTTCTATAAACTTTTCTAGGGAGATTGTTCTGAAGGGGGACTCTATTACTTAGGTAGGATTGTCCGGAAAAGGATTGTCATGATTTCATTTTTACGACAGGTCCTTATTACATTCCATATTTCCAATTTTAACATAGTTTTCTAAGTTAAAGGTGGAAGATTGGCAAAATAAAAACAAATGAATTTTACATAACTTTTAGTTTTTAAATTATCATCATGAATAGTTATTAAATAAGATATTTAAAAAAATAATTTGATTGATTTATCATTTATTTCTCAAATATATTCTCTATATATTAACTGTTCATATATTTAGTAATTTAATCATTTCAGTAATTTTTTTATGAGATTTCCAAGGATTTTAATTAATATTGAATTTAACCACTTAATTTTTTCAATATTAGCATTGCAATGACTTCTTTGACACCGACGATGCAATAAAATCCCTTAATCCTAATATTTAAATTCCGCACTACTTGAGATCAGCAAGAATGCTGGAAAGTGGAAAAAGTATAAAATTAAATGTTTTAACTGCTATTTAAATATTTCAGTTCCAGGTTGAGTCTTGAATTTAAATGGTTTTTTTTTTCATTAAAGTGTTTAAATTATATACCAATGTGAAATATTATTTTCTGCAATCACTCTACAGGGTGTATTAATAATTTATATAAAAAATATAATTTTTATTATTTTATAAAAAACAACTTTTTCTTGCAAGATCAAGGAAATATCTTACTTGAAATATTCTTAATTATTTTTTTCATGTTTCAAATCCTTTGTGTTTTTTTCCTTATTTAGTTTATTGTATTTTATTACACATTTCACGGTTGACGCTTCTTTTAGCGAAGCGCTGACACAAAACACAACGATCCTTGTTATTTTCTTTGAGGACCATAAAAAAGCGTTTTCAATCTTATCTGTCATATCCAGAACCATCTGGAATTCGTTAAACAGGTATTTCAAATTTTATGTATTTTATGTGTGTTTCAGCTTAACTTCATTTGCAGTTTATTTTGACGAGTTTTGAAGTCAGTTAACGCAAAATGCGAAAGTGAAAGAAAAAATAAATGAAGTAAGTTTTTTACGACAATTAAGGTTACATCGACTTCGTGATAAATTAAAAATTGTGCATAAAAAACGGTGTTGACTTTTTTAAATGTTTAAACAGACCTTGTCTCACTTTTTAAATTTTAATAGTAATTATTGTATTTTCAATTTTTTTCTGCTTCCAGGGTTAATCTGGACGGGACCTACACCTTGATTACCCTAAACCCTGGACAGTAGTCATTCAGGTGATCTACCGACTAGAAGTGATACCTTTTGGGCCACACAGAATAACCTTAAATAATATATCGTAGTTCATTAAACTAGTTATAATTTAAACAATATAAAGCTTGAGACGTGAGTTATACGTAACCTGATATAGCAAGGTAACGCCGACAGGTTGAATGCCGACCGTTGTCCATAGGTCAGGAAATGTTTATTGTTGGCTTTGCGTATATAGGTTGTTATCTCTTCGAGAGGAGTCATTTTTCTTGATTCGTTATTCATTATCCAGTCTTGATTCATTATCGATGAGTTATCGATTTATTATATTGTATTAAACATGTACCAGTGAATAAATTTATTGTTGATAGTATATCTACTGTTTATCTTCCCAATATTGAGATGACTTAAAGTACCCGTGATTCGTTATCATAATTAATTAATTGCTTCTTTTTCTTCTAGTGGGTTATCTAAAAATTTATATTCCTCTAAGATTTTTGAAAAAATAATCCACTGTAACAATGGTATTTTAATTTTTGAAATGTCTGTCTTCCAATATCGACCCTTCCCATAGTAGAGATTTAGAAATAATGCTTTAAAGATAGAAAAATCAGTAAAATTAGTCTCTTTAACTAATCTTATCCCAATCCCCTGCTGAGTCGCGAAGTGTACTTATTTGTGATGAGGCACTTCACACATTCCCCATTTTTTTTAAATCTGCAGGATGTACCGGCCTAAACCATAAGAGAATACCGTTTAATTCTCTCCACATATAAATTTACTACGGATGCAACTCATCTCAACAAGAGCTCCATATATGTTAAAGTTAGAAATTCCATTTCAGACCCTTTCACTCTGCAAGTCGGAGTATCTCAAGGCTCTATTTTAGCCCCGTTGCTGCATCTGATATACATACCCTCTCACGCCTGGCCAAGGTAGTCAGCTTTACGCTGATGACAAAGGTATCTCCTCTACAGCTAGATCTACAAGAGCTCCAAAAAATACAATTCACAAGTGAACGAATTTATTTATTTGGGAGTATGCTTTACTGTACGACTGAAGTCCAAAAAACTCTTGATAGAGATAAGCTTCCTTCATCGGATCTCTAGGCGTACGATTTGAGGGATGTAATCCTCAAACAATGCTACACACATATAAAATCTATATTCGCTCCATAATCGATTACAGAGTTGTAAAATTTCCTACCCTATCTCCTCGTCTCTCGCACGCCATTTCGGCAACTGAGAGGTGGATACTCAGGAAATCCTTCTACCTCCCCTGGTACTTTTCCTCCTTAAAATAGATGCAAGGACATTACGTCCGGCAGAAGAACAGCCAGCACCAATACCCACTCTCAGGACCAAATGGAAAGTTGATAGGAACCGAAGAGCAATTAGCAGAAAACCAAAGAAGAAACTACCACAGTCCAATATCAGGATTCTACGAGAAGCCAAAGATCTTCCAGATGAACTGCTTGATATCATAGAGGACGCCGCTCTATGCTTCAGATGAGCTGCTCCTACTGATGCCCATGGACTCCACTGAGCTGCATCTCTGAGCCTTCCGTCCGGAAAAGCTCGTAGGTGTCAACCCAATATACAGATACCCTGAAAAGGAGTACTTTACTCCTGCAGCAGGGTTCGAGGAAAATCAATAATCTGAGGACAAAATTACCGAGGAGGGTTTAGCAGGTATTCTCCTGACTCTGTATAATGTGCCTATACCAGATTCCGGCTTCCACAGATCAGGACAATAGCTCTAAAAAAATAACTTACATGTCAACAATTGAACGCAATCATTTATTTTGTGGGTTGACAAGAAATCGCGCTAACCGATTTAATTCGTGTTTATTTGTAACTTAATCATCAGAAGTGGAAACAAAATGTTTAAATAGCTTGATGTAATGTTTAATTAAATACTTAGTACATTGCCAATAATATATATTAATACAACAGGTGACATTCTTCGTTTTGTCGATCTGTACTTGATTTTGTATTTTATGGTATTACTGTTGATTTAAAAATCCTTAAGAGAGTCTCACAACATGTAAATATATTCTTAGTAACAATGTCAGTAAGAATTGAGCGAACTACAAATCTTCCTTCCATCGGTAGGCCTGTTGATATTTGATATACACTATTAAATACAAAATTTCTAAGACTATAATTGCCCTAAAATTAAAAATAAATAAATTATAATTAATTATATATGAAATAAAAATTTTAATAAAACTAGGTTATACCGAGTTTTCACTTCAATGCTATAAAATATACTCACAGCTGGTACAGGGCATTTGTCGGGGTGTTTAACTCCTAAGTTTGCCATAAAAGGTATCCAAATAGTTTCAAAGTATTTGGAATAAACCTTACAAGCGTCAGGAAGAAGAGGAATAAATGGGATTTTTCTTAATCCTCCATTGGTCACTTTTTCCACTGTAATGCTTATCTAAAACGAAGTTACTGAATTATTATGATAATTAAAATATATAAATTACATCGTACACGGCACTGGATTAGAACTAACTTAAAATCATGCTATATATAAGGTCAAGTTGGATCGATGGAACCTTTCTCCGAAAGATGGAGACAGTCCTGTGCGGTGTCTTCATACGCAACAAACAGTACCTTATACACCAGCAGTTACAGTCCCATTTCGAGTTGGAACCAGAGGAGAGAACCAGATCCAGATACAGTACCTATTCAGCGACCTTTAGAAATAGGTCAAGCTGAGGGAGCGAAGCCGAGCTTAACCAACCGTAAGCAGTGCACCAGAAACCTGACTTGACCAGTAGAAGAGAATCGTGTATAGAACCAGTTCATGTCCAGCCACATTCTCCGATCGACCCTGACGATAACCGAGTGAGAAATACAACGGGAATGTTACACATTTTTCCCCTGCCTGAGTTTACTATCTAGAGATAATAAAAGTAAATTGTTTAATAAAGTTTATTTTACTTTAACATCCCGGGGCAGCCAATACCTAAGTACTTAACCCAGTAGGGCAAGTAAGGAAATTGGTCGATACCATAACGACCCCTAGAGTGTATTTTATCCTCGCTGACGCTGCCGGAACAAGTGACCTTCACACTATAGATGAAAGGTGGCGCCTCAGGCAATCCGAGACCTGGGCCAAGGTGCCAAAAGACAGCAAAAAGCGTTACAAATACGTGAAATTGTGAAATTCAATCCCAAAAGAGATACTGCAGACTAACAGACTAACAGAAACTTCCAGAAATTACGTTTAAGGACTGACTAACAAGGAAATTGTGGTAGGAGTGTATCAAGAAGGTACTTTTGAAACACTCTACATGAAGCTGTCAGAAAAGCACTCGATAACAGAGGGATAAAGACCAAGACAGCACGCGATGACAGAGAGGTAGAGAGCACGACTTACAATTAGAATAGACTAGACAAAGGTAGGGCAAGACGCCATTACTGCTTATGGAGAGCCTAATAGTAGATAAACTCCTCTAACTTCCGACCTCGGTGTATCCAGCGCAGAAATTTAGAGTAATGTATGTACGGGAGCGGAAGTGAGCTGTCAAAGTGTTTAAAATATCGGGAAATTTAAATATGGCTTCGTTTAAAGCGCCCCACCTATGATTAAGGCCCCCATCTGTCAATCTTTGACATAAGCCCCGCCCCCATCTGTCAAACTTTGAAATAACTTAAAAAAAATTTCTCTCCACGTGGTTTAACTCGTGGCCACCTTTAGAGCCCTACCTATGATTAAGACCCCCTCCCCATCTGTCAATCTTTGATATATCCTAAAAAATTCTTCTTTCCACGTGGTTTAACTCGTGGCCAACTTTAGAGCCTCACCTATGATTAGGGCCCCCTCCCCATCTGACAATCTTTGATGTAACCTAAAAAATTCTTCTCCCCACGTGGTGTAATTCGTGGCCAACTTCAGAGGTCATTGACAGCCACCAAATGACGTAATTCCCCACCTCCCAATATTGCACGTGTTGTTCTTCCATGACGTCACACCTATCATCTCGTCGATGCAGAGATGCGTCACGATGATAACGAGATCCCTAGTTCAAGCGTAAAATAAGTTGCGAAAAGGGCATTAGTTAATATCTCCGTTATTATTGGTCCCATTTAAACGCGGAAAACGGCGCTATATTTGAAATGTGACGTAGAATAAATACGTTAAGAAATAACATGCGGAGAACGAAAGCCAAAAGAACCTTAGCTTATATCTCCGTTGCTATTGGTCCGATTTAAACGCGGAAAACGACGCTATATTTGATTATGTCATTTGGTGGCTGTCAATGAACTCTGAAAGATTGACAGATAGAGAGGGTATCTTAATCATAGGTGGGGCTCTGAAGTTGGCCACGAGTTACACCACGTGGTGTGAAGAATTTTTTAGGGTATGTCAAAGATTGACAGATGGGGGCGGGGCTTATGCCAAAGAATGACAGATGGGGGCCTTAATCATAGGTGGGGCACTTTAAACGAACCCTGCGCAGCCCCTTCAATGCGGAGCACCTTGTCGCGCAGCCCTATTTGAATTTTCCACCATTTTAAACACTTTGACTCACCCCCGCTCCTGTATTCTAGCTCTAACTTCTGATGATCTATTTCTTCTGTTAAAAATATTACTGTTAATAAAACTACTAAAATATTATACATACCCCTATTTTATCGTCCAAAGGTCTGAGCCATCTAATATCAAAACTTAACGTTTTAGCTGTACGATTAGTTTTTGTAAATTTTAAATTTACAAATGGAGATTCAATATTTTCGAATTCTGGGCCATTGCATGAACTCAGGCTTTCCATTTCATACAAAAATTTAGAAGCCTAAAAAATTGCGGTTTACAAGTATTCAAAACTAGAATAAATTCTTTACCCATAAAAACTTACCCATGTTCTAAATGATAATAAAATAATTATCCCTATAAAGATATGAATGTTTATCATATTTAATGTAGAGTAAAAATATATTTAGATTGTTGAATTTAAATAAATTAAGATAAACTGTTTAGATATTTACTAAACTATGTTCACTGACTATGAAATTATAGTGTTGAATTTTTTTTTTAATATACCAGGAAACATAATGGATATTATCATGATGCAGTTCCTGGAATTAATAAAAATTTTTAACAACGTGAATTTCATAATAAAACAGACCACTCTCAGTTGAAATGATTTTGGGAAATTCTATAAAAAAGTATTTTTCCTAATCGTAGGAAATATTGTAAATATTTATTGTGCTAGTGGACCAGTGAGACTTACTCAACCCTGTCATTCTTTTTTTTTCTAGACTGTTATGCCTTGTTCTCCTTTGGTTATTACTTTCAAACGTTTAGACTGCAATGGACTATAAGAGCAAGCTTAATGATTTGGTCAATCCAGACCCTTACAGAAAATTACCGAAAGATCCAACGAAAAGATCTTAAGAAATACTACCAAAGTGATAAAACAACCGTCATTACCACAGAAGACAAAGATTTGCACCATTATTTTATCAGGTTAAGTCCCCTTTGAATTATGTTGTAAAGAGTGTTTTCAAACTTGCCTCTGGTCATTATGACTATGTCATCAGCATATCCTTAGCAAAATACACCAAGATCAGCCAGAATGCGAAGTAGGTGACCTACTATTAGGCTACATATAAACGGGGATGCCACTCCGCTTTGTGAACATCCTTTGGTAGTGCAGATGGAGATGGTGTCTTGCCTTGTCTCTGCTATTCTGCTGGAAAGTCCTGCTGCTTATTACTCGGTCTTCCCCTATCTGTCTACCCCAATTTACTTGCTGGTCAGTGCTTCTTGGATATCATCAGTGCATAAGTGCGGTGTACGTAGATCCACCTGCTCGAAATGAATGCTGGCTGGGGTGTGGCAACTCAGTTCTGATATAATTATCTACAGCTATTGTCATCGTTTTAAGGACAAACGATGTTGATTAATCATAGGGATTTAGGCTGTGTAGTGTCCCTTTTTTCTGCATTTGAAACAAAGGCCCTTCTCCATACTGATCCAGGACTGCTCCAACTAATGCGGATGATATGGAGCAGGATATCTTCTTGCCCTCGCTGAAGCAGAGCTGGGAAGATTCCATTGACCCCTGGTTGGAAATTTTTTATGGGCCACTTATCCACCTGCTACTACATATGTGTTTAGCCATTTTTGTGGCTTCCTTAGTAGATATGCTGTATCCCTTTAGGTTATTTCCTATGGGGATGGGTTTGCTTTCAGAAAAGTGAGTTTCTAGTAGGAGCAATGTAGCTCTTCCAAACTCCGTTGTACTTGGCCCTGTTGAAGAGTTTTCGTACTTCGGATCTTAGCTTTGATAGATGAGTCATCATAGCTGTGGGAAGTATTTAAATTGGACATACGAGAATTTTATAAGCTAGGAAAATTCATAGAAAGTATTTAGTATTACCGCGAGTTTTACCATAAACTATCAACATATCATGCATGGTATTCACGAAATAAAAAGTAAGCCATTGGATATCTTTTAATTTACCACTTAAATAATAATAAAACTACCAAAAATAATCAATTAAAACAAATCAAAAATTTTATCTATCATAATTGATGTGATTTTTATAACTGAGTTATAAAAATAATATAACAACATAACTCTTTTGTATAGAAGCAGCAACCAAATTCAATCAAATCGAATTTAATATCGCAAAATAATCATAAATAAACAATAACAATATCCGATGTAATGGGGCAATAAAAGTAGTTTTATCTATGAGAAAAGCACAGAGGTGGCCATTCAAAGGCTATTTTAGTCCACGAATTGCTACTATAATCTTTTTTATGATACGTCCTTCTCGAATAAATGGCTGAAATAAATTATTTCGCATTCATGAAGAGAACTAAAAAAGAGGTAAAATTATAGTTATCACTCTCGGGCAAGTTTGTGTAGATAAAATATTTTTACATGTGTTCGAATACAATTTTTCTGGACAATACAAAATTTTGAATTACAGATAAGAAGATGATAAGTCAAAGTTTAAGATAAAACAAGAATCTAAAAATATTTATAGTTAATTATGTCACTTTTTTGTTTCAAATTTCCCCTTTTTTCTCTCAAATTTCCCCCATTTTCTTTCAAATTTCTCCTCCTTTATCTTTCAATTGTGTTACTTTTCTGTATCAAATTTCCCCTCTAACCTCTCTTAAATTCGCTACTTTCCTCTATCAAATGTCCCCTCCCTCTCTTAAACTTTCTATTTTTTTGTTCAATTTTGTCTTTTTTTGCTTCACATTTTTCCTTTTTTCTATAACAAGTTTCCCCTCTCTTCTGTCTCTATTTTCCATGTCCTCTCAAATATTCCCTCATGTCTGTCTTAAAATTTACCCTCTTTCTCTCTCAAATTTTTCCTCCTTTCTTTTTCAATTTTGTGATATTTCTCTATTAAATTTCCCCTCTAACAACCTCTTTTAAATTCGTCACTTTCCTCTATCAAATTTAACCTCCCTTCTCTCTTAAACTTTCTTTTTTCTTTTCAATTTTGTCTTTTTTTTTCAATTTTTCCTTTTTTCTGTAACAAGTTTCCCCTCTTTTGTGTTTCAGATTTCTCCTTTCCTATCTCTGAAATTTCTCCTATTTTCTCTCTTAAATGTTTCCTCTTTTCTCTTTAAATTTTGTCGTTTTCTGGTCTCAAATTTACCCACTTTTCTATCTCAAATTACTTCTCTTTTCTATCTCAAACTTACCCTCTTTTCTATTTCAATTTTGTCAATTTTCCGTCTCAAATTTTTCCTCTTTTCTCTCTCGAATATCCCCTTTTTCTCTCTTAAAATTTACCCTCTTTCTCTGTCAAATTTTTCCTCCCTTCTCTTTTTCTATCTTTCCTCAAACAAATTTCCCCTCCTTTCTCTCTTATTCGTTTTTTCTGTTCAA